>OY728141.1:1069385080-1070635080 GCA_963277665.1 Viscum album
GCTACTGAACATGATATTCATATTTTATATTTATGGGGTGTTACATTCGTGGAGAATAATATTATTAAAATGGTTGATATGAGGTTGAGGTACAATAAGTTTATATTAAAGTAAGAATATATTTATAACACTGAATTTGAGACTAGATATGGGAATTATGAGTTTGTGTTTATTTCATTTGGGTTTTCTAATGTAGCAGCTATATTTATGGACATTATGAATAGGGTTTTCTATGATTCCTTGGATATGTTTCGGGTAATATTTATAGATGATATTTTTGTATATTCTAAAATTCAAGAGGATCATTAAATACACCTTGGTAATTTTCTTCAATCTTTTATATAAAATTAAGTTTATGGAAAAATTACTATGTGTGAATTTTTTTGTAACAAATTTCATTCCTTGGAATATTTTTTCTAAATATAGAATAACGTCTGACCCTAATAAAACTAAAGATGAGTAAGAATATACAAAATCTACCAATACTAAAAATCTTCATAGTATTATTTGTTTAATGGGATACTATTGATCGATTTTTGAAGAAATTTATCTGTTGTGTATCACACTCAATAAGTTCACTCAAAAATGAGGAAAATTTATCTAGAAAAAATAATGTGATGATAATTTTCAATAAAAATAGGAAGATTGAAGATTGATCTAATTTTTTACCTGCCTTATATAAAATGTGAATTTGTTGTCAACATTTATTATTCATTAAAGGTAATTTTTTGTGTCCTGACACAGAATGGTCATGTAATTTCTTAAGCTTCGCATCAATTGAAACATAATGAGTTAATTTTACCAACGAATGATCTGAAATTATATTATTTGGTTATTTCATTAAAAATATAAAGGAAAAATTTTTATGGATATAAGTGTGAAATAAATACTGATCACAATTTTTTTATGTATATATTAACTTATAAATAATTTTACATGATACAGATAATATGTTCAGAACTAATCCAAGATTATGATTGCATGATTCATTACCATATTGGAAAATAAAAAAAAGTGTTCGATGATTTGAGACAAAAAATAATGCTACATTAACCATGTTACATTTATAACATTTTCCTTTCATTAATCATTTAATAAATTTTTCCCTATGAGTTGTTAATATGGGGACATCCTTTATTTTATTTCAGGATTTAGTGCAGCCAACTTCGTTATAAGGAAAGTCATTTTTTGAAAGAAAAGGTATAATATATCGAGAAGGGTAAGTTTCTTGATTTTAATATTTATGAAGAAGGTTTTTTATTATTAGGGAATTTATTAGGAGTTCCTTTTGATTCCTAGTTGAATACAGATTTGTTGAGTGAATCTCATGGTTCTCAATTTTACATTCATTTAGGAAACACTAATATGTATAGAGACCTTATAGAGTATTTCTTGTGGGATGGTATGAAAATAGATATTTATATATTTACCATGAACTATTTGACTTTTTAGATAGTTAAAAGAATATTGTAAATTACCAGAGGGATTACTTAAACCTTTCCCAGAACCAAGGTGGAAATGAGAAAATATATCAATGGATTTCATGGTGTGATTACCAAAGACTTCATAAGGTAACAATGCAATATGGGCTATTGTTGATCAATTATATAAATAAAAACGTTTTCTTCACATTCAAAATAATATTTATTTAGATCATATTTCTCTAATTTATCTAAAAAAGATAGTCAAGTTACATGGATTTTCTCTCTCCATTGTATTAGATCATGATCCCATATTTACATCTAATTTTTACAATGGACATCATGAATCATTGGGAGTTAAATTACATTTTAGTAAATATTTTCATCCTCATTCTAATGTAAAGTCTAAGTTGATGATTTATATCATAGAATATATGATTAATTATAATTAAAATAATTATAAGGGAAGTTGGTATCAACATCTTTCTTTGGATGAGTTGTTTTATAACAACAATTTTCATTCTAGTACACAGATGGCACCTTTTAGTGTATTATATGGAAAGTGGTTTTGAATTATAGTTATTTAGGATGAAGTATGATAAAGGAAGTTTATAGAACCAAATTTTCTAAAAGAAATGGATAAAGAAGGTTCATTTAACTCAGAAACATATGAGGATAGTTCAAAGTGGGCATTAAAGATATGTAGATAACCAGAGGAATGATTATTGTTTTGAGATAGGTGATCTCATTTTTTATAATGTATCCCGATAGAAAAGTGTTATGAATTTTGGAAAATGGGAAATATAATTATGTGGTATATTGTACCATATAAATTCCTAGATAAATTTGGATCAATTTCCTACATTTTGGATTTGGTCCTATGTTTATCCTAATCAAAAAACATATTTCATGTTTTAATATTAAGGAAGTATTATCCAGATTGATCTTATATTCTGATCCATGAAGTAGTTTAGTTGTAAGGGACAATATCTTATTATGAAAAAAATTATAGTATTAACCATGTATAAAATGTTCTATGGAATAAGGTAATTTATCTGGTTAAGGTTTTATGTAAAATCAATATGGTTGAAGAGGCAACATGTGAATCTGAAAATTATATGTGAGAAAGATATACATGATTTTTTAATAAGATAATAAAATGGTCAAAATGTAGAATTCTAATTTTGTCTTTAATTTAAAAAAAATCTTTTAATGAAATAATAAATTATTTTAATGAATTAGATAGGTATATTCATTAATAAAATATTAATTTATTTATACATGAAAAAAGAAATAGTTTTAACTCAACTATTTTCTTATATGATTTTTATTGAAAATAATAATTTATAAATATTATAATATTAAATGTGAAAAATTAATTTCATTTTTAAAATCATCGTTTCAAAAATAACTTATGGAGAAATTTTGGTATTTTTTTAGAAAATATATATTTTTTAGTGAGTAGTGAAAAATAAATAATTTTGTAAATGTCATTTATTTTAAATAAATTAATTAATTTAAAGGTCCCATTTTGATTTTGTTATAATTTAAATTAAAATAATTATTGTTTATTTATATTTAATCTACTTAATTACTTTTTAATAAACTTTATATTTTATTTTTGTATAAGTTTAATTTTGGGTTTTGAAATTGGTTTGTCTAAAACTATTTTAATGTTCTTAATGTTTCTCCATTATAATTAATTAACATAATTGTTAATGAGGAATTTATTAAATAAAATATATAGATTTTATATTAATCATTATTAAATAGGATTCATAAAATTATTATTATTGGTCAGATATTTCATATTAAATTATCTTTTTCTTGAAAAATAAAATTCTTGAAATATTTTTCGTGTCTACAGGTTTAATTATAAACTAAATTTTTTCACTTATATGAATTTAATTTAGTAAAATATAATTCATATTTATAATAATGATACTTTCCATTATCTAATAAGTTTAACTTAAATTTATACCATAATGAATAGTAGAAGCAATAAAAATTAATTATTGTGGTTAAGGTAAAATGGGTTTTAAGAGGGGGTTAAACTAAAAAGATAATAGTTATAATGACATAAAAATTTGTATAGAATATATTTTACAACCATATTTTTACCTTATAATTTCTAATCCACGATAATGTTCTATTTTATAACCTTTCTTATTTGAAAAATAGTTGTACACTATTTACTTTTCAAAAAAATTAAGTGTACCAGTCGCCTCAATTATAAAAGGTCACCTTGTATCCTCTCCTCTTAACACCATTAAAGATCATTGTATTCTCCCACCCTTACCAAAATAATATCCAAACATCACTCCCCATGACCAATTTAGCATATTTTGATCAAAAATACACCTTATGTAGGATTTTGGTGATTACATAAAGAGGTTTTCTAAAGAAGATGATGATAAAGAACGAATGTGATGAATCAAACGTAAGGTAAGATAATTTCTCTCAATTTCATTTAATTGAGGAATATTTCAAATTTATTCCCCTACATTATTTTACTATGTGTATATATATCTCATTTTAGATTTTATATCATTAATTTATCTATTCACATGGTATTTTATGTTTTTTAATATTATTCTTTAATGGGATTAGGATTACAATGTTTCTAAAGTGATTTGGGACTTTTATTTAAAAAATATTATTTTAATTTTTTCTTTAATATTATATATATCTACAATTAAAATGTTTTTAAAAAATATGAATGTATTAATAAGGTAATAATAATTTTATAATGGAAATTTTTTCATTCTTTCGTGTTTTTTTAAAAAAATGAATCTTTTTATGGAATTATTTACTTTCATTACAAATGAAAACAATAGTAATTTTATATATTAATGTGTAATATTAAGTTGATATTTTCCACCACCATAATCATAATTTTTTGTTTTAATTAATTTTTTTAGAAGATGGTGTCTTGGCCAAAGACCAAGACATAATTTATTACTCTTCAGAGAAACAACTACAAAAGTCTAAAAGAGGGGATCTTATTACAACATTTTCCATAGAGGGGGAGTAACTCAACTGGTAATTCCTCTTGACAAGATAGTCCCTAGTTAATACAATTATTGGAAAGACCATCTGCAATTGGGTTCACTTCATTGATGGCATGCATATAACGACCCATACTTTACATACATTGTTAATACTTCAAAATTGAAGCACACTTATTACAACATATGACAAAACCACAAAGGACCGTATAGGTATAGTGTCTTTAGAAACTGGGAAACATAAACAACTGGTTCATAAATCTTCTACAGTGTCTCCCATTTATTTCATCATATCTAGGGTCCCTTTTAGCATATTCTACTTAATATCCATCTTCCTGACCTGGGGAAAAGAAAACATAAAAGGGTGAGCTCAAATGCTCAGCAAGGGCAAATAAAGGAAATAAAAATCATATCATATCTTTTTGAAAATCAAAACCTGCAAAAGAGATCATAATATCTTAACATGGAATAAATCATAGAAGTGAAAATGAGATCCCCATAACATAAAACATGAAACTTTGTGGCATGCACACATAATCATGGAAAATCATTTCTTGTTAGTCATGACTCATTGCCAAGACTATCTTAGTGGACAAAGTCCCTTTCTGAACCGAGTTCACTCCTCGTTTCAGTCCTGTATCACTGAACCGAAATAACCTTCCGTTCCAGCCATGTCTATCTCATGAGATATAAAATCATTACCCAATGCATTGGAGGGAGATATAGGTCCCACCCATCTTATAATGAATCCTTTCTTATGTGTGCCACATAATCATAAATCATACATCATCGTATAACACATGTAACAAAAATGGGATTCTTGAAACATCATGACATCATAAATCAATTCATATAAGATAAAGGAATTCATAAAAATAATTCCATCACAACATGATCAAATCAATTTAATAACAGGGATAAAACAGAACCCTTTATTATCTTAGATGGAAAATAATTTTGATAAAACACTTGAACTCCATTCTTGAGGAAAATATCCTTTCTTCTTCAAAAACATTTTTCCTTTCATAACATGTCATACAACTTTAAAATAAAAGAAGTTGATTAAAAATAAACTTGAAAACTTGTAAAGGAATCTTCTTGGAAATAATGTTTTAAAAATCCATTCATGCCGTATAAGTTAAGAAAAACATTCTTCTAACTTTTGTCGGAAAAGTCAAAAAGTACCTCGTACGAAAAACGACAAAAGATTCCTTTCATACGTGTTACTAAAAACTCACCTAAGGGTAAAAATGGATTTAAACAATTTTAGGTGGATGGAAATAATATTACATATTGAGTAAACATGGATGTGGATGATAAAATACACCCCAGTAAATACTTACGAATAAACAATCTCGGATAAAAATGAGATTGTGATATTTTCCCTTACCTTAGGTCCGATTAGCTTTGTACGTGTCCGAAGCTCCTGTATAATGGTTTAAATAATGTTATTGACTTATTCCAGAATCATACATATTTATATGATATCATATATGGTCATATTATTAGCTTCTTGTTAGTAATATTTCATTGTTACTTGTTACTCGGGTCTTTATAACTTTTTGTTCTTATGCGTGTTTTGTCGAGTAAATTCTTATTCTTATCTTTAGGTTATAGATAATTCATTTCCAGAATGGTATTAGTGTAGTATATACCATATTAATTCATTCAATTCATTTATATAATCATTATTAAATGAAGATCATGTAGAACGAGTCGCATCACATCGTGGAGACGGTATTCCGTACGTACGCACGAGTGATGATATCGTTCCTATGATCGTGGAATTGTATTGGAATATATATATATTATTTCAGTATCAATATTACTTCATAATAATCATATATAGTTACTCATTACACCATTATACCCATCCTTGTAAGGTTATGGTGGAAAATAGATTACACCACGGCGTGGAGACGGTATTCCGTAAGTACGCACGCGCGGTGATTTCATTTTTCCGTAGGATGGATAGAAGGTTAATTAGGGTTGTTTCATATTTATAATAACATATCAGTATGTAAGTAATACTGATGTTATTACTTTATCATGAAACAACTAAAGAAGAAGAAGTTGAAGAAGAAAGAAATTGAAAAGATCGGTAATGGTTATTACCTCTTCTTTGAAACGCCTCTTTGAATCCTTCACTTAGGGAACTAAGATTGGTCTTTGAAGAAGACCAGGACCTCTAGGATTATTCTAGGGAAGTGGAGAAGGGAAAATGTCAGGGTTTGGCCGAGCTTGAGTGCTCAAATTGGTGTGAGGAGGAGGGGGAGGAGGTGCCCTTTTATAAGGGAGGAGATGGGCACCTTAGGAAAATCTCAAAATATTATTTTATATTAAAGTCAAAATCGGTTTATAATGGTTCCAAAGGGTCTTATTTCGAAGCTAAAGTGGGGATGGGTCGAAATCCTATCAACCAATATGATTTAGACAAGTTTAGGGTTTTATTTTAACCTTATCAATTAGATTTAACTCTAAGTTAATTAATTTAACTTTTACCGTGTCTTTTTGTTTTCTTTCACTATATGGTTAATACACTTACTATAACATGCCAAACGAACCCCAAATTGTTTATTATTAATATATATATCCTTATCTAAGTCATTTGGCCGAACCTTAGATTTTTAGGAATAAAATAACAATTAATAATATAATATTTGATTTAAAAACTATTTTGTGTCAATTTTGACACTATTTGATATATGATTTTTGTGAAAGTCATAACAGAATTATATGTTCGAACCAAGTTTCTTAAATCAACAATAATATATCATAGTAACCTAGAAAATTAGTGTAATTCATAAAAAGTCTTAAATTACATTTATTTTGGTATTTATATTATCAATTTTGTCAATATTTCATTAATAAGATAATTACTGCATCATCTTTGTGTCATAAATATATTAAATTATTTGATGTCTAAAAATTACAAATAAAATACCATCATGTAGGAAATCTTTGTAGCTTTCTAATGAATATTTACAATCGAATTTATCTTATGTATAACCCCATATTAAAAATGATTTACTTATTAAACTTTGATTTTAACTATTTTAACCCTTCTTTAAATAAATTAATAATAAATGTCCTAATCTAATCCAAGTGGGCCTAAATGGTCATATTTTATTCCTAAGTTTGTTTTTGGTCGAATTACACTTGTCCAATAGAATTAGGACATGTGTTAGGGTAATAGTAATATCATATTTACCCTTAGTTACCCTATTTACTATTAACCGCGGTAAAAAAAAGTAAAAAGTTACTATTCACCAAAAAATTATTTTCATCTCATTGAACCACATTTTAGTCCTTGATATTAACCGTGTCTCTCGGATTTTCGAAATTCCATTCACAGAAGCGGTAAAATTAAGTTTTATGCAAAATTCAGTTTTTAACCTACCACTTAGTGGTTTCACTATTCATCAAAAATTGAAAGTTTTCAGAAAAATACCAAAATTTCACCCTAGGCTAATTTCGATATTCTGAGTCCAAAAATGAAGTCCATTTTGACAAATAAAATTTATAAATTTTCAAAAAGTGGTTATTACTATTCATAACGGCTAGTTTTAATAGCATATTGTTGTTTAGTGAAACTCGGTATTGCGTACGACGCAAGCTATCGAGGAAGGTCGCGATTGCGTGTAAAGCAAGCCAAGCAAGTGTTGTGTAGAAAAAGATTCCTTTGATGATTTATATAACATAAAAGTCTCGGGTGTTACATTCTACCCCCCTTAAAAAGAATTTCGCCCTCGAAATTCGTCACTTTGTAACAAACAGATGAGGATACTTTTCCCGCATCATATCCTCAAGCTCCCATGTAGCTTCTTCAAGTTGGTGGTTCCTCCATAAAACTTTCACCAAGCGAGTGGTCTTGTTTCGTAGGACTTTTTCGCTACGATCCAGAATCTCTATCGGCTGTTCTTCATAAGAAAGATCTTTCTCCAGCGGTACAACTTCTGAGCTGAGTACATGTGAAGGATCTGGTATGTACTTTCTCAGGAAAGATACATGGAACACATCGTGAACTTGAGAGAGATTCGGTGGAAGTGCCAATCGGTAAGCTACCTTCCCAACACGATCCAGTATTTCGAAAGGACCGATATATCTAGGGCTCAACTTCCCCTTCTTCCCAAATCTCATAACCCTCTTCCAGGGAGATATTCATAAGAACACTTTATCACCCACTTCAAACTCTAGGTCTTTTCTTCGGTTGTCGGCATAACTTTTCTGTCGACTCTGAGCTGCTCTTATGTGTTGTTGAATAGATCTGACCTTTTCTGCCATTTCATCAACGAGATCAGGTCCTAATAGCTTTCTTTCCCCAACTTCATCCCAGCAAGTTGGAGTCCTGCATTTCTTTCCATAGAGAGCTTCATAAGGAGCCATCTGAATACTGGAGTGAAAGCTATTGTTATAAGAAAATTCCACCAAAGGTAGGTGTTGATCCCAACCTCCTTTGAAATCCATAGAGCAAGCTCTCAACATATCTTCTAGGGTTTGAATTGTTCTCTCAGACTGACCGTCTGTCTGGGGATGATAAGCAGTGCTGAAACTCAACTCTGTATCCAGAGTATGCTGAAGACTTCGCCAGAACTTCGAGGTAAATCTCGGATCTCGATCAGATATAATAGAAAGTGGTACTCCATGCAATCTCACCACTTCCTTTACATATATCCTGGCAAGCTGATCTAGAGAGAAATCCTCTCTAATAGCAATGAAGTGTGCAGACTTTGTAAGACGATCAACTATGACCCAGATAGCATTATTGCCTTTGGATGTTTTAGGAAGTCCTGTGACAAAGTCCATAGTGATGTTTTCCCATTTCCATTCGGGTATGGGTAATGGTTGTAACATCCCCTTAGACTTCTGTCTCTCAGCTTTAACTTGTTAACAAACCAAGCATCGAGAGACATATTCAGCAACATCTCTTTTCATGCCATCCCACCAGAAGTACTCTTTCAGGTCCCTATACATCTTCGTGCTTCCAGGATGAATAGAAAATGATGAACTATGAGCCTCATCCAGCAGCTCATTCTTTAATTCGGGGATGGGAGGAACGCAAACCCGATTCCTGAACTTTATTATCCCATCACAATCAAGGTTGAATTCAGGAACATTTCTCACCTTCTTTTGTAACTCGACATCTTCTTTTTGTGCCTCTTTAATCTTCACATGTATAGATGGTTGAACATTAATTTGAGAAAGATAAGATTTTTCCTCTTCCATTATAATTCCAAGATCCATCCTTTGTAAATCCATAAATATTGGATCTTTTGTGATCCTCATCATGGATAAACTAGCATGGTCTTGTCGACTTAATGCATCTGCCACCTTGTTTGCTTTCCCAGGGTGGTAATGGATTGAGCAGTCATAATCCTTAATTAGCTCCAACCATCTTCTTTGACGCATATTCAACTCCTTTTGTGTGAAAATATACTTTAAACTTTTATGATCAGTATAAATATCACACCTTTCACCATAAAGGTAATGCCTCCAAATCTTTAATGCAAAGATTACCGCAGCCAACTCCAAATCATGTGTTGGGTAATTTTGCTCATGGATTTTCAACTGTCGTGAGGCATAAGCTATTACCATATCATTTTGCATAAGAACACACCCCAATCCCTTCTTGGATGCATCACTGTAGATCACAAACCTTTCTCCACTACAAGGTAGTGTGAGCACAGGTGCACTGGATAACCTTCTTTTCAACTCCTTGAAATTCTCTTCACATTCCTCTGTCCAGACAAACTTAACTCCTTTTCGAGTCAACTTGGTGAGTGGATTAGATAATCGTGAAAAATCTTTTACAAAACGTCGATAATATCCATCCAAACCAAGAAAACTTCGGATCTCAGTTACTGTTGTTGGTCTTGACCATCTTTCGATAACCTCTGTTTTTTCTGGATCCACAGATATCCCCTCTTTTGAGATTATATGACCCAAAAATGCAACTTTTTGAAGCCAAAATTCACACTTGGTAAATTTGGCATAAAGCTTCTCCTTTCTCAGGGTCTTCAATATAATTCTCAAGTGATCTTCATGCTCTTCCTTGCTCTTTGAATAGACAAGAATATCGTCTATAAAGACTACCACAAATTGATCAAGATAGTCTCTAAAGACTCTATTCATTAGATCCATGAAGATAGCAGGGGAATTCGTAAGACCAAATGGCATCACTATAAATTCATAGTGTCCATACCTTGTACGGAAAGCCGTCTTTGGTATATCCTCCCTTTTGACCCTTAATTGATGATACCCTGAACGAAGATCAATCTTGGAAAAGTATTGAGCTCCGCGTAGTTGGTCAAATAAGTCATCAATGCGTGGGAGAGGATATTTGTTCTTGATAGTGATCTTGTTAAGTTCTCGATAATCAATGCAAAGTCTCATTGATCCATCTTTCTTCGTAACAAATAGAACAGGTGCTCCCCTAGGTGACGCACTAGGGCGTATGAATCCCTTATCAAGATTCTCTTGGAGTTGCTTCTTCAATTCCTGCAACTCAATTGGGGCCATTCTATAAGGTGTCATTGAAATAGGCAAAGCACCCGGTACGAGTTCTATTGAAAACTCAACTTCACGATTTGGTGGAAGACCCGACAATTCCTCCGGAAAGACATCATCAAACTCCCGTACAATGGGCATATTCTTAATCGTGAGTTTCTCACCAACCATTTGAGATAAATAACCTTCATTTAGTGGTATCAAGACCCATAGGATGGAAGAAATTTCCACTGGAAGGTTATATTCATCCTTGCATCGATAGACGATCGTAGATTGATCTGGAATATGAAATGTGACTTCCCTTCTTTGGCAATTGATATGAGCTCCATGTAGAGAAAGCCAATCCATGCCAAGAATCACATCAAATTCCACTAAAGGAAGGATCACAAGATTTGCAGGAAGCACTTTCCCACAAACTTCGATCGGAGAAGAATTATAAACTTTTGATGCGATTGATGTGCCATTAGGTGTTGTCACAGCTAAATCAACATCTAATTGTTGAGGTAATACGGTGATACCCTCAGAAAAGTCTTCAGAAATAAAAGAGTGGGTGGATCCAGAATCAAAACATTTTCTACTTTAGAGTGGATGGTAAGTGTACCTTTCACCACATCGTTATCGTACTCCACATCGCTGATAGAAATTGCATGTGACTTTCCTTTGTCTTTAGCCTTAAGAGTTTGTTGACGTCGACCATCATCATCAACCCTTGGATTTGGGCATTGATTGGCATAATGCCCCATCTCCTTGCACTTGAAACATTGAAGTGTAGTAGGTTCATTCTGTGTATCCCTTCCTTTGTTTGCATCATTAGACATCTTCTTCCCATTATCACGGCATTCAAATGCCCGATGGCCTTCCTTTCCACATTTAAAACATTTACTTGTCCCTTTAAGACAACTCCCTCCATGTTTCTTTCCACACTTTGAGCATAAGGAAAAGCTCATCTTCTTTTCCTTGTGCTCTTTAGATTTTTCTTTGAATTCCATCTTCCTCTTCTTATCAAACCCATGTGACTGATGGGTTACTCCAATCTCCATCTCGACTTTGAGAGCACATCGAACGATTTCCTCATAGATATTGAAGTCCCTTATGGCTAACACCCTTCGAAGACTTGGTTTTAAGCCACTAAAGAATCGATCGATCTTACTCTCAGGTTGGATAATAATACCAGAAGCGTACCTTGCAAGTCTTGTAAAATTTGCTTCATAGGTACTAACAGATTCATCATCCCTTTGCTTCAGTTCAAGGAACTCTTTCTCCATCTTTGTTCGGAGAATACGAGGGAAGTACTTATTGAAAAATAAGTTCTTGAACTCGTCCCATTCCATAGACTCAATTTCATCCCTTTGCCTTGTATTCTTAACAAGATTCCACCATTGATCAGCATCTCCTTCCAAACGATACACTGCTAGGATGACTTTATCATGCTCAGAACATTGAAGAACTGAAAATATCTTTTCAGTAGTACTAATCCATTGTTCAGCAACTAATGGATCGGTAGACCCGCTGAAAGAAGGTGGACGCTGCCTCATGAAGGATTCAACAGAATGTTGCTCCCTCCTTTGTTCGTTTGGAAATCCTGCATGATTCATAGCTTGAGAAAGTTGTGTGAGCATGGCTACAAGATTTTGCATTCCAGCTCCCATATCGTTTGGTTGCTCAGGGGGACAATCATTGCATTGCCCATCGCATTCCGCATTAACACGGTTCCTTCGGGTTCCAGCCATTGACTAAAACCAAGAAGAATAGTGTGAGCAACACTAATTATAATAGGAAACCACATAATTCAAGAATAAAATTTTCATGCTTAAGGTCTTATCCTAGGTTATTCAAGGCCATTTCTAAAACACTAAGATTGTGTTCTATGCTTAGACTTATCCTTAGGGTTCTTACTAAGGCTTTCACATCCTAGTTTCCAAAGGTTGACTATACCTTTCCTCTGATACCAACTATAACGACCCATACTTTACATACATTGTCAATACTTCAAAATTGAAGCACACTTATTACAACATATGACAAAACCACAAAGGACCATATAGGTATAGTGTCTTTAGAAACTGGGAAACATAAACAACTGGTTCATAAATCTTCTACAGTGTCTCCCATTTATTTCATCATATCTAGGGTCCCTTTTAGCATATTCTACTTAATATCCATCTTCCTGACCTGGGGAAAAGAAAACATAAAAGGGTGAGCTCAAATGCTCAGCAAGGGCAAATAAAGGAAATAAAAATCATATCATATCTTTTTGAAAATCAAAACCTGCAAAAGAGATCATAATATCTTAACATGGAATAAATCATAGAAGTGAAAATGAGATCTCCATAACATAAAACATGAAACTTTGTGGCATGCACACATAATCAGGGAAAATCATTTCTTGTTAGTCATGACTCATTGCCAAGACTATCTTAGTGGACAAAGTCCCTTTCTGAACCGAGTTCACTCCTCGTTTCAGTCCTGTATCACTGAACCAAAATAACCTTCCGTTCCAGCCATGTCTATCTCATGAGATATAAAATCATTACCCAATGCATTGAAGGGAGATATAGGTCCCACCCATCTTATAATGAATCCTTTCTTATGTGTGCCACATAATCATAAATCATACATCATCGTATAACACATGTAACAAAAATGGGATTCTTGAAACATCATGACATCATAAATCAATTCATATAAGATAAAGGAATTCATAAAAATAATTCCATCACAACATGATCAAATCAATTTAATAACAGGGATAAAACAGAACCCTTTATTATCTTAGATGGAAAATAATTTTGATAAAACACTTGAACTCCATTCTTGAGGAAAATATCCTTTCTTCTTCAAAAACATTTTTCCTTTCATAACATGTCATACAACTTTAAAATAAAAGAAGTTGATTAAAAATAAACTTGAAAACTTGTAAAGGAAGCTTCTTGGAAATAATGTTTTAAAAATCCATTCATGCCGTATAAGTTAAGAAAAACATTCTTCTAACTTTTGTCGGAAAATTCAAAAAGTACCTCGTACGAAAAACGACAAAAGATTCCTTTCATACGTGTTACTAAAAACTCACCGAAGGGTAAAAATGGATTTAAACAATTTTAGGTGGATGGAAATAATATTACATATTGAGTAAACATGGACGTGGATGATAAAATACACCCCAGTAAATACTTACGAATAAACAATCTCGGATAAAAATGAGATTGTGATATTTTCCCTTACCTTAGGTCCGATTAGCTTTGTACGTGTCTGAAGCTCCTGTATAATGGTTTAAATAATGTTATTGACTTATTCCAGAATCATACATATTTATATGATATCATATATGGTCATATTATTAGCTTCTTGTTAGTAATATTTCATTGTTACTTGTTACTCGGGTCTTTATAACTTTTTGTTCTTATGCGTGTTTTGTCGAGTAAATTCTTATTCTTATCTTTAGGTTATAGATAATTCATTTCCAGAATGGTATTAGTGTAGTATATACCATATTCATTCATTCAATTCATTTATATAATCATTATTAAATGAAGATCATGTAGAACGAGTCGCATCACATCGTGGAGACGGTATTCCGTACGTACGCACGAGTGATGATATCGTTCCTATGATCGTGGAATTGTATTGGAGTATATATATATATTATTTCAGTATCAATATTACTTCATAATAATCATATATAGTTACTCATTACACCATTATACCCATCCTTGTAAGGTTATGGTGGAAAATAGATTACACCACGGCGTGGAGACGGTATTCCGTACGTACGCACGCGCGGTGATTTCATTTTTCCGTAGGATGGATAGAAGGTTAATTAGGGTTGTTTCATATTTATAATAACATATTAGTATGTAAGTAATACTGATGTTATTACTTTATCATGAAACAACTAAAGAAGAAGAAGTTGAAGAAGAAAGAAATTGAAAAGATCGGTAATGGTTATTACCTCTTCTTTGAAACGCCTCTTTGAATCCTTCACTTAGGGAACTAAGATTGGTCTTTGAAGAAGACCAGGACCTCTAGGATTATTCTAGGGAAGTGTAGAAGGGAAAATGGCAGGGGTTGGCCGAGCTTGAGTGCTCAAATTGGTGTGAGGAGGAGGGGGAGGAGGTGCCCTTTTATAAGGGAGGAGAGGGGCACCTTAGGAAAATCTCAAAATATTATTTTATATTAAAGTCAAAATCGGTTTATAATGGTTCCAAAGGGTCTTATTTCGAAGCTAAAGTGGGGATGGGTCGAAATCCTATCCACCAATAGGATTTAGACAAGTTTAGGGTTTTATTTTAACCTTATCAATTAGATTTAACTCTAAGTTAATTAATTTATCTTTTACCGTGTCTTTTTGTTTTCTTTCACTATATGGTTAATACACTTACTATAACATGACAAACGAACCCCAAATTGTTTATTATTAATATATATATCCTTATCTAAGTCATTTGGCCGAGCCTTAGATTTTTAGGAATAAAATAACAATTAATAATATAATATTTGATTTAAAAACTATTTTGTGTCAATTTTGACACTATTTGATATATGATTTTTGTGAAAGTAATAACAGAATTATATGTTCGAACCAAGTTGATTAAATCAACAATAATATATCATAGTAACCTAGAAAATTAGTGTAATTCATAAAAAGTCTTAAATTACATTTATTTTGGTATTTATATTATCAATTTTGTCAATATTTCATTAATAAGATAATTACTGCATCATCTTTGTGTCATAAATAAATTACATTATTTGATGTCTAAAAATTACAAATAAAATACCATCATGTAGGAAATCTTTTTAGCTTTCTAATGAATATTTACAATCGAATTTATCTTATGTATAACCCCATATTAAAAATGATTTACTTATTAAACTTTGATTTTAACTATTTTAACCCTTCTTTAAATAAATTAATAATAAATGTCCTAATCTAATCCAAGTGGGCCTAAATGGTCATATTTTATTCCTAAGTTTGTTTTTGGTCGAATTACACTTGTCCAATAGAATTAGGACATGTGTTAGGGTAATAGTAATATCATATTTACCCTTAGTTACCCTATTTACTATTAACCGCGGTAAAAAAAAGTAAAAAGTTACTATTCACCAAAAAATTATTTTCATCTCATTGAACCACATTTTAGTCCTTGATATTAACCGTGTCTCTCGGATTTTCGAAATTCCATTCACAGAAGCGGTAAAATTAAGTTTTATGCAAAATTCAGTTTTTAACCTACCACTTAGTGGTTTCACTATTCATCAAAAATTGAAAGTTTTCAGAAAAATACCAAAATTTCACCCTAGGCTAATTTCGATATTCTGAGTCCAAAAATGAAGTCCATTTTGACAAATAAAATTTATAAATTTTCAAAAAGTGGTTATTACTATTCATAACGGCTAGTTTTAATAGCATATTGTTGTTTAGTGAAACTCGGTATTGCGTACGACGCAAGCTATCGAGGAAGGTCGCGATTGCGTGTAAAGCAAGCCAAGAAAGTGTTGTGTAGAAAAAGATTCCTTTGATGATTTATATAACATAAAAGTCTCGGGTGTTACATTCTACCCCCCTTAAAAAGAATTTCGCCCTCGAAATTCGTCACTTTGTAACAAACAGATGAGGATACTTTTCCCGCATCATATCCTCAAGCTCCCATGTAGCTTCTTCAAGTTGGTGGTTCCTCCATAAAACTTTCACCAAGCGAGTGGTCTTGTTTCGTAGGACTTTTTCGCTACGATCCAGAATCTCTATCGGCTGTTCTTCATAAGAAAGATCTTGCTCCAGCGGTACAACTTCTGAGCTGAGTACATGTGAAGGATCTGGTATGTACTTTCTCAGGAGAGATACATGGAACACATCGTGAACTTGAGAGAGATTCGGTGGAAGCGCCAATCGGTAAGCTACCTTCCCAACACGATCCAGTATTTCGAAAGGACCGATATATCTAGGGCTCAACTTCCCCTTCTTCCCAAATCTCATAACCCTCTTCCAGGGAGATATTCGTAAGAACACTTTATCACCCACT
This sequence comes from Viscum album, assembly GCA_963277665.1. Taxonomy (NCBI): domain Eukaryota; kingdom Viridiplantae; phylum Streptophyta; class Magnoliopsida; order Santalales; family Viscaceae; genus Viscum; species Viscum album. The sequence continues at coordinate 1,069,402,037 of OY728141.1, forward strand.
TCAAACTCTAGGTCTTTTCTTCGGTTGTCGGCATAACTTTTCTGTCGACTCTGAGCTGCTCTTATGTGTTGTTGAATAGATCTGACCTTTTCTGCCATTTCATCAACGAGATCAGGTCCTAATAGCTTTCTTTCCCCAACTTCATCCCAGCAAGTTGGAGTCCTGCATTTCTTTCCATAGAGAGCTCCATAAGGAGCCATCTGAATACTGGAGTGAAAGCTATTATTATAAGAAAATTCCACCAAAGGTAGGTGTTGATCCCAACCTCCTTTGAAATCCATAGAGCAAGATCTCAACATATCTTCTAGGGTTTGAATTGTTCTCTCAGACTGACCGTCTGTCTGGGGATGATAAGCAGTGCTGAAACTCAACTCTGTATCCAGAGTATGCTGAAGACTTCGCCAGAACTTCGAGGTAAATCTCGGATCTCGATCAGATATAATAGAAAGTGGTACTCCATGCAATCTCACCACTTCCTTTACATATATCCTGGCAAGCTGATCTAGAGAGAAATCCTCTCTAATAGCAATGAAGTGTGCAGACTTTGTAAGACGATCAACTATGACCCAGATAGCATTTTTGCCTTTGGATGTTTTAGGAAGTCCTGTGACAAAGTCCATAGTGATGTTTTCCCATTTCCATTCGGGTATGGGTAATGGTTGTAACATCCCCTTAGACTTCTGTCTCTCAGCTTTAACTTGTTGACAAACCAAGCATCGAGAGACATATTCAACAACATCTCTTTTCATTCCATCCCACCAGAAGTACTCTTTCAGGTCCCTATACATCTTCGTGCTTCCAGGATGAATAGAAAATGATGAACTATGAGCCTCATCCAGCAGCTCATTCTTTAATTCGGGGATGGGAGGAACGCAAACCCGATTCCTGAACTTTATTATCCCATCACAATCAAGGTTGAATTCAGGAACATTTCTCACCTTCTTTTGTAACTCGAAATCTTCTTTCTGTGCCTCTTTAATCTTCACATGTATAGATGGTTGAACATTCATTTGAGAAAGATAAGATTTTTCCCCTTCCATTATAATTCCAAGATCCATCCTTTGTAAATCCATAAATATTGGATCTTTTGTGATCCTCATCATGGATAAACTAGCATGGTCTTGTCGACTTAATGCATCTGCCACCTTGTTTGCTTTCCCAGGGTGGTAATGGATTGAGCAGTCATAATCCTTAATTAGCTCCAACCATCTTCTTTGACGCATATTCAACTCCTTTTGTGTGAAAATATACTTTAAACTTTTATGATCAGTATAAATATCACACCTTTCACCATAAAGGTAATGCCTCCAAATCTTTAATGCAAAGATTACCGCAGCCAACTCCAAATCATGTGTTGGGTAATTTTGCTCATGGATTTTCAACTGTCGTGAGGCATAAGCTATTACCATATCATTTTGCATAAGAACACACCCCAATCCCTTCTTGGATGCATCACTGTAGATCACAAACCTTTCTCCACTACAAGGTAGTGTGAGCACAGGTGCACTGGATAACCTTCTTTTCAACTCCTTGAAATTCTCTTCACATTCCTCTGTCCAGACAAACTTAACTCCTTTTCGAGTCAACTTGGTGAGTGGATTAGATAATCGTGAAAAATCTTTTACAAAACGTCGATAATATCCAGCCAAACCAAGAAAACTTCGGATCTCAGTTACTGTTGTTGGTCTTGACCATCTTTCGATAACCTCTATTTTTCTGGATCCACAGATATCCCCTCTTTTGAGATTATATGACCCAAAAATGCAACTTTTTGAAGCCAAAATTCACACTTGGTAAATTTGGCATAAAGCTTCTCCTTTCTCAGGGTCTTCAATATAATTCTCAAGTGATCTTCATGCTCTTCCTTGCTCTTTGAATAGACAAGAATATCGTCTATAAAGACTACCACAAATTGATCAAGATAGTCTCTAAAGACTCTATTCATTAGATCCATGAAGATAGCAGGGGAATTAGTAAGACCAAATGGCATCACTATAAATTCATAGTGTCCATACCTTGTACAGAAAGCCGTCTTTGGTATATCCTCCCTTTTGACCCTTAATTGATGATACCCTGAACGAAGATCAATCTTGGAAAAGTATTGAGCTCCGCGTAGTTGGTCAAATAAGTCATCAATGCGTGGGAGAGGATATTTGTTCTTGATAGTGATCTTGTTAAGTTCTCGATAATCAATGCAAAGTCTCATTGATCCATCTTTCTTCGTAACAAATAGAACAGGTGCTCCCCAAGGTGATGCACTAGGGCGTATGAATCCCTTATCAAGATTCTCTTGGAGTTGCTTCTTCAATTCCTGCAACTCAATTGGGGCCATTCTATAAGGTGTCTTTGAAATAGGCAAAGCACCCGGTACGAGTTCTATTGAAAACTCAACTTCACGATTTGGTGGAAGACCCGACAATTCCTCCGGAAAGACATCATCAAACTCCCGTACAATGGGCATATTCTTAATCGTGAGTTTCTCACCAACCATTTGAGATAAATAACCTTCATTTAGTGGTATCAAGACCCATAAGATGGAAGAAATTTCCAATGGAAGGTTATATTCATCCTTGCATCGATAGACGATCGTAGATTGATCTGGAATATGAAATGTGACTTCCCTTCTTTGGCAATTGATATGAGATCCATGTAGAGAAAGCCAATCCATGCCAAGAATCACATCAAATTCCACTAAAGGAAGGATCACAAGATTTGCAGGAAGCACTTTCCCACAAACTTCGATCGGAGAAGAATTATAAACTTTTGATGCGATTGATGTGCCATTAGGTGTTGTCACAGCTAACTCAACATCTAATTGTTGAGGTAATACGGTGATACCCTTAGAAAAGTCTTCAGAAATAAAAGAGTGGGTGGATCCAGAATCAAATAAAAAAATTTCTACTTTAGAGTGGATGGTAAGTGTACCTTTCACCACATCGTTATCGTACTCCACATCGCTGATAGAAATTGCATGTGACTTTACTTTGTCTTTAGCCTTAAGAGTTTGTTGACGTCGACCATCATCATCAACCCTTGGATTTGGGCATTGATTGGCATAATGCCCCATCTCCTTGCACTTGAAACATTGAAGTGTAGTAGGTTCATTTTGTGTATCCCTTCCTTTGTTTGCATCATTAGACATCTTCTTCCCATTATCACGGCATTCAAATGCCCGATGGCCTTCCTTTCCACATTTAAAACATTTACTTGTCCCTTTAAGACAACTCCCTCCATGTTTCTTTCCACACTTTGAGCATAAGGAAAATCTCATCTTCTTTTCCGTGTGCTCTTTAGATTTTTCTTTGAATTCCATCTTCCTCTTCTTATCAAACCCATGTGACTGATGGGTTACTCCAATCTCCATCTCGACTTTGAGAGCACATCGAACGATTTCCTCATAGATATTGAAGTCCCTTATGGCTAACGCCCTTCGAAGACTTGGTTTTAAGCCACTAAAGAATCGATCGATCTTACTCTCAGGTTGGATAATAATACCAGAAGCGTACCTTGCAAGTCTTGTAAAATTTGCTTCATAGGTACTAACAGATTCATCATCCCTTTGCTTCAGTTCAAGGAACTCTTTCTCCATCTTTGTTCGGAGAATACGAGGGAAGTACTTATTGAAAAATAAGTTCTTGAACTCGTCCCATTCCATAGACTCAATTTCATCCCTTTTCCTTGTATTCTTAACAAGATTCCACCATTGATCAGCATCTCCTTCCAAACGATACACTGCTAGGATGACTTTATCATGCTCAGAACATTGAAGAACTGAAAATATCTTATCAGTAGTACTAATCCATTGTTCAGCAACTAATGGATCAGTAGACTCGCTGAAAGAAGGTGGACGCTGCCTCATGAAGGATTCAACAGAATGTTGCTCCCTCCTTTGTTCGTTTGGAAATCCTGCATGATTCATAGCTTGAGAAAGTTGTGTGAGCATGGCTACAAGATTTTGCATTCCAGCTCCCATATCGTTTGGTTGCTCAGGGGGACAATCATTGCATTGCCCATCGCATTCCGCATTAACACGGTTCCTTCGGGTTCCAGCCATTGACTAAAACCAAGAAGAATAGTGTGAGCAACACTAATTATAATAGGAAACCACATAATTCAAGAATAAAATTTTCATTCTTAAGGTCTTATCCTAGGTTATTCAAGGCCATTTCTAAAACACTAAGATTGTGTTCTATGCTTAGACTTATCCTTAGGGTTCTTACTAAGGCTTTCACATCCTAGTTTCCAAAGGTTGACTATACCTTTCCTCTGATACCAACTATAACGACCCATACTTTACATACATTGTTAATACTTCAAAATTGAAGCACACTTATTACAACATATGACAAAACCACAAAGGACCGTATAGGTATAGTGTCTTTAGAAACTGGGAAACATAAACAACTGGTTCATAAATCTTCTACAGTGTCTCCCATTTATTTCATCATATCTAGGGTCCCTTTTAGCATATTATACTTAATATCCATCTTCCTGACCTGGGGAAAAGAAAACATAAAAGGGTGAGCTCAAATTCTCAGCAAGGGCAAATAAAGGAAATAAAAATCATATCATATCTTTTTGAAAATCAAAACCTGCAAAAGAGATCATAATATCTTAACATGGAATAAATCATAGAAGTGAAAATGAGATCTCCATAACATAAAACATGAAACTTTGTGGCATGCACACATAATCATGGAAAATCATTTCTTGTTAGTCATGACTCATTGCCAAGACTATCTTAGTGGACAAAGTCCCTTTCTGAACCGAGTTCACTCCTCGTTTCAGTCCTGTATCACTGAACCGAAATAACCTTCCGTTCCAGCCATGTCTATCTCATGAGATATAAAATCATTACCCAATGCATTGGAGGGAGATATAGGTCCCACCCATCTTATAATGAATCCTTTCTTATGTGTGCCACATAATCATAAATCATACATCATCGTATAACACATGTAACAAAAATGGGATTCTTGAAACATCATGACATCATAAATCAATTCATATAAGATAAAGGAATTCATAAAAATAATTCCATCACAACATGATCAAATCAATTTAATAACAGGGATAAAACAGAACCCTTTATTATCTTAGATGGAAAATAATTTTGATAAAACACTTGAACTCCATTCTTGAGGAAAATATCCTTTCTTCTTCAAAAACATTTTTCCTTTCATAACATGTCATACAACTTTAAAATAAAAGAAGTTGATTAAAAATAAACTTGAAAACTTGTAAAGGAAGCTTCTTGGAAATAATGTTTTAAAAATCCATTCATGCCGTATAAGTTAAGAAAAACATTCTTCTAACTTTTGTCGGAAAAGTCAAAAAGTACCTCGTACGAAAAACGACAAAAGATTCCTTTCATACGTGTTACTAAAAACTCACCGAAGGGTAAAAATGGATTTAAACAATTTTAGGTGGATGGAAATAATATTACATATTGAGTAAACATGGATGTGGATGATAAAATACACCCCAGTAAATACTTACGAATAAACAATCTCGGATAAAAATGAGATTGTGATATTTTCCCTTACCTTAGGTCCGATTAGCTTTGTACGTGTCCGAAGCTCCTGTATAATGGTTTAAATAATGTTATTGACTTATTCCAGAATCATACATATTTATATGATATCATATATGGTCATATTATTAGCTTCTTATTAGTAATATTTCATTGTTACTTGTTACTCGGGTCTTTATAACTTTTTGTTCTGATGCGTGTTTTGTCGAGTAAATTCTTATTCTTATCTTTAGGTTATAGATAATTCATTTCCAGAATGGTATTAGTGTAGTATATTCCATATTCATTCATTCAATTCATTTATATAATCATTATTAAATGAAGATCATGTAGAACGAGTCGCATCACATCGTGGAGACGGTATTCCGTACGTACGCACGAGTGATGATATCGTTCCTATGATCGTGGAATTGTATTGGAGTATATATATATATTATTTCAGTATCAATATTACTTCATAATAATCATATATAGTTACTCATTACACCATTATACCCATCCTTGTAAGGTTATGGTGGAAAATAGATTACACCACGGCGTGGAGACGGTATTCCGTACGTACGCACGCGCGGTGATTTCATTTTTCCGTAGGATGGATAGAAGGTTAATTAGGGTTGTTTCATATTTATAATAACATATCAGTATGTAAGTAATACTTATGTTATTACTTTATCATGAAACAACTAAAGAAGAAGAAGTTGAAGAAGAAAGAAATTGAAAAGATCGGTAATGGTTATTACCTCTTCTTTGAAACGCCTCTTTGAATCCTTCACTTAGGGAACTAAGATTGGTCTTTGAAGAAGACCAGGACCTCTAGGATTATTCTAGGAAAGTGGAGAAGGGAAAATGGCAGGGGTTGGCCGAGCTTGGGTGCTCAAATTGGTGTGAGGAGGAGGGGGAGGAGGTGCCCTTTTATAAGGGAGGAGAGGGGCACCTTAGGAAAATCTCAAAATATTATTTTATATTAAAGTAAAAATCGGTTTATAATGGTTCCAAAGGGTCTTATTTCGAAGCTAAAGTGGGGATGGGTCGAAATCCTATCAACCAATAGTATTTAGACAAGTTTAGGGTTTTATTTTAACCTTATCAATTAGATTTAACTCTAAGTTAATTAATTTAACTTTTACCGTGTCTTTTTGTTTTCTTTCACTATATGGTTAATACACTTACTATAACATGCCAAACGAACCCCAAATTGTTTATTATTAATATATATATCCTTATCTAAGTCATTTGGCCGAACCTTAGATTTTTAAGAATAAAATAACAATTAATAATATAATATTTGATTTAAAAACTATTTTGTGTCAATTTTGACACTATTTGATATATGATTTTTGTGAAAGTCATAACAGAATTATATGTTCGAACCAAGTTGATTAAATCAACAATAATATATCATAGTAACCTAGAAAATTAGTGTAATTCATAAAAAGTCTTAAATTACATTTATTTTGGTATTTATATTATCAATTTTGTCAATATTTCATTAATAAGATAATTACTGCATCATCTTTGTGTCATAAATAAATTACATTATTTGATGTCTAAAAATTACAAATAAAATACCATCATGTAGGAAATCTTTTTAGATTTCTAATGAATATTTACAATCGAATTTATCTTATGTATAACCCCATATTAAAAATGATTTACTTATTAAACTTTGATTTTAACTATTTTAACCCTTCTTTAAATAAATTAATAATAAATGTCCTAATCTAATCCAAGTGGGCCTAAATGGTCATATTTTATTCCTAAGTTTGTTTTTGGTCGAATTACACTTGTCCAATAGAATTAGGACATGTGTTAGGGTAATAGTAATATCATATTTACCCTTAGTTACCCTATTTACTATTAACCGCGGTAAAAAAAAGTAAAAAGTTACTATTCACCAAAAAATTATTTTCATCTCATTGAACCACATTTTAGTCCTTGATATTAACCGTGTCTCTCGGATTTTCGAAATTCCATTCACAGAAGCGGTAAAATTAAGTTTTATGCAAAATTCAGTTTTTAACCTACCACTTAGTGGTTTCACTATTCATCAAAAATTGAAAGTTTTCAGAAAAATACCAAAATTTCACCCTAGGCTAATTTCGATATTCTGAGTCCAAAAATGAAGTCCATTTTGACAAATAAAATTTATAAATTTTCAAAAAGAGGTTATTACTATTCATAACGGCTAGTTTTAATAGCATATTGTTGTTTAGTGAAACTCGGTATTGCGTACGACGCAAGCTATCGAGGAAGGTCGCGATTGCGTGTAAAGCAAGCCAAGCAAGTGTTGTGTAGAAAAAGATTCCTTTGATGATTTATATAACATAAAAGTCTCGGGTGTTACATTCTACCCCCCTTAAAAAGAATTTCGCCCTCGAAATTCGTCACTTTGTAACAAACAGATGAGGATACTTTTCCCGCATCATATCCTCAAGCTCCCATGTAGCTTCTTCAAGTTGGTGGTTCCTCCATAAAACTTTCACCAAGCGAGTGGTCTTGTTTCGTAGGACTTTTTCGCTACGATCCAGAATCTCTATTGGCTGTTCTTCATAAGAAAGATCTTGCTCCAGCGGTACAACTTCTGAGCTGAGTACATGTAAAGGATCTGGTATGTACTTTCTCAGGAGAGATACATGGAACACATCGTGAACTTGAGAGAGATTCGGTGGAAGCGCCAATCGGTAAGCTACCTTCCCAACACGATCCAGTATTTCGAAAGGACCGATATATCTTGGGCTCAACTTCCCCTTCTTCCCAAATCTCATAACCCTCTTCCAGGGAGATATTCGTAAGAACACTTTATCACCCACTTCAAACTCTAGGTCTTTTCTTCGGTTGTCGGCATAACTTTTCTGTCGACTCTGAGCTGCTCTTATGTGTTGTTGAATAGATCTGACCTTTTCTGCCATTTCATCAACGAGATCAGGTCCTAATAGCTTTCTTTCCCCAACTTCATCCCAGCAAGTTGGAGTCCTGCATTTCTTTCCATAGAGAGATTCATAAGGAGCCATCTGAATACTGGAGTGAAAGCTATTATTATAAGAAAATTCCACCAAAGGTAGGTGTTGATCCCAACCTCCTTTGAAATCCATAGAGCAAGCTCTCAACATATCTTCTAGGGTTTGAATTGTTCTCTCAGACTGACCGTCTGTCTGGGGATGATAAGCAGTGCTGAAACTCAACTCTGTATCCAGAGTATGCTGAAGACTTCGCCAGAACTTCGAGGTAAATCTCGGATCTCGATCAGATATAATAGAAAGTGGTACTCCATGCAATCTCACCACTTCCTTTACATATATCCTGGCAAGCTGATCTAGAGAGAAATCCTCTCTAATAGCAATGAAGTGTGCAGACTTTGTAAGACGATCAACTATGACCCAGATAGTATTTTTGCCTTTGGATGTTTTAGGAAGTCCTGTGACAAAGTCCATAGTGATGTTTTCCCATTTCCATTCGGGTATGGGTAATGGTTGTAACATCCCCTTAGACTTCTGTCTCTCAGCTTTAACTTGTTGACAAACCAAGCATCGAGAGACATATTCAGCAACATCTCTTTTCATGCCATCCCACCAGAAGTACTCTTTCAGGTCCCTATACATCTTCGTGCTTCCAGGATGAATAGAAAATGATGAACTATGAGCCTCATCCAGCAGATCATTCTTTAATTCGGGGATGGGAGGAACGCAAACCCGATTCCTGAACTTTATTATCCCATCACAATCAAGGTTGAATTCAGGAACATTTCTCACCTTCTTTTGTAACTCGACATCTTCTTTCTGTGCCTCTTTAATCTTCACATGTATAGATGGTTGAACATTCATTTGAGAAAGATAAGATTTTTCCCCTTCCATTATAATTCCAAGATCCATCCTTTGTAAATCCATAAATATTGGATCTTTTGTGATCCTCATCATGGATAAACTAGCATGGTCTTGTCGACTTAATGCGTCTTCCACCTTGTTTGCTTTCCCAGGGTGGTAATGGATTGAGCAGTCATAATCCTTAATTAGCTCCAACCATCTTCTTTGACGCATATTCAACTCCTTTTGTGTGAAAATATACTTTAAACTTTTATGATCAGTATAAATATCACACCTTTCACCATAAAGGTAATGCCTCCAAATCTTTAATGCAAAGATTACCGCAGCCAACTCCAAATCATGTGTTGGGTAATTTTGCTCATGGATTTTCAACTGTCGTGAGGCATAAGCTATTACCATATCATTTTGAATAAGAACACACCCCAATCCCTTCTTGGATGCATCACTGTAGATCACAAACCATTCTCCACTACAAGGTAGTGTGAGCACAGGTGCACTGGATAACCTTCTTTTCAACTCCTTGAAATTCTCTTCACATTCCTCTGTCCAGACAAACTTAACTCCTTTTCGAGTCAACTTGGTGAGTGGATTAGATAATCGTGAAAAATCTTTTACAAAACGTCGATAATATCCAACCAAACCAAGAAAACTTCAGATCTCAGTTACTGTTGTTGGTCTTGACCATCTTTCGATAACCTCTGTTTTTTCTGGATCCACAGATATCCCCTCTTTTGAGATTATATGACCCAAAAATGCAACTTTTTGAAGCCAAAATTCACACTTGGTAAATTTGGCATAAATCTTCTCCTTTCTCAGGGTCTTCAATATAATTCTCAAGTGATATTCATGCTCTTCCTTGCTCTTTGAATAGACAAGAATATCATCTATAAAGACTACCACAAATTGATCAAGATAGTCTCTAAAGACTCTATTCATTAGATCCATGAAGATAGCAGGGGCATTAGTAAGACCAAATGGCATCACTATAAATTCATAGTGTCCATACCTTGTACGGAAAGCCGTCTTTGGTATATCCTCCCTTTTGACCCTTAATTGATGATACCCTGAACGAAGATCAATCTTGGAAAAGTATTGAGCTCCGCGTAGTTGGTCAAATAAGTCATCAATGCGTGGGAGAGGATATTTGTTCTTGATAGTGATCTTGTTAAGTTCTCGATAATCAATGCAAAGTCTCATTGATCCATCTTTCTTCTTAACAAATAGAACAGGTGCTCCCCAAGGTGACGCACTAGGGCGTATGAATCCCTTATCAAGATTCTCTTGGAGTTGCTTCTTCAATTCCTGCAACTCAATTGGGGCCATTCTATAAGGTGTCTTTGAAATAGGCAAAGCACCCGGTACGAGTTCTATTGAAAACTCAACTTCACGATTTGGTGGAAGACCCGGCAATTCCTCCGAAAAGACATCATCAAACTCCCGTACAATGGGCATATTCTTAATCGTGAGTTTCTCACCAACCATTTGAGATAAATAACCTTCATTTAGTGGTATCAAGACCCATAAGATGGAAGAAATTTCCACTGGAAGGTTATATTCATCCTTGCATCGATAGACGATCGTAGATTGATCTGGAATATGAAATGTGACTTCCCTTCTTTGGCAATTGATATGAGATCCATGTAGAGAAAGCCAATCCATGCCAAGAATCACATCAAATTACACTAAAGGAAGGATCACAAGATTTGCAGGAAGCACTTTCCCACAAACTTTGATCGAAGAAGAATTATAAACTTTTGATGCGATTGATGTGCCATTAGGTGTTGTCACAGCTAACTCAACATCTAATTGTTGAGGTAATACGGTGATACCCTTAGAAAAGTCTTCAGAAATAAAAGAGTGGGTGGATCCAGAATCAAATAAAACATTTGCTACTTTAGAGTGGATGGTAAGTGTACCTTTCACCACATCGTTATCGTACTCCACATCGCTGATAGAAATTGCATGTGACTTTCCTTTGTCTTTAGCCTTAAGAGTTTGTTGACGTCGACCATCATCATCAACCCTTGGATTTGGGCATTGATTGGCATAATGCCCCATCTCCTTGCACTTGAAACATTGAAGTGTAGTAGGTTCATTCTGTGTATCCCTTCCTTTGTTTGCATCATTAGACATCTTCTTCCCATTATCACGGCATTCAAATGCCCGATGGCCTTCCTTTCCACATTTAAAACATTTACTTGTCCCTTTAAGACAACTCCCTCCATGTTTCTTTCCACACTTTGAGCATAAGGAAAAGCTCATCTTCTTTTCCGTGTGCTCTTTAGATTTTTCTTTGAATTCCATCTTCCTCTTCTTATCAAACCCATGTGACTGATGGGTTACTCCAATCTCCATCTCGACTTTGAGAGCACATCGAACGATTTCCTCATAAGTATTGAAGTCCCTTATGGCTAACGCCCTTCGAAGACTTGGTTTTAAGCCACTAAAGAATCGATCGATCTTACTCTCAGGTTGGATAATAATACCAGAAGCGTACCTTGCAAGTCTTGTAAAATTTGCTTCATAGGTACTAACAGATTCATCATCCCTTTGCTTCAGTTCAAGGAACTCTTTCTCCATCTTTGTTCGGAGAATACGAGGGAAGTACTTATTGAAAAATAAGTTCTTGAACTCGTCCCATTCCATAGACTCAATTTCATCCCTTTGCCTTGTATTCTTAACAAGATTCCACCATTGATCAGCATCTCCTTCCAAACGATACACTGCTAGGATGACTTTATCATGCTCAGAACATTGAAGAACTGAAAATATCTTTTCAGTAGTATTAATCCATTGTTCAGCAACTAATGGATCAGTAGACCCGCTGAAAGAAGGTGGACGCTGCCTCATGAAGGATTCAACAGAATGTTGCTCCCTCCTTTGTTCGTTTGGAAATCCTGCATGATTCATAGCTTGAGAAAGTTGTGTGAGCATGGCTACAAGATTTTACATTCCAGCTCCCATATCGTTTGGTTGCTCAGGGGGACAATCATTGCATTGCCCATCGCATTCCGCATTAACACGGTTCCTTTGGGTTCCAGCCATTGACTAAAACCAAGAAGAATAGTGTGAGCAACACTAATTATAATAGGAAACCACATAATTCAAGAATAAAATTTTCATGCTTAAGGTCTTATCCTAGGTTATTCAAGGCCATTTCTAAAACACTAAGATTGTGTTCTATGCTTAGACTTATCCTTAGGGTTCTTACTAAGGCTTTCACATCCTAGTTTCCAAAGGTTGACTATACCTTTCCTCTGATACCAACTATAACGACCCATACTTTACATACATTGTTAATACTTCAAAATTGAAGCACACTTATTACAACATATGACAAAACCACAAAGGACCGTATAGGTATAGTGTCTTTAGAAACTGGGAAACATAAACAACTGGTTCATAAATCTTCTACAGTGTCTCCCATTTATTTCATCATATCTAGGGTCCCTTTTATCATATTCTACTTAATATCCATCTTCCTGACCTGGGGAAAAGAAAACATAAAAGGGTGAGCTCAAATGCTCAGCAAGGGAAAATAAAGGAAATAAAAATCATATCATATCTTTTTGAAAATCAAAACCTGCAAAAGAGATCATAATATCTTAACATGGAATAAATCATAGAAGTGAAAATGAGATCTCCATAACATAAAACATGAAACTTTGTGGCATGCACACATAATCATGGAAAATCATTTCTTGTTAGTCATGACTCATTGCCAAGACTATCTTAGTGGACAAAGTCCCTTTCTGAACCGAGTTCACTCCTCGTTTCAGTCCTGTATCACTGAACCGAAATAACCTTCCGTTCCAGCCATGTCTATATCATGAGATATAAAATCATTACCCAATGCATTGGAGGGAGATATAGGTCCCACCCATCTTATAATGAATCCTTTCTTATGTGTGCCACATAATCATAAATCATACATCATCGTATAACACATGTAACAAAAATGGGATTCTTGAAACATCATGACATCATAAATCAATTCATATAAGATAAAGGAATTCATAAAAATAATTCCATCACAACATGATCAAATCAATTTAATAACAGGGATAAAAGAGAACCCTTTATTATCTTAGATGGAAAATAATTTTGATAAAACACTTGAACTCCATTCTTGAGGAAAATATCCTTTCTTCTTCAAAAACATTTTTCCTTTCATAACATGTCATACAACTTTAAAATAAAAGAAGTTGATTAAAAATAAACTTGAAAACTTGTAAAGGAAGCTTCTTGGAAATAATGTTTTAAAAATCCATTCATGCCGTATAAGTTAAGAAAAACATTCTTCTAACTTTTGTCGGAAAAGTCAAAAAGTACCTCGTACGAAAAACGACAAAAGATTCCTTTCATACGTGTTACTAAAAACTCACCGAAGGGTAAAAATGGATTTAAACAATTTTAGGTGGATGGAAATAATATTACATATTGAGTAAATATGGATGTGGATGATAAAATACACCCCAGTAAATACTTACGAATAAACAATCTCGGATAAAAATGACATTGTGATATTTTCCGTTACCTTAGGTCCGATTAGCTTTGTACGTGTCCGAAGCTCCTGTATAATGGTTTAAATAATGTTATTGACTTATTCCAGAATCATACATATTTATATGATATCATATATGGTCATATTATTAGCTTCTTGTTAGTAATATTTCATTGTTACTTGTTACTCGGGTCTTTATAACTTTTTGTTCTTATGCGTGTTTTGTCGAGTAAATTCTTATTCTTATCTTTAGGTTATAGATAATTCATTTCCAGAATGGTATTAGTGTAGTATATACCATATTCATTCATTCAATTCATTTATATAATCATTATTAAATGAAGATCATGTAGAACGAGTCGCATCACATCGTGGAGACGGTATTCCGTACGTACGCACGAGTGATGATATCGTTCCTATGATCGTGGAATTGTATTGGAGTATATATATATATTATTTCAGTATCAATATTACTTCATAATAATCATATATAGTTACTCATTACACCATTATACCCATCCTTGTAAGGTTATGGTGGAAAATAGATTACACCACGGCGTGGAGACGGTATTCCGTACGTACGCACGCGCGGTGATTTCATTTTTCCGTAGGATGGATAGAAGGTTAATTAGGGTTGTTTCATATTTATAATAACATATCAGTATGTAAGTAATACTGATGTTATTACTTTATCATGAAACAACTAAAGAAGAAGAAGTTGAAGAAGAAAGAAATTGAAAAGATCGGTAATGGTTATTACCTCTTCTTTGAAACGCCTCTTTGAATCCTTCACTTAGGGAACTAAGATTGGTCTTTGAAGAAGACCAGGACCTCTAGGATTATTCTAGGGAAGTGGAGAAGGGAAAATGGCAGGGGTTGGCCGAGCTTGAGTGCTCAAATTGGTGTGAGGAGGAGGGGGAGGAGGTGCCCTTTTATAAGGGAGGAGAGGGGCACCTTAGGAAAATCTCAAAATATTATTTTATATTAAAGTAAAAATCGGTTTATAATGGTTCCAAAGGGTCTTATTTCGAAGCTAAAGTGGGGATGGGTCGAAATCCTATCAACCAATAGGATTTAGACAAGTTTAGGGTTTTATTTTAACCTTATCAATTAGATTTAACTCTAAGTTAATTAATTTAACTTTTACCGTGTCTTTTTGTTTTCTTTCACTATATGGTTAATACACTTACTATAACATGCCAAACGAACCCCAAATTGTTTATTATTAATATATATATCCTTATCTAAGTCATTTGGCCGAACCTTAGATTTTTAGGAATAAAATTACAATTAGTAATATAATATTTGATTTAAAAACTATTTTGTGTCAATTTTGACACTATTTGATATATGATTTTTGTGAAAGTCATAACAGAATTATATGTTCGAACCAAGTTGATTAAATCAACAATAATATATCATAGTAACCTAGAAAATTAGTTTAATTCATAAAAAGTCTTAAATTACATTTATTTTGGTATTTATATTATCAATTTTGTCAATATTTCATTAATAAGATAATTACTGCATCATCTTTGTGTCATAAATAAATTACATTATTTGATGTCTAAAAATTACAAATAAAATACCATCATGTAGGAAATCTTTTTAGCTTTCTAATGAATATTTACAATCGAATTTATCTTATGTATAACCCCATATTAAAAATGATTTACTTATTAACCTTTGATTTTAACTATTTTAACCCTTCTTTAAATAAATTAATAATAAATGTCCTAATCAAATCCAAGTGGGCCTAAATGGTCATATTTTATTCCTAAGTTTGTTTTTGGTCGAATTACACTTGTCCAATAGAATTAGGACATGTGTTAGGGTAATAGTAATATCATATTTACCCTTAGTTACCCTATTTACTATTAACCGCGGTAAAAAAAAGTAAAAAGTTACTATTCACCAAAAAATTATTTTCATCTCATTGAACCACATTTTAGTCCTTGATATTAACTGTGTCTCTCGGATTTTCGAAATTCCATTCACAGAAGAGGTAAAATTAAGTTTTATGCAAAATTCAGTTTTTAACCTACCACTTAGTGGTTTCACTATTCATCAAAAATTGAAAGTTTTCAGAAAAATACCAAAATTTCACCCTAGGCTAATTTCGATATTCTGAGTCCAAAAATGAAGTCCATTTTGACAAATAAAATTTATAAATTTTCAAAAAGTGGTTATTACTATTTATAACGGCTAGTTTTAATAGCATATTGTTGTTTAGTGAAACTCGGTATTGCGTACGACGCAAGCTATCAAGGAAGGTCGCGATTGCGTGTAAAGCAAGCCAAGCAAGTGTTGTGTAGAAAAAGATTCCTTTGATGATTTATATAACATAAAAGTCTCGGGTGTTACATTCTACCCCCCTTAAAAAGAATTTCGCCCTCGAAATTCGTCACTTTGTAACAAACAGATGAGGATACTTTTCCCGCATCATATCCTCAAGCTCCCATGTAGCTTCTTCAAGTTGGTGGTTCCTCCATAAAACTTTCACCAAGCGAGTGGTCTTGTTTCGTAGGACTTTTTCGCTACGATCCAGAATCTCTATCGGCTGTTCTCCATAAGAAAGATCTTGCTCCAGCGGTACAACTTCTGAGCTGAGTACATGTGAAGGATCTGGTATGTACTTTCTCAGGAGAGATACATGGAACACATCGTGAACTTGAGAGAGATTCGGTGGAAGCGCCAATCGGTAAGCTACCTTCCCAACACGATCCAGTATTTCGAAAGGACCGATATATCTAGGGCTCAACTTCCCCTTCTTCCCAAATCTCATAACCCTCTTCCAGGGAGATATTCGTAAGAACACTTTATCACCCACTTCAAACTCTAGGTCTTTTCTTC
This sequence comes from Viscum album, assembly GCA_963277665.1. Taxonomy (NCBI): domain Eukaryota; kingdom Viridiplantae; phylum Streptophyta; class Magnoliopsida; order Santalales; family Viscaceae; genus Viscum; species Viscum album. The sequence continues at coordinate 1,069,418,748 of OY728141.1, forward strand.
GGTTGTCGGCATAACTTTTCTGTCGACTCTGAGCTGCTCTTATGTGTTGTTGAATAGATCTGACCTTTTCTGCCATTTCATCAACGAGATCAGGTCCTAATAGCTTTCTTTCCCCAACTTCATCCCAGCAAGTTGGAGTCCTGCATTTCTTTCCATAGAGAGCTTCATAAGGAGCCATCTGAATACTGGAGTGAAAGCTATTATTATAAGAAAATTCCACCAAAGGTAGGTGTTGATCCCAACCTCCTTTGAAATCCATAGAGCAAGCTCTCAACATATCTTCTAGGGTTTGAATTGTTCTCTCAGACTGACCGTCTGTCTGGGGATGATAAGCAGTGCTGAAACTCAACTCTGTATCCAGAGTATGCGGAAGACTTCGCCAGAACTTCGAGGTAAATCTCGGATCTCGATCAGATATAATAGAAAGTGGTACTCCATGCAATCTCACCACTTCCTTTACATATATCCTGGAAAGCTGATCTAGAGAGAAATCCTCTCTAATAGCAATGAAGTGTGCAGACTTTGTAAGACGATCAACTATGACCCAGATAGTATTTTTTCCTTTGGATGTTTTAGGAAGTCCTGTGACAAAGTCCATAGTGATGTTTTCCCATTTCCATTCGGGTATGGGTAATGGTTGTAACATCCCCTTAGACTTCTGTCTCTCAGCTTTAACTTGTTGACAAACCAAGCATCGAGAGACATATTCAGCAACATCTCTTTTCATGCCATCCCACCAGAAGTACTCTTTCAGGTCCCTATACATCTTCGTGCTTCCAGGATGAATAGAAAATGATGAACTATGAGCCTCATCCAGCAGCTCATTCTTTAATTCGGGGATGGGAGGAACGCAAACCCGATTCCTGAACTTTATTATCCCATCACAATCAAGGTTGAATTCAGGAACATTTCTCACCTTCTTTTGTAACTCGACATCTTCTTTCTGTGCCTCTTTAATCTTCACATGTATAGATGGTTGAACATTCATTTGAGAAAGATAAGATTTTTCCCCTTCCATTATAATTCCAAGATCCATCCTTTGTAAATCCATAAATATTGGATCTTTTGTGATCCTCATCATGGATAAACTAGCATGGTCTTGTCGACTTAATGCATCTGCCACCTTGTTTGCTTTCCCAGGGTGGTAATGGATTGAGCAGTCATAATCCTTAATTAGCTCCAACCATCTTCTTTGACGCATATTCAACTCCTTTTGTGTGAAAATATACTTTAAACTTTTATGATCAGTATAAATATCACACCTTTCACCATAAAGGTAATGCCTCCAAATCTTTAATGCAAAGATTACCGCAGCCAACTCCAAATCATGTGTTGGGTAATTTTGCTCATGGATTTTCAACTGTCGTGAGGCATAAGCTATTACCATATCATTTTTCATAAGAACACACCCCAATCCCTTCTTGGATGCATCACTGTAGATCACAAACCATTCTCCACTACAAGGTAGTGTGAGCACAGGTGCACTGGATAACCTTCTTTTCAACTCCTTGAAATTCTCTTCACATTCCTCTGTCCAGACAAACTTAACTCCTTTTCGAGTCAACTTGGTGAGTGGATTAGATAATCGTGAAAAATCTTTTACAAAACGTCGATAATATCCAGCCAAACCAAGAAAACTTCAGATCTCAGTTACTGTTGTTGGTCTTGACCATCTTTCGATAACCTCTGTTTTTTCTGGATCCACAGATATCCCCTCTTTTGAGATTATATGACCCAAAAATGCAACTTTTTGAAGCCAAAATTCACACTTGGTAAATTTGGCATAAAGCTTCTCCTTTCTCAGGGTCTTCAATATAATTCTCAAGTGATATTCATGCTCTTCCTTTCTCTTTGAATAGACAAGAATAAGGTCTATAAAGACTACCACAAATTGATCAAGATAGTCTCTAAAGACTCTATTCATTAGATCCATGAAGATAGCAGGGGCATTAGTAAGACCAAATGGCATCACTATAAATTCATAGTGTCCATACCTTGTACGGAAAGCCGTCTTTGGTATATCCTCCCTTTTGACCCTTAATTGATGATACCCTGAACGAAGATCAATCTTGGAAAAGTATTGAGCTCCGCGTAGTTGGTCAAATAAGTCATCAATGCGTGGGAGAGGATATTTGTTCTTGATAGTGATCTTGTTAAGTTCTCGATAATCAATGCAAAGTCTCATTGATCCATCTTTCTTCTTAACAAATAGAACAGGTGCTCCCCAAGGTGACGCACTAGGGCGTATGAATCCCTTATCAAGATTCTCTTGGAGTTGCTTCTTCAATTCCTGCAACTCAATTGGGGCCATTCTATAAGGTGTCTTTGAAATAGGCAAAGCACCCGGTACGAGTTCTATTGAAAACTCAACTTCACGATTTGGTGGAAGACCCGGCAATTCCTCCGGAAAGACATCATCAAACTCCCGTACAATGGGAATATTCTTAATCGTGAGTTTCTCACCAACCATTTGAGATAAATAACCTTCATTTAGTGGTATCAAGACCCATAAGATGGAAGAAATTTACACTGGAAGGTTATATTCATCCTTGCATCGATAGACAATCGTAGATTGATCTGGAATATGAAATGTGACTTCCCTTCTTTGGCAATTGATATGAGATCCATGTAGAGAAAGCCAATCCATGCCAAGAATCACATCAAATTCCACTAAAGGAAGGATCACAAGATTTGCAGGAAGCAATTTCCCACAAACTTCGATCGGAGAAGAATTATAAACTTTTGATGCGATTGATGTGCCATTAGGTGTTGTCACAGCTAACTCAACATCTAATTGTTGAGGTAATACGGTGATACCCTTAGAAAAGTCTTCAGAAATAAAAGAGTGGGTGGATCCAGAATCAAATAAAACATTTGCTACTTTAGAGTGGATGGTAAGTGTACCTTTCACCACATCGTTATCGTACTCCACATCGCTGATAGAAATTGCATGTGAATTTCCTTTGTCTTTAGCCTTAAGAGTTTGTTGATGTCGACCATCATCATCAACCCTTGGATTTGGGCATTGATTGGCATAATGCCCCATCTCCTTGCACTTGAAACATTGAAGTGTAGTAGGTTCATTCTGTGTATCCCTTCCTTTGTTTGCATCATTAGACATCTTCTTCCCATTATCACGGCATTCAAATGCCCGATGGCCTTCCTTTCCACATTTAAAACATTTACTTGTCCCTTTAAGACAACTCCCTCCATGTTTCTTTCCACACTTTGAGCATAAGGAAAAGCTCATCTTCTTTTCCGTGTGCTCTTTAGATTTTTCTTTGAATTCCATCTTCCTCTTCTTATCAAACCCATGTGACTGATGGGTTACTCCAATCTCCATCTCGACTTTGAGATCACATCGAACGATTTCCTCATAGATATTGAAGTCCCTTATGGCTAACGCCCTTCGAAGACTTGGTTTTAAGCCACTAAAGAATCGATCGATCTTACTCTCAGGTTGGATAATAATACCAGAAGCGTACCTTGCAAGTCTTGTAAAATTTGCTTCATAGGTACTAACAGATTCATCATCCCTTTGCTTCAGTTCAAGGAACTCTTTCTCCATCTTTGTTCGGAGAATACGAGGGAAGTACTTATTGAAAAATAAGTTCTTGAACTCATCCCATTCCATAGACTCAATTTCATCCCTTTGCCTTGTATTCTTAACAAGATTCCACCATTGATCAGCATCTCCTTCCAAACAATACACTGCTAGGATGACTTTATCATGCTCAGAACATTGAAGAACTGAAAATATCTTTTCAGTAGTACTAATCCATTGTTCAGCAACTAATGGATCAGTAGACCCGCTGAAAGAAGGTGGATGCTGCCTCATGAAGGATTCAACAGAATGTTGCTCCCTCCTTTGTTCGTTTGGAAATCCTGCATGATTCATAGCTTGAGAAAGTTGTCTGAGCATGGATACAAGATTTTGCATTCCAGCTCCCATATCGTTTGGTTGCTCAGGGGGACAATCATTGCATTGCCCATCGCATTCCGCATTAACACGGTTCCTTCGGGTTCCATCCATTGACTAAAACCAAGAAGAATAGTGTGAGCAACACTAATTATAATAGGAAACCACATAATTCAAGAATAAAATTTTCATGCTTAAGGTCTTATCCTAGGTTATTCAAGGCCATTTCTAAAACACTAAGATTGTGTTCTATGCTTAGACTTATCCTTAGGGTTCTTACTAAGGCTTTCACATCCTAGTTTCCAAAGGTTGACTATACCTTTCCTCTGATACCAACTATAACGACCCATACTTTACATACATTGTTAATACTTCAAAATTGAAGCACACTTATTACAACATATGACAAAACCACAAAGGACCGTATAGGTATAGTGTCTTTAGAAACTGGGAAACATAAACACTTGGTTCATAAATCTTCTACAGTGTCTCCCATTTATTTCATCATATCTAGGGTCCCATTTAGCATATTCTACTTAATATCCATCTTCCTGACCTGGGGAAAAGAAAACATAAAAGGGTGAGCTCAAATGCTCAGCAAGGGCAAATTAAGGAAATAAAAATCATATCATATCTTTTTGAAAATCAAAACCTGCAAAAGAGATCATAATATCTTAACATGGAATAAATCATAGAAGTGAAAATGAGATCCCCATAACATAAAACATGAAACTTTGTGGCATGCACACATAATCATGGAAAATCATTTCTTGTTAGTCATGACTCATTGCCAAGACTATCTTAGTGGACAAAGTCCCTTTCTGAACCGAGTTCACTCCTCGTTTCAGTCCTGTATCACTGAACCGAAATAACCTTTCGTTCCAGCCATGTATATCTCATGAGATATAAAATCATTACCCAATGCATTGGAGGGAGATATAGGTCCCACCCATCTTATAATGAATCCTTTCTTATGTGTGCCACATAATCATAAATCATACATCATCGTATAACACATGTAACAAAAATGGGATTCTTGAAACATCATGACATCATAAATCAATTCATATAAGATAAAGGAATTCATAAAAATAATTCCATCACAACATGATCAAATCAATTTAATAACAGGGATAAAACAGAACCCTTTATTATCTTAGATGGAAAATAATTTTGATAAAACACTTGAACTCCATTCTTGAGGAAAATATCCTTTCTTCTTCAAAAACATTTTTCCTTTCATAACATGTCATACAACTTTAAAATAAAAGAAGTTGATTAAAAATAAACTTGAAAACTTGTAAAGGAAGCTTCTTGGAAATAATGTTTTAAAAATCCATTCATGCCGTATAAGTTAAGAAAAACATTCTTCTAACTTTTGTCGGAAAAGTCAAAAAGTACCTCGTACGAAAAACGACAAAAGATTCCTTTCATACGTGTTACTAAAAACTCACCGAAGGGTAAAAATGGATTTAAACAATTTTAGGTGGATGGAAATAATATTACATATTGAGTAAACATGGATGTGGATGATAAAATACACCCCAGTAAATACTTACGAATAAACAATCTCGGATAAAAATGAGATTGTGATATTTTCCCTTACCTTAGGTCCGATTAGCTTTGTACGTGTCCGAAGCTCCTGTATAATGGTTTAGATAATGTTATTGACTTATTCCAGAATCATACATATTTATATGATATCATATATGGTCATATTATTAGCTTCTTGTTAGTAATATTTCATTGTTACTTGTTACTCGGGTCTTTATAACTTTTTGTTCTTATGCGTGTTTTGTCGAGTAAATTCTTATTCTTATCTTTAGGTTATAGATAATTCATTTCCAGAATGGTATTAGTGTAGTATATACCATATTCATTCATTCAATTCATTTATATAATCATTATTAAATGAAGATCATGTAGAACGAGTCGCATTACATCGTGGAGACGGTATTCCGTACGTACGCACGAGTGATGATATCGTTCCTATGATCATGGAATTGTATTGGAGTATATATATATATTATTTCAGTATCAATATTACTTCATAATAATCATATATAGTTACTCATTACACCATTATACCCATCCTTGTAAGGTTATGGTGGAAAATAGATTACACCACGGCGTGGAGACGGTATTCCGTACGTACGCACGCGCGGTGATTTCATTTTTCCGTAGGATGGATAGAAGGTTAATTAGGGTTGTTTCATATTTATAATAACATATCAGTATGTAAGTAATACTGATGTTATTACTTTATCATGAAACAACTAAAGAAGAAGAAGTTGAAGAAGAAAGAAATTGAAAAGATCGGTAATGGTTATTACCTCTTCTTTGAAACGCCTCTTTGAATCCTTCACTTAGGGAACTAAGATTGGTCTTTGAAGAAGACCAGGACCTCTAGGATTATTCTAGGGAAGTGGAGAAGGGAAAATGGCAGGGGTTGGCCGAGCTTGAGTGCTCAAATTGGTGTGAGGAGGAGGGGGAGGAGGTGCCCTTTTATAAGGGAGGAGAGGGGCACCTTAGGAAAATCTCAAAATATTATTATATATTAAAGTCAAAATCGGTTTATAATGGTTCCAAAGGGTCTTATTTAGAAGCTAAAGTGGGGATGGGTCGAAATCCTATCAACCAATAGGATTTAGACAAGTTTAGGGTTTTATTTTAACCTTATCAATTAGATTTAACTCTAAGTTAATTAATTTAACTTTTACCGTGTCTTTTTGTTTTCTTTCACTATATGGTTAATAAACTTACTATAACATGCCAAACGAACCCCAAATTGTTTATTATTAATATATATATCATTATCTAAGTCATTTGGCCAAACCTTAGATTTTTAGGAATAAAATAACAATTAATAATATAATATTTGATTTAAAAACTATTTTGTGTCAATTTTGACACTATTTGATATATGATTTTTGTGAAAGTCATAACAGAATTATATGTTCGAACCAAGTTGATTAAATCAACAATAATATATCATAGTAACCTAGAAAATTAGTTTAATTCATAAAAAGTCTTCAATTACATTTATTTTGGTATTTATATTATCAATTTTGTCAATATTTCATTAATAAGATAATTAATGCATCATCTTTGTGTCATAAATAAATTAAATTATTTGATGTCTAAAAATTACAAATAAAATACCATCATGTAGGAAATCTTTTTAGATTTCTAATGAATATTTACAATCGAATTTATCTTATGTATAACCCCATATTAAAAATGATTTACTTATTAAACTTTGATTTTAACTATTTTAACCCTTCTTTAAATAAATTAATAATAAATGTCCTAATCTAATCCAAGTGGGCCTAAATGGTCATATTTTATTCCTAAGTTTGTTTTTGGTCGAATTACACTTGTCCAATAGAATTAGGACATGTGTTAGGGTAATAGTAATATCATATTTACCCTTAGTTACCCTATTTACTATTAACCGCGGTAAAAAAAAGTAAAAAGTTACTATTCACCAAAAAATTATTTTCATCTCATTGAACCACATTTTAGTCCTTGATATTAACCGTGTCTCTCTGATTTTCGAAATTCCATTCACAGAAGCGGTAAAATTAAGTTTTATGCAAAATTCAGTTTTTAACCTACCACTTAGTGGTTTCACTATTCATCAAAAATTGAAAGTTTTCAGAAAAATACCAAAATTTCACCCTAGGCTAATTTCGATATTCTGAGTCCAAAAATGAAGTCCATTTTGACAAATAAAATTTATAAATTTTCAAAAAGTGGTTATTACTATTCATAACGGCTAGTTTTAATAGCATATTGTTGTTTAGTGAAACTCGGTATTGCGTACGACGCAAGTTATCGAGGAAGGTCGCGATTGCGTGTAAAGCAATCCAAGCAAGTGTTGTGTAGAAAAATATTCCTTTGATGATTTATATAACATAAAAGTATCGGGTGTTACAATGCATGGCTATGTAATTGATTTCACAAAGTGAATCGAAACCGATCATCCATCGGATGGTGAGCAGCCATGAAAGGTGCACCATACCATTCCAAATAGCTTGGATAATGGTGGTACAGTCACTTTCAATACAAATGTTGTTCCATCCCTTTTTTCTGAAAAACTCAATTGCATGGATCACGACCAACATTTCTACCTCTAAGGTTGTGGCCAAACTGCAGTTGGTGAAGAAACAACCAAGAGTTCGACCATGAAAATCTCTTAAGATAGCACCGCATCCAGCAAGACCTGGGTAGCCTTTATAAGAACTATCCACATTAACAGTGATCTAACCAAGAAGAGGATCTTTCCAGAAACCTCAAAGGTGCGCCTCGACTGCCTGTAAATACCCTTGATTCCAAGTTTCCAAAGGATAATTAGGTCTCCAATAGTTTTGTGACAAGGAGCATTTTGCATCGAAGACTCCTCCCTGACGACAATAATAATTCATATCCTACCTGCATTAGTATTAAATGAGAAATTTTTCTGCATAAAATCATTTCTATCATACCAGATAACGTGGAGAAGCTATGAAATAGCAATTGTGAATAGATTTTTGATTTATGGAGAGAATTTATGCGCTAAACATCATTTTTTTTAGAAATAATGGAGTCAAAATTCAACCATCTACAATCATACACATTATTAATATAATTCCAAAGAGTCGAAGCCATGTCAGAAGACATGAAAATGTGATTGGTATCATCCCTGTATTGATGAAAAAAAGGACATTTCGAACAAAGATGAATACCAAAACATTTAGGACAAACCTCAATAGGAATGCGGTTGTAAGCAATGCGCAAAATAATGTTGAGCCTCGAAGGTTTAATCCAAGGCTTGTCAAAAGATTTCAACCAATTAAAACTAGAGTTAGTCGATGTGAAATTATGATTATAAATACTTTTAGAGTCCAACACACCATTATGAGCAGGATCCTAAATAAGGAAATTGTCAGTGTGAGTAAAAGGATAATTTTCAACCACATTCAAGATGTTATAATAAGGATTGGAGACATTAGATTGCATCACATCTTTAATAGAACAATTGGTGCTATTAGGGGGTGGAATTAGGAGATAACATAGAGAGCAGGGGGTGCCAGTCCAGTTATCCAACCAAGTGTTCATGGAAGAGTCAACGCTAACCATCCATCTAGAATTATTCATGATACTAACGAAAGAAAGTATGGTGGAAGGCCAGATCAAACAGTTCACATAATTCAAATTTCTTTTCTTAAACTTCATGAGGAAACTATTCTTGAGGAAGGAAAGGGAGTCTGAGGAACTATGAATTAAATTCCATGTAAACTTGTCTTGAAGGGCCTCATTAAAGAGACTGAGATTTTTGATTCCCATGCCACCCTTCTCTAGAGGTATGCAGAAGTTGTACCAGGGGATGATGACAAGCTTCCTAAACAGAATGATACCAGACCAGACAAAATTTCTAATGTACCCATTTTTTTTTCAGAAGACTGGTAGGCCATCTATAGATCATCATGGAATAAACCATTTTAGAAATACTGGTATATTTAAAATGACAAACTCTATCGGCAATGGAGAGGGATTTGCCTTTCCAGGAAGCAAGTTGATGGATAACCTAGTCTGCAATTGAGTTGAAATACAAGGGTTTAGTCCTTATCCAGAAAATGGTAACACCCAGTTAGATGAAATGGAAGGATCCTTCTTTTATTCCTATATTGTTTATGATGCTATTTTTTATATTAGGCGAGAAGCTCTTCCAAAAAAAGACAAAATATTTGTTCTAACTTATAGACTGACCTGAGATGTCTTCTAAATGAGATAAGGCATTTTTTAGAGTTTGAACGTTTTTTTTCCTCCTTGCAAGAAAAGAATGATGTCATCAGCATATAAAATATGTGTGGTCACATTAATATTTCTGGCCACCTGAATAGGTTTGAGCTTATTTTGATCCAGAAGTCAAGAAAGTAATATGCTAAGATAATCCTCTACAATGGAAAAAAGAATGGCCGATAGGGGTTCACCCTTCCTGACACCCTTGTTACATTTAAAATAGCCTTTAGGAGCACCATTAAAAAGAATTGAGATATTGGCTGAAGGAAATAAGCTGTTACTTCTACTAATGAAGGAATTATTGAATCCAAAATCATGGATAACTTTAACTATGAAACCTCAATCTATAGTATCAAAAGCCTTCCTAATATCAATCTTGATGGCAATGTTGCCTTCTCTAGTGTTTCTATTTAATGGTGTGTTGCATTCAGAGGCAAGTCAAATGCATTCCTGGATAGACCTGCCCTTGATGAAACCAAACTGACTACAAGATATGATTTTATTAAAAATATAATATATCTTGTTGGAAAGCAGTTTAGTAATGATTTTGTAGAGGGGGTTGATGAGGGAAATAGGCCAAAAAAGGTAGATTTCAGAGGCATTGTCCACTTTAGGGATTAAAGTGAGGAATTTAGCATTGAGACCATGAGGGAGGAGCCCATTCAAAAAAAGGATCTGACAAGATTACAAACATCAACATGGATGATCTCCCATAATTGTTGATAGAATCCATTGTTAAAACCATCAGGTCCCGGGGCACTATCCGAGTTGTGGATAAAGATCATGCATTTTATCTCATGATCAAGTGGTATGCTCATGATATTACTATTGTCTTCATCATTAACTAAGACCGAGATGACCTCAGGAAGAAGGTCCTTATAAATGTGTGGTTCATTGAAAATATTTTCAAAATAATAAACCACATGATTGGAAATGGCGGCCTCAGAGTCCAATATAGAGTCATTGTCCTTGAGAATGGACAGAGGCCTATTGAATTTTCATATTATTTGCAGGGCATTGTAAAAATTAGTGTTTCTATCACCATCTTCAATCCACTTAGCTTTAACGACTTTCTTGCGCAAGTTATCTTTATGAAATAGAAGAGAGTTAAGCTTTCTTGACATATTGATTTCATTTTGAGGATCAACAGAAAGGTCAGAGTTGGTGGAGATAGTTTGAATTTGGATAATCTCTTTATCAAGGGTGATTATATCATTGTCCAATTGGTTATATTTTTCCTTACACCAACCTTTTAAACATTTTTTAAGATGCTTAATCTTATTAATACAAGAAAAGGCGCTAACATGACGGTTCATCGTGCTCCAACAGTCACTAATAATCATGGAACACTCTGGTTCGACAGACCAATAATTATTGAATTTGAAAATGGTAATGGATTTAGGCCTCTTGGAGAAAATTCTATCATGAATAGGATGATGGTCCAAATTTAGTTTGGTCAAGGTGATACTGGGTATGGTATCCCATTTTTCTAAATATAGAAGGTTTGTAAAGGCCCTATCTAATTTTCCAACGACGACCCTGTTTTAACATCTCCTATACCAAGTGTACTTTCCGCCCAGCAAGCTGATTTCAATGAGAGCGAAATCATCTCAAGCTTCCCTAAATTAACTTGAGGAAATGAGAGAGTGAGAGGGACCAATTGTTTCACTGGGAGAGAGAATGACGTTAAAGTCCCCAACAACTAACCAGGGAACTTGCATGTTGATAGCTAAGTCTATAAGATCAGTCCAAAGAGACCAATGATGTTTATATCTATTCTATCATAGATCATAGATCAAAAAACATGAAAACCATATTGGGTAAAATCAAGCGTTAAAATTTGATCTTAATACTTATAGACATTGACATTTTGTAAAGAGATGTGATAAAAAAACCCAAAGAGAGTCAGAATTCTCCATATTCTTAAAAGAACCAAGGAAATTATAACCATAAGCACATAGACATTGATATTTCAAAGAGAAGTTAATTTTGGGCTCATCTAGAGAAAAAAATTTTGGTTTATGAGTGAAAATATTTCTTTTAAAGACAGTAAGAGTGTTAGGGTTTGTGATACCCTGAAAATTATAATATAAAAAATCCATAAAAAATCACCTAGAGCTTGGGATTTAAATATAATTGGGTATTTTGATATCTAAAAGTGTTTATCAAATGGGATTGAAAGCGTTTTTAAAGGGTTTTATGATGAAAATGAAACCTTTATTGGTTTATTATTATGTTATGGTTAATAGGAATTGTTTATGGTGATAACTGGTTCTGTTATGATCTGAATATGGGTGGTTTCATTATAAACCAATGATGTTTGGTTCTATTATAAACCCATGATGGGTGTTTATGTTATAAACTAATAATAGGTGGATCATTAAAAAACCATGGATGGTTGGTTTCATTATTAAATAAGGATATGTTATTCCATGATAAACCAAGGATGGGTGAGTCTGTGATACCCCTACAATGAATTTGGAACTCCAAAGATGGAAGTTGGACATATTGGTTATTCCATTTGTAAGAGTGGTATGAATGATGATGTCCTAAGTTACATACATGATTTATATGTTATTGATAATAGTTTAACTGATTTATTTGATCAAAAAGTTTGTGATATTTCATGTGAAAATTATTTATTACATTTCAATCAAAAAAATTAAGATAAAGGTAAATATTTTATGGGTGTTCAAGTTTTTTAATAGACTAACGAACTTCCACATTTTTTGTGTCCCATATTGAGCCTTTCATGCCAATCTAATATTTTAAAATGATTTTCATAGTGTTTAAAGAGGTGTGATTAAAATAAATAATTCAAGTTAAAAGTAATTAATTTTTATCATGAAATTAAAACATGTTTTACATTTAAAGATTTATACTTTGGGAGAAATTACTATATATCAGAAGTTTCCACTTTGTTTTTATATGGTTTTTAATGTAATATTTGTTAAAAAATTCTCAAAAACTCTAATACTGAAATGTTCCTAAAATTTGAGAGAATGAATTCCATTCATAAAAATCAAGATTATGTAATGTTTAAGGTCACTCCCTTATAATGAATTTAATATTTGAAGTGGGCTCTCCATGTGGATTATTTCAACCCTTTATTAAATTTGGATAATTCCTTCTCTAATGGAAAATCCTTAAAAAATAAAATCATTACCCTTCCATCTTCTTTTTTACTATAGATGGTGGTGTGGATTCTCTATGAACAATTATATTCTCTCTCTTACACAAAATTAATTACTTATCTTTCTATACCATAAAAATGATACTTCATCTGGTACCACCCATTTCATTCTCATATTTTCTTCAATATATTTTGGAGATTATGTAAGATTTTATACAATCAATTCATGTTTTAATTAAAAATATTCTTTTTTAAACTTTCTTATAGTGATTTAAGAATCAAATTGGTGCACATTTAATCATTAAGAGGTGATCCTTGACTCTAAAATTCATTAAAAAACCTTAAAAAATTTGAGTACATGAGTTTAGAAGAAGTTTCCTTGTGTAATTTTTACAAAAAAATGATTTTCAAACCTCACACATCTCATTCCTAGCATTCTCATTAGACAATATTTTTTTGTTTCTATCATTTTGTATGCATTTATAGTCTCATGTTTATTTTCCAGTTTATAATTTATGGTTATAATATTTATTATGGATACTTATAGTTAATAATTTAGATTCATATCATAATAGTTGAACTTTAATTTTGAATCAATTCATCAGTTGGTTTTTTTGAAAGAGGTTATTCCATCAAATAAAATTACCCTTATTACTTGAGAACTATTCTCAATTTCTTATACCAATTAATGATGTTACAGTCATTTATTTTTTCAATATATATAATTGATCCTAAAGTCAATATATTATATTATTATTACACTATCTATGATAGAATATTTTATTATATAAGTATCATGTTTTAATACCATTTAATTTAGTTTTAAGTAAATTTTATCCAATTAAAATGATGAGTACTTGAAAATAATATCATATCCATTAGTGGGTCATGATCTATATTTATCTATGTAGAGAGTATTTTTTGGAATTCCACTCACTGCATAATTTATTTAGGTGGAAAATTATCCAAATAGTATTTGATATGACTATTAAATAGTCAAGATAATAACTATTTATCCAATCCATATAGTAGATAAACATAACTCTATTCCCGTGGTATCCTAAGTGTTAGGGTTTCCAAGATAAATGTACCCCAAATGAAATTATATTAATAGGATAACACAAGACAATCCAGTGGAACCCAGATTTGGCATTAAATTATCTTTTTGGATAATATATGGTCACCCATTACATTCTTTCCTTACACAAGATAATCTAGGGGATCCTGACATTAATACAAAACCACCTATTTTAATTATTGAGGTAATGGTAAGATCCACATTGATTGGAATATAACACTTAGTATTTAAAGATAATTCAATCTCACCATTTTATCTCATACTATTCCATTTATGTATGCATGCTTATACTGATAACATTTATAATCATATTCCCCCCACCAAATCAATATGTTCAATCCATATTAATGTGTAATTCTTTACAAAAATCGTAGTTTGTTTAATCACACAAAAATATAATCCAAATATATTTAAACATATCCAAATTTATCTCAGGAGTGAGGTATTGAAAATCTTCAAATAATGGTTTATAATTATATGACATTGAAAATATCTACATGTGTAATCCTAGATCCAGAGATAGCTAAACCCCACAATTTAAGATCATGGAAGAATTCTCTAGAATATTAGAAAGTCTAACCCAAATTACCTTTACCATGTGATACAATACTCAAGAGAGAATCCAATTCATTATAACTATAACACCTATTACTTATAGTCTTTATTTAAAAACTAAATTAAAGGTAATAACTTAATTTAAAAACTAAGTTCATAGTATTTTACAAGTAAATCATATATCATATCTTGGATGTAAGTACTTAGATTCATGTATGGTAATTTCTAGAACAAGTTTTGTAATTAAAATAACTCATAGATCAGTCATAATATACAATTTTTATATTTTGAACTTGTTTTTTTAATTTGTAATCCATTTATAAATTACCCTTATGATTTAGAAGTAAAAAATTTATTTTTTTGTCATGGGGAATACCATATAACCCCAAAAAGGGTTTAATATTAACATTTAATATTAGTAAATATTTAGTAACAAAATTTTCAAAACATTTATTTATTTTAATAAAAATATGTTATAATTAATTAATTTATAAATCTTTTATAATCAATAAACACACTAAAAAAATTATTATAATTAAAAAAAATTATAAATTTTAATAAAAAATAACTAAATTTAAAAAAAAAGCATAATATCACGTGATAATATATTAACCCTTAAGGTATTGTTCTACATGGAATAGAGAGTCAGTACAAGTCATCCCTAGTAGAAATAACATGGGCTAGTTCTGGGAGATAGTGGCACCTTGTGGGGGGGAACAATGTCTATGTCCATGAAATATGGTTGATGATATGGTATTTCAATGATAACCTTTATAACATTTGAATAATAAATTAGTACCCGTAAAAATGACAATATGATATGGTACACCCTTAGAGAGGGCACTATTCCTCATTTAAACATGTTCATTTCATGTCATGCTCGATATTATGTTTTCTTACAATATAATGTCAAGACCACTCTCCACATTATGTTGACACTCTTCATAACATTAAGAAACCCATAAACTATTATCTACTTTTTTATGGTAAGGAAAAAATATATTTTATATCAATAATGTATCTTCGTGCACTAGTGCATAAAATATTTTCATACAAAAATATATTAACATATAATTTAGTCTTAAATAGGAGACCCAAATGTTACATTGTCACACAACAAAATCTTAAGTTGTAAACCTCACAATAAATTAACTAACATAATGTTACAATCTTTGGTCTAAATTACATTGATACTGAATGTAATTCCAACCATTTTCCTTCATTATTTGGGAAGAAATTTCAATGAATCAAAACATGTGATGGTTTTGATACAACTACTAGGTTACTAAGGGATTTGTTAATGTTTATTCAAAATAGTGGAAGTTATAAAAAACTAAAAACATGATCACATATTTTATGATAAACTAAAATCACAATTTTAAAAAATAACACATATTATACATTTCATATTAGGCACAATATGATCATGTTACTTTTCAAATACCTTTTGAAAGGGTTTTATAAGATCACTAAAGTGGAAATAAAGGGTATCACAATGTTATAGGTATCCATGGGTTTCACCTAAATCATTCATTTTATGAATGGTTTTTCTGAACCTTCATGAAATATTATCCCCTCACAAGGATAAAGAGGAAGATAAAGAGAGCTACATATTTTATAGAGTTTAAACCTAGTAAAAGAAAACACACACCCACTACTATCAAATGTAAAATGGGTCTTTATATATTACTCAAGGATTTTATTTAAGTGTTTTCATATTAAATATGTCATTAATAACTCATGAGTTAATAACATGTCCAATAAATTCACTATATTCATTAATCTAAAACCACAATACATAATTTGCAATGATACTTTAAATAATAGAAAACAATAAATGATTTGCCCAAACATTTATAATTAATGACCGACCACTACTATTGAATTCCCATGAAACATGTAGATAATGTATTCTCATGGTATACATCTCATGTTGATCATAATAAATTAATGGAAATTTCTTCTTAAGCCTTAACTAAATTATAAATTAGAAGAAACATGTTCTCAAGCATCTTCTTATGACTATATAACATGCATTGAAGCCTTAAGGAAGCAGTTTCGGAAATTCATCACATAAAATATAATCTTTATGGAATATTATATTATAATCTATATTTCATTATATTGACTAAGAAATCATTCTTTTTGAATATGAATAATTTTACACCATCGTAGATCTATGATACAGTCAATTGATTATTCTTTATTCCATCAATAAACAAGACATTTTTAGGACTAATAGTATTTTTATAATTCTGGTTGTTCCAACACCTTTTATCTTTCATGGGATATAATTTCCAAATATGAAATCAAATGATCTATAAATTTTAATATTTTTCATATATTTGAAGTTTAATATCATGTTTTAAGAACACCCACAATTCATGATCCAAGGATTATCATATTTACATGATTCAAAAGAATCATTAACCATGTTTTCATGTGTTTTAATCTAGATTTGATTTTAACCATTTTAAAATACATGATGTATATTTCACTGAGCTGGAAAAAATTTAATACATTCATTTGAGAAGTTTCATTCCTGATCACACCATCTATATACCTCATGAAAAATTCCTAATCTATTATTTATATAAAAAAAATCAAACTATTTATACCTTAGAAAATTTATCATTTTTATCTCATTTTGGATTCTTTATTCATTCTCTATCCCGATAGAGACATGTTAAAAGGAACCAACATTAAAAATTACATAATATAGTGTATTTAGACAAGAACTCACATTCCTTCATTCCCAAAGATCTTTTAGGTTTATAATTTAAGATAATTAGATCATAACCTTTTCATAACAGACCCATACATTACAAAGTAGAAACATCCACTCAATATCCATTTTTTTACAATATAGAACATTAAAAAGGGAAAATATTTAATTATCAAGAAAATTATTTATTAATTTAAACAAGAATTATTCTCTAGTTATTACTCATCTATAAATCCTATAGAAAATTGAAAACATATGAAGAGCACAAGAATATCAGCAAGGGACATGAAGAAATGAAATGCATTTGTCTAGTGAAAAAACATGAAAACCAATAATTTTTTTTCTTTATCACAATATTTTTTGGGGTATGAAATAAATCTTATAGACATAAAAACATACACTTTTTTATCAAATAAAACCATTAAACCTTGTAGTCAGAAAATATGAACCTTTTTTGGAAACATCGAGCATTATATTCATAACCCATGTTAAAAATAATAATATCATAGTTAAATCCATTGGAGAATCCACCTTGGTTAAATCCCTATTTATTTCCTTTGAAGACAAAGAACATTACCCAATGTATTAGAGAACAATATCAGGATCACTTATCATATAACCTACATCAGGATTACTCATCGTATATGTAGTATCAAGCTCACTCATCCTATAATCTGTATTGGGATCACTAGCTATATAATTTATATCTAGATCACTCATCTATATCTATATAATGAAAAAATTGATTTCAATTTTTCATTTTAAAACCATGAAAAACACTTTTTAACCTATGTGGAAAATATCTTCAGAAATGAAAATACAATTCCCATCTAAAAAACAAATTCAATATTAAAATACTTATTACAATCAGAAAAATGGTTATTTTGAATAAAAATGGAAGCTTGTAAATAAATAAAACATCAAATAACTATTACTGTTGTGAAAAAAAAATCATGTTGTATATGTTAAAATAGAACACTCCTAATTTCATATAATAAGGAAATTTTAAACATTCTATATAAAACACCTAAAATGATAAATTTTTAAAACATTTATATATAGTCAAAAGAGACGTAAAATCATATTTATAATTTATTTATGTCCATATTAATACATCTAAAAAATATTTTTAACGATATGTATATGGAAGAAATATATTTAGAAAATAAATCTCTAAAAACACTTAAAATGTTGTTTTAAGTTAAAGTGTCCCTTTCCATGAGGCCGACTCATCACATAGATTATTTATCACCCTGAATAATAAAAAAAATTAATTACTTAATTTCCTAAGAAAATTTTTCATTTTTTTAATTCATTTTACCATTTATTTATAGTTTACTACTAATTTTAAAATAGTAATATATAAAATTCATTCTTTTAAATAAAAAACTTATAACACGTGAAAATTAATTTAATAAGGAAAAAATTATTTCCTTTTTGATTGAAAAAATTTATTAATTTTGTTATAATGAAAATTACTATAATGAATATAATTGAATAATATAAAAAAGAATTAAATTCATTAATAACATTTCCTAGGTTGTTGCATTCATCCACTCCTATGGAAATTGTATCCCCATAATTTTATTCATTACTTAAACAAGTATGGATGTAATGAACGGCTCAGGCATCAATCCAACCAGGTACTTAACTCAATTTTTGACAAGGCCTGAAGTGTGTTTTTGATCCCCATAATCTAGAAACTAGTGCCTGGTCATTATAAAAATCAATTTGAGAATTATTTTCCCCAAAACATAGATAAATTAATGAAAAATAAATAATTTAAAGATATAAAATAAGAAAAAATAGCATAATAGAAGCAAAGATAACTATAAAGGAACAACTTCAATTGAAAATAATTTCACAATAACCTCCATATAACCTCATAGGTCACCATCACCCAACTCACCCATGAATATTATGAACACATGAAAACTAAAAATGAACCTGAAACCAAAAATGATTTAAGCATGAGCTAAAAAATCCATTTTCTCATCACAGCCCATTAAAACTATGTAATATGATTCATAAGTAAATTCATCAATTATAGTTTGAAAAAAATAGGGTTTTTGTATTTAACATATATGAAAAACCAAATATTCTCATAAGTACACAAAAGAAAATTCTATTGTTTTTGAAAACAGAACACACATGTTATAAAAAACACACCATCCAAATCCATCTCCAATATCCCTGAAACTATAGCTACCAGGAAAATATTTCTACCAAGAAACTATAACACTCATCATAATGTATTATCCCAACCCCCTCATAGAAATAATTTCATCTCTCATCTCCAAACCCTAATAGCGCCCAAAAAACATACTCTAAGAGCTATCATCTAACCACTAAAATTCATCCCTCAATGTATCCCATACTAAATAACCACATCACCAATACCTCAACATACTCCAAATATAAATCATTCACTGAAATCACTGACCAAGACCCAAAAGGTTCATACCACCACAAAAAATTGAAATCACACCAAAACACATAGAAATAGATTTTATCTTCCATAGTATTCACTATTTCTATCTTAAGAGGGATTTCACACTATCTTATCATCTCTTGAATGGGTATTTTCATAGAATTATTAGATTTACACAAAACCAGTTCATAGACATATATAAGTTCATAACATTTTAGGAATGTTGATTTCAAACAATCAAACATGTTAGAGGTTCAAAATTGACATCAAATCACACTAGGAATAAAAAAATTATTATTTTAGAATCATCATGTCTCAAGGATGATAAATTGCTAATAATAAGAACACAAATTATCACAATAGAACACATCCCCCTTTTACTTCAATTTTAACTCATCTAGTTTATTATCTTTCTAGATATATATAAACAATCCACCCAAAGAGAATCAAAGGATTATAATCCCATAGATTCTCATGATTAATAGAGAACAAGTATCCTCTACCTCAATCAATGTTTTCAGAATTTCTAAGCATGATCTGATAAGGAAAAATATGATCACAAGACCAAGATCACACTATGAATGTATTGATATCCTAGAATGTAGCATCCCCCACAGTATCCAATCACTACACCACCCAAACAATCTATACCCACAACCACATCCTTATATAAAATATAAAAGAGGAGTTAAAAAAGGGATGTAAGAAGAGGGACACACCTTTTATTTACAAGAAACAATCCCTTCATATAAGAGATCAAAGAAAATAAATTGGGGGTGAACGACATTCTAAGGACGCACATAGGTCACCCATGAGTCATGAAAAAAGTCAAAAGATTGAGAAGTTTATAAGGGGGTTTACAATTTAATCCTACATATTAAATTAAATGTAATAGAAAACCTCTCATTACCATTCCATAGTAAATATTATTTCACCCTAAACCACGATTAAAGCCTAGGTGTCATGTTGCAATCAACCCTATTTGAGCTACTCTTAAGAATCCACAACATAGATCCTATAAATATACAATATACTTGGGGTATGGCCACAATGCCACCAATGCACCATACCTCATCCAAACAAAAAAATCTAGAGGCATAAAAACCCGATATTCAAAGTTTACACATTACAATATAAGGGAATATTCTACAAGAGGGTCATCTCCAAGACCACTATGCAATAACACCAAGCCATGATAAAAAAACACCTTGGGTTAGTCAAATAACAAAACTCTACCTCCCCAGTTCTGCATGCCATAGCTCATCATCATTCAATAGACATTACATAATTTGAAAATCCACCAAACCTCAAAATCCATCTGACCCTATTCCATAAGGACTCAAACACGCTATAAAAGCCTTCACTGTGTCCTAGCCTATAGCTCCATGCGACAATATATTTTTTTACACGTAAACTTATCCCAAATCCACCAGTTTCTCCTCAAAACGTCACCTGACACCCCCAACACCTAAATATCCCCATCTAATGGATTGGGATGGACCTATAGGCTATATTAAATATCTATAAAATTATTCTCAACCTCAAAAATAAAAACCAATCCTATAAAAAAGGGTATGGGAAAATTTAAACAACTATCCCATGTGAGACCTCTCAAAAATGTAATTTTAACCAAAACACAAACACTAACCAAACACAAGAAGTAAGGGAAACAACCAGATTTCATAAACCAGTATATATTTAAGAATTATATCACCAATAAAACTATATTAGTATAAGATGAAACTCAACATAGCTTAGGGTACTGAGTATGTATCTATGCATCATGATACCATATACTCTCTTTCAAACCACCATGCTTCCACATCACATGTATCAGTGGAATAACTCACCCCCACAACACCTCCTCTAAATGACTACAGATGTCAACTAGCCTCTCTACAAACGTCAACTAATTATTTATATCCAATTCCACTCATTCAATGAAATTGGAGTCATCTTAAAGATATCGATAAAGATATAACTTGTAGAATATTTTGTAGATCCTATCTAACCATGGTAGAAGATATAACCATTATGATACCTTTCTAATGAGATCCATTACCTAGAAAGGTATGAAAATCTGGGTAGAGAGATTACTCCCATGGAAAAACCTCTGCATACCTTGATGAGGGGAAACCGTAACTAAAACATTGTATATAAACATAAACTCTAAGTTTCTTCACATGTAATCAACATAAGCCTTTAAATTATCTACTTCCAACTTTATCAACCCAAAAACCATCAAGATATATTCTATCATACTCTACACCACATCAAGACCGAGGAATACTAACTCTTCAACCTTATTCCAGCACTATGTATACTGATAAGACCGCCGATAAGATACCTCAAATAGATCCATACTAATGGACGAGTGAATGTTATAACTATTGTAAAAATATGTCAAGGGTGGGTGGTTCACCCATGTTCCTCTAAAATCTAAGTTGTATGCTCTCAACATGCCCTCTAGTATCCTTATAGTCAACTTCATCTACTCATCCATTTGGGAATGAAAAGATGATTTATGGAATAGCTAAGAGATAGAAGCATGCTATGATCCCCTCTAAACATAGGAGTTAATTGTGGATCTTATTTAAAGATAATGGTCCTCGGTACCCCATGGATCCTGAACATTTTATCCATGAACAACCTCACAAGAACATCTATTACACCCAACTCCTAAAGTTCTATAAAATGGTCCAACTTCATCAGTTGGTCCCTAAAGCTTGTAAATATTGTTTAATGGAGTTATCATCATATATACTAGATCATAATGAGGAATCCAGCATAATGGCGATTCCATCATTATGAAATATCCATCAGAGATAGAATCATTAAGAAAAAATAATAATGGTGAAGATTACAAAATTTAAAGGTTACAAAGATGATAATTAAATCGTAATGAGATTATATCATAATGAAAATTCCATCATAATTAAAAATCCATTGTTATGAGAATTCAATAATACTAAAGTTGAGAAAGATAATTTGATTGAAGATGAGAAAGATGATTGTAATGTGATAAAGAAAGGTAGATCATAATGATCTAAGAAATAAAGGTAGATTGTAATGAGATGAATAAAGGGAGATCATAATAAGCTGAGAAAGAAAGGTAGGTCATAATGAGCTAATAATGAAAGGAAGGTCATAATGAGTTGATAATGATAGACAAATCATAATGTGTTATGAAATAAAGGTATATCATAATGAGCTAAGAAATAATGGTAGATCTTAATGAGATGAAGAAATAAAGATCATAATGAGCTGAGAAAGAAATGAAAATCATAATGAGATGAGAATGAAAGATAGATTGTAATGAGATGATAAATAATGGTTGAATGAAATAACTTAAGAAACAAATTAAAATTTTATTAAAGATGAGTAAGTTATATCATACTAAATCAAGGTTATAAATTATGAGAAGGTTGATTATTGAGAAGATTCAAATAGAATATCCGAGAAGTTTTATGAAGAGTTGAAGAGGTCAAACATGAAATTCAGGTTTTATGTAAATATTGGGGAAATATGAGGAGGATTGAAGAAGTAAAAATAATTTTTAAAAGTGATTTTTTTTCCATATTTTTGAATTTTGGGGAAGAAAATAAGTTTCATGTTCCCCAATCTTGATTTTTTGAGTCGCTTATAAATAGTTTTTAGATCATTAATTCATTATAAATTTTCAAATAAGTGAAAAAGGTGGAGCACTAAATAATTGAAACTGAAAGTTCCTATCAGGCATAGGAATATCATATTGAAAATTTGAAAAAAAGTTTGAATTTTTCATGTTGAGAATGGATTCATCATATTGAGTCCATTGTATTGATTCATTCAGAATGAGTAAGAATGAACTGAGTGTTTGAGAATAGTTTAAGAAGTATAGATTAAGTAAGGGAAAATTTTATTAACCTCATCAGATTGAGAGAATTAGATCCATCCAGATCGAACTGAGGAACCAGACTGAGATTTTGGGGACAAAATTGAACCCATTAATTGATATTATTTTTATCTCTGTTGTTTTGTGTGAAAATTTTTAAACTTATGGGAGTCTGTGAGATCATTACTAACAGGAGATATATGGTTTCTATAATTAGTTGGAAAAAGTTGTTTTCACTTCTCCATAATAGGTACTTTCTATAGAATCACATGAGGGGATATATAAAGTATTTAGGTTATCACACTAAGGTTGAACCTTGAAAATCATGTGTGAATTATGTAAAATCCTACTTTTTCATGAATGAATATTTACTAAATGTTAATTAGAAAATAATTTAGAAGAAGTTGCAGGGGTTATGTTTCTAAAAGTTTTGAAACTCATAAAAATAAAACAATTGATTCAACCCCCCCCCCCCACACACACACACACAAACCTTTTAGTTTTTTGATTGGTCCTGTAAAAGTTTAAGTGTAATCAAAGAATATTACATTTTTGAATCCTTATCATGGATAATATAAATTCTGTCAATAGTAGAGGAATTAATACATTTGATGCCAAAAAATTATAGATGGAAAAATAATTTGATTCCTTATCCTCTATCTATTGGCCTAGGAATTGTTGACACTATTATAATTAGTCTTTCACCTATTGATAATGATGCCATAATGAATTTTCATTGATAAGAGAAATTTTAAAGTTGATGGAAAAGATAGGAATCTTATCCTTATGTCCTTATCAGAAAGTTTTCATATGAAGGTGATGGGTCTCAAAACTTCAAATAGTTTGTGGGACAAGTTGGAATATATTTTCAAAGAGAATATTAATGTAATGGAAACAATGCTACAAATAAGTAATAGTAAGTAATAATACATAAAAATGAGAGAGGAAGGAACTATTTATGGATACTTCACCAGAGTAAATTATTTTTTTTACACAATCAGAGGATTTGTAAATGTTCTAATATATTCTTCAATTTTGAAGAAACTTATGAGATTATTTCTAAATAGGTTAAATTCCAAAAATTTCCCCTTTATAGGTTAAGGATGATTTATCTCTTCATGAATTGCATAAATTTCTTGTTTCTTAAAAAATTAAGAATGATCCAATACTCAAAAAGGAAATAAAAGATGAAATGGATCATGAAGACCTTAGAAAAATGAAAATAAAAGATGTGGAATATGTTTATCCTTTTAACTCTGAAGATATGGATGATAATGGGTTTAATGAAAAAAACATGTCTCTTATATCCAAGATTAATTGAAAAATAAGAGTAAAATATAGAGGAAAACTTTCCCTCAAATGTTTTGAGTATGGTGTAATCAAAAACATTGCTAAGAATTGTCCCAAGAAGAATTTTGGAAAATATCAATAGGATTATGATGGAAAACCTCTAAGGATGATGTATAAAAAAATGTGTAAAAAATAAAATTATTCTAAAAAATATAAGAAAAATTTCACGGGAGAAAAAAGAAGTATTCTAGGTAATAAAATTCAATTATACTCAAAAGAAAACAATTCTTCAAAAAATGAATGTTTAGAAAAATTTATAACCTTCATTGAAAAGGTTTCGAAAAAATATATTCCTAGAAAGTGAATAAGGTGGTGAAGAATCATATAGAGAGTATCAAATTAGAAATGATCATGTTTCTTATGTTAAGAAAAATAAAACCCTCATGAATGAAAAACATTTAATGAAGAAATATTGTGAATTAGTTGTGGAAGGGAGAAAATAATTCATCATGAATCAGGAAGAATAAATTCATGAGATCTCAATTTATAAACAGGAAATTTTTAAACAGGGAAATGTGGTTGACGGTCATAGATAGAATTTGGAAGCTAAGAAATAAAAAGTTAACATGTTTCAATAAAAACATTATGAGTCTAAAAATAATTTTAGAAAGGTGAAAGACAACTTTTACAAATATTTAAAGTAAAATATGAGACTTCTAATGTTGCTAATAATGTTTAAATAAAGAATTAGGTTAAATCTTCAAAAATGAATGATCTAATTTTTCAAAGATTTAATGTTTTAATAAAAGTGCTAAGAAATATTTGGTAAAAAAAGATTTGATAAACTTATCACATTCACAAAATCTAAAAACCAAATCATAATGAAGAATGGTCTATGTCCTGAGTATGATATAAAATAAATAATCTATCAACCTTAACAAAGTTTCCATAGAGAAAGTTCTTATTTCAATGTGAAATCAATAATTAATGGTTATTGTTGGTGCTATGGAATTTAATTTTTGTCACAACTTATCTTTTCCTGGAAGAATTTTTGACAAAAGTGGAATAAATAGTGAAAGTAGAAATAGAAACTTTCCTAACTTATAGAAATATGAAAATTTCAAGTCTCAATATATTAGAAACATTCCTACAAGAATTCAATTTGAATTTCTAGAATAAGTTTTTGGAAGACGTGATAAGGATAGTTATCATGAGATAAATATATGATAGTCCTTTTGAAAAATTATCTTATAATGGAAAATATAATGAAGATATAATGAATAAATTTGTAGAAAGAGATTTTGTTTTTGAGACAACTTTGAAAGTAATTAAAAAAGAAAAAACCACAGATACTCAATAGTTGTTGTTCCTCATACGTGATAGGTGATGTAAAGATCTTGAAACTTGTTGAATATCATGATGGATGTGGTGTTACCATTGGTAGTAATAGTTTATTAAATATTAGAGGAATCATAATGGCTGAGATTGAAGTGGAAAGTTGAAATCTAAGGATGTTTTATGTTTTTATGGGAAAAAACATAACTTACATAGTGTAAGTCAAATTTTTGATGATGTAAAATAATTGGTTTCTAGAAAATATTCTTGTATCTCAGAAGTGTGAAGGAAGGATAAGTTATCACAAAAGAACAAATAACTAGTGATAGTTTTTTCCAAAATAGTGAGTTTCATAACACTTTTTACTTGAGTGATGAAGATGAAAATAAGTTGTAGAACTGAAGATTTGGCCACCTTGGGAAGAAAAGCATAAAAAATATTTATAAGGTTGATATTGTTAGAAACAATCCAAAATTTAAAAGAATAGAAGATGATGTTTGTATTATTTTTCAGAAAGAAAAATTACTAATAACAGTCATAATAGGGTTGAGATTCAATCTACCAATCCTCGGAAACTTATTCAGTCTGATTTATGTAGGCTATTGAGACATCAATCAAAAAAATGAGATTTATAATTTATCACGTTTATTGACAATTTCACTCTGATGAAAATATATATATTTATGAAACACAAGTAAAAGTATGAGTAAATGTTCAATTTTTTTTAGAAAATAAGGTGAGAAATATATGGATGTTTATATAAAGATGTTGAGAACAGATAATGGTACTGAATTCACTAGCAATTATTTTGAAGCTTATCTGGGAAAACATGGTATCAAACATTAGTATAGTTCTCTCTATACTCTCTAAAAAAATTTAAAAGTAAAAAAGAAATAATAGAAGCTTAGTGGAAATGGGAATAAGTATGTTTATAGAATAAAAAATTCAATTTTTACTAGAATGAAGTTGTTAGTACTACTGCACATGTTTAGAATAGGTGTTTTCTTTGAACAAAATCCAACATAACCTCTTATGAAATGTGGTATAAATAAAAAACATCATTGAAGTACTTAATTGTTTTTGGAAGTCCATGTTTACTTAAAATCAAAAATCATGATTTGGTAAATATTGATGAGAAAGATAAGAAAGTAACTTTTATGGGTTATTCAACAAATATAATAAGTTAGAAATTTAGGAACAAAAATTTATAATGTTTGTGGAATAATACAATGTGAAAGTAATTAATAATAAAAATTCCTTAATAAAATTTGATGATAATACTGAGGAGGATAAAAAAGAGATTTTCAACAATATTGAAATTAAGTTTAATCATCCTTTAAAAAAATCATATGAATAATGTGATGAGGAATGTAAAGATGAGATATAAATATTAAAATTTCCAACCTTACAAAAACAATTGAGTTTTAAAACATTATTGGAAATAATAAGGAACCAGATCAAACAAGAAGAAAGTTCATATTAGAAAATAAGACTTCACTTATCTCAAAATTGAATTGGAATCATTTTTTTAAGCTACTCAACACAAATAATGGGTTCATGATATGAATGAAGAGTTGGGTCAGATATAGAAAAATGAAACATGTAAACTTGTTCCATGTCCTAAAAAATAAAATATAATCAAAACAAAGTTTGTTTTATAAATAGGTTGAATGAATATGAAGTATTTTCATGAAAAAAATCTATACTTGTTTGTAAAGGCTATGAATAGGTGCAACATGTTTATTTTCAGGAAACATTTCCCCCAGTTTCAAGATTATAAACTATTAGATTGTGTATTTAAGCGGTTTTACATCAGAATTACAATGTTTATGAGATGGATGTAACATTATAATTAAAAAATTATGAGATTGAGGTACAAGTTTATAATCGAAAACCTTGTGGGTTTCTACATGATGATGATGATTTTTTTGTAAATTGAATAAATCTTTTTATGGGTAGAAACAATCTCCAGATGCATGGTATTTTATGTTTGAAATTTTTTTGATAGTGTTGAATTTTTTTAAAGGAAAAGTTGATAGAAATTTATTTGAATTTCTTTGACTCCAAAACCCTAATTTAAAGTGTTATATAGATAATATAGAAAATTCTAGGGAGAAAGAAAAGGTTTTTGAATTATTTTTTAGGCAGTGAAGAATAATTTTGAAATGTCAATGTTGGAATAATTAACATTCATTCATATATTTCAATTTAAACAAAAAGAAAATTACATTTTATTATCTTAAGAAAATTATCATAGATAATTTTTGATGATGTTTGGGATGGAATAATCAAAAAAAGTTTCTACTTCTATTTTAAGGAGTAAAAGGTTGAGTAAAGTTGAATCTAGAAAACTATAAATCAGAGAGATTTTAAAATGCTGATATGTAGTCTACTTTACCTTATAGCATCAAGTACTCATATTGTTTATGTTATGAGTTTGTGTGCTAGGTATCAAAGTAGTCGAAAAGAATCAAATATTTCAGTAGAAAAAAAATTATATATGTCAAAGTAATAACTACACAATGGTTCTTTTTAAACAGAAATATCGATATGAAGTTTCATAGTTATACCGATGCTGATTTGGATGGAGACTGTAATGATAGAAAATAAACCACAAGAGGAACCTTTTTCATAGGTGATTGTTGTTTGAGTTGGTACAGTAAGAAACAAAGTTAAATAACATTAATCACATATAAATCAGAATATTTTGTAGCTACCTAGGCTTATACTCAAATGTTTTGGATAAATGTTCATCTAGAAGACCTGAATGTAAATTTTTCTAAACCATTGAAGATAATTTTTGATAATCATAGTGTAATTGATCTTTCTAAAAATACATCCCAAAATTCAAGACCAAAACAAATTTATATAATGTTTCACTTTATAAAAGAGAATGTTTTTTCTTCAGATGTTTTATGGAAATATATCTCAAAAAATATCAACGTGATGATATATTTACAAAGGTAATGATAAAAGATAGATTTGTAGAATTGGGGCTGTAAATTCTTGTTCAGTATCCTCATATGACTTCCTAACCCTCATAATGAAATTCCCCCACCATGGTTTGGATATGTTTACAATTTGGGGGAGAAAGTAACAACTTTTTACAACGTAAATAGTTTTTAATTATCTTTATTTAATGAATCTGATGAAGTGGTTATCATAAAATGGGAGATAGAAAAAGAAAAGTGAGAGGAAAATACAATAGTAATGGAGAGTTTAACTTTGCATGGACAATAAATATTAATTCTATTGGGGGATGTAATTCCTTAAAAAATGTTACTTTATCGCATAGTGTCTGAACACTCTCTTTTGAGAATTACTATATTTTGATAAATGTCAAAAACATGAGTTGTTTAAAAAAGTTGAGTTTTGGAAAAATTCTGAGTTGAAAAATTTATTGATAAGGGGTTTTGACAAATATAAAGGGGGATATTGATGAAACTTTTTGATAATTTTTCTTAACCATGTTTTTTTTATTTTTTCCAGACTATCCTTTTTGTATAAGAATGTTTTTTGTTATTCACTAATCAGAACTACTACATCATAATGAATTCTTTAAGAAAGAATAATGTTACTGAATGTTCAAACAAAAACACAAAGGGGGAAAAGTTTTTTTGTTAAGAAATATGTTTTCCAAACTCAAAGTATCGAACTATGAAACCCCATATGAGAGGTGGTCAGAAAGATAATGTTGTTGATCAGACACACCATCAAATTTAGATCCATCCATGTGAAGTTAAAGATTCATCAGGCTCAGTGTTGGTAAAAAATGAGATGTTGTTGAGTGAAGAAGTCTTATTGTTGCTGAAGAGTTTTTGAAAAAAGATAATGATATCAGGATTTAGAAAGTTTTCATACATTCTAGAACAATTTATATGATTCTTTGATGAACATGTAGGTCTAAAAAATCATGAAAAATACCATGAAAAAATATTGTGAAGAAAATGAAGAATCTTAATGGTTGTATCAGTTCTAGAAATAAATAAATAAAAAATTTAACGTGTAATAGCCGAGTAATTTTAATTCTTGTCAATATTGTTGAGTAAATTTATCATCAGATACACTTCATCATAATGAGGAATCCATCATAATGGATATTCCATCATTATATATTTTCTATCAGAGGTATAATATTTAATAACGAAGAATAATGGTTATTTTTGAAGAATTTCAATGTTTTATAGTGTATAACTTCATCGAAATGAGATCCCATTGTAATGATAATTACAAAAAATTTTGAGTATTCCATCACATTGAAACTGAGCAAGAATATCAAAATATATATGAGAAAGATGATCTTCATGAGATAAATAAAGGGATATCATAATGACCTGAGAAAGAAATTTAGATTGTAATGAGATGAATTAAGGAAGGCCATAATGAGATAATAAAGAAGTGAAGATCATAATGAGATGACAATGAAAGGATAATCATAATGAGATGTGAAATAAACCCAGGTCATGATGAGATGAGA
Organism: Viscum album; assembly: GCA_963277665.1. Classification (NCBI taxonomy): domain Eukaryota; kingdom Viridiplantae; phylum Streptophyta; class Magnoliopsida; order Santalales; family Viscaceae; genus Viscum; species Viscum album. Next base: position 1,069,449,349 of record OY728141.1, read on the forward strand.
AAGATAGGAATATATTGTTTATCTAAAGAAAAAAAGGAATATCACAGTGAGATGAATAAAGAAAGATCATAATGAGGTGAGAATGAAATGAAGATCATAGTGAGATGAGAAGGAAATGCATATCATTATCAGCTGAAAATGAAAGGTGGATCATAATAATCTAGGGATGATACATCAAACTGAATAAAGGTAGATAGTCTGAGAAGTTTTATTACAAAGAAGACTCAAAAATAATCTTTCTTATGTTTTATGAAGAGTTTTCATGGTCAAACATGAAATTCAATTTTTAAATATATCTCAAATAAATATGAGTATGATTGAAGAATAAAAAATTGATGCTTAAATGCGAGAGTTTTTTTGAGATTTAAATTTTTAGAAAGAGGAGAAAGTTTTCCTGTTTTTGGGTCTTGCTTTTTTGAGTCTCCTAGAAATAGTATCTCAGATTATTCATTCATTGTAAGAAATCATGTAAGAAAAAAAATCAATAAATCGAATAATTGGAAGTAAAACGTCACATCATACTGAGGAAGATCGTGTTGCGAATTTCATCATAGTTTAACATTTTCATATTGAGAATGGGTTCGTTCTATTGAGTATATTTGAATAATTATGATCAGAACTGAGTGTTTGAGAAAAGTTTAAGAAGTGCATATTGAATAAGGGAAAATCATATTGACCTCATTGGACTGAGAGAATCGAATATACCCAAAACAGATTGAGGATATAGACTGCTCTTTTGTGTAGAAAACTAAACAAATTATTTATTCTGTTGCTTTGGATCTATTATTTTGTATGAGAATTTATAAATTGATGGGGGTCTATATATTAATTCTTATTCGGATATAGAAGGTGTCTAACAGGAGTTGACACATGTTTTATTTGCTTATTCATAATAGTGAATTTCTATAGAACCACAAGAGTGGCTATGAAGATTATGTAGGTTATCACACAAAGTCTGAACCTTGTAATTATTGTTTTCTTTACTTTCTTTCCTTCATTTTCATGAATGAGATTTACTATTAGTTTATAAGGAAATAAATCATAGCAAGTTTATAGGGTTATGTTTCTATAAGTTTTCCAACTAATAAAAAGTGAACATTTCATTCAACCCTCCAGTTATTATTTAATCCTTTGAAATTTGATAATGTAACATAACTCTAAGAAAATGGTGCTCGATTTTCACCTACCAGAAGAACAACCAATGTTTTAGGTACTCTACCACTAACTACTTCCTCCTAGGACACCAAAGCTACATCTTCAAACCATAATATATATTGTAAATTCCCATCATGCACCACTAGGGGTGAGCTATGAAACTCATGAATAAATTACATATTCATTGAAAATGAATCATACAACCTCCTCTAAACCATAATTAGATACTATTCATCCTCTTACTTACCCTATAGAGGATCACAATGACTGAGATGGACCTGTATCAACTCAACCTTTATGTCTCCCCTCTGAGACACCTCTACTTTCTACATCAAGGAAGACTCCACCATCATATGGCACAACCACCCTATAACATAGATAACATTTGGTTTATAATTCATGTTTACTAACTCTTTTACAATTCTCAAAACATCCACAAACTCTTGAAAAACATCTCCTCGCAGATTTCTACTCAACATTTTAGCCACAACAATCCCATTACCTATGGTATAGGAAATATCAAAATGATATTCCAAAATAAACTCCATCCACAGTCGATGAAATAGATTTAGATCCCATTTATTAAATACATAACCTTAGTTTTTGTGTTCTATGATGACCACAATGTGCTTGCTTATGAGGAAATTTTTCCTTAGCTTGTGGTTGAACACTACTATTTCCAACACCAAGTTAAGAGTTGAATAGCTAAAATCATGGGGAGATAACTACATGGACCCATAAGATATCACTACCCTCTATTTCATCATTATGCTTCCAAAACCTAGATTATAAGAATCATAAAACACCATGAACATCACTTGTTCATTGAGGTACCTGAAGCACAGGGGCACTAATCATAGTATCCTTTAGGTAGTCAAAGGTTATCTAATAGTGGTAAGTCAAGATAAATTCCTATTAATTATTGTTAAAAAATTTAGTTGGGTTGTAATCCAATAAAATTTAGAAACAATTATTCGATAATTGTTTATAAAACCAAAGTATTTATAAACCTAAATTACATTACTATGTTCTTCCCAAGAAACTACTACCTCAATCATCAGTCTGTTTGTCACCACACCTTTTTCAGACACCACATGTCCAATAAATTTCACCTTCTTCATCCAAATATTTTCCCAGGATTGATTCCAATATATTTAATGGTGTCAAAGTACCTACAATACAAATCTAATGTAATCAATGTGATCATACTCTTTCATCATGTATATAAGGATTTTATTGATTGAAATGATTATGAAATTGTATAGGATCTCATAAAAAATGGATTTTTGGATTCCAATGAATACAGCTGGTGAATTATTGACACAGAATGGTATGACCATGAACTTTAAGTTCCCATACCTACACCCAAAGGTTGTATTTAGGATATATTCCTCTGTTGACCTCATTTGATGATATCCCAACAACAAGTTGATCTTTAAAGACTAACTAGTAATGTTTGGTTCTTCGAACAAGTCATCTATCCTCAAAAGATATTTATGGTTCTCAATTTTTATCTGGTTCATAATCTGGTTGTCCACACACATAATAAGAAAATATTCTTCCGTCTTGGAAAAAAACAATGGATAATCCTATGATGTTATGTTAGGTTAGGTGAATCCTGTCTACAACAGATCATTGATTTGTATCATATTTTCCCACAACACTATGGGTACGATATGATTGGGATCCATCAAAATGAAATGTGTACCCAGTTTCGAATCTAAAAAAAACTCCACATCAAGAAAAGAGGTAAATCCATAACTTCATCACAGATGATGTCTGGAAACTCATTAATAACTCTATGAGCATCCACTTCATGATCTTCTACTTTTACATCTTTCAAATAAGATATAAGAAGTTTTACATACTTTCCACCCATGTGGTAACTCTTCTAATCAATGAACACTACACCCTATCCCTCCACATTAGAAAACCAGACTCCCCACTAGAATAAATTAACAACCGTGTGCAACGAATGATGCCAATTTATGTTAATGATTATATCATATAGATGTATTGTTAACAAGAAAAAAATTATCTTCCACTAATACATTACCATTATCCCTCTAAACCCCAACACCAATCTAAAAACAATGTTTTACCTATAATTGGAGTGAAAAAAGTAGGGAAATATAAATTATCTCCACTTATAATCCTAAAAGTGGACTAAAGGTGTGGGATAAAGGACTGTGAAGCTCCAAAAAAAGTACAAAATAAGGTAAATGATAAACTTCTCATAACTTGAACAACTTATAAACCCAATATCATCACCACCTATAGTTAATGTATTTACCCACACCCAAATCCTCTACCTCGCTGCTGAAGGATTATATATCAAGTCTCTTGCCTAGGTCTCCTAGGGAACGGAACATCACATGGCCAACCTATTACACCTCAATCTTCTATGGTCTAAGAAAAAACATATTGAATTAACTACTAAATAACAATTGGTGTTATCTACTAATAACATGACCATGGGGGAATCCTATACTATTATATAGGAAAGGGGTATTGAAATACCATGTCATTCTATCCTTCTTGAGTAGTTTTTCACTATGAATAATGGTTAACATGACCCATACATAAATAGAACACCATCAGTTAGCTCTTGATGGATTCTTGTGAGCTATGGACCCCATAATTGATTGGAAAAACATGATGGGGTTGGATCCATGTTATATATAACCTCATCAATTATTAAGCACATGATCCCCCATCTAAAGTTTTTCTCCTTTATAAACTATACTAACCATATTCTTAAAGAAACCCTCTATCTGAATGAATCTTCTAGATCACTTCATCCTTTTCATCACCTCATAGTATAAAAGAAGCATATATGGGTTGGCAGTATATCTTATCACAAGATATCAAACCTCTTTAAGGCACAATGCAATGGAATACTCATTTTTAAAAAGATTAAGGGAGTGGCATAGAAGTTCCCTAAAACTGATCTTAAGCTCTTGTATGCTAACACTATCATTTTAAAGAGATAGAAACTCTTTCTAATTTTATATCTTCAACATAAATGATAATAACTTTAAAATAATTTATATAATAGAATCATCACAATAAATCATTTCCTTTTTCTCATTTCCAATATATAGAATTTACCATTAATGTGCTACATTTGGAATCTAGCTGATTGCTAACAAAACCCATGACATAGCTCAAGCCTAAGTCAGACTGAAGTTGATCTTACGATCCTACATCTAGTGATATATATTCAAATATAAAATTAATAACTCAAACTTTTTCAACCTATAATTCTATAAATCTTGAAATACCATTTTCCATACCTCGTTCTCATTAGTCAGATCAATCCTCTGATGACCAACATGATTAACCAACTGAAACTTTATTTGATAATCTACATATGGACATTGACCAATTTCTATTATTTTAGATAAATAATAATATAATCACAAATATAATTATCATATAATTTATTGATATATATTTATTTATTATTATTTTAATTTCCCAACACCACCCCATTCAATCAGAAATGCAATAAAACTTGATACATCTACCTCTACTAGGAATCTACACAATAAGTATAACAACTTCTATTAGAAAAATCATAAACCTCAAGATCACTATATAAAATAATAGGGGGATTAAAATCAAGGGTTCTAGATAGTCTCCCATGATTATTTATTGAGCTAAACTCAACTAACATTATTTCCCAACCATCCCATGAAAGCCACACAAGTGTCTAAACCCAATATTTATCTTATCTCTTAACCAAAATATTTGATTCCACTCTTCCATACCCCCCTTGTTTTATACCTACTAGGTTAGTAATGAAGACAGAGAGTGACCTCTGAATCCCTCTTACAATAGGCCCTAACATGGTGACTAGATTTGAGGGTATAAAGCATAAAAATGAGAGGAATTACCCTCAATTTAAAGAAAATAATTGAGATATAAGATAAGAAACCACCATAATACTCAATCATATACATAAAATAACCAAGCCTCTATAACACTAAAACCCATAATACATCTAAAGTGATATAAATAAAAGTCTCCAAAATGAGATACTATGTGAAAACCTAAGGTATTGAATGTGTAACGGCACTGAAATCCAAACTATTATTTTCTATCTTTATCTCTAAAACCTACCTATAAACATATAAAATAGTATTTATATGTGTATGATTATAATAAAATGTATTATAAGTAAGATCATACCTAATATATCTCATGAAAATGTTAGAAGAGTCTTTTAATACCCTAGTGAATAAATAGTTGAACTAACATGATACTATACATCTCAATTTTTCATCCCAATATCTCCAAGGCCCACTATCTACTATAGTAGAATAATATCAAGGGAAAGAAATAGATAATGGTGTTTTTCATCCACTTCCCCAATGAGTTTTTACTTTTATTCCTTAACATCAAATATCATGTGCTCCCATACCTTCCATATATATATATATATCAACAATATCATATCAATCCAACTCTAATGTGGGTTAGGTAGAAACCATACCATCCCAACCTCCTGTAGGGAACGGTATGTTGTGCTGGCATAAGTCAATATCCACATGTCACTTATCACTGTCACATCATCATTTTCCCCATCACATATATAATCATTTCCAAACCATGAAAGTTATATAGAACCAAGAAAAACATATGTTTATTTTAAATCATTTTTATAATTTAAAAATTATATCTCACAAAATAATATCATGGTCCCAATAATTTAAGGTTTAGTGTCTTTAAGGAAAATATACAAAAGTAATTTAATTTTACAATAAATGTGAATATTTCTTGTATAATTTATCCATAGTAGACTCTTTCTAGTCTTCACATGTCTTATTCTCATCATCATAACTTAGAGGAATGGAAACATAAAAAATTGTAAACTCAAATGCTCGATAAGGGTAAACTTAAGTAATAATAATCAAATATCATTAATAATAATAAGATGATCATATGGGTTTAAAAATATATATATAATAAAATTATACCCAATGAATCATATATCATAAATCATGGTATAAAAAATGGAATAGCATAGTACATGATTCAAAATAGTGTTGAAAATTTAATTAATAAACATGATCCATGAGATCATAACATAATAATGAGAATTAAAGTAAAACTCTAGTATCTTTTAAATAAGGAACAAACTTTAGTGTAGGGAATCATTACTTCCATAAAGCACACCATAAAATTCCCACAGTCAAAAGCAACTAAAATTTATTCATGAATACTTAACTCATGAGATATAAAAATTTAACCAACTCATTAGAAGTCATTATAAAAAATCACCCATTATTATCCATACTTATGAGTTACATTTAAAAATCATTTACGCATGACATCATAAATAATCCAAGGAAAAAATGGATTTTACAAAACATTGAAATGAATATCACCAATTTTCTATATCATAAATAACCTCTGAAAATTGGGGTTTTTTTATCATTTTATAATGGATTCACATAAAAAAAATCATTCATAATCTTAATAAGATAACATCGTGGAAAATAAATGGGTATCCAAATATATTTATAAATATTCTAGGTAAATACCATTCAATAAATAGAATAATAAAAATGGTATTTACAACATATAGATAAAGGGTATGTGATTATTTTAATAATATTCATAGTTAATCAATGTTTCGAATTGAGGTGAACACCCTTGAATCAAGAGAAGGAAATGTAGAGTTTATATTGATTATAAACATTGGAAGATATCTCGTCTTTATACATAATTGATGGTCAGGAAAGATAAAGGCATTTATGGATAGTTCCATCAAAATAGAATCACATTACATAATCCATAGAGATAAATAATGTGTATGGTGTCATTTGAATAATATATACAATAAATTATAAGTCATTTCAATGAAAAAAACTTTAGATGAAAAATAATTTTTATTAATTTTGTAAAAAAGTCACATTGAAAGTAGGAAAAATGCTTAATATTTTGAGATCATTCTAAAATAAATATATTATAATTATTTTATAAAATTAATTTATTTTAGAAACTATGATAACATAGATAAAAATATATAAACTAAATAATAAAGGTGGTAGAAATATGCGTTAACCTATAACAAATTGAGAAGATATTCTTTTCACATGTTGATGTAAATAAATCATAAAGAAAACATTATAATTTTATTTAATACTTTGAAAGAATATAAAGTGGAAGAAAATTAACTTAGTCAATTACTAAGTAATAGATAAATAAATTATCAGAATCATTCATTGAATATAGACATAGAATTCTGGAGGTTATTGACTGAGAAGGAGAGGAGGGGTCATTTTCACTTATAGAGAATGTTTCGATTAAAATATGAGTTAAGGCGAAATGAAATTTTAATGGGACATGTAAAATAAAATTAATTTGAAATTAAAATTATGAGTGGTTTTATAAATAATAATAATTATCTAAATTTTATATATTTAAAAATAATCTTGATTTGTAAATAATATTGGGAAAAACCCGCATAGTTTAAGAATTATTTTAACCAAGATCCCTTTTAAATTTGGTATATTTTGAATGAAAATTAATTTAAAAGACGGCATGATGTGGCTCTTAGAAAACCATAAAGTTGTTAAAAGATATTTTTTAGGTAGTAATAAAACCACATTAAAGGTATAATTGTACATATTAAGAAATGTGTATCATGAAATTAAATTTGAGACAAAGAACACCTCAAAACCAAACAATTTTTTTTTGAAACACCTTAAAAGATATTATTTCAAATGAAAGATTAATGAAAATGAATAATGAGACGATTATGATACAAAATATTAAAGGTAAACTAGATACACAATTTCAAATAATACATAGTGTATAATAATAAATATGTCTCGTGGATGAAAATATGAGACAAGAAAATCATACCTTAATTCATAACCTCCACCAAAGCACTTGAATCTATTCTTTAATAAAAAATATATTAATAAAATATTTAATAAAATTATCTATATATATAACCTTTTGTTAAATTAATTTATAATTAATTTGAATATGTATATTAGTTAGTCATTATTCATTTTCAATATAGTTGTGTGGAATATTGAATGTTTTAAACTAGTTTCATAAAAGTGGGGTAATTTTTCATCATTCTCCGAAATTTCATCATTAATAGATAATAAAAGTAACTATAATTTAATTTTTATAATTATTAATAATGTTATAATTTCATTGTATGTAATTTATTTATGGTTCTCATATATGAAATTCTTGATCATAACGTTTCTATGATTTCTAAAAAAGGAACGATGTTTTCATAATTAACGGGATTAATATCAATGATATTATTCCATAAATATAATAAAATTATTATTTTCTTATTTATATAATATATTATTAGTAATAAATTTCTCATATTCATCCATAATTTTTTTACACTATTTTTCAATTACATGGTTAGACAGGCCCAAACACGAACATTCCATAATTGATGGATGAGTATGATAATGAAAGTGTTTTACTTTTGAATAATATGATTATTATTGAAGAATAATGATATTATTTTTTTAAAAAATTAAGGTCTTCAATAATATTTAAATTTTTTAAATAAATAATAAATAAATTATAAGAAAAATGAGATACATTACTTCTTATACATGGTAGACAAAATAGTTCATGGTTAATGTTTTCATTTCTCAAAGGAGTGTAAATGAAGGTGGATTTTAAATTATCTATTAATAATCATAATTTTATTAAATATATAAAATTTATTCTTCAATTTCACCCTTATAATCATTGAAAATAGTTGGGGGGGGGGAAATTGGATGTTGTCACTTTATGGAGGTGGTTGTTTATACAAAACACTAATGACGATCTCCAGGAATGTTTTGGACTCAAGCAAGCTCAGTCCTGGAATTTTATTTAAGAAAATAAAAGTACAGAAAAACACAACATAAATATAGCACAACGAGCACCACAAAACTAAATTAATGGAAAAATCCTCAAAATAACTAATAGTCTAAATAACCACACACTATCTAGAAGACCCAAATCCCATCCACGCCACACCTGATTCCCATTGTATCAGCAACCTGAATCCCAAGACACGTCATAATCCCACCACACATACGGAGAACAGGGATCCCAAAGTCAGAAATTGCCTGTTTTAGTCCACATCCCATCGCCAACTTAACATACTTCTACTAAGGACGCCCCCGCTACACCCCATTACCCCAAAATGAGGTCTCCACTAATCATGCATGCAAACGAGGCCCAACAATTATGTGAAATTCAATTTTTTGAAAAAAAATGTATTTTTAAGATCAAAATATATGTGTATGATAAAATTATAAATGAATTTAAATTTTATGAAAATAATTGGTTCATTATAAAAAATAAAATTTATATGGATTTAAATTCATTCCAAAACCAAATTTTATCAAAATAAAATTTATTTAGAAGAAAAAGTCCAAAAACACATTTTGTTGGAAAATATTAAATAATCACTTAAAATGTTAATCATATGATTTATAAACTCATATTAATATTTCAAATTGAAGATTTTTTATTCCATAAATACATATTCAAAGTTTTTTAAATTTCCAATTCAATCATATCATATTAAAATTTCATAAAAATTATGATTTTGGTAAAAATAATATTTTTTACTATTCACCTAAAAACCCAACTATTTTAGAGAAATATCCAAAAAAACTATCTTAGGTTAATATTCTTATTAAATCCCATAATTTATTTTCTTTTATTTAATTTCAAATTATAAAATTATAAAATTATTTTTTTCAATTAAAAAAAATATATAATGAATACCTCCTTTAATAAAAAAGTAACATTTTATAAACATATGTGTACTTAGTATTATTTCTCATAAATTTAAAACTAAAATAATATTAATATATAATTTAATATAAAATAATATTTTAAAAGTATTCAATTTAATTTATTGGTATAATATGTTCTACAACTAATAAAATAGTACTTTGAAAAAAATTACTTTTATACTAAATATTCCATAATAATGTACCATTAAAAAATTTATTTATATTCTAAAATTGAATTTTACTAATCCATTAATATTAAACTATTGTCTATAATTTTATAAATACATAATATCATATTAAAATAATATTAATATTAATATTAATATATAATGAATATATATATATATATAATATTTTAATATTATATTTTTATTTCATTATTAGTTATCTTATTATAAATTTTCTACTTACAACTCACAACATCAATATACCATCTAGATACATGTATAAACAATGACCATATTATCAATAGCCCTATATCTAATGACCATTTTTTTAATTACCTTATTTCATTTCTATCTATATAAGTGATAGAATTATTCATTCTATTCTCACTTATTATGTTACATAAATCTTTTTAATTGTTTTCATTTTAGATCACACAGTTTTTCTCCTTTACTGATGTTCTTCCTCATTATAGGTTTTAGTAGGATATTGAAGATCCTCATAACTGAAGATGATCTAGTTTATATTCTAATGTTGATGATTTTTTTCTATTTATTATCCCCTTTTAATTTAAACACATTTAAGGGATATAATGACCTATGGTGATTTATATTTATTTATTTTTGATTCTTTTGTAAACATTTTAGTATGAATGAATAAAGTGTTTTTAGTTTAATTTCTACCTAGTATAACCTATTATTTTATCTTTTTCAATTCCTTTGAACAAAGAGGAAAAAGAAAATTTTCTGTAATTATAAACATATAACATATAGAAATAAAATACTTCTTAAAAACATGGGGCTTTAATTTACAGCCAGAAATAAATTGGGACATACCAATTTTAATTCTAACTTACTACTAAATTTTTTTAGTATGTCTTTAAGATGAAAATTACTTTCGATTTGATTTCAAAACAGGGGTCAACCTTAGTAACATCAGTATGTCTAAGAAAATCTTATATTCTATCAATAAAGACATATCACAATATGTGATTCCTTCATAACCATTTAAGATAAGTTATTCTCGTTATTGTGGTTAAGTCTAATATAGGGAAATCAATTTTCCTAGAGAGTTTCTCATCTGTCTTGTAGTGATAAGAATGTACAAGTTGATTATAGATATAAAATATGATCTATCTATTATGTTACTATAGTTAATGAGTTTGCATAGATATTGTACTTCCCAAGCCACATAAAACTCATTTAAAGGAAGGATAATAATATTGTCACCAGGAACTTTAATATAAACATAACCATTATATACAATAATCAAACCACTATATATTTTTTATCTCAAATTCAACATCAAATCATCTTGGCAATGATTTTATGTTCTTAGAAAACACACTTGGCACAAAATAGTGTTTTGAATGAGAAAAAAATACAACACTCATAGTTCTTGAGTAAATGATTGTGTTCATTACTCCACATTATTATCAAAAGTTACTTATGTAGTATGGTATTATAGGATTTCCATTATTGCATCAGTATTAGAAATTTCTAATGTGTATCATCCTCACTAACCATTGGACTATGGAATTGATTTGGTAAATTAATAATTTAACCACCTTTATGATATAGAACTATTATTTATAACAAGAGATGAACTATTTTTCCATTCACAATGTCTACTAATACCTTCACTTTTCCTCAGAAATTAGATGATCTATTCCCTAATTTTACAAAAGTATAAACATCTTTTAGTTTCCTTCAGACAATCCCCTTGTTGATTCATTTCACATTTTTTACACGAATCAAATTGAACATTCTTTATGTCATCATCTTTTTATCACAAAATTCAATGATAATTTATCCTTCTCTTCCTTCGTGAGTTAAAAAGTCAACTATTTTCACATATTTAGTCATGATTATTAATAATAGTTTTGGAATAATCATAAAATATCTCACTCTAACTATTGTCCAAATATATTTCTCATGAAGAAAATGTATATTTTTTCCATGGAATACATTATTCACATGATTACATCAGGCATTATCCATTACTAAAAAACTGATTAAATTAAGGGTAATTAACACAATATGAGAATTTTTTTAAGAAAACTACATGAAAAATTCAATCTCGATTATGTCTCACACTATGAAATTATTATAATACATTTTAGCTCAAACTAAATCACATTTGATTCAATCCAGGCTCCTTTAGGTTGGGTTCTTTCACATTACATTACCTAATTCCTTAAAATAATAAATCCTACATTATTTCTTGTAAATATAATGTGATTAAAATATAATATTCCTTAGGAGTTTCTAGATAGGTGGGTAGCCTTAAGCCCCCTAATCGAGCACTATAGTGAATAATGAGTTGATACAAAATCAGCATTTTTCATTATGATGACCCATGGCTGAACTTGTGCCACAACCACATCTACTTTATAGTATCCATCTAGGGATATAATTTCAACAAAAACTATAACAACTAATGTTTATATTAATTATCTTTTGAATAAATTAAATTTCTCTGATATCTTTTGTTACATGCAAAACCAATTTTTAATGAACTACATCATGAAATTAATATTATTATTTAAACACAACTGTTATTACCTAGACATTAAACATTTAATTTTTATTAGTAATAGAAAAATAAATTTTAATTATAATTTATTTTTATAAATAAAACTTATTGATGAAAAATTATTTAGTTTTCAATAGAATCTTATAATGTTTAAATAATAGAATTTTCTAAATATTTTTTTATTTCTTATTTTGAACATTAATAAATATAAATTTTTTAAACTGTTAAAAAATTTATTTTATAAAATTAAATAAAATTTTCAAATCATCATGTAAAAATTATCTTTGGGAGAATTTTATTTGTTTTTCTAAAAAGATTAATTTTTCAATGAATAGTGAAAAAATAAATGTTTTTATTGAAAATTGATTTTTATTTAGAAAAGGTATAATGTTTATTTTTGATTAAAAATGGGTGTAAAATTAAAATTAGTTAAATAATATATCAATTAATTATATCTAGTTCATTTAAATCATTTTTCATTGAATTAGGAAATAAAAACGTTTTAATTTTTTAGAAGTTTCTCTATGGAACACCGATTTCTCATCGCCTCTGTGAGTTTAATTTTAAATTAAAATTTTGCTCTTATATGAATGGAATTTGAATAAATTGATCAAATATTTGAAATAATTTATATTATATTTGAAATAATTTATATTATATTATAATATCAACTTAATTGTTGACCATAATGAATAGAAAAAACATTACAAATTATTTACATCGATTAAGGTAAAAATAGGTTTACTAGGGGTTAAACTAAAAAGAAAGGGGTTAAAATGACCCAAAAATACACAACAACTATTTTATTTCTGTATTTACACTATATAATGTCTAAAAATTGATAATGGCCAATTTTTTTGACTTTTTATGTGAAAAATATGGGTGCACCTTATTCTTTTAAACAATTACCCGTGTGCCAGTCACCTCACTTATAAAATGCCACCAACTCCTGTCTCATATTGAAGCTTTAAAACCCATTTACATTAGCAAATACATACCCAAATACAATCCTTAATTATATCTTCTTATCTTATAAGCATTATTTATTTTCATAAATCCATCTATGGAAGGCTTTGGTTCAAATGAAAAGAAGATGTCTGAAAAAGAGGTAACATTCCTAACCCAGTGTTTTATTTAATTTCTTCCTCCATATCATTCAGATATTTTTAAAACACTCTGATATAATGACCAAATTATCTTTTATATAATTAATTTTTTTATTTTTAGTTAATGACCTATATCAATCTCCTCTTATATCAAATGGGATACAAAATAACCACCCATGTGCACGACAGATTATAGCCTTGTGAACTGATATTATTTGTTTTCCATCACCACCTCTCAAAGCATGATATATTGATGAATTAAATTTTTAATATATAATATTTATTATATGTATATACTTATGGAATCAATATTATTGGTCATAGTGAGTATCTCAAGAGGGGGTGAATTTAGTATCAAATAAAAAAATTATGTTTAAAATGGATTAATTTGAAATCCCCCAACTATTTGAATATGTCATAATTTATCAAAATATGTATTATGATATAGAACATGATCTTTTTAAATATTCCTCAAAATATTGATTATATATTTAATTAATAGCATTCAATATTATTATATCCTTTTATATCAGTTTACTTGATCAAAATACTATATTAACAAAAATTAATATAAAGAATCAAAGTATTTTTTTTACAGTTAATGTTTTTCAGTTTTAAAGCTCAAATATAGGAAAAATATTAAATCACACAGTAGAAAGAATTAATACAATAGGTTTAGTCTCAAGTCGATAAATAGTCCTCTCCACATAGTGATCACCCTCCACTGAGAAGTTTATATAAAATAAACATGTTGATCGACAACCTGGATCAGGTTTACATAACAGTTTATAACTATATAGGTCACACATGTCCTCTTCCATTATTATTCATGGGAGAAAAACTAAACTGGCCACATAATTAGTTTTACCACTCTTATCCATGTGAGAAACAAATAAGAAAATAGTTTTATAAGATATCATGTATATTCCAATTTATCACAGAATATAGTCTTCCTTTGTTTGTAATAAAATAAAGTTTGCACAAACACTACTCAAAGTGTAATAAAGATCAATAGAAAAGAGAAATCTAAAACTGAAGAGTTTAAAAATGCTTGGTCTATTATATTGTACCTTTTTTTATTCTTGATCTGATTCGGTGGTGAAGGTGGAGTCAAGATCTTTTGAAAATTTCTGGAAAACTGAGTTTCTTTAACCTGTGTTCTTGACAGTAGGAAGGAAGTAAATGTGAATGTGTAGTTCAGCTTCCCAGTCAAGTGTTTGTAGTATGAAATCTCTTCTTGTTTACAATCAGGTCGGGATCTATGTATCATTATTAGGTGTGAGACCCCTATTTTATATATCCACTTCATCCATAATTGTATCACCTCTACATGAGGGAGTGTGCTTCACTTTTATCAGTATTAGTAGGAGGGAGAATATCTTGATCAACTACTTCCTCGTACTCCACATCCTGACACTCTCTTCCATTTTTTATAGATAATTTAAGAGATAATAATTAAAATAATATATGATATTATCTTAAATAAATTTATATATTAGAATAATATAATTTGAAAAAAATAAGGTAAGAAAACAATGGCAGTATATTATGATGGAAGTATATTGTTCTGGATGCATCACACTGGTGATGTCTTAGACTTTCCCAAATTTGTACTATGATACTAAGAACTAATCTAGTAGTTTCTAGTCTGATGGTATTTGGTTGGAAGTTATAAGGTCTGATGGTATCTAGTCTAATGGTATGAGGTGTGATGCTATATTAGACTTAGCCAAAATAATGTGTTGGTGGTATCTCTTATAGATCCATATCCTTGCTATGGTGTCATGAAGTCTTGATGGTGCTTCTAATTGGTGGTTCCATTATCAATGGTGTCTCCTTCTTATATAATTTTATAACATGTCGTAGAATGGTGATTTCATAGATAGAAACATTAAATTCATTAATAACAGTAGAATCATGATTTTTTCATCATTAAAATTAGGAGTTAAACAATATCACCCTTTTTTATGATCACAAATCCTGGAATAAAAGAATATTATAAATATAAAAATAGTTCATAAAAATGTATTAAAACAATATAAACATGATGTCAATGGTAATATCAAAAATATAAAATAAGTCATATCATTCACAGTATGTTTATATGGTATTAAAGAAAAAAATAAATAGGAATAAATAGTAATTATTGAAGGTAAGTATCATGAATCAAAGATATAAAGATGAAAAATGGATAGTATCAAATTAAAACATCTATCTAAAATAAAAATTCCATAAAATGTTCACCCCCATTGGGGATTATCCAAAAGGTAAACATTATCATAATAATTAATGTAGAGGTAAAAAAACAAAAATATATGAAATGTAGAATAAAGGAAATAGAGAGAATTAGAGGAAACCGTTACATTAAAAAAGATTGGAAAAAAGTGATTATAATTCAGTTCCCATTATTAAAATATAGTCTGAGCTAAAAAAAATAGAGGTTATGGTTTTGAATAGGGGTCCATGTGTGCCTTTACTTTAGCCTTGTAATTTTCTTACTCCTTATTCAAGGCAGTAGGATTAGACAAAGGGAGGGTAGATGGTGGAAAAGAAGAATGACTAGTGAGAGATCAAAGGAGATAATAATCGACAAAAACAACTAGTCTAAGATGATACACATATTTCATAATATCCAAAAGAAAATATTGAAAGATAGCTGGAAGAGTTATAGGGGAACCACCAGTAACACCAGGTCTGAAAGATAACTGAGGAGTAATCGGAATGGAAAACAGAGCCCCAACTTCTTGGCAATGAACATATTGAAAAGTCTTCATGGGATTTATGAAACCCATTATGAATTTTTTACCCCTTTCCATTACACAAAATAATTCACTCTTCTCTTCCATAAATTCACTAAAAATGCTTTCAAATCTTCTTACTTGTTCTTTGAAAGCCTACGTCATAGGACATATCCATAATTTTTAGCCAAGAATTCTAAATTTTCTTTCATTTCATGTTTAGTATAAATTTGAGAGATATAGTAATTAATGGCCTTAGAAATAATCTATATATCAGAATTAATTTCATGAGAATGGGAGGTAATCAACTTTAGAAAATGATATAAATTATAATGAATTATACTCAAGGTCTCTTGGGGATAATCAATGACACTAATAGAAGCACTAGCTGAGGTAGCTCACAGCTCATCTCTAACAACTGATTAGATGACATCAACATCTAGAACTGGAGGATGAGGAATATTAGAAGTATAAGTTTCTAAATATGTATCCTTACTATTTTTATGAATAGATTCCATAGATATATTAATATTTGACTTCAAGTCCTCTATTATATACTTGACAGACTCCAACTCACTTCCAATTTTCATATTCTCAATCTTAACTTTGTGTATGTGATGTATCATCATTGGTTGGATGTGATTGATCATCAAATCAAATAGATATATGGAATATTTTTCAATAATTTTATTCAAGAGAGTATATTTATTCCTCAAACACTTATGAATCATAGATAGAATATTTTCACCAAAAACATTCAAGTCATCATGAGTGACTACATCTATAGGAAAAGAAGGATGATCTGGAGAAGATTTAGGTGAATTAGTTATAATAGAAGAAAACTATTCTAGTATCCCATAAAAATATACATAAGCTATCAAGGATCTATTAGGATTACATTAAAATCGAACCTCAGGTACACCAAGATTTAATGTACTCCTTCCAGTACTATAGAAATTTCCCCACTCTTCCACCATAGGATCAACCATTCCATATAAAACAACATGTGAGAATGATTCAGTGGAAAGAGGTACCACACTAGCAGGTACAAATAACATCTCAATATTCTTCTAAAAATATGAAAAATGTGCATCCAAGGTGTTTCCAACACTATAAAGTTCATATTCTATCTGATTAACAATAAGAGGTTCCACTAACTATTTAGAATCATCCTTTTGGATATTAAATATAGAATCTAATTCTATATAGATCTCAACTAAAGGCTTATAGGAAGTGAAGAAATACAAATAAACATCATTTCCATTCTCAGAAGAAGTCATATCCATTTTCTTTTGATCATCTACATGTTTTTTATAGTAGTAATCACACTTAACTATTTTAGCACATTATAATTAGAAACTATTTGACTACTGGTAATAGAACTGGACTCAACTTCATTAATAGATATAGATTAATAAAATATTTATACAAATGGGGATTTCACCCCATTAATAAGTGAATCCTAAATCTCTAGTTTAACCTCAAATTCCTTCCTCTTGATTTGGCCACTAGTACTATTAGGTTCAGAATCATATCCATCATCACTTTCACTACCACTTTTATCTTTATTTCCATTTTCACAATTTTCTTCTTCCTCTTCTTCATCATTATCTTCATCATCAACATCAGTCGATTTAGAAATTTTATACTAATCCTCTCTAAATACCTCAGTCTCTTGTTCATCACTTTTTAAATATTTTTTACTTTTTGGAAACTTACTAGGTGGACTAGGATCTCCAAAAGTAATGGGATAAGCTTTGAGAGACAAATCAAGATCACTCTCCACATGAGCAGATGGTTATTTTCCTCTTCTTCACCAACAGATTATTCTCTATACTCTTCAGATTATCCAACTACTTTATTAGGCATGAATACCAAATCAACATCATCTCTAGGTATAGTTGGATGATCAATCATATAATATTCATCATATAATTTCTCAGAATCTCCTACCCACTATTTCTTCCATGGGTTCCAGATAGTTTTCATCCTTGATCAAGTAAACTTGTGATGCAGAAACTACCACGGTAAATAATAGACTCTTCATCGTCAAGTACAAGGACCTTATCCTTCAACATTTTATAAATGAACTTAAATTAGATCAATTAATTAGATCTTGAGGATAGATTGGTCATCTCACAAATATGCACCATCAGATATCTACAAATATTGATCTTCTGACCTTCTATCATAAGTGATAGAAGATATACATATTGGTACCTTAATGTTATGAAATATCCCTTTCTTGGGAAAATATTATGATACACAAACTAAAACAATAGCCTACACTCTCTATCTAGCTCATAGGGGACATGCCTTCTAGTTGTGCTTGTAATGTCCCAGACCTGGATAACACTCAATAGTGCCTTGACCTTGGTTGGACACATATATTAAATCACATCTCCCTAAACACCAGAGGCTATCAACTAGTAGTGATAACCTAGTAGAGTCATTGGGTAGTCCATTCTCTCATTACCAGAGTATACCTTAGTGGAATTCAATCACATTCAATATCAAAGAAAGATAACGAAGAAGCAACCTAGAAAGTAAACAAGTCATAAATATATAACAAATCCAAAACTATCACAAATACAATGATGTAGATGATACATGTATCTTGAATATATCCAAAATATGTACATGGATATAAAGCACATTATAAGTATAAAAAAATACAAAAATTCCAAAAAGTGTTACATTAGCATCACATGCCTCATCTTGGTCCCAAGCTCTCCTGATCTAAAGCCACAATCAGCAACCTATGTTAGGGAGCTTTCCCCTATCAATACCTGCAACCATATAATCTATTTGGGTCCCCAGAGAGGCCCAAACATGTTGTGAGATAACTTATGATTATGCAACCACCCATATTTCTGTGTATTTCTTTGAATCACAATTCAATAAGGTAAAAAAGTGTAAGTAAGCAAGTAACAGATACCAATATTAATGTTCCCATGCAACGTAAACCACTAAAAGAATGTAATACCAAATATCATGTGAAAGATACTTGTAAAAAATGACATCTCTTAACAAATAAGATATAAGAAATATAAAAAAGAAATATGACCTCTTAGTCCATCAATACATATCATGTCCACACATCCATTCCGTATAATGAAACCATATTCAAATCCAATTGCCTTTTCGTACATCCCATGTTTCATATATCCTATGTTCATTCTATATGGTGATGTGAATACCATAAAGGGCTAGATCGAAGGGGTCTAAGACCAAGTAATCCTCATCAATTCCCAGTAGAATATTGATGAAAATCCAATATAAGAACTAGTTCGAGTCCTAGGAGCATGTGAAACAACATGTCCAATGCAAGTCTAAAAAAGGCGGATCCAAGGGGTAGCAAGGTTTGAGGCATCCCATGGAATCAAGACCCAAGAAGCATCACTACTTAGTCCATCTACTTCCACATTACAAATCTATAGATATCCTTCCATGGAATCTATACCAATAATCATCCATTTCATACCATTTAGTAATTAATTTCCCTATGAGTCTACCCACTCATATAATCAATGTCATTTAATTCCATTCAATGAGTATACCCACTCATATAATCAACTACATTAAATTCGATCTCATGATTATACCCACTCATGTATTCTATTCTCAATTAAAAAATTCATATGGGTATACCCACACATTTATCTCTATTTTTCATTAAACACAACACATGGGTATACACAACCATTAATCACAATTCACAAGCATGACATTTAATGAGTATACCAACTCACATAATTAATTACACATTTAATTCATTTCACATGGTTAATTCAATAATTAACCATTTCAAGTTCAACCTTTTATAGAAAATTAAATGTGGACAAACTATCTTTTAATCAACACATTCAACTCATTACATTTATAATTTCCTTCCTAGAACAAAGCATGCTCAAAACACACCCCTTGGGGGTTTGACAAGGGATAAAAAAACTAAAATTATAAGGTTCACCCCATGGGTGACCTTGGGTTGGGGAGACAACCCCAAATGCATATCAAGGAATCTATGGTCATCCCTAATAGGTTCTATTACAATTAATTGAAACAGCTGATCCAATTTCAGGGTCACGCCCAGAAGTCTGACATGCGGCATACTGGTTGATAGCCTTACAATGCCCCAGAATTTGATAGAAAAGTATAGACCAGCTACCTAGTCATTGTAGTGGAGTGATCATCCAGTATCAATTCTTGATTTAACTCGGTTTAGGGGAAATTTTAAGAACAGACAAAGAATGAGAAATTAGGGAATATGAGCCTAAATCTAATTATCACAATCAATATACATAAGAATCATGAATGGAAAAATGAATGGCTGTCTTATCGATGTAGATCATATAAGACAAATTGCGCTCGTATCAGAGTTCATACAAACAGTAGATATAAAAACCAAGTTTATTCGCCCAAGAATTCTTTTGAAAGACTCCCTTTCTATGCATGGAATTTAAATAGGATTATATATTTTAAAAAGAAATTAATTAAATTAAATATTAATGAAAACTTCAAAATACAAGGGTTTCATAGTTTAGGAACATGGTTTGGTAAACCTTGCGCTAACCATGCACGATTCATATAGGCCAAATGGGAACATGCTTGGTTTACTCACAATGTTTACAAACTGTGCAGAAACCGTGTTCTAAGCCTATATCAAGTACTACAAAAAATGAAAACATGAACTCACGATCAGGTGGCCCATTCCACTTGATTTTTCCAAAATGTGGGGCCAATACCTCCCATCTATCTAGCCTCACATGATTTAGTCAAACCATAAAACCCTCCCCACATTGATTTCACTAATCCTGTTCTAGGATAAAAACACCCCAAAACTAGTTCTGGGATCCAGGTAATCCCTAAAAACTCCCAAAATACCCATTATCATGTTGGAAAATAACATAAGGCCATATATAAGCATTAAAATGAAAAAAATGATTTCTACTTCATACAAGAACATGGGTTCTTATAATCTTACCCCCTTATAGATATTAATTGCTAAATTGATCTCTACTGGGTGGTCATTGTTCTTTTGAGAACAAATACAAGAACATGGGTTCTTACAATATTCCCCCTTATAGTAATTCACTCCCAAATTTCTCTCTATTGGGTGGTCATGATTATTTTGATAACAACTCTGGCCACATAGAACATTATTTAGCCTCCCACTCCAAAGTCACATACATAAATAGTCTTGGTTCCGTAGCACATGTTCTAGAGGAACTTACCATCCTTAGATAACCTTCATTCTCCCATAAATGATACAAATTGGATGATCCTCAAAGGATGCATCAACTTGACGCTCAACCTACTAAGGATTAAAAGAATTAGATGATTCTGATTGATAATGATAAAACTGATATATGTTGGTGAGTTCATGCATGGATTAGTACCTCTAAGGTAATTGAAATTGATAGGCTATTGACCAAACTCCCTCCATAATCATGAATGGCCTGACATATTGTGGTGAAAGATAACAATGTCTCCTGATTCTCCAGGGACTGATCCTTGGTGAAACATTTAAGAAAACTCTATCACTGAGCTCAAACTCAAGAGGTCATCCTTGGGGATTGGCATAAGATTTTTTTTGAGAATGTGTAGTAGCCATCAATTTTTTAATCAATTGGACCTACTCAAAAGTATCCTATATGAGACGTGGTCCCAATAAATCTATCTCACCTACCTCTAACCAACACATGGGTAATCAGTATGGAATACCATACAAATTCTCATATGGTTCCATATGTATTGTCAATTTATAAATGTTATTGTAGGTGAATTCAATGAGGTGTGTGTGATTCTACTAGGATTCCCCAAAATCCAGGACACATGATCGCCACATGTCCTCTAGAACTTGTATCGTATACTCTGACTGGCCCCCAGTATAAGGGTGGTATGATGATCTTAGAAAAACATGTGTACCTAGTGACCTAGAAAAACTATTATATAAATGAAATGTAAAGTTTGTGTACCTATCTAAAATTATAGTGCATGGGACCTCGTGAAGTAGTACTATCAAACATATATATAAACTACCTAGAACATCAACATTGAAGGTCTCATTAATAAGAAGGAAATTAGAAACCTTTGTGATCCTATAAACAACAACACACACTACATCATTACCTCGAGGATAACTCAGTAATCCATTCATGAAATACATCACGACATCATCCCATTTCCACTCAAGAATATGTAACTTCTATAAATGATCAGTTGGAAAATGATGTTCCACCTTTAACTACTGACAGGTGGAACCCCTCATAAAAAACCTACTACTTCATGATTCAGACTCAGTTAAGAGTACTGATGGTGCAATTCATGGTACATCTTGGTGACTTTGGGATGTACTTCCTAAGCAGAATCATGAAAATCCCACATCAACTTCTTGTGTATATCCAATATAACCCAAAAAAAACATGGATATTCGAGATCTCATCCTCACCCACAATATAACCGAAAGGTGGGTCCTCACTTTCAAAACTATTCAATAGAACTAGGCCCTCATAATCTGATAGTTTCCTTATCCTAACTCTATTAAAAAGGGTAGAGTCCATTGGTAAGGATGGAAAATAATTATTCCCTTGAATATTGTGCACCTATAAGTGAATCTTAGAGAACAACACCATAAGCTACCACTCGCTACTAGCCTATTGCATTGTCTGTATCTATGTTCTCCTACTCAGTGCATTAGCCATATCATTTCCTTTACCAGATGTGTAGGTAAGCTCGAAGTAAAAAAGGCTTTAGGTACTCCACCCACCTTCACTGCTTCAGATTCAGATCATGCGGTATAAAAATATACTTGAAGATTTTTTAGTCCTTGTAAACTAAAAAATTATTTCCCAGTATGTAATGTCTCCAATAGTGAAAATAATGAACAACTGCAGCCAAATCAATATCGTGCATCGAGTAGTTACTATCCTATGGACTTAGCTACCAAGAACCATATGACATGACTCTATATCAATTTATCATCATATCTCCCTACCTAATACCTGATGTGTCACAATGCATAATGTATCTCTTTCCCGGCTCTGGAAGTATCAGGACTCGAGCTAATTTTAACCTTCCTTTCATCTCTTGAAAGGCTATCTCATAAAAATATGACTATAAAATCTTCGTACCCCTTTATTCAAGCCTGAAAATGGTGTTGTTAGTCATGTAAAATCATGTATAAAAATATTGTACTAAACACCTATCCCCAATAAGATTTGTATGTCAAAAACATTGTTTGGTTTTTCCCATGAAACTAGTGCTCTCGCCTTCTCTAGGTTCACTAAAACTCCTATATAGGAAATGATGTGGCCCATAAAGTGAATCTGATCCATCCAAAAGTGGAACTTTGTGACCTTAGAATATAACACATTCTCTCTTAGTGATTTTAAAATTATCTCAATATGGTTCTCATGGTTGTGTTGATTTCGATAATACAACAATATATCTTCAACTAAAACCACCACAAACGGATCTGTGTATGGATGGAACACTCAGTTCATCAAATCCATTAACATAGATAGTGTGTTTGTGAGACCGAATGGAATAACTTGATAATCATATTTACCATACCTACTATGAAATGTTGTTTTAGTTACTTCTACAGGTTGAAAATAAACTTAGTGATATCCTAACCTCAAATTAATTTTTCAAGAACACTCGAGATCCTTGAAGTTGATCAAATAGGACATCTATCTGTGGAAATTCATATCATGTTTTAACCATCAACTAGTTCAATTTCGGACAATCCATGCATATTATATGTGTTATATCTTCCTTTTTCACAAAAATGACCAAATATACCCACAAAAAATATTGGGTCTAATAAACCCCTTTTACTCCAAATCCTCTAGCTTCCCATTGAGATCCTGCAACTCCATTTTATTTATCCTGTATGGAGGAATGGATACTAATACATCTTTTGGGAATTCGTTAATGGAGAACCCCACCTCTATATCAAGAGCTATCCTAGATAATTCATTAGGATAGACATCCCAGAAGCACTCATCCACTGGATGAAATTCCTCATAGATCACTCCTTGATAATCTATATACAAACTAGAATTCTAGCAATAATTTTGCCTAGCCCACAATGCTTGGGTCTAGTCTGGCTCACCTAGACATCCCATTCACCCTTGTGAGTATGCACTGCACCGTCAAGTGATGTAAAATCAACCCTCTAGTGATAGAAATCAATGTAATCTCAATAAGATACTAGAAATTCCATCCCACGTATGACTTCAATCCTTTTCATCCTGGGGAAATACAGATCCCTGATGAAGTGACACCCCCAACATCAAGTGGGAACTCTCTAAACTGGTACACAACTTCCATTTTTATTCCCAATGGTGTGCCCATCATCATAACGCCCTATGAAATCAAAACCCCAATCCCAATGATTTTTTCACCAGTATAGATATAAAAAATTATGATGAACATGTATCAAAAAGAGGAGATACAATATTAAAGGCTTCTAGGATCAAACCTCTCACCATAGACAGTTCGAAACCCTAATCCTTGGGGGGTAGGTAGTACAGAATAGAACTGGCATGCGCCATAGACCTGTGAAACAACCTCACTTCCTAGAGTATTCCCACAATAATGTCATAGAGTTACTATTTTCTAGCGACCTCTACTATGACCACTACAACCTCATCCAAATCAGACAGTACTTTTCTATCTCCCTTCTAGATGAAGAGTTGAGGAACCTACTTTTGAACCTAGTGTCGGAGCTAACCCCCATCCACTCATAGCTAGAGGAAATGTCCTAAAAAATATTCACATGGACCATCCTACAGCAAGATTGGAACTTTTCTGGGTCGCAGTCATAATAACTCTTCATGTGGACTCACTTTCCAGAATGGTGAAAAAATATTGAGCTTCCTGTACTCATATCCCTACTAGAAATCATCTCATAGGAATCCTCAAAATAGCACCATTTGTCGTAATAGGTAGAACTATAGGGTTGAAAAATAACACTACCTTGATCCGCGCCCCAACCTATATCATGTTATCTTCTTTAATCAATGCCTGATTTACAATCTTAGTGATTGAGTTCAATCTGAACACATTGAACTGAGATTTGATATAATTTCACAGACCTTCCTTGAAGTGTCTCACTCTAGATAGCCCATCAGTAAGGCACATCAGCATAAAATGATGCAACTATATAAAGTGTGTTGAGTACTCTATAACTGTCAGTGTGCCCTACTCCAAACACATAAACTCACTATCCTACTCTACTTTGAGATCCTTGGGGTAAATGTATACAGAGAAGTGGGTTTGGAAATTATCCCAACCCATATCTTTCAACTTGTCATCTGGGATTAGAATAACCCAATAGAGATTTAATGCTTTGTGTAGAATATATTTGGGGAGATTAACCCTCCTCTCAGAAGGAATCTGAATATGGTCTAAAATTGCTAACATGGTCTCCAGACACATCTCCACAGCCTGTGGACTGCCATCCCTTACAACCCTAGGATGATGATGTTACTGGATCACCCACATCAGATCATCCATAGACAAGATAGATTGTGATTCTGCCTGAAAAGTCTATATATAGAGAAACTATCATGGAATTGTTCCTTATCAACTGTGTCTGTAATAGCCTCTGGTGTCGCATTGGAACAAAACGAGGATTCACTACAATCCCATGGCACACTGGATCCAAATTTTGGTCATCGCCTCCCTCTTGGTGTATAACTTGAGTTCATCATGGTGGCATTACTATACAATTCCAAACACATTCCATAGAAAAGATTGAATTCAAAGTTCATGGATAAAAAGTATAAGACATGTCAAAACTATCCTAAAACCAATTCATAACCCACAACCCACACATAAAAACAAGATTATAAATGATCTGTCACAACAAAACTAGAAACAATTCCACTTTCCCACGCATAATTTGGGTCTAGGTCAAGTTTATGTTCATTATTTCCAGTTTCCATTTCATTTTCACTAGAATTAAAATTCATTCCACATTTTATTTCCATAATTCAATTGTTCAAGGGCTTTAACCACTGGTTCAAAATTTCCAAATCCATAAGGGCCTATAATGCCTCATGACCCCAAAACATGGATCGCATTCAATCCATACATATCAAATTCACTTAAACAATTGATTTTTAAGGGTGCTTTGTTCCCCAGTTCATATGGGCCCATAAAACTTAAGAACTGAAATATAGTGTCACTCCTCAATACACAACATAAAATATATCATAGCAGTAGATATATCTATCACATCACCTATCACAAAAACATACAATGAGTAATGCATCCTAAATGGAATGGAATATTACATTTCATGTGATTTGTAATAAGTTCCTATATAATGAATGAGATGGAATACCCTAATATCATCATATTAAAACCAAAATAGAACCCACAATCACCTGAATACTAACATCATAAATCCATTGTGTCACCCAATGATGAAATCAAAATCAACTGCAGTAATCAAACTATAGGAAATAGGAATTCAATTCGAGGAAAGTTGGATTTTCCCTGTACATGGTATAACTAATCCTAGGAAAATATTATTAAAAATTCAATTTCCTTCCTATCCATATCTGTGTTATCCAAATACACATCCAATAAGAAAATAAATCCTCTAATAGCACTTTGTAACATTCCAAACCCGGATTCCACTCAATAGTGCCCTGAGTTCGGCTAGCCATGTCGCCTTAAGAACATCTCCCCAAACTCCATAGGATAACTACTTGAAGAAAGGGACTAGGTGAGTCATTGGGGAGACTATTCCCTCATTACCATAGTATATCACAAATGAAGTAAATCACAATAAATAGTGGAAGAAAATAAAAAAACCAGACAATTGGAATGTAAACAAGTTAGGAATATATAAAAAATCCAGAACTATCACATATACAGTGATGTATATGATACTTTTATATAGAAAATATCCAAAATAGGTATATGGAAATAATATACATTATAGGACTACAAAAAGAAAAAAATCCCAAAAAGTTTTCTTATTGCATTGCAATCCTCAGTTTGGTTTCATGCTCTCTTACTCCAAATCCACAATCAACACCATAGGTTAGGCTAAATTCCCCCATCAACACCTGCAAACATATAATATATTTTGGTCCCCAAGGTGGCCCAAATAGGGTGTGAAATAACATCCTAGTAGGTAACCACCCAAAAGTATATACAGTTCTAAGAAGCACAACGCAATAAGCTAAACAATTGTAAGTAAGAATGTAACAGGTACCAACAGTAATGTGCCCATGGAACATAAACCACTACATGAAAGTGGTACCAAATTGCCTCTCAGAGATCCCTACAACAAATTCCATCTCCTAACAATGCATCTATACGAAATAGAAATAAGAAACATGGCATCGTCGCACATCCATCCATATCTTGTCCACACGACCTTACCATATAATGAAACAATGTCCAAATTTCACAACCTTTCCATATATCCCAAGTTTCATATATCACATGGTCAATGCCTTATAGTGAAATGAAGACCATAAAGGGACGGTTCTATGGTGGTGAAGACCAAGGAATCCTCATTGAGTCCAAGGATAACCTCAATGGAAACTCGGTATAGGCACTGGTTGGAGTCCTAAGAGCATGTGTACTGACATGTCTTACCCCAGTCCAGTCAAGCTGAATACGAGGGGTAATAAGGCCCTGGGAATCCCATATAATCAATACACAAGAATAATCACTACTTAAGGAATCCACTACCTCATTCTAGTTCAATGGAGTGCCATCCATGGCATTTATACCCGTAGTCATCCATTTCATACCATTTAGAAATTCAATTCCATATCAGTCTACCCACTCTTAAAATCAAATACATTTAATTCCATTCAATGTGTATACCTTCTCATATAATCAAGTACATTTAATTTCATCTCATGAGTATGCCCACTCATGTATTCTATTCTCATTTAATCATGTCACATAGGTATACCCAACCATTTATCACCATTTTCTATTAAAAACATCACATAGGTATACCCACCCATTAATCACAATCACATGAATGTAATTTAATGAGTATACACACTCACATAATCAATTACACATTTATCATAATCTACTTGTTTAGTTCAAAAATTCTCCAATTAAGGTTTAATATTTTATAATAACATAAAGGAGGAAAAACAGTCTCCTAATCAACCCATTCAACTAGTTCCATTTATAATTGGATTCCTAGAATAAGGAAATCTCAATATTCACCCATTTGGTGGTTTTACATGGAATAAGCAAGGTAAAATTATAAGTTTCACACTATGGGGGTCCTTGTGATGGGGAATCAATCACCAACACATCTCAAGAAACATATGGTCATCCCTAATAGGTCCTATTTAATTTAATTAATTTTGTCAGTAAAATTTTAGGGTCACTTCGGAATATTTTATGGGGAACATAATGATCGATATCCCAATAAAGCACCAAAAGTTGAAAGAAAATTATAGACCACTTACATCATGTTGGTAGTGGAGTGCTCATCTATTATCAAGTCTTGATTTGACTTGGTGTAGGAGAAATATGAAGAACTAGTGAAGAATAAAAAATTAGGGCATATGACACTAAATAAAAATAGTGAAATAAATATCCATAAGAATTGATAATGGCTAAAATGTAATGTAGATCATACCAATTCAGATCTGATGTGACAATCCACACTCGAATCGGAGTTCAGGTGGAGAGTAGATCTGAAAATCATGTTTAGTCGCTCAAGAGTTCTCTAAAACTCTCCCCTTTCTATGTGTGGAATTAAAATAGGATTTCAGGTTTTAAAAAAAATTACTTAAATTAAAAATTAATAAAAAAAACCCAAAATACAGGGGCTTCATAGTTTAGGCACACGGTTTGCTAAATCGTATACCAACCATATTTGTTTCATGTTGACCAAAGGGGAGCCCTCCTAGTTTTTCCATATGGTATACAAACCATTCCAGAACCATGCACTAAGACTCTATAATGTTCTAAAAAAAACAAAAAAAAACATGGTTGCATAGTCATGCATCTCATTTAGCATGGTTTGGATAAACCATGCATCCAACACCACCCCTCTATCCAACCTCTTATGATTTTTTCAAACCATGTATCCTATCCTACAGGGTTTTCATTAATCATTTTCGAGGAATAAAACATCCAAAAAGATAGTTTTGGGCTCCACCATAAACCTCTAAAACACTAGTGATCAAGTTTGCAACACACATAAGGCCATATTTAATCATTAAAAATAAAAAATAGGTGGTTTGTACCTCATAAAAACATGGATTCTTAAAGTTACATATCTTATCAGTACAATAAGATAATACTCATACATAAACAAGTTAATGACTTCTAGAATTCAACCATTTTATTTATCATAAATTCCATCATGAGGAACACTTAATCATTTATCCAAATTCATTGATGAAAAATTAAACACATGTCCTTTCACATGACTTCTTATCCAATCAACACTATCATTATCAAATGAAAACTCAACATACTAATAAAATTACTGACCAATATAGGGTATAAAGAAATTTAATTTGAAGAAAACCACTCTAACTATCCCCAATCCTAGAGAACTTTATGTACCAGAGACTTACTGGACAAAAACCACTTCGATTAAACTTCCTTTTTCTGTGCAATAACTCTTTTGGAAAGCTCAGGGATAACATGAGAAACTTGAGCATGTGAACTTGATTATTTCTTCTTCTTAGAATATCATGAATTAGATGGAGAAAAATCAAAATCATGCTTCATTGATAGAATTTACATTGGTTTATAAAGATCAATCATTAGAGGAGAATGAAATAAAATTGGGAGGTAAAGGGTTTCACTAGGCTCGAGAGATAAAGATATGTGAGTATCGCATGTGGACCAAGATATGTTGGGAATATATATTATTCCCTTTTGATATCATTTTAGATTTTAGGTATTCAAATACCAAAATAAAAATTTAAATTTAATTCAAAAGACAAGGACAAAAATGCATCAGGTTACAAAAAATAACATAAACTGGGAAATAAAAAAGCAGTTCAAAATATCTAGAAATATAAAAAAATTAAAGGCATTAAAAGAAATGACATGACATAGAAATTGTGTGACAGGCCAACGTAATGAAGTTTAATAGTGTGATGAGCCAATGGTATGTAATCACAGTGATGTTTCATCACAAAGGTATATTAATAAACATTATACATAACAAAAATTAATCATTCATAATTTATTTTTGATATAATTAATTCTCTCAGAATTCAAGGGATTAGTAAATATATTAACTAACTAAAGTTATGTGATAATAAATTCTAGAGTGATATATTCTTTTTGAAAATTATCTCTCAAAAATTAATGTCTTATATCAATATGTTTTGTCTTAGATTATAAAACATGATTCTTGGAAATATTTATTACACTTTTATTGTCACAGTTTTTTGGGGACATGTTAGAAATGATATCCATAGTCTAGTAGAGTGTGTTTCATCAAAAAAATTTGTTCACAAAAACTACATGTATTAATGTACTCAACTTTAGTAGTTGAAAATGAAAAAAAAATCTTCTTACTAAACCATAATACTAGATACTTTCTGAAAAAGTGACATGTTCTAGAGGATCTTTTTGTATTTAACTTTCATCCTCCATAATCAAAATTAAAAAAACAACTAAATCAAATAATCTTCATCTTGGGTAGAAACATAATTCTTCAGTTTTATATTTAAGGTATTTGAAAATTATTTAAATTGGAAAAAGTGTGACCCATTTTGGTTTTCTTGAAAAATAGCACACATACACACTTTAAAAATAATATCTAGCAAGATAGAAGTCCAGTAAAGAAGACTACCAATCACACCTCTATAACAAGTTTGATCACCTGGTTTCCTAAAATCATCAAGATCAAATTTAAAGGTTGTACCTATAAAATTATCACTACTCCTATTAATATCCAATTCAAAAAAAATAGATGATATTTCATTATATACATTGATTTAAAATAATTCTTTCTTTTTTTTTGAAAAATCATAAATCCCTAAAATAATTTTATTTCACCCATTAAACTCATTTGAAATTCATTTTTCATCATTTTTGAAAAATTAGTATATAATTTTTTTGTAGATCTCAAAATAATACCGTCATTATATACTTGTAATATAAATTCATCTTCTAAAATTTGATTTATAAAAAGAGTAGGATTAGCTATTCCTTTTGAAAATCCTATTTTAAATTAAAAAAATTTATTATCCAATCATACCAAGCTCTAGGAGATCGTTTTAAACCATATAATGCTTTGCTTAATTTAGAAACATGATTTAGAAAATGAGGGTTTAAAAACCATGTGTTTTTTAAACAATAAAAAATCCCCAAATATAAATCCATTTAGGAATTCCCTATTGAAATCTATTTGATAAATCTTGAACTCTAAATGTGCTATATAACATAGAAAGATTATTATGGTTTCAATTTTGGCTATAGGTACAAAGGTTTATTCATAGTTGATCCCTTATTCCATACTATAACCTTATGTAATAAGTCTATCCTTGTTTCTAACTATAGTTCCTTACTCATCAACTTTATTACAAAACACATGTTTAGTTCCAATAGTCAATGTGTCCTCAGATCTATCTATAGGTTCCCAGAAATTATTTCTTTAAAACTTCTTTAATTCTTATTTAATTTCTATTACCTAGAATTCATCATTAATACCTTCATTGATATTCATAACTTCAATAAGATCAAAAAAATCTTGATGTTTAACCTGATTTCTAATAGAAGATCTTGTTTGTATTATGAAATTTATATCACTAACAAAAACATATAATGGATAGTAATTAATGGTTCTGATAGCTCTAGAGAAATAGCGACATGTCACTTCAGTATTTTAATGTACATGTTCTCGATGTTCTGAAAATTATTCAAAACTAGATGCTTTTTATGCTTGTTTTAAAACAGAGACTAAAGGTTTTTAATTTAAATTCAAAGAAGATAAATCATCCTTAATATTTTATAAGGATATATTAGGCTCATGTGGTTCAGTTTCATCAGATTTTACATATACCGATTAATATACAGTTTTGGCCTTCTTATTGAAAACTATATATGATTTTCTATGGATTTAGGAACCAATGAAAATTCATTCATTACTTTTGGATGTAAATTTTTCCAAATTATCCTTTGTGTTAATAAAAATGAATTCGAAACCAAAAAACTCAAAAGTAATTTACATTGGGTTTCCTATTTTTTTAATTGGCCATAAGGGGTCTTCTTGAGGATAGGTCTGATTAAAACTCTATTTATGATATAGCAGGTTTTATTGATAGCTTCTTCCCAAAAATTTATAGCTAGGTCATACTCATTCAACATAGTCTGGGCTATCCCTTGTAATATTGTATTTCTCCTTTCAACAACTCCATTCTACTGTAGTGTCCTAGGGGAGGGAAGTTATTAATTTATCCATTTTGTGAGAAAAATAATTTAAATTGATGATGTTCAAACTCATAACCATGGTCACTTTTTAAGGTTTTAGTCCTAAGTCCTCTATGATTTTCTATAGACTTAGTATACTTGGTAAAGTAAGAGTAGTATTAACTTTTGTGAACTAAAAAATATACCCAAGTATACCTAGAAAATTAATTTACAAGAACATGAACATAGTTCTTCATAATTAGACATGAAACTCTATATGGTCCAAAAAATCCATGTGAACTAAGTTAATGGATTGAGAAGTTGAAATTTATTTCATTAATTTAAAAGGAATCTTTATGTTGCTTCTATTTTTTGTAAGAGTAACAGACTTTATTATTTGGGAACCCTATATTAGGTAGAGCCATACTAACCATTTTCTAGTTAGCTCCCCATGTGAGTGAATATTTCAATGGATTGGTATCATTTTTCAAATCCAAGATTCTTTGTTAAAGGCACTAAATCATGAATCATTTTGAGAAATCAAAGAATTTAAATCGATTTCATATAAATTTTCATTTCACAAAATAATAAAAACTAAAACATTTTTAGAATCATAAACAATTGAAGAATCATTCTCAAAATTAACATAAAAACAATCATTGAATAACTCATAAATAATAATCATTTTCTACATTAAACTACAAACATATAAAACTTTAGAAATTAAAACTGAATTTTTATTTCTAATCAAGCCTAGGTCGATGATCTTTCTTTTTAAATTGTCACCAAAGGAGACATGTCCACCATCATCCTTTATAAGGACATTTAAGTATGAATAATATCCTTTCATATTCCTAGAAAAAATATTTTCCACATACCATATACTTATAATGGAGGTCTTTAATAATTTTTCCTACAAAAAAAAGTTTTAAACAATAAATTATTTTGGTAACCAAATCTGTTTGGGTTCAAAAATATTATATATTAGAGATTCATGAAACCAAAATTGCTTTATGGGTTTTCTATAAATCGATTATAAACTCTTAGAAATAAATTCATTATTAGTACCCAACAAAAAATAGTTCATACAATGACCCTATGGTTTGGATTTAGAAAAAAAAATGTTCTTTTAGATATTCTTCTATGTTGAGGTTCATATCATATTCTTGGAATGTTTTTTGAGAACAACTTATTTTACCAAAATATTTACAGGTATCTCTCTACACTTTTTCAATCCTTCAAGTTATTTATTCAATTTCTCATTTGACAATTTTTTGTTTTTTGTTTTCTTTAATCAGTTGAACATATTATTATTTTTCTACAGAAAATTTAGATTTAATATTTACAGTAAAATGATGTTGCATTTTGATACATTTATATTTATCGTTTAACTCAACAAAAGATTATTTTAGCATATTTTTTCATTAAAATAATTCTTTATTTGACATATTATCATAATCTTGTTGTTCATTGTTTGAATTATCAGACTCATGCACATGAAAGATACAATAAACATTAGGTAATTCAAGTACCTCACTGACATTAGTCATGAAACACATATTAGCTATGTATGGATTTTCTTCAGGTGATGCATTAGTGTAACTTGAGATATCTTCTAAAATAATCCAGGTTTACATTATGAATTTTTTGTCTATCCTATATTTATCCTCATATTTATTTTTGTACAAAATCTTTTGACAATTAGATTTTATGTGACCATCCCTTTTACATTCATAGTAAATAACTTCTTTTGGATTATCATCATTCATCCAATATTTCTTCCAATTTTCCCAGTTGTCATACATTCCATTAAAGTTCTATTTTGAAAAAATATTTCTTCCAATAGAAATTATTAAATATTATGGTTAGGTGATCCATCTCCTCATCACAATCAGAAGGTGATTCACTATTACTTGAACAGGAATCTTAAACATTCTCTTTTTCTTTTCCATGTTTTTATATAGGGGTATTATTGTTGAAATCTACTAACATTGTTTTAGGATCCTTATCTTATTCATGTTCTACCTTTAAATTCCCTTCACACATCATAATATTACCAATTAACTCCTTCACATGTATTTTACTTATGTCTCGTGATTCTTTGATTGAAACCGGTGTTCCTCTCCATTTTTCTGAAAATCATCTCAACAATCTCATAATATGATCCATATTAGATACTAGTTTTCCAAGAAAGGTCGTTATGTTGATAATCTCATTAAACCAGAGATACATATCATAAATGGGTTCATCATGCTTCATCATAAAATTATCATATTTGATAGTATAAGTACTAACCCTCATCTATTTAACATTTTTCATTTCCTCGTGGTAAATAAACAATGTGTCCCAAATATCAAATTTTCTATTACATGTAGGAATCCTATTAAATTACTCTTCTCCTAAATCATAGTAAAGAGAATTAATATATTTATAGTTGTTATTTTAAGATAACTTTTTTTGTATCATCCCATGTACTTTTAGGAGTATCATGTATAACATATTCAGTTTTAATAGAAGACCAAATATCAAACCCCATTATTTTTATATGAATTTTCATATTAATCATCCATTTTCTAGAATATTTTCCATTAAATGAAGGTGAAATGTTATTAGTAGAGCCTTCTTGAAAATTATCCATTAAAAGGATTAACTTTTGAAATGATAGAAATTTTAGATCTATAAAGTAAAAAATAAAATCATAGTTAAAATGATTTGAAAAAATTTAATACAAAAGAGTTAAATTCCGTTATTAAAAAATGATAGACTGAGTGAGTATCTCAAGAGGGGGTGAATTGATTACCCAATAATAATTATGGTTAAAATAGATTAATTTAAAATCCCCTAGATATTTAAATACGACCCAGTTTATCAAAACAAGTTGTATGATAAAGATATCGATCCTTCTAAATATTTGTCTAAAGATTTATTAGGTCTCAGATGGATAATATTCAATATTATTGGATCTTTAAAATCAGTTTAATTGATCAAAATACTATATGAACACAATTTAAGATAAACTATCAAATTATATATTATTTATAATTGAAATAGTTTTATCTTTTAAATATGAAATAAGGTAAATCAAAATTAAAGAATAGAGCAGAAGGAATGAATGAAAGAGATTCAGTGTCATGTCGATACATAGTCCTCTCTACCTATTGTTCACCCACTGCCAAGCATTTTATACAAAATAAACATGTTGACTCACAACATGGATTGGGTTTTTACAAAATTTTACAACTTTCAAGGTCACAGAGGACCTCTTCCCTAGTTATTTGTTGGAGTAAAACTAATTAGACCACACAAGGACCTCTAAAACTATTATTTGTGGGAGAAACAAATTAAAAAATAGATTGAGTAGATATCTGGTATCTTTTAGTTCTTCACATGAGAGAGTGTGTGTGTGATAAAATAAAGTATTCACAAACACTGCTCAAAATGTAAAAAATATTAACTAGACAGATCAATCAAAATATGTAGATCATGGAAAATGTCAGTCTCTTGAAATTATTTTTATACCTCTTGATCTCATTCAACAGTGAATCTTGAGTCTGTTTCTATAGAAAACTTCATAAAAACAAAGTGTCACGGACTCGTGTTCTTGACTAAATGAAGGAATAAAATGTGAATGTGTAGTTTAGATTCCCAGTGGAGTGTTTGTATCATGGGAGATCTTCAAGATTCCAATCTAGTCTGGTTCTATGTATCTTTAATAGGCGCAAGATCTCTATTTTCTATGTCCACTTCATCCACAATTATATCACCTCTACATGGGGGAGTGTGATGCACTTTTTTCAATAGTTGTTGAATAGATAATATATGGATTAGATTCTTCCTCCTACTGCACATCCTGACACTCTCTTCAATGCTTCCTATTGAGAATTGAAGAGAAAATTGTCAAAATAATAAATATAATTAAATTCAATAAATATATCCATTATAATAGTTTAATTCAAAAAAGATAAGTTAAGAAACTAGGGAAATTATCATAGAGTGGGAGTATGTTGTTTTGGAGGCATTACACTAGTGGTGTAATAATGGTTGTGTGATAGTGGTGGTTTGACACTAGAAGTGTGACACTAACGGTGTCTCGGACTTTTCTAAATTTCCACTATGCTGGATGCATGTCAACTAGCAGTGTCTGTTCTAACAGTATCTGGTCGGACTATATGAGGTCTGATGGTATCTGGTATGATGGTATGAGGTATAAAGGTATCTCAGACATAGCCAAAAAATTGGTTGTGACACTTATGATGGTATCTTGTACATAACCAAATTCACACACTACAAAAATGACATCCTGATGGTGTCTCAAATTGTATGTTTTAATCTCAATGGTGTCCCTTATATAGACAATTTTATCACCTATCTCAAAATAATAAATTATTATCGATAATCATGAAATTAATTAATAATATAAAATTCATTATTTTTTATCATAAACCTAATAGGTCAATAATTATATAAGATATACCTCCTAACTTTATATTCTTTTGGGAAAAAACATCACTCGTGTGTACGAAAGACTACCACCTTGTGAAGTGATGTGATTCATTAATGATTAAAATGGAAGGTAATAAGGATGGTTTAAGTGAACATATGTGATATATATGAAATAAAATATATTATTTAATTATAATATATTATTAACCTTTTTTATTTCAATCCATTAAGAAAATGGAAACATTTTTCATGCATACGCATGACGTACTATCTTCATGAATGGTGTATTTCATCTTCTATCTCTAGACTTTACAGAATAATATAAATATATATACTGAACATATATTATATTTATATCATTGTTAAATTTTTGGAGATTATATAACCATGATATAATTAATAGGACCAAAAATAAAAAAATCAAAATATACAAAAAACTAGTTATTAACAAAAAGATGACTTTAATTTGGAATTTTTAATAAATAGGTAACAAAAGGTCATACATAAATCATATACGGTATTATATATATATATTTAATAGATTTATAATAAACATATATTTAATATACATGAGGTTTGAACATGTATAGAGTACGTTAAGACATAAGGTAAGGAATTTTTTAATATATTTTCCTTCTTTGAGACATATGTTATGTTGTGAACTTAACATCATTTATGATGTTCTTATACAAAACCTTTCACATTTATCTTCATTAATTTATTTTTTATCAATATATTATAGGTTTAATTTCATGTTATTATTTCATTATTCTTATGATTCAAAGTTACCAATGTAGTAAGAGTTTTATGTTACAACCACATCATTTATCAAGACTATTCATGATTATTCTTCCAGTGATGAAATATTATTATATATATCTTAAGAAAATAATTTATTTTATTCCCATACCTTTATTTAATTATAATTCAAGTTTTACCATCATATTCCTCTCTTTATAAACTCAATATTTAAAAATATTATTTTTAAGAAAAATAATTGTCATTTTTCTCTTTGTTCAAAAACCCATTTTCTTAGAAAAACAATGTTTTCTAAAAAAATTTAAAAATATATTTAACAATATCAAAATGAATTATTTAATAAATTTTTACCAAATTTTATACTTTAAAAAAATTCTTAAGGAATATTCATGTCATTTTCCAAACAACTCATGTTTGGCTTTTACCAAAAATGTGAAAGGAGTCCTTATTTTAACATGTACATCATGAACAAAATTTCTGGATATCATAAAAGTTATTTTATATGGATAATAAATTATATTTTTTCAAGTTTATTTTTAAATAAACTTAGTTCCACAATATTTTATGAATTTTAAATTATAAAAAGGTTATTTTCAAAGAAATCTTGTTTTCCTCGAGAATTTTTCCAATTGATTTATCTATCAAAATTAATTTATATTTTAGATGAAATAATTTCATATTTATTATGATTTAATAGGGATACGATCTGATGATATAATTATTATTATTTCTCTAAATGGTTTATATTTATTAGGATAATATGTTTATAAACCCATTTCTCTTTCATGGGTTATACCATGATAAAATGATTATGAAACTCTCTTCCTTATATATGGGTTATGCTATGATGAAATTATTACAAAAACTATTTAATTACCATAGGTTATGTTATAATTAAATCTTTATGAGCCCCATTTCTTTTCATGGGTTCAAATATGATAAATTTTTTATGATATTACAGAACATATATGTACAATTTTCATCGTGTTATAGGTGGGGCCTATATCTCCCTCTAATAAAATGGGTAAATATTAATATCTTATGAGACAAATAAGACTGGAATGAGGAGTAAACCCAGTTCAATAAGGGACTCCATACACTATGAT
The DNA here is from genome assembly GCA_963277665.1 of Viscum album. Lineage (NCBI taxonomy): Eukaryota > Viridiplantae > Streptophyta > Magnoliopsida > Santalales > Viscaceae > Viscum > Viscum album. The sequence goes on from OY728141.1 coordinate 1,069,488,528, forward strand.
TGTCTTGGTATTGAACCTTGAATACTATGATTGTTTGGGTAGTAAATCCATTCCACTATGATAGTCTTATAAATAATCCATGAACTACTAATTAAATGATTTTCTATAATTATGTGTTTTCCAAAAATATATGTCTTATGCTCATGTTGTGTTCTCTTAGTCCATGTTCTTTGATTCCATTATGATTCTTATCTTATGATATGACAATATTTATTCCATGGGATATGTTTATGAAATAATATATGTAATTTATGGTTTTAAATTTTATTCTCTTGTTCTTTGATCTTTATGCTCAATATATATTGTTATCCCTCTTGTTTACCCTTACTAATCATCTGAGATTTCAATTTCTTATGTTTCCTTTTCCAAAGTTATGATGAAAGGTATTATGTATGATATGTCTAATAAGGTTTCTATTTATTAAGAACATATTGGTTGATAATGTAGCTCACTTATGGAGAAATTATTTATGTTTCAATGTTTCTAAATTCCTTACACCTTTATGATTCTAAGACATGTTTTTGTGTAATTTCATGAATATTAATCTAAAAATATGTAATATCTATGAATGATAATATTAGATATTTTTAATTGGTATTAGAGGTTAGGTTTAGTTAGCCATTAGAATCTTGGATGATAAAACATTAGTGAGATCCCTTGGTATATTTATAAGGATATGTCTAAGGATAATTCTAATGATGAGTCAAAGCATAAATAAATATAATAAAATTTTAAGAAAGGATTGAGTGAGTGGTTTCAAATAAATTACATCCCTATATGGATATTACAAGTGGATATGGAACTGATATAGAGTTGAATAATGGAAATAAAAATAATGGAACATTGAGATAGACTTCATCATCACCTGGTGCACGATAACCGTCCTTATTGAACACTTGGTTTGACACCCCGTAAGGATATAATTATGAAATTAAAAAACACTTTATTAACTATCCTGAAGGATGTTAATGATGTCCATTAATTATCTAAATTAATCCTACAATTTCATATATTAAAAATAAGTATTCGTGATTTATATATCCTATAAGTAATATTTAAGGAATATGTTGTTCCCCACTATGGTTGTTATTATTTACACTATGACTTATTATTTTAGTCAATGGAAAAGACCTGAAGGAACAGTGATCATATTGATTGTGATGGAAAATGAAATGATTATACTCCTAAGAATACAATTATTATGGGAGATATAATTTAAAATCTCATTATTATTCTCCAAAAACATTCTCAATATGTGAATCCAGCTAAACAAAAAAATAGGAAAGTGAGGGAACATTGTTATGTTGAGTCCTTCATGAGCTAACTTCCACCTTCCATCAGTGGATCCATTGATCTTTTAGTTTCTAATTAATGAATCAGTGCCACTAAAAATATATTTCATATTCCTTATTTTTTAGAACATGAAAATGTTATTTTGGTAGTCTATTGTTTGGAATTCTAATCAGATCAATCGTTGACTCTCATCAAGAATTAAAGGGAACCTGATGAAGTTGTCTCAATTGAGTGGGATGATATTAAGATATTATTTATAAATAAGTACTTAACTTTTATGATTCATAAAAACTTTAGAATGAATTACTTGACCTAAATCAGAATTATGATGGATATATTAGTACTTATGAGGTAACTTTTACAAGACTTGTGAGGTATGCATTTTTCATTATCACCCCACATGAAAGTAAGTTTGATTGATTCTTTAGTGGATCAAAACTAATCCTCCAAAGGTAATTATACATAAAGGAATTTATTAGTTATGAATAAATAATTATGTGTGTTATCCTGGTGGAAATGGATATCAAATATAATTTTTAATTTCATGTTTTTTACATGAAAATAATGATGTAATTCAAAAGAAACTCTAAAAAGCATGGAGTAGAGAAGATGAAATTTCCTTCATTCATTAAGTGTGGAAGGAAAATGGAAAAAAAATTAAATAGATTTGTAAATGGTATAAGTGCGTAAGGGAAGGTCATTGGGAAATCAAATTCTGAATTGATGGAAAAAAGTTAACTAATGATGTGAATGGTGAGAAAGATATACAGAATAAACCACCCCCAATCCAATGTTTCAAATGCAAGGATTTTGGTCATTATTCTATCCAATTACCAAATATAGAATTTAATGATGATGTTCAACATCAAAACCCTTTTAAGGTGAGAGAAAAAGGTAAATCTAATGTGATCCCTATTTCTGAAGAAAGCTTTGATAAATATGTGGTGAAAGATACACATACCATCAACTATAGAATAGATTATTTCTTATTTGACTATAGATACACCCATTATTTAATATTTGAAGAATTTTATATGGATATCATGATTCCTCATAAATGCCTAGATATAGAATTAGAATTGTAAAATCCTAATAGAATAATGATCTCATATCAATTATATGATTCTTCACTGGTTGAAGTTTATGAGAATGTGAATCTTGAAAATCTTATCATTCTTCTTATGTTTCAATGTGATGTTTTCTTAGTTTAGTATTGGATTTCTCTACATAAATACCACATTAAATTTTTGGGAATTGGAGTCATGTTTTATATTTGAAACCAACCTATGATCATATATCAGTATGAAGAAATATATGAACTTTTGATAGAAATCACATGGATAGTATGGGTTTTTTTACTACTCAAGAGGATGTTTATCTCATATAGTTGAGGATTAAACACAACATCAGTTATATACCTATTTTTCAGGATATTGTGGATGAAATTCCATAATATTTTCGAAACATTCCAAAAAATTGTGATTTTTAGTTCTTAATAGAACTCATACTAGGGAACATGACTATTTTAAATACTCAGTGTAAAATATCCCCAATTGAGTTGTAGGAATTAAAGATGAAACTTCAGGAGAACCTTGATATGGTATTCATTTAGTAAATTGTTTCACCTTTCGTGAACATATAATTTTATTAAAAAATATAGATCAGTGTGACTCGTCAGTGATTATCTAGAGTTTAACAAGATTCGGATCAATAAAAAGTATCTTATACCCCATATTGATGACCTTTTCAATCAACTATGTAGAGATCAAAAAAATTACAAAAATGACCTTCATTATTGATATCATCACAAAGGAGGATATTCCAAAATAAATATTTTATATAGTTTATGGTCAATATGAGTGTATAGTGATGACATTTGGTCTTACTAATTTCCCCACTACCTTCATGAATTTATGAATATAATCATTAAATATTACATTGATTCATTTGTATTATTATTTATAGATGGTATTCTTATATATTCAAAGAGTAAGAAATATCATTAATAATAATTATTAATTGTACTAAATAACCTAAGGTAGGAAAAACTATATGAAAATTTTTCAAAATGATATATTTGGCTACAAAAGGTTTCATTTTTTAGGTCATATAATCTCTAAAGAGGGTATACCGATAGATCCATAAAAGAAGTAGGCTATTAAGTGTTGGACTAGGACAACCATGGTGACTAAGACCCATATTTTTCTTGGTTTTTGTGGATATTATTGATGGCTTGTTGATAAATTCTCATGACAATCTAGTACACTGAGAAACATAACCCGTAAGGAATACATGTTCCTTTGGATAGATGAATGTAAAGAAAATTTCAATGAACTAAAGAGTATACTAGTCAAAACAACTATTACTAAATTACTCTACAATGGATAAGGGTTTCCAATATATATTTTTCATCTAAGAAGGGATGGGTCTGTGTTCTTATGCAGAATTACATTATTAAATCTTATTTCTCATTATAATTGAAGGTTTAGGAAGAAAAATAACCAACACCTGATACAAATTTAGTTGTGGTCATTCTTTTATTAAAGATATGGATGCATTATATTAATGGAGAAAATTTTGACATATATAATAATCTAAAAATATTAAAGTATATATTCAAATATAAAGAGTTGAATATGCACTAGAAAATATGGTTAGAGAAGATTAAAGATTATGATTTCTCAATACATTACCACCATTGGAAATAGAATAATGTGGATGATACATTGATTAAAAAAATCATTATAGTTTATCCATGATGAAGTTAAAAAAAGATAAAATATGTTTTGATTTTAATAGGATGGATCTGGAAATCCTAAATGAAGGGGAAAATATTTTCTTTCTCGAATTAATGTGAATCCATCTATATAAGTGAATATTAAGTGGCCATATATGGAATATGTAGAGATTCAAAATAATATTATAAATGTTTTTTAGTTTAACCTTGATCATGATGGAATTATAAGGTTTAAGACCCAATAATTTTTTCCTCCCATACCAAATTTCAAAGAAGGTGTTGTTAGAGGAGGATTATAATTCTTCATTCTCTATTTAACCTCGAAGTATGAAGATGTGTGGAAATTTAAAAGTATACTTCTAGTGGGATTTAATGAAGAGAGATATTATGTATTTTTTATCTTGGTGCTTGTTAAGTCAGTAATATAATTCTAGGAGAAAAAAATACTAAGGGGATGTTATATCCATTAACCACACTAGAATATAAATGGGAAACTATCACCATGGATTTTTTCATCAGACTCTCCAAAATGTCTAAAGGGAATAATGGTCTATGGGTTATAGGTAATCAACTTAAAAATTTAGAAAAATTCCTTAATATCCGAGAATATTTCCCTCTATAACATATTTCTAGGATATACATGGATATAGTGGTAATGTTTTATTTAGTACCATATTCAATTGTGTCTGATTGGGATCTGAGGTTTACTTCAAATTTTTGTAGAAGTATTCAACAAGCTCTTGATACAAAGTTGAGTTCTATAATTTCATATCATTATCATGTATATGGTTAGTTTGATAGAATAATTATATCCTAAGGGATATGTTGAGATCTTGTTCTCCAAATTTTAATTGTGTTTTATATCAACACCTTCCTCTAAGAGAGTTTTTATACCACAATATCTTTCAACCAATCATTTAGATGGGTCCTTATGAATCCCTCTACGTAAAAAAGTGTATAGATCCAATGTGTTGGAATTAAAATATAGAAATAAATATATTGTGACTTTAGATGGATAAATAAATGGTTGATAAGGTTATAGACATTCATAAACACATCAAGATATCTCTAATTAGGTAGAAAATTTATACAAATAATCACCAATGTGATTTGGAATTTAAATTTGGTGATAATGTGTTTCTAAGAATATCTCAATAGAAGAAGGTAATGAGATTTGGGAAGAAGTTAAAACTAATACCATGTCATGTATGTCTCATGTAAATTCTTCATCATATCATAATGGAAGCCTATCAGTTGGTTCTTCTGCCAAACCATTCACAAGAACATAATGTCTTCCATGTATGTCTCCTGAGGAAGTTCATACCTGAACCTTAACATATATTGAACTCAATGTTCATAAAAATGGACAAATAAAATACTTCTGAGGAAAAATGGAGATTATGGATATAATCAATAATGTTCTATGAAATAATACCACTCCCCTAGTCAATGTATTGTGGTGAAACCACCAGTTGGAAGAAACTATATATGAACCTAAGGAAATAATAAGGGAGAAGTATCCTCATTTTTTATATCAGAGTGACATATTTATAATTAAAAATTCATATTAAGGGGAAATAATTTAATACCCCGTGTTTTTCAGAATTATTTTTTTGAAAAAAATATATTTCTATGATATTTGTATAATATGCAACACCAAGTTTTATCAAAACACAACCAAATACTAATATTATTATTTAAGAATGGGTGTTGTTAACTATCGATAAAAATTAAAGGAATGAATAAAAATAAACAAATCTTAACTATTATGGGAAATGGTTTTATATAAATAAAACATATTGATAAAAATACATAAATTTTAGTAAATTATTTATATGTTTTGAAAATATTATTTTCTGAAAAAAATATTATTTATTTTTTGTGAAAAATTATAAAATTATTATTTTTTAATTTAAAAAAATAAATTTAATAAATAAATTTCATTTTTTAAATCTTCATATAAAAGTTAACTTATGATTAATTTTTGGGATTTTTTTGAAAAGATTAATTTTCAATGAATAGTGAAAAATATTGATTTTTACTGAAAAGTTACATTTCATTTAAAGAATTTATAAGGTTACTTATTGTTTTAAAAGTATTTTTAAAGTAAAATTACTTGAATTATATATCAATTAATCCAATTTTGGCCATCTTAATTATTTTAACATAGAATTTTAATTTAAAACCCTTTCAAATTTTGATCACTTTCTCTTTCAAAACCTGTTATATAATTATGCCTACATGTTTAATTCTAATTTTAATTTTGAAACATAGTTGAATTGATTTTGAAAAAATTGATTTCATATTTTGAATTATCATTATTTTTATTAGCTAATAATTTCAACTTAATTTTTTAACATAATTAATAGTAAATAGTAAAAATCATTTAGTATGTTAAAGGAAAAAATGGGTTTATTAGGGGTTAAACTAAAAATATATGGGCTAAAATTGACCCAAAACTTATCCAACGCCCATTTTATGGCCATATATCGACCTTATAATTTCAAATAATATATAATAGTCTATTTTTATTTATTTTTATTTTGAAAAACTTTTGTATATTTTTTCTTCTCAAAAATTGCATGTGTTACATTCACCTCGCATCTAAAAGTATATCCCCTATCTTATCCTCTTATCACTTTTGAAACAATTTGGTTCTTAAAATACCTAAAAAAACTCCTTCCTAAATTCCCACATATAATATTATAATCCTCATTTTAGTCATTAATATAACCTAGAAAATCTTTTGGTGCCAACCTAAAGAAGTAGATCGGAGAAGGGGTAATGTACCCCACCGAACATTTTATTTTATTACTTATTAAACCTATATAAATTATTATTAAACAATGAAATAATAATAACATTAGTATATTAAAAATATTATGTTATTTTTCTATTATGTTCATAACCAATATACACATCCTCTTATATCAAGTGTGATACAAAATATGCATTCATGTGTATGGTAGACTACCACTTCGCGAACTGATGTTATTCATTTTCCATCAAAACCTTTAACAGATGAATATAATTATTGAATAAATTTTTATATATTAAATATATTATATAATTGTACTTATTTAATTATTATATCATATTTACTTCTTTATTTTCTATTCAGTGGGAATATGATAACATTAATTGTGTGTACGGCGGACTACCACCTCATAAAGCCATGCAATTGTTTCTTGATTTATATTGAATATAAAGAGGATGGGTTTAATGAAAATATATGACATATATGTAATAAAAATTATTATATAATTATAATATATTATTTACCTTTATTTCTTCCAATCCATTGAGAAAATGGAAATAGTGTTCATGTGTTTGTATGGACTACCGTCTCCATGAATGGTGTATTTTATTTTAAATCACTAACTTTTATATATTACTATAAAAAATATATACTAAATAAATATTATATTTCTATATTGGTAAAAATATTATAGATTTTGGAACTGTGATCAATGTAATGATAAAAAAAATTAAAAACAAAACAGACATGAAAAACAAAGCAGTTGTTACCAAAAAATGTGACTTTAACAAGGAATTGTTAATAAATGAGTAATAAAATTTCATAAGTAAATCATATATCATATGATATATATATATATTTATTTCTATTTATTATATTTAAAATAAACATATATTTATTATTCAGGATTTTTGATCATGTATGAATGAATTTGTGACATAACATAAGGGATTTTTTTCTAAATCTTATTTCTTTGAGGAATTTGTTAGGTTGTGAACCTAAATTATTTTATGAGGTGAATATATATCCCCTTTTAAAGTTCATATCATGAATTTTTTTTATTCTCATAATATTATAAGTTTAATTTTATGTTATTCTTTTATGGGGCTTATGATTTAAAGGTACCAAAGTGGTTAGAGTTTTATGTTACAATCTTATCGTTTAACGGAATTGTACATAATTATACTTCCAATGATGAATTTTTATGATCTATATATGAAGATTCTAATTTCTATTATTATAACCTATTTATTTCATTATAACATATTTTTTACCTTCATTTTCATCTCTTTATATACTCATGTGTTTAAAAGAAAGTTTCTATGAAAAATAAAATTTATTTCTCTCTTCTGTCGAAAACTTGTTTTCTTCCAAAACCATTTTTTACAAAAAGATTTTAAAATTATCCAAATTATTTATTAAATAAATTACTACCCATTTTTTAGATTTTATAAAAAAATGAAAGGAATATTTATGTAGTTTTCTAAAAAAGGCATGTTGCCTTTTTCTGAAAATGTGGAAGGAATGATTTTTTAATTTATATGGAATAGACATTATTTCTTTTCATAATGACTGTTATTTTCATGGAATATTAATTTATATGTTTTCAATTTTATTTTCAAATATATGTATTTAAATATTATTTTATATATATTTAATTTTAAATATGTGAGTTTAAAATAAAGGATATTTTCTTCAAGAAACATCCCAAGTCATTTATCTTTCAAAATAATTTTACATATAATATTTCAACCTTTGATTTTACTTATTATTTACTCGGGATATGATCCAAGGATATCATTCTTATTATTTATATGAATAGTCTAAATTTATGAAGACAAGATGTTTATGAAACATGTTTCTCTTCAAGAGGTTATACCATGATAAAAGCCTTGTGGAACCTGCTTATTTCTCCACAGGTTATCATATGATGAATTGATTATGAAACCTGTTTCATTTCTATAGGTTATTCTATGATGAATTTATTTTGCAAACCATTTATTTTAATTGGTTATTATATACTGAATTTTTAATATTCTTCTATCATATTCATGTATATGTTTCATTATGAAATGCATAGGACCTATATCTCCTTCATATGTATTAGGTAATGATTGATATCTCATGGGATAAACAAGACTCAAATTGGGAAATAACCTAGTTTAGTAAGGGACTATATTCATATGATTGTCTTGGTAGTAAACCATTAATAATATGATTGTTTGGGGAGTGAACCCATTCTACTATGATAGTTTTTTCAATGATCCTTTAACTACTAAGGAAATGATTTTATATTCTTATATATATTCAATAAATCTATTTCTTATGATAATGTTATGTTCTCGTGGTTCATGTTCTTTGATTAAATTGTGATTTATGTTTTATTAATATTTATTATTGATATTATGACTCATATTTATGACTCATATTTATGAACTATTTTATTTATATTATGGGTTTTAAATATTATTTTAATGTTATCACACCTTTATTCTCATGATATAGTGTTATCTTTATTTTTTACACTAACTAAGAATCAAATCTACCCCTTTATTATTCTTCCTTTCCTTAATTTTTGATGATATGTATTATATATTATATATTTAAGAAGGGTTATATTTATTAGTAATGTGGTGGGAGATTATGAGGCTCACTTATGTACAAGTTCTTTATGTGCGCAAGTTTCAAAAGGAACTATACATTTATGATCCTCATGCATGTGTTTGTGTAATGTAATGGATATTCATTTAAAATAATTAATATCTATATATGAGAATTTTGAGTCTTTAAAAATCATAAAATATATAATTTATAAAAAAAATAATTATTTTATCCTAAAATTAGACTCATACATAGGTTTTTGTCAAAACTTCTCTAATCCTAATCCCCCAAAAGAACTAAACTAATCCTAAAAAATAACTAAACGTAGATTTGATAGAATCATTAGAGACCCAAGATAAAAATATCTTTATTTTACATAATTTACAAGATTTAAAAATTAAATATCATATAATAATTTCACAATCTTAATGATGGAATAATTAGTGTCTTTGAGGACTAGCTATACAATCAATTTATTAAAAATAATTGTGAACATGTGTCAATAATTGAATCAGACTACACTCACTCTATAATTTTCATAAGTTATAATCTTATCCAAAACCTAGTGAAATTTAAACATAATAAAGGATTGAAATTGGATTCCCTATAATTTTAAATATAAGTGATAATAATTGAATATAATTATTTAGCATAAGATAAGAATTTGGGTATAATAAAGACACATAGGAATATTGTACCAAAAAATCATAAATCATAAATCAAAGAAAAATTCATCAAATAATATAATATATGAATTCAAATATTCACTAAACATGATTCAATAATAATTATCCACGATAGGATAACATAATATAGCAAATAAGAAAAAAATTGTGATATCTTTGAAATATAGAATAAAAATTGGTATATGGAAACATTACTTTCATAAGCCACACCATTAGTTTCCATTCTTAGTAGCAGCTAAAATGTACTCATAAATAATTATCTCATGAGATATTAACTTTTAACTATTTTATTGAAGGAAAATATATGAATCCACCAATCATAATACATACTTATTAGTGTTACTTTAAAGTCATTCACTTATAACAACATAAATAACCCATGAAGATAAAATGGGTTTTATAAAAATTTAAAATGAAAAATAATTTAATTTTTATTGCACAAAGGACCCATGTAAATAAAATGGGTTTCATATCCTATTAAAAGATAATAACATAAATAAATAATTCATAATATCAATAATATAAACCCAAAGAAAATAAATGGGTATCCAAAGATATCGAGTAACTTTCGAGCGAAATATCATTTAATCAAGATAATGAGAAATGTAGTATTTACATTATATATATAACGAGTTAATTTTGAAGTCATTAATTTTTTTAAACAACCAAAATATGGAATTTAGGATAATATAATTTTATTAGAAGAAATAAATATACAATTTTCATAGAATAAAAGCATTGTATGATTGCTCGTATTTATACACAATGGAAAATTAGAAAAAACAATGGTAGTGATGGATCATTTATCACAAATAGAAGAAAATTATATAATTAAAATAGACAAATAAGGTGTATGGTATAATTTTATGGGTTTTCTAGATCAATTATAAGAAATGTAAAATAATAATTATATAAAAGATAAATACTTTTTAAGAGTTTCAGAAAAAAGTCACAATGAAAATAACAAATAATCGTGTTCTTCTAAAAATTTTTTATAAAAATATCTCATTAATATATGAGAACATTAATTTATTTTACAAACCATGAAAACATATATATAAATATTAATATAAAATGAAAAAAATGGAAAAAATAATTCACTCGTAAAATGTTTAAAAGAGATTCTTTTCTCACTTTATTGCAACTACCCATATGAAAAAATATTAAAATTTATTTAAGAGTTATAATAAAGTTAAAGTAGTATAAGATGAATTTAATAAATTATTGAGTAATATATAATTACATTATCAAATTCATACAATGAATATGGACATTGTAAAATGGAGGTTCTCGACCAAGAAGAGGAGATGGGGTTGGTTTCACTTATAAGAAACACTTCGAGTAAAATATGAGTCCATGGGAAATAATATATAAGGGGATATATAAAACCCCATTAATATATAATGAAAATATTTAGAGGTTTTATAAATAATTAAAAATCCCCAAATGGATTATCTTTCAACAAAAATATTAATTTAATGATAATATTGGAAACAATACCCTTATGCATTGAGTATCATTTTAATCAAATACACTTTCTTGTTTAGTATCATTTGAATATAATTAAATTTAAATGAAAATAATATATATATCTTAAAAGCCCCATGAATATGGTAAACGAAATTCATTAATTATAAATCAAACCATATTAATGGTATTGAGGTGAACATTAAAAACTATGTCTCAATAAATTAAATTTGAGACAACGAACCCCTTAAAAAATATAAATTTTTGATTCAAATCCCTTGATGGATATTATTTGAGATGAAACATCGAATAAAACAAATAATTAGTTTTTCATGATACAAAATTTTAAATTTTTATTAGATAAACCCTTCCAATGAATATATTGTGTATAAAAAGAAATCTATCTCAGGGGTGAAAATTTGAGATAAAAAACCCTTTACCTTAATTATTTCCTTCTATAAAAGTGTATGAATCTCCTATATAAAAAATAACTACATTAAAAATATTTTATAGAACATTATTCATTACAATAACCTTTTATATAATTAATTTATAATTACTTTCAATATTTATATTATTTATTTATTATTTATTCTCGATATGAGGTGTATGTAATCATGATCATTTTGAACTAGTTTCAAAATAGTGGTGTTGTTATTTATTCTTCACCCAAATTTCATCAATCAAAAATAATTCAAGGTACAATAATTTATTTTTTAAAATTATTTACAATGATATAATTATATTAAATATAATTTTTGGTTACAATTATTTTAGATTAAATTGGTGACAGGCATGTTTTGGGGTTTTTTTAACAAACTGTTGTATCTTTACTAATGAGATTAATATTAATGTTAACATTGAACATAAAATATATTTTTTTATTATTAATATCATATATTCTAATTAATTAATTTATCAATTTCTTAAAAAACATTATTTTAAATCATCGTTCAAATATGTGGTTAGACTATCCTAGATATGAATATATCATAATTGAAGGATGATAATTATTATGAAAGTTTTTTGTTTTGGAATATATCATTATTACAAAAAAATATTATATTATTTGAATAATGTTATTATGTTTAATCACATATATATACATATAGTTTAATTAATAAAAAATAAACTAGAGAAAAAATGTGATATGTTACTTCATGGAGGCTGTAGTCTGCACAATGCAAAGTTAATGTTTTCATTTCCCAAAGAATGAGAGGGTTGGATGGTGGATTATAAATTTAATCTTCATAAAAATAATCACATTAAATATTTCACATTTATAATTCAATTACTCCCTTATAACCAAATAATTTAGGTGGTGGTATTTTATTGACACTTTATTATTACTATAACATTTATATTATTTTATTGAAGGGATAAATACAAAATGTCATTTTATTGATTTAAATTTTCCTTATATGTTTTCATAGTGATAAAAATAAGTTATTAATGAATATAAAAGGTTATTTTGAACACAAAAAAAATAATTTTTAATCTTAATTCACTTTTCATTTTCAGTGATGATATAATTAACATAAACGCTAACGCGATGCTGATACAGTGTTTATGAAAATAATGAAAAAATCATGGTAGAAGATATTAAAAATATCAAAATAAAAATATTTTTGATGAATTATGATATTATGTAAATTTAATTGATAATTTAAAAATATAAATAATGCTAAATGTGTTTATATTTTAATTCCATTGCTTTCCTTCATACTTTGAACTCAAATTAAATGAACACCCCAAATATACTTTAATGATATTTTATGTTAACTAGTATTTTATTAGATGATTTAAAAATAAGGAAAATTCCTAAAATAGGAAAAAAGAGAATTAAAACTGTCAAAAATTTCATCCAGAGACAATTTATGAGCCACATTTCAACTTAAAATTAAATTTACGTGCCTTAATGTCTAATAAATGTGTTAGCAAGATTACGGTTAAAAAGGGATAACAAGTCGGTCAAACCAAAAAGATGGTTCAAAATGAATCATGAAATGTATAAATTTTATTGTTTGATGTTAGTTCTACCATATCATGTCTTTAATTTTAAATTATTTCTATTTGGTTCTATTTTTTTAGATTATGATATATATTATATTTAAATATTTTATGTGATTCTAATTGTGTCCTTTCCCAAACATATAAAAGTTAACCTCCTCTTATCCTTTATTCACAAGGTTTGGTCATTCAGTATAATATAATAAATTCCATAATACCTTTATATATTACATTAATTAATTCATGAGATTTTTCTCTTACTCTAAGACGATCCTATAAAGGCTTAACTTATAATCCATAGGTCTCTCAAATAAGAGGTAATCGTCTAACCCGACTATTTCAAAATTTATTTCTTCATCTAATTCCTATAAATAACTTTCTTAAATTATATAATAATGAATCCATATTCATAAATTCACTAATATATTATTTTCATTATGGTAAATACATATTCCACCCTCTTTCTATCAAATTATAAATGAAAGTATCACTCATCCGTACATGTGGACGACCACCTCAACATAGCAATGTGATTCATTCTTCATAGCCACTATTTATGAATTTTAATTTACATATATATAATTAATATATATTATATTTATATGAAGATTAAAATTCATTATATCATTCAACCATGATCATGGTGTAAGGACCATAACTATTAAAATGAAACATGCATGAAAAACAAATAATAATCACTTGGTACTGTTATTTTAAAATACAGTTGTTGATAAATGAGTTATAATATATTATAATCCAACCAGGAAAGGTATTATAAATATTAATATTGTTTTAATATATAATTATAATAAATAAAAATTTATTATACAGGAGGTTATATCAATTAAATTGAAGTTCGGACTTGATGTATTGGTTCTTCATCACAATATTATTTCATTAAGACATGTTTCACATTATGAACATATTTATGTTTATAAGGTGAATATACCACCCCTTTGACATTTTATATCATTTTTATTTCTTAATTATTGGTAATTAAAGTTATATTATAAATTATTTCGTCCATCAGGTTTTGATTAAAATGATTCAAATGTGGTAAGGGTTTATCATCTAAAATCCTCTTCTTTGAGACATATGTTATGTTATACTCCTATATGATTTTATGAGGTATATCTAATAATAATTTGATATTATATATCATTAATATCTTCTTTATAACATATAAATTTTCATTTTATATTATTTATTTCATGGAACTTATGACTCTATAGTTAGAAGATTAGTAAAGGTTTTGTGTTATAATATCAGTTTTTGTCGGGCTTGTTTTTTCTTAAATTTTCCAGTTATGAAATTAAATGACCAATGTCTAAAAACTATTATTCATTTTCTTATCCTAGGTTTATTTCAAGAGATTAAAAATTTTACATTAAGATTTTTATCTCTAAGTATTCAAAATTCCGAATGAATATTTTTTTAGGAAAATTGACTTTTTCTCTCTCTTAAACAGGGAATATTTTTCTCTTTTATCATTATATTATTTATTATTATTTCAATAATGATTTTAATATTCACCAGTGATTTTTTAAATTCATTTTTACCCTTGTTTTACTTTCTATTAAATTTTATATGATTAATATTCTTGTTGTTTTCCAAATGAGGTACTTTTGAATTTTTATTGAAAAGGTGAAAGGAATCATTATTTTTTCATTTATAAAAAAAATCCTTCCATAATGAATAATATTTAATTTGAACATTCTTTAAAAAATTTACAATGTTATTTTCAAATAATTTTTTCCATAATATTCTATAATTTTTTACAATCTAAATAAAAGATTTCAAATTTGAAAGGGCATTTTCCACTAGAAATGTTTTGGTGATATTTTAAAGGTATTTTCATCTATGAAAACATCCATTGACGTTATATTTGATTAACTGTGTATATGATCCATTGGTATCATATTTATTCATTATCTGGATGGTTTATAATTGTGATGATATGATATTGATGAAACTAATTTTCATTTCCCTGGATCAAGATGTGATGGAGTGATAAATGTTTTCATGATCTTCTTCCATATATATGAATGGATTATGTGGTAAGTGGTTCCCTTATATCCCACCAATGAACTAGGTAATTTTTATGGTTCTGAGATCAAATAGTAAATAAGAGGTTATATGAATAACTAAGGAGGGTACATGTTAGGTTATCCTAATCTCAAAAAAAAGTACAGTAGACATTATCTCAAAACCTATGCAAGTACATATGTGGTTAGCCATATCCTAACAAGTGATGAATGTCTTGTTGGGTTTCCTTCACATAATATTTCTCTTCTTTTGATTATTCCACACATTTTATACCACTATTTATGATATGTTATTATTATTATGATAATATCTCATTAATAATGATCTTTGATTTATCTATGATTCATGTCTTATGATCTTCTACAACTTTATGTCATTATTATGATCATTGAATTGTTCCATATGAATTTTAAATGTAAAGATCATGTTTTCAAGCCATTATTATCATGATATTCTTAAATATGATCATCGATTTTTATCACCTATGTTTAACCATACTACGAATTTGATCTCACCCCTTCCTATGTTCTTATTCCCTAAGTTATGATTAATTGTTTTAAGTAGGGTATGTGAAAGAAGTGTACTATGTGGTAGGAACATTATGTAAAATGTTAAGGATTATTCACAAAATAAGATGATTATTAATTTATTATTCTATGTTACTAAACCATTACAATTCTAGGTCATTTATTATTACTAGATTTATTAAATATTCATATAAAATGAAGTAATATTTTTTTATGTAGTATTTGGGTCACCTCATTTTGTAACAGAGAAAGGTTAATCAATTTTTTAATATTAGGATTAGAGAACATTGTTGAAAACCTTAGAGATAAGTCTATGTAAAGGATAATTTCTTGTTGTTATGGAAAATACATATTGTGTAGTTTTTCTTGGAATTAAATCCCTTTCTGGACATTGGAGAGTGGATTCAGTTATGTCATAGAAGAACCTATGGTAGTAACTATGAAAAGGGTGGATTTGGTATTAACTCGATCAACACTTATGCTTGATTATTGGGCCTAATATTTCACACATGTATAAACACTAATGTTGTATATGTTGGGGTTAATTTTCATTTTCATTATGAACCATTATGAATAATTTAAATAGATACTAACTATATATAACCTAGGTTAATCCTAAAGTGTCATATAGAAAAAAATGTGCCATGATTTATACATTATCTAAATAAATTTTCATGATTATACAATTTCTCACAATCAATATTATTTATCACACTAGTCTTTTTAATTGATGGCTTGAACTATGAGAAATCATGTTAATGTTGAATTTGAGGGATGGTTTGATTATTTTTATCATGGGAAAAAATGACATGAGATATGGAATGAAAAATCATGTGATTATTCATATCCATTTATCATGATTTATGATAAGAAATGTAAACCTATTTGATTTTCCATACTCACATAATAAGATAAAAATGGGATTTTATGAATTTTCATGTAATAAATACCATATATGAATGAAGATTAATCATTCTCCACATACAAAATTTGGAATAAAACACTCAAGAGAATGTCTCTAAGGAATATAAAAGTGTTTTATATGTGGAAAACAAGGGAATAAAGTGGTAAATTTATAAGGAAAAATGATATATTTGGTTAATATAATGGATGGGAATAATGGGTTGCAATTTTCTATAGTGTTTTATAATGGTTTTTTTATGATCAGTGAATATTAATTAAATTGGAATGAATGGAAATATTAAGATGTAATATAATGAAACCTATTTAATGGTTCATGATGGAAGTGGAATAATTGAATTGTTTATATATTAAAATTAGTAAATTATATTGTATAAGTGTTTTATCAATGTTATTATGGTTCAAAGAATCATAAAACATCTAAGTATGGTTCTGCACTAGTTTTTCTTTAAGTATTTTCAAAAATATATTGAATGGTACTGATAACCTAGAAAAGTGATGTAGTGGTAAGGTGATATTTTTAGAAAACACATTATTGAGGGATACATAATTCTAATTATGTTCTAAATGTTGAGTTAATAATGTATAGTTGGGATAAAGTGAAGTTTGATGTTGATAAAGTGTATTGGATAGTATTGGTGACCATGGATATGATTAGTTATTTGATGAAAAGGTGATTTATATTAGATTTATTATGTTTTTGGATTTATAGAATATATGGGATGGTTTTTACATTGTTAATTTTTGAAATAATATATGATTTTATTATGTATTGATAATGATTTATGATATTTATAGAGATAGTTAGAATATTTTGTGGTTTATATGATATTGGAATATATATTTTTGTACATAATATTATGAGTGATTGATATATTTGGACAATATTATTAAGTTAACTTTTTAAGAATGTGTGATCAAATCATTGTCATATTTGGGTTTCACTTTTATTCTAGAAAATTTTTAAAAAATTAAGGTTAGTTATTTATGGAATGATTTGAGTGGAAATTTTTATGTTATTAGAAATATTTTTTCCATTTGTGTATGTATATTTCTTCATATTGGATTAATTTTTTTATCTATCACATTTTTGGTAAAGATCTAGAGACCAAACGAAAGAATTTTCATTATTTTTTGGATTTTATAATCCATAAAAATATTTTGTTTAGTGCTTTATGCATGAAGAAAATTAATCATAGTTATTTATCATATAGAATAATAGATTAATCAGGGGTGGTAAACTACTAGAATAATAATCAACAGTTGAAATTATTCTTATGGTATGGATAGAAATCAAGTAATTATGTTATCTCATATTCTGTACCTTGATGGTAAATAATTTTTTCTCAACTCATTTAAGAGGAAAAAGAATCTATCTGGTCTTATGTGGAAACTATCTTTCAGCTATTAAGTTGTTTTTTTGTAAAATCATGAGATTTATACTGATATAAACATTATCTTAGAAATACTTAATTAAGAAATACTATGTTTCCCAGTAGTGATATATAAATTAGTTATAATGATCAAATATATATCTAATTTTATTATTATTTCAATATAAAAAAATTGCATCAAGTAAAAATTATAATTTTGAGGGTTAATTTAGTTTAATGTAGTAAAATATAACCCCTTCATATTTTGGAATGTCTTTCCCTTTAAATAAATTATATGTATTTGATTTCATTCTTGACATGGAATATCAAGCATAAAATGAACCGTGATATATTCAAACCTAGATATTAAATTAGAGTAATTATACTCAATAACCACTATATGATGAATAACTATAAAGGTTCTATATAATGTAAATTTTTTAATTAATTCATAATATTTTTCTACTCACTTTTCTATAAAATCATATTATGCTTCAAAAATATATTCTTCAAAAATATATTCTTCAAAAATATATTCTTCAAAAATGGTTTTTATTGCATTGTGTACACAAAAATTGTATTTAATTTATAAAATTTTAATTAATTTTTTTAGTAAACTAATTTCTTTTTTAAATATAAATTATTTTATTAACATAGTGTAAATTTTTTGAATTTTTATATAAAGAATTGTTTTTATGTGAACAGTAAAAAAATACAAGTTTTTGTATTGTTGTCATTTATTTTCATTAAATAGATATATTTAAAAGTTGAATTATTTTTTGAATTTGATATTAAATTACAATAATAAAAAAATAAATTGATTCCATAGGAAATTACATTATACATTATTTTGGTATAAATTCAAATATATGCTTAAAAATGCATTTTTTTTAACTATTTTACGTTGTGCTTTACACATTTACACTGAAATTGATTTCCTCCACTTATATAAATTGAATCTTGAAATATGGATTACATATTTTGATTAATGAGGTGCATTTTTTATAAATATTTCCCCTTATTTTTTTCATTATAAATAGTAACCATGTTAAATATTTGTCAGTTTGGTTGGGGTAAATGGGTAAAATGGGGCTAAAACAATGAGATAAGGCTTATAAATTTTCCTAACACATGAATTTATGTTAGTTGAGGAGTTTTTTCAACTAAATTAAACCTATATATAAATATATATCAATTTATGACGACGTTATTTTTATTATAAAATTTGTATTATTTTATGGAATGGATAATTAAAAAATGTCACTTTCTTGATTTTAATTTATCTTATATAATTTCATATGGATAAAAAAAAGTTATAAACAAATAAGAAAGGTTAATTTGAACAAAAATAGTTTATTTTTTTTAAAAAAAAAATTTAGTGATGATATGATGAATATAAACTCTTATGCAATGTTGTTACAACACTTGTGTTAATCGAAGAAAAAATATAAGTAAATGATTTTAAAAACAAAAAAAAATATATTTTTCGGATTAATTTCTTAATTACATGAATTTAATAGGTAATTAAAATTTATAAATTATTTTAAGTATTTTTATATTTTAATTCCATTATTATCTTGACGTATTGGAATTCAAATTAAATGAATACTCCCAAAACTGACTTTATTGATATTTTATGTTAAATAATATTTTATTATATATTTTAAAAGCCATAAAATATTGAATGAAGAAAATTGGGAGGAAACATTGTCTAAAATATCATCCATGGACAATTTTTGAGCCACATTTTACCTAATAAGTAGATTTATGAACCTTAAAATACAAAAAATATATTACCATAGTGAAAGTTATAAAGGGTTAATGAGGGGGTGAAACCAAAATAGAAGGATTAAAATGAAACCTAAATGTAACACCCTAGGTAAATAAATAATATGACATTTTTTTATCCATATTTGTGAATAAAATATTAATATTACTTTAAAGGGGATGCTATGCTCGATGGCGTACCCAATACGCAACAACGAGTTTCTTGGGAATCTTACTTTGCACTCTAATAATAAAATAATATTATTTTAAATAGTAGTTAACGCCTAGTCGTTGTAATGGCAGGAATGAACAGAACTACCTACAAATTGATTATATATGATTGTCAAATATTTTTACTCTTTACAATAAATGTTAGAGGATTAAAAATGCGAATAAATCCAATTTTAAGCGTAGACATTCTAATATTCTTTAAAAGGTCGATTAACCGCCTTTTGAAGGCGAACCTCTTTTAAATCCACTTTTTGACAATTTTATGTGTTATATTTGACAAAATAAAATTCTTATTTAGAATCGGGACATCAAAATTTACTTTGTTTAAATTTTTGGTATTTTTCCAAAAAAGTTCAATTTTTAATGAATAGTGAAAAATGTTGTATTTTAATTCAAAACCACTTTTTAATCTAATTTATTTATATGATTATGTTATCTTTTGAATTGGTTTTAAAGTGAAATTAGAATATATTTTTACCATTTAATCCAATAGTGTCCATTGGAATTAATTTCACATTGAAATTGAACTTAAACTAGTGCCAATCTTTTGATACTTATTGTTTCATAAAAACACGCTATTTGATCTGACTGAGGGAATTAATTATAAAACTAATTAATGAAACATATATGTTATGAATTTGGTAAAATAGAAATCATTTTTGAATTCGGAATATCGAATATAGCTTAGGGTGAATTTTTGGTATTTTTCTGAAAATCACCAATTTTTTATGAATAGTGAAACCACAAAGTGGTGGTTACAAAATTTGATTTTTCGTTTAAATGGGACTTTACCACTTCTGTGATTTGAATTTAAAAAATCCAATTTAAATGATTTTAATTTTTAAGTAAAATTTGGTTCAATGGGATGAAAATAATTTTTGATGAAAAATAACTTTTAAGTTTTATTAATCGCGATTAAAGGTAATTAGTGTGATTTAAGGTAAAATGATATTATAATAAAATGAAAATATATTTACACTTGTCCTAACCCTATTTTATTAGTTATGTCCGACTAAGACAACCCATGGGTCGATTTTTGGTACCCCATGGAGCCACTTGGCTATGATAATGACATTTATGCCTTTTATTTAAAGTTAAAATAAAAATGTCACAAACATGAGTTTTTTTACTAAAGAAATTTTTACATGTGGTTATACTATCCAGAATTTTTACTATAAAAAGTCATTGGAAATCTAAAAAGATTTCCTACATCATAGTATTTTTTTATAATTTTTAGACATTAAATAAATTAAATTATTTATGACATCATGATGATGCAGCGATTACCCCATTAATAAAGGATTTAAATAAAATGGAATGATAATGTAAATTCTAAGACCTACACATGTCAAAAAGCTATTGGATGGATGGATTTAGAACCCTTATCACCTTATCCTCTAAACACATCAATGTGGGACCATTTAAATCGGAATACCATTTGAAAATAATGTAACATTTTATACTTTACCAAGAGTGCCCCTCTTCTCCTCTTATAAAAGGCCACCACCTCTACCACCTTACCCACGCCTCTAAAGACTTTGGTTCGGCCAAGCTCTAATAATTTTGTCTCTCCAAATCCCTATCCTCATCCTATAATCCTTATCTTATGTAGGAAGCTCTTCAAGAAACACTTTGGGTTCAAACCAATGGGAGTTACCCAATTTTAAGGTAACATCTTCACTTGTGCTCTTTTGTTATATTTTGCTTCTCCAACCCCCTAAACTCTTTTTATTCATTTATTTTGTAACAACTTTAGTATATTAAATATACTATTATGTTTTTATAATAATTATTCGAGATACACTTACACACACCTTCATCTAATGGTTAAAGAACATACAGTTTCTGTGGATGGTGAATTTCTGCCTCATGAAACGATGATTGTTCAACACTCATATAACACATTCAAAGGTGGCCATTAAGATTTTACTATGTTTATATATGATATATAATATTTTTATGTTTTACTTAAGCTTCTTTATTTTTCATTTGTGGAATACCTTTATGGATTCCATTATGGGTATACGCGATATCTTCATTTTTGGAAGTGCGGACTACCACCCCCTCAAACTGATTTGATTAGTTAATGCCATATGTGGGATGTATAAAGGATGAATTTAAAGTTATTATATATGATGTTATACTTTAATTATAATATACCTTTATATAATTATTGTTTTATTTCCATTAAAGTATGAGATAGAAATGAAAGTAGCGTTCATGCATACGTACGGCTTACCGTCTCCATGAACGATGCATTTCATTTCTTATCCTCAAATGTAATGTACTATTATAAGTACATATAATGGATATATATGATTTATGATACATCTAAAGTATGAATATAATTCTAGAATTGAAAATACACACATCTCTCATTTAGTTTTAATTCCATTAATATGACATAGAAATGAAAGTAGCGTTCATGCGTACGTACGGCTTACCGTCTCCATGAACGGTGCATTTCATTTCTTACCTCTAAATTATTATGTAATATTATAAATACATGTATATGATGGATATATATGATATTTATGATATCAAAATCAGGAATGTCATTCTGGATATAAATAACCTTTGACCACACGAACAACATGTAATTGTAAGAAGTCCACTTTTGACTTAAGAACCAAATATCGACAAAACAAACATTATTAACATAAATGATTACATAATGTTTATAACATGTCAATAATTGATATAAAAGGAATAATGAACTTGAAAAAGGTTCTTAAGAAATTAGAAATTAACTCAAGTCTATTATTCAGGAGATTAAAGAACGATCGAGTCAAGTCGGCCCCGAGGTAAGGGATCATACTCCTCTCTTTCTTTTTAAGTACACTCTTTTATGTCATTCCATTTAAATATCATCTTTCTTGTTATTGGGATGTTATTTTATATTAATCTTACTGTAATTTTTATTTTCATATGATGAGAGACCCTATTCTCTCTCATCAATCCATTTTGGAAGTTTTGAGTGGCGTCGTTAGGCTGCCGAATTTTCGTAAGAGATCTAACCTCTCTCTTTCTTTTTAAGTACTCTCCTTTATGTCACTTCTTTTAAGCTCCTATTTGTTATGTTGGGGGATGTTCTTTTATATTACTCTTTCTATAAACTTTATGTTAATATGATGAGATACCCTATTTGATCTCATAATCCATTTTTGTAAGTTTTAAGTGGCGTCGTTAGGCTACCGAGTTTTCGTAAGGGATTTTTCATCTCACTTTTATTCCCGTGAGATTTATGCTAAATTTGCCACAATTTCCTTTGAGTGGTGTATGTAATTCCCATTATCTTACACATTGTCTAATATACATTCATTTATGAGTATTTACATCAATGTTGTATTGTCCTTCTTTCACGGGGTGTATGTTTCGAAAGATACCCATGTCAGTAAGGGAACCTTTCACCCTCCTCTTTTTAAAAGACTTATTTTGTTATGTCTTTTAATTCACATACTATTATGTTGGGATATGTTCTTCTATATCCTTATTGATTTAAATTTTTTTCCATGTTATGAGATACCCTTTTTATCTCTCATCAACTCATTTTCTGAATTTTGTAGTGACGCCATTAGGGTGTCAAATTTTTGCAAGGTAACTTCTTAACCTAAATTTGATTCTTTGGGATAAACTTATACTCCTTTAATATGTCGTTCTATGAATATGTGTGAATAAACTCTGATTTTTTTACACTTAATATCCCCATATATTTGGTGTATTCGTTCTTCACACATAATTATGTAATTGGTTTATCCTTAAACCAAGGATATCGTCTTTGTAAGGGACTTCGTCTCAATCTCCTTTCATTGAGGCATATTTCGTTTTATACACAAATTTCTTTTATACGTTGTATAAACCCATTTGACTTTTAATTTTATAAAAATGTAATCTTCTTCTAAAAAGCGTTTTACTAAACGAGAAAAAGGAATGCTTCTTTTAACGTATGCGGTGACAATGACCTTTTCCGCCGCCGCGGGTATTATTTGATCTTTGGCTTCCTCAACAAGCCGTAATGTTTTTGAAATAAAATAAATACCATATACTCTTTTATGTATTTTGGTATTGAAAATGGTTTTGATAAATTATTCAATTATGTCAATATATTTAAATGATATATTGTGATTGAAATGTGGAAATGTTATCATTCCTTTATATTGGTTTTATGTGTTATAATTTTATAATGGCACTTGGACATATTATGGGTGGTTACGTGATAAACCATATGACGGGTGGTGCCATGAATACCTGGACGGGTGGTTACATTATAACCTCCAATGCATTGGGTATGGAAGTCGGCTGTATGGATATTCCATTAAGTATGTATGGATGTTGGCCGAACGGCTATTCCATTAAGTGACATGTGTGGAAGTCGACCTAATGTTTATTCCACTTAAGTATGTTTATGTCCCAAGTTACCTTTATATGTTATGTGATCTTTATATGGGTTTTATGGTAATATTTTTGTTACTGAAGAGTAAGTAATGAACTTTTATTCAGTGAAGAGTTTTTACTACTTCGAAAAGGTGAAAAGTATTACTTTGATAAAGTATACATGGTTACTTGTTGTTTTGAAAAACTAACAGTTTTCATTCTTTGTGTATCCCTTACTGAGCTTTTTATGCTCATCCCATGTTTTTGAAATGTTTTTCACAGGACTTAACGTGGAATAGGGTCAAGGATGGGATCAAGGGAAAGTCATGTAACCTAAAACATGGAACTAGACATGTTTTTTTAAGAGTTTTTTATTTTATGGAATCTTAGTAGAAGTGTCTACTTTTTAATCTTTTGAGATGTAATAGTTATGTCCTAATTCTCTAAAACTCTAAACCAAAAAAGATCCTCAATGTGTAATCTTGTAATAACTCAAGATTAAGTAAGGTTTAAGGCTGGGGCCTTATAGTTGGTATCAAAGGTCGGTTTAGACAAATTTAAAGATTAAGAGTTTTTGTTAGACACATGATTAGTCCCAATATCTATTATTTTAGTTAAATCCTTGTTTTATAACTTTTTTTCAGGTCAAGTAAAGTTGGTTACGAATGGAAGGAGAAGGATCTCAAATGACATTCCTATCTCTTCCTGATGACATGCTTGAAATCATTATTGCAAAGTCATGTTCGGATGATTGTGAAACTTGTTCTAGCATACAACTCACTTGAAATCAGTTATTTAAGATATCAAACACCTCCACTATAACTCATTATCATCATGGATAATGGGTTGTTTTTAGACAAATACTATTTTCACAATATTCTCATATTTTCAAGAAAGGTAAATATTATCAAGGTATTCACCAATATTTTACCTTATCACAAGAATTTGAAGCATATTATGATTTTAAGGATGGTGCTAAGGAAGGAGACCCTTGCACAACCTATTTATATTTGATTTTAAAGTATAGTCTCTCAGCACATACTTATGGTATTTTAAAAGGACCAATAATAGAAATTTTCAACTCAAATTCTGTCCGACGATTTTATAGAAATCATATTTTATCAGATGTTTTGGAATTATATGTCATACATGATTATTTTCCAAAATTGTTTTTCTGTGAACACCCATATGACCCATGTTGTACAAGGTGTATTTGGATGGAGGAAGAAAATGATTTTGAAGGATCTCAAAATCATTGTTGTAATGCATGGGACTTCTACCTATGTGAGCAAGATGACGATGAAATCGAGTGGACGCCATGTTCAAGGTATGATGTTATTCATTTTGGGAATCGTTTTATTTTATCTTATTGTGGTGAAATAAGACTTCAAGAATTATGATGTTGAGATCGTAACAAATTTGGATGAAAATGAGAGGTATAAGGAAACTATTAAGGTTAAAACATGTTAGGGTTATTTTTTGAGTTTTATAAAAAGGACAACATGCAAACTGTGTGACAACCCGTCGCATCGGAAAAAAAGCTGCGGGAATCGAACCCACAACCAAAGTGCGACTGGTATTTATCACCTACCATTGGACTACGTGAAGTCCCTGGTTATTATGACTTATTATTTTTAGTTAGGTGACTTTATGAATTAAGAGTAAGTTGATTTTGTGTTTTTATGAAAATGATTAACTTATCATGGAGGATATATGATTAGGTTAATTACTTTTCAATGAGAGACTTTTGGAGAAACTGATGTTTTTTTGGAGATAAATGTTACGACTTGACTTGGAAGACTATGTGACTAAATCCTTCAAATATTTGGGATTCAATCTTAGTTTGGTTTACAATGAATAATTTTATGGACAAATTTTTTATCGAATGGTCCTCGTTGAACTTTGGGTTTTGTTGGGCAAATTTTGGAGATTAATAATAGATTTTCTTTTTATAAAGGGTTATCCTTTTCTGGATTATCTGATCTTGTACTGACCTTTTTGGTTTTGGTTTTGGTTAGAGTCTAAAGACATGGTAAGTATATAATTCTCTTTTGTGGATTAGGTGATTCTCTAGAAATTGATTATAGTACTCTTAATGCGAACAAGTCTTCCTAAATACTCGTATTTTGGAGAAAATATGAGTTTGATTAAGGAATCTAGTAAAAGATAGAAGACTACGTGACAAGTAAGTATGTTTCATTATAATTTAGTTAGGCTCAAAAATAAATTCCTCAATGAAGAGTAACTTAAAACAATAATGTTGTCTGTTAACTTTTCCTACTGGGGAATCGAATACCGTTTAACCCATCACAGGTTTGTGATTTTATTGTGGTTAACTTTCTCCTAGACATGTTTACTATCACTCTCCATCAGAAAATGATCCTTTATTTTTTCCTCCATGTACATATTTTCATACTTGGAATCCTATTATGGGTTAACTAGGGTGACCTTTGTACTTATCTTTATTTATTTTAAAGTGATTGTTTTACCGACTCTTGTTCCGATGTGGGGCTTTCAAGGATATTTCCAAGCCCAATTTTAAAATTGCGAGGACGCAATTCCCAAAAGGGGGGAAGGATGTAACACCCTAGGTAAATAAATAATATGACATTTTTTATCCATATTTGTGAATAAAATATTAATATTACTTTAAATGGGATGCTATGCTCGATGGCATACCCAATACGCAACAATGAGTTTCTTGGAAATCTTACGTTGCACTCTAATAATAAAATAATATTATTTTAAATAGTAGTTAACGCCTAGCCGTTGGAATGGAGGGAATGAACAGAACTACCTACAAAATGATTATATATGTTTGTCAAATATTTTTACTCTTTACAATAAATGTTAGAGGATTAAAAATGCGAATGAATCCAATTTTAAGCGTAGACATTCTAATATTCTTTAAAAGGTCGATTAACCGCCTTTTGAAGGCGAACCTCTTTTAAATACACTTTTTGACAATTTTATGTGTTATATTTGACAAAATAAAATTCTTATTTAGAATCGGGACATCAAAATTTACTTTGTTTAACTTTTTGGTATTTTTCCAAAAAAGTTCAATTTTTAATGAATGGTGAAAAATGTTGTATTTTAATTCAAAACCGCTTTTTAATCTAATTTATTTATATGATTAGATAACCTTTTGAATTGGCTTTAAAGTTAAATTAGAATATATTATTACCATTTAATCCAATAGTGGTCATTGGAATTAATTTCACTTTGAAATTGGACTTAAACTAGTGTCAATCTTTTGATACTTATTGTTTCATAAAAACACGCTATTTGCTCTGACTACGGGAATTAATTATAAAATTAATTAATGCAAATTATCTGTTATGAATTTGGTAAAATCTAAATCATTTTTGAATTCGGAATATCAAATACAGCTTAGGGTGAATTTTTGGTATTTTTCTGAAAATCTCCAATTTTTGATGAATAGTGAAACCACAAAGTGGTGGTTACAAAATTTGATTTTTCGTTTAAATGGGACTTTACCACTTATGTGATTTGAATTTAAAAAATCAAATTTAAATTATTTTAATTGTTAAGTAAAATGTGGTTCAATGGGATGAAAATAATTTTTGATGAAAAATAACTTTTAAGTTTTATTAATCGCGATTAAAGGTAATTAGTGTGATTTAAGGTAAAAATGATATTATAATAAAAATGAAAATATATTTACACTTTTACTAACCCTATTTTATTAGTTATGGCCAACCAATACAACCCATGGGTCGATTTTTGGTACCCCATGGAGCCACTTGGGTATGATAATGACATTTATGCCTTTTATTTAAAGTTAAAATAAAAATATCACAAACATGAGTTGTTTTACTAAAAGAATTTTTACATGTGGTTATACTAGTAATAATTTTTACTATAAATACTCATTGGAAAGATAAAAATATTTCTTACATCATAGTATATTTTTTATAATTTTTAGACATTAAATAAATTAAATTATTTATGTCATCATGATGATGCATCGATTACCTCATTAATAAAGGATTTAAATAAAATGGAAAGATAATGTAAATTCTAAGACCTACACATGTCAAAAACCTATTTTATGGGTGGATTTAGAACCCTTATCACCTTTTACTCGAAACACATCAATGTGGGACCATTTAAATACGAATACCATTTGAAAATAAAGTATCATTTTATACTTTACCAAGAGTGCCCCTCCTCTCCTCTTATAAAAGGCCCCCACCTCTACCAACTTACCCACACCACTAAAGCCTTTGGTACGGCCAAGATCTAATAATTTTGTCTCTCCACATCCCTATCCTCATGCTAGAAGCCTTAACTTAGGTAGTAAGCTCTTCAAGAAACCCTTTGGGTTCAAACCAAAGGGAGTTACCCAATTTTAAGGTAACATCTTCACTTGTGCTCTTTTGTATTATTTTGCTTCTCCAACCCCCTAAACTATTTTTATTCATTTATTTTGAAACAAATCCAGTATATTCAATATACTAGGATGTTTTTATAATAAGTATTCGAGCTAAAATTACACACACCTTCATCTAATGGTTAAAGAACATACAGTTTCTGTGGATGGAAAATTTCTGCCTCACGAAACGATGATTGTTCAACACTCATATAACACCTTCAAAGGTGGCCATTAAGATGTAAATATGTTTATATATGATATATAATATTTTTATGTTTTAATTAAGATTCTTTATTTTTCATTTGTGGCATACCTTTATGGCTTCCATTATGGGTATATGCGATATCTTCATTTTAGGAAGTGCGGACTACCGCCCCCTCAAAGTGATTTGATTCATTAATGCCATATGTGGGATGTATAAAGGATGGATTTAATGTTATTATATATGATGTTATACTGGAATTATAATATACCTTTATATCATTATTGTTTTCTTTCCATTAAACTATGAGATAGAAATGAATGTAGCGTTAATGCGTACGTACGGCTTACCGTCTCCATGAATGGTGCATTTCATTTCTTATCCTCAAATGTAATGTACTATTATAAGTACATATAATGGATATATATGATTTATGATACATATAATGGATGAATATAATTCTGGAATTAAAAATATACACACCTCTCATTTAGTTTTAATTCCATTAATATGACATAGAAATGAAAGTAGCGTTCATGCGTACGTACGGCTTACCGTCTCCATGAACGGTGCATTTCATTTCATACCTCTAAATGATTATGTAATATTATAAATACATGTATATGATGGATATATATGATATTTATGATATCCAAATCAGGAATTTAATTCTGGATATAAAGAACCTTTGACCACACGAACAACATGTAATTGTAAGAAGTCCACTTTTGACTTAATAACCAAATATCGACAAAACAAACATTATTAACTTAAATGATTAAATAATGTTTATAACATGTCAATAATTGATATAAAAGGAATAATGAACTTGAAAAATTTTCTTAAGCAAGTAGAAATTAACTCAAGTTTATTATTCATGAGATTAAAGAACGATCGAGTCAAGTGGGACCCGATGTAAGGGATCCTACTCCTCTCTTTCTTTTTAAGTACACTCTTTTATGTCATTCCATTTAAAGCTCATATTTCTTGTTATTGGGATGTTATTTTATATTAATCTTACTGTAATTTTTATTTTCATATGATTAGAGACCCTATTCTCTCTCATTAATCCATTTTGGAAGTTTTGAGTGGCGCCGTTAGGCTGCCGAATTTTCGTAAGAGATCTAACCCCTCTCTTTCTTTTTAAGTACTCTCCTTTATGTCACTTCTTTTAAGCTCCTATTTGTTATGTTGGGGGATGTTCTTTTATATTCATATTTCTATAAACTTTATGTTAATATGATGAGATACCCTATTTGATCTCATCAATCCATTTTTGTAAGTTTTATGTGGCGTCGTTAGGCTGCCGAGTTTTCGTAAGAGATTTATAATCTCACTTTTATTCTCGTGAGATGTATGCAACATTTTCCACAATTTCCTTCGAGTGGTGTATGTACTGCACATTATCTTACACATTGTGTAATATACTTTCATTTATGAGTATTTACATCAATGTTGTATTTTCCTTCTTTCACGGGGTGTAAGTTTCGAAAGATACCCATGTCGGTAAGGGAACCTTTCACCCTCCTCTTTTTAAAAGACTTATTTTGTTATGTCTTATAATTCACATACTATTATGTTGGGATATTTTCTTCTATATCCTTATTGATTTAAATTTTTTTTCATGTGATTAGATACCCTTTTTATCTCTCATCAACTCATTTTCTGAATTTTGTAGTGACGCCATTAGGCTGCCAAATTTTTGCAAGGGAACTTCTTAACCCAAATTTGATTCTTTGGGATAAACTTATACTCCTTGAATATGTCGTTATATGAATATGTGTGAATAACCTCTGATTGTTTTACAGTTAATATCCACTTATATTTGGTGTATTCATTTGTCACACATAATTATGTAATTGATTTATCCTTAAACCAAGGATACCGTCTTTGTAAGGGACTTCGTCTCAATCTCCTTTCATTGAGGCATATTTCGTTTTATACACAACTTTCTTTTATACGATGTTAAACCCCTTTGACTTTTAATTTTATACAAATGGAATCTTTTTCTACAAAGCGTTTTACTAAATGAAAAAAAGGAATGTTTCTTTTAATGTACGTGGTGACAATGACCTTTTCCGCCCCCACGAGTATTATTTGATCTTTGGCTTCCTCAACAAGCCGTAATGTTTTTAAAATAAAATAAATACCATATAATCTTTTATGTATTTTGGTTTGGAAAATGGTTTTGATAAATGATTCAATTATGTCAATATATTTAAATGATATATTGTGATTGAATTGTGGAAATGTTATTATTCCTTTATATTGGTTTTATGTGTTATAATTTTATAATTGTACTTGGACATATTACGGGTGGTTACGTGATAAACCATATGATGGGTGGTGCCGTGAATACCAGGACGGGTGGTTACGTTATAACCTCCAATGCATTGGGTATGGAAGTCGGCCGTATGACTATTCCATTAAGTATGTATGGATGTTGGCAGAATAGTTATTCCATTAAGTGATATGTGTGGAAGTCGACCTTATGGTTATTCCCCTTAAGTATGTTTATGTCCCAAGTTACCTTTATATGTTATGTGATCTTTATATGGGTTTTATGGTAATCTTTTGGTTACAGAAGGGTAAGTAATGAACTTTTATTCAGTGAAGAGTTTTTACAACTTCGAAAAGGTGAAAATTATTACTTTGATAAAGTATACATGGTTTACTTGTTGTTTTGAAAAACTAACAGTTTTCATTCTTTGTGTATCCCTTACTGAGCTTTTTATGCTCATCCCAAGTTTTTGAAATGTTTTTCACAGGACATAATGTGGAATAGGGTCAATGATGGGATCAAGGGAAAGTCATGCAACCTAAAACATGGAACTAGACATGTTTCTTTTTAAGAGTTTTTTATTTTATGGATTCTTAGTAGACGTGTCTAATTTGTAATATTTTGAGATGTAATAGTTATGTCCTAATTCTCTAAAACTCTAAACCTAAAAAGATCCTCAATGTGTAGTCTTGTAATAACTCAAGATTATGTAAGGTTTATGGTCGGGGCCTTATATTGAACAAGTATAAATTTTATTGTTTGAAGTTATTTATACCTTATATTGTCCTTAATTATAAATTATGGATATTTCCTGCCACATTACATGATAATGATATATATTATACTTAATTTATTTACGTAACTCCAAGTGTGTTCTTTCCTTAAATTATAAAAGAGATCCTCCTATTCACTATTATTAAAACAATTTAGCACTCTAGATCATAAAATATCTAAACTAAAACCCTTCTTAATTCATTCCTTTTTTTATTTAGATTTATTTCTTACCCTAAAACTGTTTTACGAAGGCTTATGTTATAATCCAAATAAGGTGTCTCAAAGAAGACGTAATCATATTACCTGACTCTTTCAATGTTTATTTCTACTTTTGAATCCTACAAATCAATTATATGTATAATAACATAATTAATATGTTATCAAAAATTTAATTATCTGTTATTATTATTATTTTGGAACAACTATATTCCTCCTCTTTTCTATCAAATGATATATTAAAATATCTCTCATGTGTACGTATGGACTTCCACTTCTATGTGGAGATGTGATTTATTTTACACAACTAATTCACATTAATTGTTATAATGATTAAATTATTGAATATATATGAGATTTATGATATTATTATGGATTTTAAATATTAATTATTATATACTCTTTTTTCATACATTTAAATGTTTAAACACCACTCGTGGGTATGTACATACATCTATCTCAATGAAGTGATGTAATTCATTTTTTCAGTGAATATTTATTTTAATGGTTATAAATATGTATATAATGAATATATATGGTCTTCATATTATTATTAAAATTATGTATATTATTCAACCATGGTCAATGTTAAAGGACCATAACTTTCAAATAGAAACATGCATTAAAAAATGAAAGAGTTATCACTTCGAATAGTGAATTTGATTATTAATTATTAATAAATGGGTGATAAGATGATAAGATTTAACTATTTATTGTCTTATAAGTATTAATATGTTTTTTATAGAAGAATAATTAATTTAAATTTATTATACATTTGGTTGGAGGACTTACATAGCCTGTTGAACTTCAGGTAACAGTTCTTTGTCTCAAAAATGTTTCATTGAGAAATTTTCTATGTTAGGCACATATTTATGTTTATGAGATGTATATTTTGTGAATTTGAAATGTTAAATCATGTATCATTCTTAATTTATGGTCTTTAAAATTATGATTCCAATTATATTATCAATGGGGTTTTGATTCGAAAGTTACCAAAGTTGTAAGGGTTTATGTTCTCAAATTGTATTCTTTGGGACATATATTATGTTATACATCTATCTTCTTTTATGAGGTTGATAAAATACCCCTTTTAAATTTTGAATCATTAATTTTATTATTTTCATGGTATTAAATATTTAATTTTCAGTTATTTATTTTATTGTACTTGTGACTCAAAAGTTATGATAACAGTAAGGGTTTTATGTAACATTCTCAATTTCATCTGGGATTATTTCTACATAAATTTTAGATTAATTAATTTATAAGACACATATCTAAAAAATATTATTTATTTTACTATTATATAGTTATTTTTGGGTATTACTATATTTATTTTAATTTTTATCTCTCTAAGTAGTCAAATTTTTTAATGGCTATTTTTATAGAAAATCGTCAGTATTTCATTCTTTAGCTGAAAATTAATTTTCTATCATAAACATATTTTCATTAAAATTATGTCAAGATTTTTTTTTACTATTCTAAAAAGTTATTTTAAATTTATTTTTTCCCATGGTTTATATTCAATTAAAAAAATTGAATGGAAAAGTCCTATTATTTTCCAAAATGATGTAATTTTGAGTTTTTAAAAAAAATGTGAAAGGAATATTTATTTTAAAATTTACTCAAAAAATGGATTTTATAAACATCATGACTAATATTTTCATTAAATAATCCTTTTATGGTTTTTCAGGTTGTTTTAAAAAAACCAAATATTCCATAAATTTTTAGATTTTAAATAAGTGATTTCAAAATGAAAAGGTATTTTCCTCAAAAAATGTTCTAGTGATATTTTAAATTTATTTTAATCTATGAAAACATCCATTGATGTTATTTTTTATTCACTATGGATATGGTAAATTGATAACATCATTATTCATTCTCTATATGGTTTACGACTATAATGAATATATATTGATGAAACCCATTTTCATTTCCATGTGTTAAGTTACGATAAAATGATAAATATTTTTAGGATATTGTGGAATACATATAAATGGATTATGTGGTGGGTGGGTCCATTATATCCGTCCAATGTATTGGGTGATGATTAATTCTTATGAACACAATAAGTACATGGGAGTTATTTCAATACCAAACGAGGGTATACGACAGGATATACCAAGTCCGAATAAGGGTATATGAGAGGTTATCCCAATCCCAAAAGAGGGTACGTGCGAGGTTATCCCAACACTAAAAGAGGTACATAGGGGTTTCTCTAATTATAGCAAGATATGGGTATCTTGGTGGGTAGCTTCGACATAATACTTCTATGATTATGATTATTTCATGATTTTTAAGCCACTCTCTATGATACATTCTTATACTTATTATATGATTTCATGGATCATTATTTTGTTTCTTCTCTGATTCATGTATTATTATCTATCAAATCTATATGTCATGATTAAGATATATGAGTTTTTTTTATGAATTTCATATTTTTAGATCATTGTTTCCACGATGCTTATTTTAAATGAACAATTTATTTCATTATTTTTGAAATCTAAATACACCTCATGTGATAATGATCTGACTTATGGTTTTTATTATGTTTTTCTATTTACATGGAATGAAGTTCAAGTAAAATAATATTTTTGATAATTTCTAATAATAAATAAAAATATGATGATCTTATGATCTAAAGTCATATTACTTCCATCACTTTTATTACCAGATTAACAGTATTGATCCAACTCATAGGTAGATAAAGTAACATCTTGAATTCATCTGAATAAGTTACTACTTATGAAGTTATAAATGATATCATATTTTTTAGTAATTATATGATTATAGTTATTTAAAAAGTTACCTATAAATGAACTTTCACCTCGAGCATCTGAAATAAAAATATAACAAAATAATTAATCATTCATTCTAAATATTTTTGATACTTTTTAATAGTTGATATTTATTTTTTATTTTATCACTTTTGGTTGGTTTAATATTTTTTCTATGTTTTTCTACTAAGAGCTATTATTTTCTAATTTTTTCTTTGTAAAGATCTTAGTATTTCCATTTTAATAACTTTTTAAATGATCTTAAGTGATTAAGGTATTTTGTGGATAAAAAATACATACAATATAATCATCTGATTGAGGCCTTATATGGATAGATAAATAAAATTTAGGTACTTCTAGTTCTCTTAAGGGAGTTGCTACCAATAGGTAATGTTGAGGGCATCCAAGGATGGGAAGACAAACCTTCTAAAAGGTATAAAATTAGGGATACCTTATGATATTTGAGAATCATCGATTCCTAAAATATAATCTATAGATCGACCGTTCACATTGTTTGAAAAGTAATGTTTTAATAAATATAATTTTAAATGATTAGTTGGATTCATACCAAATAATCCATTTTTAGTTTCTAATCGTATGTTTTTGAATATTAGTTAGTCTAAAATTGTTCTACTTTAACTCTATCATCAGAAACATAAAATAGTTATCTTTTTATTTTCATTGTGAAAAATTTATTTCAATACCGTATATATTTTAGTTACTCTAATATTTTATTTAACAAATAATTTGAAAAACTGATAAATTTTTTATTTCATCATTAAATTTAGAAAAAAAATTATCTTAACACTTTATGTGGATAAAAATTGTAATTTTGTTTTAATCTACAATTCTCTCCACCCCATCCCACCACTCTTGTATTTTATTTACCATCAGGCCTCTAAACAATTATTATCCATGTAATATTTTCCCAGATTCTGAGATTTAATTTTAAAAAAACATTATCATTTATTTCCATTAGTTTATAAGAATTTAAACATAGTTTCCTTACAATAACTGTGTTTGTAGAGAACATATCTTTTGTGATGGTAGTATTACCTATTATAACACTCAAACACATAAATCCAACATAACCATTTATTTTTTATGGATCATATTATGAATAATTTATTTAGTATAAAAAATTATATATCATCAATATTGGAGATCAAAAATTATATTGATGCCAAGAAACTATAAAGATCCAAATATAGATGTCATTAAATTATCTCTTGATGAAAAATTAGAATATAAGGTAAACCATAATGTTCATAAAAATTTATTGTGTCCTATATATAAATATCTTTATGTGAAATAATATATAGAATTTGGAAGAAGCTAGAGATAAAATATTTTGAAACATCCAATGTCTTTGAAACTCACAAATCTTGGTTAAGAGATGACTATCATGATTTTTAATTTCTACAAGGGTAAATTATAAGTCAAATGCATCAATGGTTCATTACAACTATAAATGTTTCATAATTTTTGGGTGAAAATTTGTTAATTTAAGATCAACTCATTGTGAATGTTTTTTATATTATGATAATCAAATGTAAATCTAAGAGGATGGAAATTTATGACACAAAACATTTAAAAAAGTTAATTCTAAATAACTTAATTGGAACATTAATACAGTTTGATAGTAAAATGAAGTGTGATGTTGAAAAGGTAGAAAACAAAATTGGAGTTTCAATTCTTTCTACTTTAGGTAATCCTAATACTATAAATTTTAATACTTTTTCTGACAATTCTAAATTTATTGTTTCAAAGAGAAAAATCAAGCATTCAAAACAGTATGATACAAAATATATCGACAATAAACTTGATCAAATTTAAATAAGGATGAATAAACATGTTAGTAAATAAAATTTCTAAAATGATCATCAAAAATACCGGGTAGACATTAAATACAAAAAATATTCTATATAATTTATATGTTTAAATGTAAAAATTAATTTCTTATCACACTAGATTTTCCTAAACTAAAGAAGAAAAATATAAATATGGGAAAGCATATAAAAATAAAAGGAAATAAATTCTTGAAAATATTAAATTCTTGAGGTGATAGTAAAAGTAACACATCTTTAGATCATTCGTTATAAGAAATTGGAACATAATGTTTTAGTGTCCTGGATTTTTGAGTCATTCAAAATTTCCAACCATTTTAAAATTTTGAGTTTGGAGAGTCATTCAAAATTTCCAACCATTTTAAAATTTTGATTTTGGAGAACGGTCCAACCTTTATTTTTGGATTAGGAACCTAATTCATTTATTTTGAAGGTTCTAATGTATTTTTAGATAGTTTTTAAGCTTATATAAGTTCTTATTGAGTTTTAATGGGTTTTAGAAATATTGGGCTCTAGAAAATCAATTTCAGGAAGAGGAATATTGAGGTGAATGGTTGGTGCATGGGTTTTCTAACCTTATAGCCTAAATCATGTGGAATATTTTCAAGGGGAAAAGTTTTTTTAATTATTAGTACCCTTTAAGTCATGTGTTTTCTACTGTGAAACTATTTAGAGTCACCCACATGGTTGTTATGTGGTCTTTCAATCCATTAAAACAAACCAAGCAAGGTGTCTATCCTTTTAGATAGTGAGCACTACATGTTTGGTGCAAGGTTTTCTAAATCTAAGTCATGTGTTGGGTATTTTCTCTCATGGGGTCACAGTTGATGTAGCACATAGGAATCTACTCGATCATTCTACAAAAACACATTTTTAAACCCATCACCTGAGGTAATAGAATACACCATGTATCTAATATTAGGTTCAAAAGGAATAAAAATTGGATTTTTCACCAATCATATATTTAGATCTTGGTAGACTTACTCATAGGGATGAGACCACTCAAGCCTCTTACTAATATTAGTTTTATCTATCATCAGTGAAGCTAAATGGGAGAAGTTATGGATGAAGCATCAATATAACATTGTAAATCAATAGAAAAACCTAATCTCAAATTCATTATAGGTTTTAGTCCAAGTCATCACATCCTATACCTTCCCTAGGCCCACTTAAATCATTCTCTCAGAAATAAAAATCTCATGGAACCACACCTATTGAATCCAAAATTTTCATATCAACATTTTGGTATAATGCGAATGTTCTTGAAGTGTTCTCAATACAATATTAAGGTGCCTAGAATGTATATCTAATCTTTTAGAATGTATTGGGATATAATCGATTAACACAACAATGAAAGAGTCAAGATATGGATAGAAAATCATATTCATGATGTCCACGAACACCATGGGTTAATTTTTCAACCCCAAGGGAATGAAATGATTCACATATAGTCAATATCTACTCTTTAACACTATCTTGTGAACACCCTCCTATATGACTCACAAATGAGGGTACGATGAATGAGTATTGATCATGGAGAACCACTAGGCTCCCTATAACTTATCAAATTGATCACCAATACTATGTAGTAGATTTACGTTCATCACTACTATCTAATTCATCTTCTTATATTCAACAAAAAAAATATAGACTACCATCTTCCTTCATAGAAAATAATATTGGATGACCCTAAGGGGATGTGATCAATTTGATAAGATCCTTCACCTCAAAATACTATAGATATGAATTAAAATATATCAAATCAGTCGGTTTCATATGATAAGGAGGAATCGATATCATTTGAATTTTATAAAAAAGATCAGTCTCAAACTAAATCCCTCAATCTAAAGAAATTTCAGAGAATTCATTTGGGAAAACATCCTTATAACGATCTATCACTAGATGAGATATAGAGGGAGTTACATATAACTCTACTTCAGGAGAGAAGTCTATAACATTGAATATGATAGCATATATTTGGATCAGGTATAGTTCTATCCTACCCACAACAATATCCCACTCACTAGTCAATACAAGATTTTATCCCCAAGTGGTCGTGAAACAAACACATCTACAATAACGATTGATATGAGCTTGATAACTAGTCAACCAATCTATTCAGAATATCACATAGAAACTAGTCATCTCTAGGATCATGAAGCCCCATATATTTCCATTATTGGTAAAAACCATGGGAAACTTGAAAAATCACTAAAGATTGTCTACTTTTATTCCCAAATGAATTTCAAGAGATAGTAAATTAGAAGTTATATTAATCATTAAATCTAGGATAGTAATGAATTGACAAGAAATAAAGTAATGAGAAGTGTAAAGACTCGATCAACTCATATATAAATATTAAATATTAGTATATTAATAATCTTTACATAACTTAATGATCCATGAAATAATCATTTATGTCTAGTGCCTTCAGAAACATGAGCACATAAAAACCTGGTCTGTATGTGTGCTACATCATCTACCACTATGTTATTCATAAATACAACCCTTCTTAAACATATCATACATAGAATCTTTCTTAATATCCTTGGAAAATTAAACATAATAATGGATTATCTTAGATGATCAATAAGGTTAAAAAGGTACATATTAATATAACATGAGAAAATGGGCATGGGAACATGATATTAACATATTAAAACCATACACTACATATCACATATCATTAACATGAGTCATAGAATTAATATTGATAGTTAATAAGGAATTAATCATAATGGAATCAAACAACATGATCCATCAGAGCGTAATATTGGAACAATAAAAAAATTAAAATATGAATAATCATATAATATCCTATTTCATGGATACCTAACAAGACATTAATAAAATTTTATACTATGGCTAACAACTCATGTACCTACTTCGTGCTTGGTATAACCCCTCAGTTACACTCTTTTGGGATTTTGATAACCTCCCATGTACCCTGTTTTAGGTTTGGTATAACATCTTGTATAACCATTGATATAATATAATATTAATCATTACATAATAAATGTGAGGGAGATATAGGTTCCAACCCTATTGGTTATAATGTAACCACCATAATTAGTTATAACATAACCATTTTCCTTGGTTATAATGTAACCACCATCCCATAATTAAAATAATATATGATTGTACCACAAGATAATAAAACATCCCTCATATCAGAACCCATGAAAAGAAAATGGTTTAATAATCATTAAATAATACTGTAATCCATGTAAAAAATGGGATATATATATTTCACCTTTTCATCACAGCATAACTCATTGAAAAATAAGATGGTTTTATATATATTTTATCATGGTATAACCTATGAAAAGAAAGGGTTTCAGAAAAAACTTGTTATCATAACCATAAAACATTTAGAGAAATAATATTACTGGTATCCATGAATCATATCCCTAGTAAATCATTAGTAACATCAAAGTATTTCCTCTTAGATGGAAAGTGATTTTGATAAAACACTTTGAACATTTGTTGAAGAAAATAAATTTTATTTAAAAATAAATTTTTAACAATAAAATTTTAACAAAACATTTTTTCAATTAATTTTATTTTGAAATAAACCATAAAATTTATAAGTCATTCTTGAAAAAAATGATCTGGTCATGATGTGGTAAAATACCCTTCTTGTCATACACATTAAAACAAATATTACATTCACAATTTCCATAAAATATAAATGAGAATTATTGGGAAAATGCTATGAGTATTCCATTAAAAAAAATTGTATAAATTAAAACATGGGAAACAAATTATTTAACATATAACTTCTAAAATTTAAAAAATATTTTTGAAAAAATTTATGAAAACAATGTTTTGGAATAAAAAAGGGGTTTTCAATCAAACAGATAAATAAAATTGATTTTTCATAAAATCATTCTGTTGAAATATTGATTATATAAAGAGAGGAAAATGAATTCAAAACATTTATTTTCATGACATAACTAGAGTATAAGAAACTTCATGAGTTTCTTGAGATATGGATCATAATATTTCATCATTAGAAGCATAAACATAAACAGTCCTAATAAATGATGAGATTATTCCACAAAAAACCAAGAAATAATAAAATTAATAGAATGTTAAAATACTATGAGAATAGATAAATTCATGATAATACATTTAAAAGTTAATTTATATACACTTCATAAAAGAATATGGTTTCATAACATGATATATGTCTCAATAAAGGTAATTTGAGACAAAAATCCCTTACTGATTTAATAATATTTTTAATCATAATTCTCAATGAATAATAACATAAAATAAAACATTAAATATCATTAAAATTATTATATTCATGATATAACATGTAAATTTGGTATAATATACACCACACAGAATAAATTAAGGGTGAATTCACAAAGGTTTCCCATAAATTAAAGAGAGACTCGAAATATAATACTTCTTTGGTAAATTTTAAACTGTAAACCCATGAAAGAGTGATACTAAAATGGATATTTAATTCCTCATAAATTTAACTATAATATTTTTAAAATAAATTCATGGTCGGTATATACACCACATAAAATAAATAGTTGTTGAATATGGCATGTGTCTCATACAAGTAAAAATGTAAGGCCTAAATCTGTTACCTTAAGTATCAACTTCTTTCTTACACATTTGAAACACTGATATAGTAAATATAATTTTATGATACATAATTTATGGAACCATACTTATATATATCATAATATATATGATTTACTTATGACCTTTTATTACCATCATATTAACAAATCCATTATAAAATCATGTCTCATGTAATAACCACATTGTTTGTCATGTATGTTTTGATTTTTCATTTTATATCCTATTACATAGATCATTGTAGAATAGTATATATAATGTTAAAAAATATTTAAATATCATATATATTCATTATATATGTATTTAAATTAGTCCATAAATTCTATAGATAGATAATGAAATACACCATTCGTAGAGATGGTAGGTCATATGTACAGCATGAATGTTGATTCCATTTTCTCAATAGATTGAACGAAATAAAAATAATAATATATTACCATTAAAAAATAATAATTATGTCATATATTTTTATTTAAACTTATCTTTATTACCTTCCATGTAAACAATATGTGATAAACATATCACATCGCTTCGCGAGGCGACAGTCTGCCATACACACAAATGACGTTATCGTATTCCTAAAGAATAGACAGTAAGAAGGTATAAGTGATATAATTATTACTAAATTATAATAATATCATAAATAGAATATATTAATAATAAATCCATAACTATATTCAATTGGTATAGGTGATGATGTAAATTTAATAACATCAGTTTGTGAGGTGGTAGTCTGTCGTATACCTGATTGATGATTTCATGACACATTTGATATAATAGGGGAATGATTTAGTTTATTAAATTAATATAATAAAATATAACCATATTTAAGATAATTATGATATCATATCAATATTTTTATTAATAATTTATGTAGTTGGAAGAAGAAATAAAATAAAACTCTCAATTAGGGTCTTTACATATTTTTCAAAAAACTTTTTTTTTGTTTATGCCAAAATAATCCATTGGATGGGTTTATGACCAAAATAATGATTCCAAGATGAGATTAGTGAAGTAATTAAGTTATTTTGTCAGTTCGTTTCTGAAAAAACTAGGTTTTTGAAGTGTGGAGAGAAGAGGAGAGTGGGTAGTTCTGTATAACTGAGGTGAGTGGCACACTTAAAATTTTTAAAAACAAAATGGTGTACCCCATTTTTTCAAATGAAAAAGTATCAAAAAATGAACCATTATCATAAGTATATATATTAAGTCTATATATTTCCATAATATGGGTTTTTAAAAATATTTGGATCTTTTTTTACCCTTATCTTTTTAGTTTAACCCCCGGTAAACACATTTTAACCTTAACTACAATAATTAAAATTTTCTTTTTTACTATTCATATTGGTATAAACATCAGTTGGACTTATTAGATAATATAAATTATTATTATTAAAAATCTGGAATCAATTTTTCAAAATTATATTTAAAAAATGGGAAAATATAATTTAAAATTAATCCCATAGATGCAATGAGAAAATGGTTTTCCAAAGAGAAAATGTTCAAAAGTTTTAACATTATTTATATAATAACTCAAAATAAAATTTATTGAAATCATATAAATATGATAAAAATATTTATTATCAATCTATTTTTACTTTGAAAAACATATTAAGTCAATTTTATTGTTTTTAAATTCATTAATAGAAATTAACCGTATAAATAAAAACCAGTATTTTTCACTATTAATCAAAAAAATTATATTCTTAGAAAATTAAAAAAAATGCTAAGATAATTTTTAAATGTTTATTTAAAAATTTAATTTACTTTTATCATATAAATTTCTAAAATTGATTAAAATTATTTTTAAAATAAGTTTGCAAAACATGACAAATCTGTATTTTAGAAAATACAGTTTTTATGCGTAAAATTTGATTTATTCTTTTCACTTTTTGTGAAAACACATTTGATGAAAGTTAAACATTTTATTGAATATGTATTATATATATTTCATTAAAATAATTCACCAAAATTTATTTGTTTAATTTATTAAGGTAAAACATGTTTTTGTACATAGAAATAATATTTCATATTAAGATTTCTTTTTTTTGAAATATTTTTTGATTTCTTTTATTCATAATTTTTGGCCAAAAAATTATTTTTATACATTTTTAAACCATATTTTTTTATAATTTATCTAATACTATTGATACCCACCATTCTAATGGCTATGTGATAAATATCATATTAAATAATAAAATTTCAATAGTATGTCATGTTTCGTTTAAACACGGTGTTGTAGGTAACATAATATAAACTCTGTATTTTTTACAATGAAAAGTAAACACAATGTTGTGTGTGACATAAAATATTAAATTTATTTTCAAAAAAAATTTAAAAATCCCATGGTGTTACAATGTACCCCCCCAAATGAATTTATCCCTCAAAAGTTTTCACCTTGGCACCAAAAACTAAGGGTACTTCCACCATGTTTCATCCTCATCTCAAATGTAACTTACTCAAGATATTGGTTTCACTATAAACCATTTACA
The DNA here is from genome assembly GCA_963277665.1 of Viscum album. Lineage (NCBI taxonomy): Eukaryota > Viridiplantae > Streptophyta > Magnoliopsida > Santalales > Viscaceae > Viscum > Viscum album. The sequence continues at coordinate 1,069,532,909 of OY728141.1, forward strand.
AATTGATTGGTATTATTTTGTAGAAATTTCTTTGTTCGGTCTTGAATCTCCATTGTTTGTTACTCATAATAAAGATAATTCTCTAGTGGTACGACCTATGAGTTCAGTACATATGATGGATCTGGAATGTTCTTCCTCAATAGAGATACATAAAATAATTGTGGAACTAATAGAGGTTTGTTGGAATCACCAATTCATAATCTATAGTACTGATATGGTCAATAATTTCAAATGGTTTCATATACCTTGGGTTTATTTTTTTCTTCATTCTTCTATAGAGGAATACATTGAAACACCTTCTCACCAACTTCAAATTATAGATCACATCATCGTTTATAATTATAACCTTTATTCCAACATTTTCTTCCATTACATGTTGTTGAATGTAATTTACCTTCTCTTCTATTTCATTAGCTATCTTAGGTCCCAATAGATTTTTTTATACAACTTCATTCTAGTACATTGGATTTCTACACTTATTTCCATAAAGGGATTCATATGGATCCATATGAATGCTTGAGTGAAATATATTATTTTAAGAAAACTAAACCAGATAAAGGTATTGATAACGAACACCTTTTAAATCCATAAAACAAGATCATATCATATCTTCTAGGGTTTGAATTGTTCTCTTAAACTGTTCTTCTATAAGAAGATGATACATAATTCCAAAACTCAACTCCTTGTTAAGATTTTTCTAAGGATTTTGCTAAAATATTAAGGTATGTTTTTTATCCCAAACAGATATAATTAAATTTGGTACTACATGAAATCTTACCAATTTCTTAAGTTATATTATGGAAATTGGGTCTAGATATTAATATAATCTGATATAAATGTAGAGTGATGAATTCGTAAGGTGATAGACTACAACCCATAATTACCTCAACATCAAAATAATATAACTACTAAAGCTACTAGTACCTTTAATAATATTTCTATAAATAGTAAATGCTTTCCTCCTTAAATAACTTTTTCATTAAATCATATTCATAATCAAAGGGTTGTATTTCCATAAATGTTTTCTTAAAGTATCCTTAATCTTGATAAACTCTCGTAAAATAAAACCTCAAAATGGGCGTCAATGAATTTGAACATAATGATCAACCTTAAACTAATAAACCCATGAAAGTATCCCTAACTCTTAATTTAATATTACATAGAGACATATAAACTTCCAAAAGTTAATCCACCCTATATTCCTTTCATAAGATATTATATTATACTAAAAATATCATTGTAATATCGGTTTTATCCTTACACTGATAGAATATGAAATGTGATTTCATTTTCTAGAATTCATGTAGAGGGAGATAATAACAAGAAATTCTACTAAAGTATAGACAATAAGATTTATGTAGGGATCATTCATACCAACTCATACATAAAATTTACAAATAATGAGGGGGGGATAAGTGTTCTCCAATTAACATGATTAAATTTATGCATTGTGATTACATAAGATATCCCATTTTCCACATACTTAAAAGGATTTATAGCTTATCATCAACATTATCCCTTTGATTGGGACATTGATTTTAATAAAAAAACTCTTTACACTTGAAACACTGGAGTGTGGGAAGTGCATTCTATTGAGATCTCTCTCTATTTATTTCATTGACTGATCTCTTAACATCACTTCAAATTTATTTTTCTTGATGTCAAGGATTACCAAAAATGTATCATGATCTTGCTAGTTTTAGGCATTCACCTGAGTAATTCTTCCCACATTTTGGGCATTTAAGTGAATGAAATTTATTTCCACCATGTTCTTTATTAGATTTATCACGAGACTCGATATTCCTTTTCTTTTCAAAACCATAGGAAAGGTTAGAATCTCAGATTTACATTTCTAACGTCATTAAAAATTGAATGACTTATTCATAACTAGTAAAGTCTCTTACACCCAACGTTTTTTAATGAATTGGTCTTAATCCATCAAATAATTGATCTTTTCTTATTTCTAAACTAATTATTAAACCATAAGTATACAATGAAAGTATTTTAAAATTAGATTCAGAGGTACCTATAGATTCTCCATCCTTATATTTGATTTGAATAAATTCCTTCTTCATCATTGTTCATAGAAGACATGGGAAGTACTTTCTAAAAAATATCCTCTTAAACTCATCCCATTCAATGAAGTCTATTACCCCCTCTTGACTCATATTATTAATAGATTACCGTCATTGATATTATTCTCCTTCCAAAAATTAGATATCCAAAATTACTTTTTCATACTCCGAAAACTGGAGAATGGAAAATACATTTTCTGTGGTATTGATACATTACTCAAAAATTAGTGTATCATAGCTAAAAGAGGGTGTAAACTGCCTCATGAAGGAATAAACACAACATTGTTCCATCCTTTTATTGTTATCATGTTCATCATGTTTTATATAATGAGAATTTTTTGTGAGTATAGCGATGAGTTTTTGTATTCCATATCATATAACATTTGGTTTCTCATGAGGAAAATCATTGAATTATCTATTGTATTCGGAATTAACATGGTTACTTTAAGTTCTAGACATTAAATTAAACTAGAAAGCATTGAGTGAGAAACACTAATAATTGTGAAAAATTACATAGTCTTGAAAAACAGTTTGTAGGATGTCTAAATCATGACACCCTCTTTTCAATCAATGACACCTTTGGATTAACCTAGGGAATTCATGGTCATTATTCAAATCATTCATAATGGATATCAAATATATTGTAAATTTACAAAACATATACCTCAAGAATTTATAACTAGGTGTGAATAAATGACCATTGTTGTTCACATGTTGATGATTGGGTCTAGATCAATGAATCCTTTTAGATTTATTAATTGTAGGTACCTCCATACCAAATCCTCATCCACTTGTAGTATCTATAAAGGGATGTAATTTCTTGGAAACCACTCACTCTATCATTTAACAAAATTAAATAGAATTTTCTTATACTCAGAATCATCCAATGATTTATACTTAATCACATCTCCAGATATATCCTTAGAAATATCCCAAGGGGTATTACTAAAGTTTTCTCATCCTAGTTTCCAAAGATTAACTAATCCTTTCTCTAAAACCAATGGTAAGGTCTCAAACTTCTCATGCATAAATATTACATCTTAATAGACGAATATTCAATACATATCAGACTGATCATTTCCAGAATCATTTAGGTCAAGTGTCTTTGTAAACATGGACACCCAAAAACCTAGTCCATAAGTGAGTTACGTCATATCCAACTATGTTCTTCATAACTATCACCCTTATTATACATATAACAAATAATACATTTCTTAATATCCTATGGAAAATAAACCTATGAATGGGTGATATCAAATGATCAATAAGGATAAAAAAAGGTAGAAATCAATATAATAAGAGCATATGGGTATGAGAACATGATAATATTGTATGAAACCCATATCCTACATATCATAGATCATAAACATGAGCTGTGGAATAAATATTGATAGTTAATATGATAGGAATAATAATGGAATAAAATAACATGATCTACGAGTGAATAAAATTGGCATAAGTCATAGATTTGGGAAATATTAATAATCTTAGAAAATCATATTTCTAGGATACTCACTTATACATTTATAACATTTTAGGATTCAGATAACAACTCAAGTGTCTACTTTGAGCTTGGGATAACCTCTCATGTACCCTCTTTTGGGATTTCGATAACCTTCTATGTACCCTATTTTGGGTGTGCGATAACCTCTCATATACCCTTTGAGGTCATATAATATTAATCATTGCCAAATTATTTATAGGGAGATATTGGTACCAAACATCTTTGTTAAAATATAACCACCATCCTTGGATATAATTTAACCACCATCATTGGTTAAAATGTAACCAACATCACATAATAAAAATCTTACTTATATGTTCCACAAGATTATAAAAAATCCTTAATAAGATCCCATGAATAGTAATGGGTTCCATAAGCATCACAAATACCACAATCCATGAAAAAGAAATGAGTTTCATATGCATTTTATCATTTCATAATATCACAACTCGTGGAAAAAAGAATTGTGGTTCATAAGCATTTTATCATGGTATGACCTATAGAAAAAATGTGTTTTATAAAAAAAATCATCGTAAACATAAACCATTTTGAGAAAGAATAATAATGGTATCCTTGGATCATATCGGTAATGTCTCCAACATTGTGCTCCCTCAAATGACTGAGTCAGTTAGCTATGTGACCTCATTCATAACTTCTCATGTGCCATAGGCTACCGACTAGAAGTGAGGGTTTAAAGAATATAGTAGGTAGATTATACCATCTGGTAAAGATGTGTAATAAAATCAGAAAATAATAGAAAAATTATATATAACATAAAATATATAGATAAATAATCATACAACCAAAGATAAGAAAGGACGAACTGAATAAATCCAAATAATAATAGAATGTATTCATAAAAATCTAAATAAAAATAATTTATATACTGAAGGTTATACTAAAAAAATAATAATATCCCCAAATAAAGACTCCAAAGACCCTGATCCTACACCCCATGTTAGTCCCTACTCCAAGCTCTAACCCATCCATCAAGGAACAATCAACTATAATGTCCTTTTACCTCGTCCAAACCAGTATCTATGTAATATAATTGGGTACCAAACAACATCATGAATATGGTGTGAGTAAAACTCAGCAGGTTGATACCAACATGTCTAAAAAAATTAAGTCGGTCCAATATAGTGTATGAAATATAGAAATAAAAACGAATTAATTTAATAATATAATATTATATATATAATGAACTTACTGATCCCCCAAGATCCAAGTTGACACATAGGGTAACCCAAAACTACTTTGAAACCCTTCTGGTATCTTTTCCTAAGGATATATCCTCATAAATCAGGAAGGATCACCTGTGTTATTTCATATTCTTCTATCGAGGATGAACCACTCCTAACATGTCATAAAAAAATTGTCTCTTTCCTCGGACTAAAAAGAATCTCACCCTTAGGCATACCAGAATCTCACTCTTGGGAATATTAGAATCTTTCCTTGATGCATATCATACATCTTTCCCTTATGCATATCAAAATATCACCATCAAGAATAATAAAAATATCAACCTTAGAAATATCATAATCACACCCACAGGCATAATAGAAATCTCACCTTCAAGAATACCAGAATCTATCCCCCATGCATAATAGAAATATTTCCCTCAGACATCTTAAAATATTTCTCTCATGCATAATAAAATCCTCTCCCTTCAGTACATCATAATATCACCCTCGGGTATCAATCACATCAGTGTCACATAATCCCAAAATCTATGTAGGAATTCGAAATTTCAAAGACACACATGCTAGATATTTAATCATAATACACAACGGTCAATTTATAAAATTTTCATTTATATAGCCAAGTATATTTTATTAATTTAGGTTCCTAATTATTATCATATTCATACCTCTCTGATTTCATTTATTATTGCACACTAGGGTCATTAACTTATAAGTTATCCCATTTAAGCTGGCATGAATCTATTATAAGTAATCACAAAATATACATGTGCTTTTAAATTAATAATACTAAGCCAATATTCAATCAATTTATTAAATTTACTAAATTTATTATAGGCCTCTAACATCAAGAATTCCATTTCACAAAAGTTCCAAAGCTAGAACACCTATCGGGTGGTCATATGTCTAAGTATATGGACCTAATAGGATCCCTGCTTATGTACTCCCAAACATGTATCCTAAACATAGAATAAACAATAATTTGTGGATGATAATATGTACTTAGAAGTACATGTAAATCTTTATCCCTCTACAAAACCTACTAGAATAGTGACGTGAAATAGGTATCTTTTTCTGATATGATAAAAGGTGAAACCCTGTATAAGTGTATGATATCAAGAATATAGAGCCTACCAATCTCATCAAATAAAAAATTCTCCCACATAGAAAAGAAATGGGAGAAAATTTTCAATGTATCTACAATCACCCAAACAGGATTACTACCCTGAGGTGATCTATGTAATCTTATCACAAAATTCATGGTGGCTTCATCCCATTTACACTCAATAATAAGTAATGGACGTAAAAAACCCACTGGTCACTGGGGTTCTTCCTTCACCTACTAAAAGGAGGAACACTAAATAGCAATCCTAGTTATCTCCTTCTTTATCACTAGCCACAAATATTACGGCGTAAGTCATGATACATATTGGTAAGACCAGGGTGAACTGCATATATAGAGGCATTGGAATCTATCATAAACTCATCTTGAATGTCTGGAGGATCCTAGATCTGTCCATCAATGAACAATATCTCATCCTCGTCATAAATCCAACCAGGTGGAAAGTCATCACCTATAATACTCTCTCATAGCACAAATCCTTCAGAATCTGATAACATACTCATCTCCACTCTCTCCAGAAGTTAAGAGGTCACTGATAATGATGAAATTATAGACTATAAATTATTTTTTTGAACCATCAAATGTATCTTAGAAATTATCACAAAAATATTCCACTCTCTATTAGCCTTAATAACTACATGTCTTTAAGTCCTCCTACTCAGAGCATCAGCAACATAATTTCACTTTCTGAACATATAAGAAAGATCAAATTCAAAGGATTGTAGGTATTAAACCCACCTTTTTTTCTAAGATTCATGTCATGCTATATAAAAATTTATATGTTGTTTTTGAAGTCTATATACACAAAAAAACACTCTTCGAGTAAGTAATACCTCCAAGAGTGCATGGAATGTATGACATAGACTAACTAAAGATTGTACATCGAGTAGTACCTCTCATGTGGCTTCAAATTAAGAGACCCATAATCCACAACTATATCCTTCTAAATTATAACTACTCTTAGCCTAATTCCTAATTCATCATAATAAACTGTATATATTCTTCCCCCTCTTGAATAATCAGGATCTACACTGAATTTTGTCTCCATTTCAGATCATAAAAGTCCATCTCACAAGATTATATCCATATTTTATTCACACCATTCTTAGTCAAGCCTATAATAGTGATTCTAGGTCTAAGAAGTCCTGAATTAAGTGCATTTAATAACCAACTAGCCCCAATAAACTCTTATATCAAATTTCTATTGATTTTTTCATACAAAACTATAGCTCTCACCTTCTCTTGGTCAATTTATTCTCCTATCTCTGAGATAATGTGACCTAATAAGTGAACTTTATCCCTCTAATAGTGGAACTTTTTGAGCTAATCATATAACAGATGATCTCTTAGTGCGTCAAATATGATCTCAATATGTCTTTTGTGGTCATGTAAATTGTGAGAATACAATAAGATATCCTCCATGAACACCACCATAAATGAATCCAGATATGGATGGAAACCCCAGTTCATTAGTTCCATGAAAGTTGTTGGCATGTTCATGAGACTAAATGGAATGAAAAAACACTCGTAAAACCATATCTACTATGTAATGTTGTACAAGATATATCTAATGGTCTTACACATTCCTGATGATAACTTTATCTTAGATATATCATAGAGAAATCTCTTGTTCCTCATAGTTGGTTGAAGAGATCATCTATATGAGGTAATGGATACAGGTTCTTAACTTTAAGCAGATTTAACCAATGATAATCCAAGAAAATCTTGAGGGTAACATCTTTCTTCTTAGAAAAAAAGACCATTGAACCCCATGGTGAATAATTCGGTTGCATAATACCTTTATCTTTCAAAGAATAGAGAAACCTTTTAAGCTTATAGGACTTATTAATATTTGTCTTTTAAGGAGGAGTGGATACCAATGCATCTCCTAGATCTATCTCGATGGAAACCTCTACCTATCTCTCTGGAGTTAGTCCTAAAAACTCATCTAAGAAAATGTACCTGAAACAATCTACCACTTGAAGGAAATATTACCAACACATTCCCTATTCATACAAATATAAGGTATCAATCTGGGCCATCATCCTGTCTAGTCTACAATACTCAGGTCCAAATCGACTCACCTGAAAGTCCTATTCACCTTTTTGAATAAAAACTCTTCCCTTTGATGATATTATGTTCAACCATTGGAAATAGTATTAAAAATTATCATGATAGGGGACCAACTATTCTATCTATAGAATGATTTCAAACCTTTTCATATGGAGGAAAAATATGTCCCATACAAAGTAACACCCTCCTATCTCAAGGGGGAACTCCATACACTGGCTTACACTCTCCAATAATATCCCCAAAAGAGTATCAAGTGTCATATTTTCATGTGAAAATTGATCATTAATCCCAAGTATCTCCACAATAGTCATAGATAATAAGGAATGGGAAGCACATATATTGAAAATAGAAGATAATAAAGTATATGATAGTAGGATGGTACCTCTCACTATAGAAGGTCAAAAACACTGTTTGTCATGTATTGGTTACACTGCATACATATGGATTGATTAGATTCCTAGAGAAATATCATGGATACCCTAAGAAGGTCTACAATGATGGAATTGTACGCCTGGTGTCTGGCTGCCTCAGCCATGAACACCACCTCGGATTGATCGGTCATTCGTACCCCAGCTTCCATCCTAAAGAGAAGACACTGATCCCACTCTTAAATTTATGGCAAGTTAATACACTATCTTATTGTATATTAGAGGAAAATATCTAAAAAATCAATATATATGTCCTATATCTTTGCAATACCGGTACTCGATTGGGTCCCTAGTACACTGAGGTTTCTTATGTCTGGGTCTACCCCACTAATGGAACCTCAACTGGCTACAAGGATATATACCATAACTACTAATATCACCGTATGGAAGATCCAAATGATGACACTTACTATTGGTTGATGTAGTTTCCGATCTAGGTGTTGAATATCCTTATCTCTCACCCTCATCCTCTCTCAGGTAATGCTCGGTGATATGCACCTAATTAAGTAGTCCAGTTATGGTAGTAAGATGAAATACATTCACCTATGATGGGATGTTATACTTCATACCATCCTTGAATCTCCTAGATTTAGATAACTATTCACCTAACATAATAGGTTTGAAACATTGTAGATCCATGAAATGGTAAGAGTAACCCATGACTAATAAGGTTCCCTTCATCAAGTTCATAAAATACATAGATTTATCATTCCTTGATGTCTCGGGTTAAAAATAATCATAGAAGGCCACCTGGAAATCTATCTAATCTATTCCCTATGATAATATATCTATTTAAAAAAATTACACCACCTCTTGGTGGAATCATAAATCATATAAATAATGATATTCACTCTCTTACTATGAGGTGTCTCATGATACTCTAAAATCAATATCATGGCCTCTAGTCATGACTCTGTAGCCTGTGTTCCTCCATACTATATATAAATGGGTGAATTATACTACTGAAAATCTCACATCAACTTTATCATTATCAAGTAAGGTCACAGGGCTCCCTGAATGGTCTTTATAAAACATAGGAAACCCTCTCAGAAATTGGTCATTAGTTCCCATATCAGATATAACTAGCGATTTTTCATGTGGAACTATGAGAGGTTATACTGCTAACCCTGGTCCCACCACCTCTAGAGCATGGTCATAACCACCCTCCGAGTGTATGCCTCAAGGTCCTCATTGTGGGATGTCTCTACAAATTCCAAACATATTAATCAAAACAAGATTTAATAATGGATAAAGGATTAGGTATAAGGATATGATAGGTACATGCCTTCCCATATAAGAGTTACATCCATATACTTACTCCTAAATCCATTTCTAGGCAATGTACATATCATAAGGAATATAAGAGACATTTCCTACTACCCACTACTAAGGTCAGGTTAGGGTCAAGCTCACTATTATAAGTGAATGGTCCCAACATACTGAGTGTTAATTGCAAGTTATATATGAAAATTCCTTTAAATTTCAACTGTAATCCCCATTTAGCAATGACCATTCATTTTAGAATTCAGTTTCATTTCAGGTTCATACTCACTTATATAGTAAAAACCATTAAAATGGTTGAATTACATAGATCACTACTTCTATTTTATAATTGCCCACACACTTTAAAAATTAAATTGTTGTGTCCATTTAATCATGAAAGATTATTTATCATGTCCCTACAAGAAATGTTAGAACAATTTCATAGACATAGTAATAAAGGCACCATGACATTCTATAAGAAATAGATGTAGTACATAAATGTGTCCGGGAATAATGCATAACATATAAATCTTGATGTTTTTGTGATTATTCATGGTGCAATACTTTTTTTCCATATTTTCCAATGGTTAAAATAAATATTCATAAGGAATATCAAACATCATGTGCATCACCAAATGGTGAGATAAAGGAAACTATAATAAGAACAACATAGGAAAGTATGTCCCATCCTAGTTAATTTATATTTTCACTTTACGTGGTTCAACTACACTTAGAAACAACCTCATGGCCAAATCCTAATAGGTCCTATTTCTCTTCTATACCATACCAAAGTCTTATAGAAATAAAACCAAAAAAATAAACACATATGATACCACATTGTGACATCCCAGACTCGGTTCACTCAATAGTATCTGAACCCATTTGACCATATTACCTCAAGCATGCCTCCCTATATGCTAGAGGCTACTGAATAGTAGTGAGGGTTCATGGTGAAACAATGGGTACACTATACTCTCATGATTAAAATGTATCACAGTGGTTTAATCAAAATAATAAATAGTGAAAGAATAAGATAATTAAATAGATGAAGATTAAACATTCATCATACAAGTAACCAAGTAATCATATCAATCAATTTCATACACAAAATAATAATCAGGGAATTATATATGAAAATGAAATATAGGAAGACATGGAATTAGGTATGCATAAATATAGGAATACTAAAAGAACCAAAAATTCCAATATACAATCTATAGAGAGCATCACAAGACATAGCTTAATCGTTTTCTCCCCCTATTCCATGCTACAATAAAATCAATTATCAGCAACCAGGTGATTTTCCATGTCCCTGTCTGCATCCATGATGTTTATCCAAGTACAAAACAGAGGCCTGAGCAGGGTGTGAGATAAACCCAACATGACACCAAAAATGGTGTCTAATTCCATCCAGACTATGAATATACATATAATAAATAGTGTGTATATTATATTAAAAAAGGTAAATGAAGTGCAGTAATAAATGACCCACATAGTTATGGCTTCCCATTGAACACCCTTCCTCTACTACCTGCTTCAACCTAAGCTGGAATATCTCTGAGTAATCAGTTAGTCATTATTTAATTTTCAATTAAGTCCTAGGACCTGGCCAATACTCCAAGATTCCCCTATCAGTCATATATAATAATATATGTATAATAATTCTATCATAATAAGTAAGGCTCCAACCAAACCTAATATTATGATTTGGATGGGAAAACAGGTCGTATAATAAATTTCATATTTAATTTCAAAACAACATAATCTCATCATTAGATTTCCTAATATGAAACCTAGGTGTTTCTCCTAGAATAATAGTAACCAATCACCTTAAAATTCCATCCTAGGATTTCCAAATAGATACCCTGGTATCATTCTAGGTGGGTTATAAAGTCACCTCCCTCAAATTTCATCCTTGGTGGTCTATAGATGGAGCCCAAGTATCACTCATGGAATATATAATAATCTCTCATTTGAGTCCATCCATGGTAGTTCATAAAGGATTAAAAGTATCACTTGGGTTTATATAATACAACTACCAAATGAATCTATCTGGGGAATTCATATGACAACCCATGAATCACTTACAGAACATAATAATCATTTCATTATAACCATTTAATAAATCAAGCCTAAAGATTACCTTTAAAATGTTTCGAGTTAGAACATATCTATCACCCTCAACATGGAAATAGTAATGGTCTTGGGTCCATAGACTAACTATACCATTTAACTTCAAATTTAGTTCAATTGGCCATTGCATTTATTTAAATAATTTAACTCGCCTCAGAAGGTGGCTCTAATCATATCATGGTCTTAGAATACCTATAATAACATTAATCCTACCATTAATCTTAATTTTTCTCTTGGATTTAAGGAAAATATCAAGACTAAGTGACAATAACAACATGTAGAGGCATATGAAAATGGTCGTCCATTACCTATTCATTAAATTCAATTATATTTTAATCATTTAATTTAACATCCCAATGAAATAGGTAAATAACATACATCATAAGGTTAATAAAATTCATAATCCAATAATGGTGGTTTTATTAAATTAGAAACACACATAGAGGGGTGGTTAAATTCATGGTCCTTGATCTTTAATTATAGATAACCAATTATCATGTGTCATATATTTTAATTCTACCCATTAATTTTAAGATTCAAACCTTTTAATAAGTGTTTCATGGAAAATTTGGGTTTTAACAAAATTTAATATATATAAACACCAAGACCTTGAGTGAAATTTATGTGACAACCTACTTCTATATGGTAGTCAACTCCTAATCCACTTTTTTCCTCCAATTCAGGATATAATAGAAGAAATTGAGAAAATAAAGAAAAAAACTAAAAATATGGAATTTTATCTCATGAAAAAATATCTCCATTTATAGGAAGATAAAAAATGAATGGCGTAAATTGCATAGAGAACTCATCGACAACTATCCAATGGGAATGACAGTGGCTCGATCAGAGACTATATGGGAGTGATATCACCGAGACTATCTTTAGGCATAAAAGAACTTTCAATGGGAGAAGATAATTATTGTGCATTGGTAGAGAAGAAAATAGGGGAGAGTAAAATAGGATAAATTGGTAAAAATGATAATTTTCAACTTTATAAGTGGTCACATGGTTTTTTTTCCCTATTTTCAAAATCATGAACCAACTGTGCACACCCCACTGCCCATGGAGCACACCTCATACGTCTTGTAGCACATGGTTTGAAAAACTATATGCAGCTTCTGCACACCCTCTATCTTAGCCTCGCATGGCCAAAATCACCCTTTCATGGGTTAGATATACCATGTAGCACCCTCACTAATCTAAATGGTTTCAGTTTCACAGTTAGTACTAACTATGTTCTTTAGTTGTTTACAAAAAACTAGAGATCATGGCTCTGATCAATCCCTATAATCCCCCAAACACTTCCCTAAACCCTAGGTAACATTTATAAGGCTATAATAAAGAGTTTAATCCACACTCAAAGGATACATACCTCATAAAATAATAGGTTCTTAGAGATTATTCCAACCAAAGACCACTCGCCCAACTCTTCCCAGCATAATGGGGATCTACATGACCACCCATAAAATGCATAAAATGGCTCTATATTAATTCAATCATGATAAATATTGTTATACTAAATTTCATGAATATAAATATACATTTCCTAGTAAATAACAAATTAGAGAACATGTTCTCAGAGCATATCCTCAAGAATTTGACTAGTTATCATCATTTTATCACTTGTATATGGATGATACGTCAGGGCTAACTTCAACTAGGAACCCATTTCCTCCTGTAAAACTCTCAAGAAACTATATGTGAACAATTATTCAATGTAAGAAACAATAACATAGTGGGGCCCTATGAAGCCTCATAACCTCTCATAAATAGAAGTTCCTGAGATGTTTCACTTTCGTCATCTCTTTAATATAGAGGAAATTAGATGATTTTGTTTGTCATTCAATGATCACCCATATCAAATCCTTCATAGTATAATTCCATGAAAAAATGATGATGAAATCCATGGAGTCCACCTAGACCATTATCCAATATCCATAAAATTTTACCTCATATAATTATGTATGACTAACCTTTCTCGAAAACAATAAAGTGACAAATAGAGATCGAGACCACTCACCTGAGGTCTCCCCTCCATTTAGGGTTTTACTAAGGCACTATAAATATATTTATACAGCTTTATCAAGCCTGACACTCTCATTAAATGATGATTCAACCTTTATCAATGCAAAGAAAAGCTTTCATCCACCCTCTTCCTCTCTAAATTGCATCTCAGCGAACAAACTCTTTAGTGACCACTCCTCCACTGATTCTTTCTGGGATTGAGTCAGTAATTTCTCAATCAATGCATCAACAACCACATTTTCTTCCACAAGAGTATAATAAATATCAAAATAAAAATTTTGTAGACACTCAACCCATTTTTTTTCAATAGGTTCATATCCCTCTGAGTGAAAATATTATTCAAGATCTTATGATATGTTTACACCATAAAACGCTCCTTGAAAATATAGTTATTCAATGTTTTGAGTGAATGTATAACCACTGATAACTCAAGATCTGGGGTGTGGTAGTTCTTCTCATGAGAGAGTAATTAGTGAGAGCCATGGTCCAACACTTTCTTCCGCTTCATCAAGACACAACCCAATCCCATTCTAGAAGAATCAAAAAACGCATCATATCTCAAAACCAGTTCTAAAATAATGAAAACCAAATATCAAGTAATCCTTGCTTTTTTTTCTTCAAAATATATCTAACACTTGTTGTTCCAATCAAACTTTTCACCCTTATGTTCTAAAAACATTATTAAGTATGAAAACTTAGAGAAATACTAAACTAAAAAACCAATATTAACCAGAAAAAACCAAGAAATTATATATCTCAAACATATTTTTATTTTATTCCCAAGACATTATCACTTGTACCTTTTTAGGATCTACTAAGCCACCCCTCTTAGATATAACATTCCCCGGAAAATTTACTTTTTGGTTGAAAAATTCACACATTGAAATATTCTCATACAAATAATGTTGCTTCATGATTATGAGGAGAATATCCAAGTTATCCTAGTGATCCTCCTAAAACATGGATTACATAAAAATATCATCCCTGAAAATGACTATGAACGAGTCCAAAAACCAATGAAATATTTGCTTCACTAAATCTATAATCACCATAGGAGTGTTAGTGATAAAGAATGGAAAAACCAAAGGCTTGAAGGTCCCATAACATCTCTTAAATGTTGTATTAGGTATATACACTTCACATACTCTCAACTGATGGTATCCTAACCATAGTTCAATCTTATTAAACCAACAATCCCCTCTGAGTTGATCAAAGAGATCGTAAATTCTTGTTAAGGGATAATTATTATTAATGGTCACCCTATCTAGCTTTCAATAATTAATGAAAATTATAAGGCACACATATACTTCCTTAACATATAGAATATGAAAATTACAAAGTGACATAGTTGGATGAATAAATCTGTTATCCTCAAGATTAAAAAGATGAACTATAATTTCCATTAACTCTATAGGTTCCATATGATAAGATCAAATGAAATGGGAATCATGCTAGAGATAAGGTCAGTACTGAACTCATCTTCTATTTGGACTGGTAACCCATAAAAATCATCAAGAAAGACCTTGGGGTATATATTCACCGCTTTGGGAAGTGGACTGCTCAAATTAGGATCAATGAAATCAAGATGCACCTATGGAAATTGGAACGATATCACTCTAGCATAAGGTACAGTGGGCCCCGATCTCATAGACCTATAAACCCACTATACCTAAAAGACTTGAGAGACACTATTAGAACATAGAAACTAAACATTATGACAATAATAGTTGATCTTATCCCTAAACCTATTCATTCAATCCATGCCAATGATCAGGTTGAAGAAATCAAGATAAAGAACCAAGAAATCCCACACCACTTCAAAGTTGGTTATAGTCACCCAGGACAAGGGAGACTTGAAAAGTCATTCGAAACTATTTCCCAAAGGAATAAAAAGATCCAATAGGATAAGAATAAGCTCTGAACAGAAGACCAACACATCAACCAAACTTTTTGATATAAAAAATGAGTATCACGTGTATCAAATAATGCCATTACCATAGAGGATAAAATAAACACCATACCTCTAATAGTAGTTAGCCATATATTAGATTCCTTTGGTGTGTACTCTAAAACATAAAGACATCCAATATTAACTCCTCTATAGGATTTCTTAATCAAATTAACATTCTGATTTGTGTAAGAATAAGATCCAACACCCTCAGACACATCATAATGAACCTATAAACCCTTGATGACAGTGGATATTTCCTTACTATCGTGGGATATCCTTCTACAAAAACACATGAGATGATCAGGTTGACCACAATGATGAAAATTATTATGAGACTCTGTATATTTAGTCTTATTATGTCTACTATCTCCACACATATTGAATGAAACCTTCTATTTTTATAGTAAATCCCCAAAAATTGGTCCTGAAGAAAACTGTGTACCCCTGAATTTATTTTTATGGCCAGAGGACACACCCTGGATAATAGCTACAGTAACCAAAGCTTCACTCAAATCCATTCTCCCATCTATTTCAACCTCATCCATATCAACTTTATCCCCCACCTTAATTAAATTCCTAAGGTACCTGGTAATCATCATCAAACGAATATCAACCTTCGAATCCATATCAATCCTATTATATTTGAGGTATTCATTAGTAACAAGATCAAGTGATAAGTGTACAAACTTAGAAAATAAGTTGGGAGGTTTCAAAACTATATGATCACCCTACTCCAAGGTTAGAAATTATAAACTATTCTCAACATGAAATGTCACAAGATAAAATTGTTAATTGAATTTTTTTTTGAAAGATGTATAACGACCCATACTTTACATACATTGTTAATACTTCAAAATTGAAGTACACATATTACAACATATGACAAAACCACAAAGGACCGTATAGGTATAGTGTCTTTAGAAACTGGGAAACATAAACAACTGGTTCATAAATCTTCTACAATGTCTCCCATTTATTTCATCATATCTAGGGTCCCTTTTAGCATATTCTACTTAATATCCATCTTCCTGACCTGGGGAAAAGAAAACATAAAAGGGTGAGCTCAAATGCTCAGCAAGGGCAAATAAAGGAAATAAAAATCATATCATATCTTTTTGAAAATCAAAACCTGCAAAAGAGATCATAATATCTTAACATGGAATAAATCATAGAAGTGAAAATGAGATCCCCATAATCATAACATAAAACTTTAAACTTTGTGGCATGCACACATAATCATGGAAAATCATTTCTTGTTAGTCATGACTCATTGCCAAGACTATCTTAGTGGACAAAGTCCCTTTCTGAACCGAGTTCACTCCTCGTTTCAGTCCTGTATCACTGAACCGAAATAACCTTCCGTTCCAGCCATGTCTATCTCATGAGATATGAAATCTTTACCCAATGCATTGGAGGGAGGTATAGGTCCCACCCATCTCATAATGAATCCTTTATTATGTGTGCCACATAATCATAAACCATATATCATAGCGTAACCCATGTAATAAAAATGGAATTCTTAAACAACATGACATCATAAAACAATTCATATAAGATAAAGGAATTCATAAAAATATTTCCATCACAACATAATCAAATCCATGTAATAATAGGGATAGAAACAGAACCCTTTATTATCTTAGATGGAAAATAATTTTGATAAAACACTTGAACTTCATTCTTGAGGAAAATATCCTTTCTTTTTCAAAAACATTTTTCATTTCTTAACATGTCATACAACTTTAAACTAAAAGAAGTTGATTAAAAATAAACTTGAAAACTTTTAAAGTAAGCTTCTTGGAAATAATGTTTTAAAAATCCATTCTTGTCGTATAAGTTAAAAAAACATTCTTCGTACTTTTGTCGGAAAAGTCAAAAAAGTACCTCGTACGGAAAAACGACAAAAGATTCCTTTCATATTCTTTACTAAAGACTCACCTAAGGGTAAAATTGGATTTAAACTATTGCAAGTGGATTGAAACAATATTACATATTGAGGGAACATGGATGTGGATGATAAAATACACCCCAGTAAATACTTACGAATAAACAATCTCGGATAAAAATGAGATTGTGATATTTCCCTTACCTTAGGTCCGATTTGCTTTGTTCGTGTCCGAAGCTCCTGTATAATGGTTTAAATAATGTTATTGACTTATTCTAGAATCATACATATTGATATGAGATCATATATGGTCATATTATTATCTTCTTGTTAGTAATATTTCATTGTTACTTGTTACTCGGGTCTTTATAACTTTTTGTTCTTATGCGTGTTTTGTCAAATAAATTCTTATTCTTATCTTTAGGTTATAGATAATTAATTTCCAGAATGGTATTAGTGTAGTATATACCATATTCATTCATTCAATTCATTTATATAATCATTATGAAATGAAGATCATGTAGAACGAGTCGCATCACATCGTGGAGACGGTATTCCGTACGTATGCACGAGTGATGATATCGTTCCTATGATCGTGGAATTGTATTGGAGTATATATATTATTTCAGTATCGATATTACTTAATAATAATCATATATAGTTACTCATTACACCATTATACCCATCCTTGTAAGGTGATGGTGGAAAATAGATTACACCACGGCGTGGAGACGGTATTCCGTACGTACGCACGCGCGGTGATTTCATTTTTCCGTAGGATGGATAGAAGGTGAATTAGGGTTGTTTCATATTTATAATAACATATCAGTATGTAAGTAATACTGATGTTATTACTTTATCATGAAACAACTAAAGAAGAAGAAGTTGAAGAAGAAAGAAATTGTAAAGATCGGTAATGGATATTACCTCTTCTTTGGAACGCCTCTTTGAATCCTCCACTTAAGGAACTAAGATCGGTCTTTGGGGAAGACCAGGACCTCTAGGATTATTCTAGGGAAGTTGAGAGGAGAAAATGGCAGGGGTTGGCCGAGCGTGAGTGCTCAATTTGGTGTGAGGAGGAGGGGGGAGGAGGTGCCCTTTTATAAGGGAGGAGAGGGGCACCTTAGGAATATCTCAAAATATTATTTTATATTAAAGTCAAAATCGGTTTATAATGGTTCCAAAGGGTCTTATTTCGAAGCTAAAGTGGGGATGGGTCAAAATCCTATCAACCAATAGGATTTAGACAAGTTTAGGTTATTATTTTAACCTTATCAATTAGATTTAACTCTAAGTTAAATAATTTAACTTTTACCGTGTCTTTTTGTTTTCTTTCACTATATGGTTAATGCACTTACTATAACATGCCAAACGAACCCCAAATTGTTTATTATTAATATATATATCCTTATCTAAGTCATGTAGCCTAACCTTAGATTTTTAGGAATAAAATAACAATTAGTAATATAATATTTGATTTAAAAACTATTTTGTGTCAATTTTGACAGTATTTGATATATGATTTTTGTGAAAGTCATAACAGAATTATATGTTAGATCCAAATTGATTAAATCAACACTAATATATCATAGTAACCTAGAAAATTATTGCAATTCATAAAAAGTCTCAAATTACATTTATTTTGGTGTTTATAACATCAATTATGTCAATATTTCATTAATAAGATAATTACTGCATCATCATTGTGTCATAAATAAATTAAATTATTTAATGTCTAAAAATTATAAATAAAATACTATCATGTAGGAAATTTATTTAGCTTTCTAATGAATATATAAAATCGAATTTATCTTATGTATAACCCCATATTAAAAATGATTTACTTATTAAACTTTGATTTTAACTTTTTTAACCCTTCTTTAAATAAATTAATAATAAATGTCATAATCTAATCCAAGTGGGCCTAAATGGTCATATTTTATTCCTAAGTTTGTTTTTGGTCGAATTACACTTGTCCAATAGAATTAGGACATGTTTTAGGGTAATATTAATATCATATTTACCCTTAGTTACCCTATTTACTATTAACCGCGGTAAAAAAAGTAAAAAGTTACTATTCACCAAAAAATTATTTTCATCTCATTGAACCACATTTTAGTCCTTGATATTAACCGTGTCTCTCGGATTTTCGAAATTCCATTCACAGAAGCGGTAAAATTATGTTTTATGCAAAATTCAGTTTTTTAACCTACCACTTAGTGGTTTCACTATTCATCAAAAATTGAAAGTTTTCAGAAAAAAACCAAAATTTCACCCTAGGCTAATTTCGATATTCTAAGTCCAAAAATGAAGTCCATTTTGAAAAATAAAATTTATAAAATTTCAAAAGGTGGTTATTACTATTCATAACGGCTAGTTTTAATAGCATATTGTTATTTAGTGAAACTCGGTATTGCGTACGACGCAAGCTATCGAGGAAGGTCGCGATTGCGTGTAAAGCAAGCCAAGCAAGTGTTGTGTAGAAAAAGATTCCTTTGATGATTTATATAACATAAAAGTCTCGGGTGTTACATTCTACCCCCCTTAAAAATAATTTCGCCCTCGAAATTCATCACTTTGTTACAAACAGATGAGGATACTTCTCCCTCATCATATCCTCGAGCTCCCATGTAGCTTCTTCAAGTTGGTGGTTCCTCCATAAAACCTTCACTAAGCGAGTGGGCTTGTTTCGTAGGACTTTTTCGCTACTATCCAGAATCTCTATCGGTTGTTCTTCATAAGAAAGATCTTGCTCCAGCGGTACAACTTCTGAGCTGAGTACATGTGAAGGATCTGGTATGTACTTTCTCAGGAGAGATACATGGAACACATCGTGAACTTGAGAGAGATTCGGTGGAAGCGCCAATCGGTAAGCTACCTTCCCAACACGATCCAGTATTTCGAAAGGACCGATACATCTAGGGCTCAACTTCCCCTTCTTTCCAAATCTCATAACCCTCTTCCAGGGAGATATTCGTAAGAACACTTTATCGCCCACTTCAAACTCTAGGTCTTTTCTTCGGTTGTCGGCATAACTTTTCTGTCGACTCTGAGCTGCTCTTATGTGTTGTTGAATAGATCTGACCTTTTCTGCCATTTCATCAACGAGATCAGGTCCTAATAGCTTTCTTTCCCCAACTTCATCCCAGCAAGTTGGAGTCCTGCATTTCTTTCCATAGAGAGCTTCATAAGGAGCCATCTGAATACTGGAGTGAAAGCTATTATTATAAGAAAATTCCACCAAAGGTAGGTGTTGATCCCAACCTCCTTTGAAATCCATAGAGCAAGCTCTCAACATATCTTCTAGGGTTTGAATTGTTCTCTCAGACTGACCGTCTGTCTGGGGATGATAAGCAGTGCTGAAACTCAACTCTGTATCCAAAGTATGCTGAAGACTTCGCCAGAACTTCGAGGTAAATCTCGGATCTCGATCAGATATAATAGAAAGTGGTACTCCATGCAATCTTACCACTTCCTTTACATATATCCTGGCAAGCTGATCTAGAGAGAAATCCTCTCTAATAGCAATAAAGTGTGCAGACTTTGTAAGACGATCAACTATGACCCAGATAGCATTATTGCCTTTGGATGTTTTAGGAAGTCCTGTGACAAAGTCCATAGTGATGTTTTCCTATTTCCATTCGGGTATGGGTAATGGTTGTAACATCCCCTTAGACTTCTGTCTCTCAGCTTTAACTTGTTGACAAACCAAGCATCGAGAGACATATTCCGCAACATCTCTTTTCATGCCATCCCACCAGAAGTACTCTTTTAGGTCCCTATACATCTTCGTGCTTCCAGGATGAATAGAGAATGATGAACTATGAGCCTCATCCAGCAGCTCATTCTTTAATTCAGGGATGGGAGGAACGCAAACCTGATTCCTGAACTTTATTATCCCATCACAATCAAGGTTGAATTCAGGAACATTTCTCACCTTCTTCTGTAACTCGACATCTTCTTTCTGTGCCTCTTTAATCTTCACATGTATAGATGGTTGAACATTCATTTGAGAAAGATAAGATTTTTCCCCTTCCATTATAATTTCAAGATCCATCCTTTGTAAATCCATAAATATTGGATCTTTTGTGATCCTCATCATGGATAAACTAGCATGGTCTTGTCGACTTAATGCATCTGCCACCTTGTTTGCTTTCCCAGGGTGGTAATGGATTGAGCAGTCATAATCCTTAATCAGCTCCAACCATCTTCTTTGACGCATATTCAGCTCCTTTTGTGTGAAATTATACTTTAAACTTTTATGATCAGTATAAATATCACACCTTTCACCATAAAGGTAATGCCTCCAAATCTTTAATGCAAAGATTACCGCAGCCAACTCCAAATCATGTGTTGGGTAATTTTGCTCATGGATTTTCAACTGTCGTGAGGCATAAGCTATCACCATATCATTTTGCATAAGAACACACCCCAATCCCTTCTTGGATGCATCACTGTAGATCACAAACCTTTCTCCACTACAAGGCAGTGTGAGCACAGGTGCACTGGATAACCTTCTTTTCAACTCCTTGAAATTCTCTTCACATTCCTCTGTCCAGACAAACTTAACTCCTTTCCGAGTCAACTTGGTGATTGGATTAGATAATCGTGAAAAATATTTTACAAAACGTCGATAATATCCAGCCAAACCAAGAAAACATCGGATCTCAGTTACTGTTGTTGGTCTTGACCATCTTTCGATAACCTCTGTTTTTGCTGGATCCACAGATATCCCCTCTTTTGAGATTATGTGACCCAAAAATGCAACTTTTTGAAGCCAAAATTCACACTTGGTAAATTTGGCATAAAGCTTCTCCTTTCTCAGGGTCTTCAATATAATTCTCAAGTGATCTTCATGCTCTTCCTTGCTCTTTGAATAGAAAAGAATATCGTCTATAAAGACTACCACAAATTGATCAAGATAGTCTCTAAAGACTCTATTCATTAGATCCATGAAGATAGCAGGGGCATTAGTAAGACCAAATGGCATCACTATAAATTCATAGTGTCCATACCTTGTAAGAAAAGCCGTCTTTGGTATATCCTCCCTTTTGACCCTTAATTGATGATACCCTGGACGAAGATCAATCTTGGAAAAGTATTGAGCTCCGCGTAGTTGGTAAAATAAGTCATCAATGCGTGGGAGAGGATATTTGTTCTTGATAGTGATCTTGTTAAGTTCTCTATAATCAATGCAGAGTCTCATTGATCCATCTTTCTTCTTAACAAATAGAACAGGTGCTCCCCAAGGTGACGCACTAGGGCGAATGAATCCTTTATTAAGATTCTCTTGGAGTTGCTTCTTCAATTCCTGCAACTCAATTGGGGCCATTCTATAAGGTGTCTTTGAAATAGGCAAAGCACCCGGTACGAGTTCTATTGAAAACTCAACTTCACGATTTGGTGGAAGACCCGGTAATTCCTCCGGAAAGACATCATCAAACTCCCGTACGATGGGCATATTCTAAATCGCGAGTTTCTCACCAACCATTTGAGATAAATAACCTTCATTTAGTGGGATCAATACCCATAAAATGGAAGAAATTTCCACTGGAAGGTTATGTTCATCTTTGCATTGATAGACGATCATAGATTGATCTGGAATATGAAATGTGACTTCCCTTGTTTGGAAATTGATATGAGCTCCGTATAAAGAAAGCCAATCCATGCCAAGAATCACATCAAATTCCACTATAGGAAGGATCACAAGATTTGCAGGAAGCACTTTCCCACAAACTTCGATCGGAGAAGAATTATAAACTTTTGATGCGATTGATGTGCCATTAGGTGTTGTCACAGCTAACTCAACATCTAATTGTTGAGGTAATACGGTGATACCCTTAGAAAATTCTTCAGAAATGAAAGAGTGGGTGGATCCAGAATCAAATAAAACATTTTCTACTTTAGAGTGGATGGTAAGTGTACCTTTCACCACATCGTTATCGTACTCCACATCGCTGATAGAAATTGCATGTGACTTTCCTTTGTCTTTAGCCTTAAGAGTTTGTTGACGTCGACCATCATCATCAACCCTTGGATTTGGGCATTGATTAGCATAATGCCCCATCTCCTTGCACTTGAAACATTGAAGTGTAGTAGGATCATTCTGTGTATCCCTTCCTTTGTTTGCATCATTAGACATCTTCTTCCCATTATCACTGCATTCAAATGCCCGATGACCTTCCTTTCCACACTTAAAACATTTACTTGTCCCTTTAAGACAACTCCCTCCATGTTTCTTTCCACACTTTGAGCATAAAGAAAAAGCTCATCTTCTTTTCCGTGTGCTCTTTAGATTTTTCTTTGAATTCCATCTTCCTCTTCTTATCAAACCCTGTGACTGATGGGTTACTCCAATCTCCATCTCGACTTTGAGAGCACATCGAACGATTTCCTCGTAGCTATTGAAGTCCCTTATGGCTAACGCCATTCGATGACTTGGTTTTAAGCCACTAAAGAATTGATCGATCTTACTCTCAGGTTGGATAATAATACTAGAAGCGTACCTTGCAAGTCTTGTAAAATTTGCTTCATAGGTACCAACAGATTCATCATCCCTTTGCTTCAGTTCAAGAAACTCTTTCTCCATCTTTGTTCGGAGAATACGAGGGAAGTACTTATTGAAAAATAAGTTCTTGAACTCGTCCCATTACATAGACTCAATTTCATCCCTTTGCCTCGTATTCTTAACAAGATTCCACCATTGATCCGCATCTCCTTCCAAACGATACACTGCTAGGATGACTTTATCATGCTCAGAACATTGAAGAACTGAAAATATCTTTTCAGTAGTACTAATCCATTGTTCAGCAACTAATGGATCAGTAGACCCGCTGAAAGAAGGTGGACGCTGCCTCATGAAGGATTCAACAGAATGTTGCTCCCTCCTTTGCTCGTTTGGAAATCCTGCATGATTCATAGCTTGAGAAAGTTGTGTGAGCATGGCTACAAGATTTTTCATTCCAGCTCCCATATCGTTTGGTTGCTCAGGGGGACAATCATTGCATTTCCCATCGCATTCCGCATTCACACGGTTCCTTCGGGTTCCAGCCATTGACTTAAACCAAGAAGAATAGTGTGAGCAACACTAATTATAATAGGAAACCACATAATTCAAGAATAAAATTTTCATGCTTATGGTCTTATCCTAGGTTATTCAAGGCCATTTCTAAAACACTTAGATTTTGTTCTATGCTTAGACTTATCCTTAGGGTTCTTACTAAGGCTTTCACATCCTAGTTTCCAAAGGTTGACTATACCTTTCCTCTGATACCAACTATAACGACCCATACTTTACATACATTGTTAATACTTCAAAATTGAAGTACACTTATTACAACATATGACAAAACCACAAAGGACCGTATAGGTATAGTGTCTTTAGAAACTGGGAAACATAAACAACTGGTTCATAACTCTTCTACAGTGTCTCCCATTAATTTCATCATATCTAGGGTCCCTTTTAGCATATTCTACTTAATATCCATCTTCCTGACCTGGGGAAAAGAAAACATAAAAGGGTGAGCTCAAATTCTCAGCAAGGGAAAATAAAGGAAATAAAAATCATATCATATCTTTTTGAAAATCAAAACCTGCAAAAGAGATCATAATATCTTAACATGGAATAAATCATAGAAGTGAAAATGAGATCCCCATAATCATAACATAAAACTTGAAACTTTGTGGCATGCACACATAATCATGGAAAATCATTTCTTGTTAGTCATGACTCATTTCCAAGACTATCTTAGTGGACAAAGTCCCTTTCTGAACCGAGTTCACTCCTCGTTTCAGTCCTGTATCACTGAACCGAAATAACCTTCCGTTCCAGCCATGTCTATCTCATGAGATATGAAATCTTTACCCAATGCATTGGAGGGAGGTATAGGTCCCACCCATCTCATAATGAATCCTTTCTTATGTGTGCCACAAAATCATAAACCATATATCATAGCGTAACCCATGTAATAAAAATGGAATTCTTAAACAACATGACATCATAAAACAATTCATATAAGATAAAGGAATTCATAAAAATATTTCCATCACAACATAATCAAATCCATGTAATAATAGGGATAGAAACAGAACCCTTTATTATCTTAGATGGAAAATAATTTTGATAAAACACTTGAACTTCATTCTTGAGGAAAATATCCTTTCTTTTTCAAAAACATTTTTCATTTCTTAACATGTCATACAACTTTAAACTAAAAGAAGTTGATTAAAAATAAACTTGAAAACTTTTAAAGTAAGCTTCTTGGAAATAATGTTTTAAAAATCCATTCTTGTCGTATAAGTTAAAAAAAACATTCTTCGTACTTTTGTCGGAAAAGTCAAAAAAGTACCTCGTACGGAAAAACGACAAAAGATTCCTTTCATATTCTTTACTAAAAACTCACCTAAGGGTAAAATTGGATTTAAACTATTGCAAGTGGATGGAAACAATATTACATATTGAGGGAACATGGATGTGGATGATAAAATACACCCCAGTAAATACTTACGAATAAACAATCTCGGATAAAAATGAGATTGTGATATTTCCCTTACCTTAGGTCCGATTTGCTTTGTTCGTGTCCGAAGCTCCTGTATAATGGTTTAAATAATGTTATTGACTTATTCCAAAATCATACATATTGATATGAGATCATAGATGGTCATATTATTAGCTTCGTGTTAGTAATATTTCATTGTTACTCGTTACTCGGGTCTTTATAACTTTTTGTTCTTATGCGTGTTTTGTCGAATAAATTCTTATTCTTATCTTTAGGTTATAGATAATTCATTTCCAGAATGGTATTAGTGTAGTATATACCATATTCATTCATTCAATTCATTTATATAATCATTATGAAATGAAGATCATGTAGAACGAGTCGCATCACATCGTGGAGACGGTATTCCGTACGTACGCACGAGTGATGATATCGTTCCTATGATCGTGGAATTGTATTGGAGTATATATATTATTTCAGTATCGATATTACTTCATAATAATCATATATAGTTACTCATTACACCATTATACCCATCCTTTTAAGGTGATGGTGGAAAATAGATTACACCACGGCGTGGAGACGGTATTCCGTACGTACGCACGCGCGGTGATTTCATTTTTCCATAGGATGGATAGAAGGTGAATTAGGGTTGTTTCATATTTATAATAACATATCAGTATGTAAGTAATACTGATGTTATTACTTTATCATGAAACAACTAAAGAAGAAGAAGTTGAAGAAGAAAGAAATTGTAAAGATCGGTAATGGATATTACCTCTTCTTTGGAACGCCTCTTTGAATCCTCCACTTAAGGAACTAAGATCGGTCTTTGGGGAAGACCAGGACCTCTAGGATTATTCTAGGGAAGTGTAGAGGAGAAAATGGCAGGGGTTTGCCGAGCTTGAGTGCTCAATTTGGTGTGAGGAGGAGGGGGGGAGGAGGTGCCCTTTTATAAGGGAGGAGAGGGGCACCTTAGGAATATCTCAAAATATTATTTTATATTAAAGTCAAAATCGGTTTATAATGGTTCCAAAGGGTCTTATTTCGAATCTAAAGTAGGGATGGGTCAAAATCATATCAACCAATAGGATTTAGACAAGTTTAGGTTATTATTTTAACTTTATCAATTAGATTTAACTCTAAGTAAAATAATTTAACTTTTACCGTGTCTTTTTGTTTTCTTTCACTATATGGTTAATACACTTACTATAACATGCCAAACGAACCCCAAATTGTTTATTATTAAAATATATATCCTTATCTAAGTCATTTGGCCGAACCTTAGATTTTTAGGAATAAAATAACAATTAGTAATATAATATTTGATTTAAAAACTATTTTGTGTCAATTTTGACACTATTTGATATATGATATTTGTGAAAGTCATAACAGAATTATATGTTCGATCCAAATTGATTAAATCAACACTAATATATCATAGTAACCTAGAAAATTAGTGGAATGCATAAAAAGTCTCAAATTACATTTATTTTGGTGTTTATAACATCAATTATGTCAATATTTCATTAATAAGATAATTACTGCATCATCATTGTGTCATAAATAAATTAAATTATTTAATGTCTAAAAATTATAAATAAAATACCATCATGTAGGAAATTTTTTTAGCTTTCTAATGAATATTTACAATTGAATTTATCTTATGTGTAACCCCATATTAAAAATGATTTACTTATTAAACATTGATTTTAACTTTTTTATCCCTTCTTTAAATAAATTAATAATAAATGTCATAATCTAATCCAAGTGGGCCTAAATGGTCATATTTTATTCCTAAGTTTGTTTTTGGTCGAATTACACTTGTCCAATAGAATTAGGACATGTGTTAGGGTAATATTAATATCATATTTACCCTTAGTTACCCTATTTACTATTAACCGCGGTAAAAAAAGACTATTCACCAAAAAATTATTTTCATCTCATTGAACCACATTTTAGTCCTTGATATTAACCGTGTCTCTCGGATTTTCGAAATTCCATTCACAGAAGCGGTAAAATTAAGTTTTATGCAAAATTCAGTTTTTTAACCTACCACTTAGTGGTTTCACTATTCATCAAAAATTGAAAGTTTTCAGAAAAAAACCAAAATTTCACCCTAGGCTAATTTCGATATTCTAAGTCCAAAAATGAAGTCCATTTTGAAAAATAAAATTTATAAAATTTCAAAAAGTGGTTATTACTATTCATAACGGCTAGTTTTAATAGCATATTGTTATTTAGTGAAACTCGGTATTGCGTACGACGCAAGTTATCGAGGAAGGTCGCGATTGCGTGTAAAGCAAGCCAAGCAAGTGTTGTGTAGAAAAAGATTCCTTTGATGATTTATATAACATAAAAGTCTCGGGTGTTACAAGATGTCAGGTTGAGTTACTAATAAAACTTAGCTTTCATGATAGAGTCCCACCATCTCCTTATAAATCATTGAGCATGTGAGTTTTAGAAACCCAAAATAGATTCTATGTAGAGACTATATTTTTTCCTTTTATTACTTTTAAATATATCAATGAATATTTTTGGATCCATGCACTGAGATGGCATGTGATTTTAAGTCTCGGTGGGGCCATAATTAATTTTATGAAAATATAAGACAACTTTTATATCATGCTCACATAGGTTTTCAATGAAAATGAAATATATCTATAAAAGTGTCCCGGGTCAAAAATATGATGCCATAGTTAAATCCATATCATGGGTTTTACCCTAGTCATGCACTAAAGTTAGTCGGCACCCGATTTTCAGATGAGGAATCCATTGGGGGTGCGTTTAAATTAATATAAATGATTAATTTATTTAAATTAATTAAAATTACCGAAATCTAATATTCCATAAATATTTCCTTATGAAAATTCTCCAGGTTTAGTCTTATAACTCTGGAACACTGAAGACCTTCATTTACACATTGAGATCGGACATCGCTTGGTTATCAAATCATGTTTAATTGATAGATGGTGAAGGCACCAAACCTTCCCCATTGTTGGAAAAGGCATTCTTCACAAATTATCGATCCAATCATGTGGTAGTCCTCATTAATTGTGGTTTTCACCCATTATTAAAATCTTTAAAATGTTCATATCTATTGTTCTTTGACCAATGATTTATTTAATCCTTAGTATGATCTCATGTTTTGGAATTAAAATTTTTATTCAATTTATCCTTAGTACGCCATGATCACACCTTGGTTTCCCTGAATTCAATTAATTGTGTGATAAATATTGTCCCATGATTATTTTTAGCTTTTTAGTGTTCTTGTCCCCCATATCTCTTTGAATTCTTCTTTGTTGGCCCATGGGGCCACAGTTCGACATTATTGAGTGGGACAGAGTGCGATCAGACACCCAGATTCATAGAAGTATGGTTAAAATGATTTGGATAGATATTTTAGAAGGGATTAATGTTCATTTAAAGATGTGGGTGATTATTTACATGGATCTGGGATCTGGGACCATTTTGTTGTGATGGGAGGTGTGCGGGACGCATGACAGACTGCCAACAAAATTTTGGTTTTTATTTTTGACCAACTAAGGTCTAGAATAGATTGAAAAAGAAAGATACCACCATTTTATCATGGTAAAATAGTGGATTAGATGGAGGGAGAGAAGATCTAGTGAATTCATGAAGAAACTAGAGTTTCTAAAGAAAAAAACTTGACTACACTGTGTGTGTGGTCTGATGAACACACACCATGTATCACCACCCAGCTGTAGAGGCTAGGGTTTTGGGGATGATAAGGACCACACACCATATGGCTATACCACACACTGTGTGAACCTCCTTGAGAAGTCATCCCACGTGTTAGATCCACATTCCTACAACCATTTACACTGTGAATACTAGGAGTATGCTACCATGAGAAGGTACAAGGGAACATCCATGTACACAGGCATGGCCAATAGCACACGGCATGGCCTCGAGAGATTGAGAAACATCATTTAGTACCACTATATTAGATTTTTTACTATATTTATAGAAATATGTATGTAGTAGGGAAATGTTTTAGGGGTCTTGGTGGGGTCACACCCCATGTGGACCCCCATACATGTCATTTACTTATTTATAAAACTTACTCCTCTTGTACATCCTCTCTTTTGACTTTGATTTTGTCTCATGAGTTCTGCATACTATGTGTTTTTTCATATAGAATACAATGGTGGACATCCTAGTGGATTTTGAGTTATGGTAGAAGATTTTATGAGTGTGATGCTTCATTATGTGAATCTCTATGATGAATTTGATTGGGTAAGATCATTGTAATGATTCTGAATAGAGGTGGTGATCCCCTATCACACTAAGGCATGGGTCCTCTATCAACGGAGATGATACACCCTTGTTATACCAAGGCACGGGTACTCCATACTCATTGTGAAGATACTTAAGTGGTATTACCTTATCACACTAGGGAATGGGTCCTCTATCCATAGATATTATACTACCCTATAATAGTAAGAAGTAGTTCCTCCATACTCATTATAAAGATACTAAGGCGGAACTCCCCTATCGCATGAGGTCACAGGTCCTGTAACCACAAAGTTGGTACTCCCCTATCATACCAGGGCGCAATTCCTCTATACTCATTATAAAAATACAGAAATTAAATTCCACTATCACACACTAAGGAATGTGTTCTCTATCTGTATAGATGGTACTCCCTTGTCACACAAGGGTGTGGGACCTCCATATAGATTTTTTGGATCAACACGCGAGATGTTGAGCGCCAATGAGGGACCTATGGAGATCTAGGTAGAATCATCATCCTAAGCTAGGATATGGGATGGAAATCCATTTTATCTCACATATATGTTTCTTTTATGATGTTATATATATCATTGTCATTAGGTTTTGTTTCCCTTTACTTTGGGTTGACATTAATGCATCTATTGTGTCACATATTTCTCCCTATTCAATTTTTGGGGCATCCAATTGGGTGTCTATATACTCACCCCTTCATGGGATTTATCCACACATGTCATGTATCATGTAGATGATAGATAGATTGGTGGTGATTTCATGGGAGCTTAAGAATACTCAAGTGCATAGACCGTGTATGGTGGTCAGGCTTGGAGATCTAGATTCAGGCCCTCTCAACATTTCATTTCCATTTTTTCAGGTTTGTATATATTTTCTGATTGGGAATGTAATTTACTCTTTACTATTTAGAATAATTTGTCACATTATTTTTTATTCCCTATATGTTATTACATGCATTTTTTAACTCTATATGTTAACTTATTTTATTTTTTTAATTTTTCACTTCTACATGGAGATGGTTGGTTTAGTGCATACATGTACTTTAGGAAAAGGCATCCCATTCTAGTTAGGCCTTTTGGTTATTATCTCTATACCCTACCATATGAAGGTGGAATTGGGGTAGTCTCATGTTGTATTTTCACTAACTACAAAGGCCCTGATGGGTCGAGTCATGAATGATTGGTATCAAATGTGGTTCTATCTTGAGACGATGTATGGAGTTGTCTACCATTATGACATTTTGTTGGGATTTTAGGTTAATGGTGTCAAAGGGTCTCATGTTCTACTCCTAGGATATAGAACCTAGTGTTTTTGTAGTGGCTAGAAAATCCATTCACCAAGACTCTAACTAAATACTTTTCAAATTAGTATAATGAGACATTGGTGGCATGGAACATTGGTACAAGCATCATATAGGATTGAGTGTTTTGACTATCCTTCTTGATTTATCTCACCATATATATATGCTCATCTCACCATGGAATGTATTTATTAATTTTCATTATTCCATTGATAATATAACAATCCAATTTATTTATTCAAGGTCATACTGATGTTCTAATGAGTGATGAGGCCTTAGTTCAGGGGCCATTTGAGGAGATATTTCTTCTAGGCGGGCAGGTAGCAGCACCTCTACTTGTCGAGAAAAAAAATATACCAACCAATATATTTGAGGATACATGAAGGTTATCATGGTATATGAGTTCCAATAATAGAGTCCATTGAGGTTCCTCAATAAGTCAGATCACTATATAGTGTAGGATTTTCATGAGTTTGTGATCCATGTTTTCATACTTGTGCACACCTCAATCAACCAGATGGTTGTTCTGGTAGGCAGTCTTTTCCAATTATTTAGAAATTTATACAAGTGATAAGTTGTAACTATCATGGTCTAGCATCCAATATTAATTTTATGAGGAGTCATGCCACTTGTCCTTAGGCGCAATTTGGATTCCAAATCTGTTAGAGCTGCAGTATGGTGGGATGATAATTTTTTAATATACCGCAAGGTTCGCTGACCTTATGAGATATTCTTTCAACATGACTTTGGATGGTTACTTTAGATCATGGATGTTTGATTACGGTCTCTATAGAGACATACATGTTAGTGTGGTACCCCTATGAATTCCCACATATGTTGGAGTACTAGAGTGGGAAATAGTGATAGAGAGCTTCTAATCTAAGGGATTACTTGTGTTTTGTACCATTAGTAGATATCCAAGGGATGACTCATTTGTAGTTACTAGAAAATGATAGGTTTTAAGTCATAAGATGCATACCCATGGTCAGAATTAGGCACACTATCAGGCAGCCTAGGGACAATGTAGATAACCAGGGCATCCTAGATAGGGGGGATGCTTTGCATGTAATGGGTGAGGCTACATGGTACATGGTTTCCTAACCTAACATGACAAGTAGGGAAGGAGGAAATTAGATTTACCTCCATGGTATAAGTAGCACCATGATTAGGGTTCTATTAGGTGTGTCTAAGGAGGCCCCTAGGGAGGCAGTACAAGTAGTGGAGTGGGTGAAGCTCTTAGAGGAGGAACTGCTGGTGGTGGAAAATGTTACGAGATCTTTCCCCCACTTCCACAAACATGCCCATTATAGACTCAATGAACTAGATGTTTGGTCCATGTAAATTTTTAGGATATGGAGATTTATTACCCAGAAATTCACGACATTATTAGAGGTACGATCTTTTTTTATTCTACTTTTGATCCAGTACTAGTAGACATAGATGTGAGTCATTTCATCATCTCATTACTCCTAGTGTGATAGATGCAGGTCCCATGTGAGAGTTTTTCCCATTATCTTTTTCTTGAGGTTCTATTGGGGAATGATTCCTTGATATCATTTATCTACTTGATGTGAGATATATCACTTATTGGAGAGGGTTTCTCATGGGACCTCTTAGTCATCATGATGAGACCTTATGACATCATCTTTGGTATGGAATGGTTGTTTATGGTTCAATCCTAGATTTAAATTCAATATAGATAAGTTATTTTATTGGGTATAGAAGGTATGAGATTATCCTTTATGTGTAAGATAGATATCATAGAAGAGAGTGTGGGTCTTATAAGTAGGGAGTTATAACCCTTCACCCATCAATTGGTGAGTTTAACACTTGGAATAGTGTACTCTTCATGAATTTGGGTTCCTTCAGTCATGGAGGATTTTGTGGATGTCTTCCCTAATTACATTACTTGTCTAGCTATGATGTGTTATATTGATTTTTTCATCGACTTTCACCTTGGGACCACTCCGATATCATCAATAGCATATCAGATGTCCCCTACTATGCTACAATAGTTGATGGTGTAGTTGGTGTACCATTAAGAGAAGAGTTTTATTCGACCCAGTGTGTCCTTAGGCTCTATGATTATTTCATGAAAAAGGTGAATGGGATCCTGCAGATTTTTATAGATTATCATACCCTAAATAGAAGCACAATAAATAATAGGTAACTATTTATAAGGATTAAAAACCTTTTGACAGCCACTTTGAACAGTTTTGAGGAATGGAAAGGTTCCCAAACATCAATATTAGGTCCTTCTACAACCCGTTTAGGGTTCGCAACAGTGATCATCAAAATCTATCATTTTGATGTTGTTGTGGACACAATGAGTTCTTGGAAATGCTTTTTGGATGAAAAATTCTCCCACAGTGTTTATGAGTTTGATGAACTGGATCTTCCAGCCATACTTGGTCCGATTTTTGTGTCTTAATTGATTAAGTACTCATCTACACTACATCATTGGAGGATCATGTAGAGCACTTGATAATTGTCCTAGACTTTTTTTAGGAGCACTAGTTGTATGGTAATCTCCAAAATTTATTGTTTTGGATCCATGAGGTTTGCTTTATGTGGAATGTAATTTATTTTCATGGATTAGTGAGGACCTATAGAAGATAAATGTAGTACTCTCTTGGGATCCACCCAAGATCGTGTCATAGGTGTGGAGTTTTCTTTCTTGGAATGGCACTATGAGAGGTTTGTGGTAGTATTATCTAGGATTATAGACTCTTTGACCACCCTGATATGAAAAGGGAATTCATTGACATGTATTAAGTACTCCCAAAGATCATTTATAGAGTTGAGACTAAGGCTAACTAATACTCCAGTTCTAAGACTACCATATGAGGGTGTAGAGTATGTTTTATATTTTGATTCCTCTAGAACTGGGAGTAGTTTCATGTTGATGTAGAGGTAGGTAGTGATCGTATATGAGTTGAGTCAGCTGATACCCCATGGGGAGATCTAAATGACTCACAAACTGGAGTTGGAAATTGTAGTCTTCACTCTGAGGATGTGAAAGAACTATCTTATGGGAGAGTGCTTTTTTGTTTAATCATACCAACATAGTCTTTGTTATGTATTCCCAGAGATAGATATGAACCTAATATAGAGTCACTCATTAGATTTCCTATAGAAAAATGTCTTTGAGATTTCATATACACCTATTATGGGAAATTTTTTAGCTAATACCCATATCTAGAATTCTTAGTCTCACTTGGTGAAGGTGGCATGTCAGTAGTTTTCATACCTGAGGCTAACCATGGTGGAGGAGAGGGTGTCACTATTCTTATGTTGATGGTGTCAAATACTTTTATTCTCCATAATGTGAGGGAGTCTTAGTTGGGAGACATAAACTTTGAGGTCCTATGTGACTATATATCCTTAAGAGATTCAACAGATAGATTCTATGATGGAGGGAACCATACCATCCTTTTCTAGGGACAAATGGTGGTTACAATCTTGCTGTGAGAGGAGGTGATGAGGGATATTCATTCTTCCCATTTGGAAATACATCCCATTGTATGGAATATGTACATGGAAATTTAGAGGAAATTTTTGTGGCTTGGAATGTGGTGGAGAAATTCTGAGTTCATCTCTCGGTGTCTCAAATAGATGATGGTTGAGCCACAATTTCCATCGGTTTTGTTACAGCCTCTCGAGATCCTAGAGTAAACTTGGGATGAGATATCCATAGACTTTGTTACTATTATTTCATGTAAATTATGAGGTCATGATTCCATTTAAGTTATAGATTACTGACTTGCCAATTTGGTGCACTTATTTTCTATTATGAACTAGATTTTAGTGGAGAGTTTAGGGTAGTTGTTTGTGTGGTAGATAATAAGCCTCTATGGATTTTACATGTTGATTTTATCTAACCATGATGTGTCGTTCACATCATGGTTCTTGAGAGTCCTTTAGGAGAAATTAGGGACATAGTTTAGGATGAGTATGGCTATTCACTACCAAATAGATGGGTAGACCGAGAACAATATCCAAGTGTTTGTGGATATTTAGAGGTATTTCATGTTAAACTTTTGATGGATCTGTGGGGATTAATTAACTTTGGTAGATTTTTATTATAATAATATTTATCACTCTACTATTAGCATTGATTATTTTGAGGCCATGTACGGGAGACCATACAGGTCACCCTTATATAATATTGAGATACGTGAGGCATTGATTTTTGTTGTAGAGATGATGCAAGCGATGAAAGTGAAGGTATGGTTGATTCACAAGTATATTAGGACAACCCTGAGTGATCTGAAATATTATATAGATCAATTTTGTAAGCCCTTCGATTTTAGTTTGAGAGACCATGTTTTCTTGAAAATATACCCACAATGAAGATTATAGGGATTATGCCATGGAGTCAAGCTATCCCCAATGTTCATTGGGTATTTTTAGATAATGTAGAAGGTTATAGAGTTTTCTTACCACCTAACCTTACCCCCATAGTTGGAGTGGATGCATGAAGTATTCCATGTGCCACAACTAAGGAGATACATGCATAATCTTATGCAGGTTATTTAATTGGGTGATCTGGATATTGAAGATGGATCCACATTCAAGGAGTAGCTGATGGATATTGAAGAAGACAATATAGTATTCTCTATGGATATACCATACCCTAGAATTGTGTGTTGTGTCATTATGTGAACATACATGAGAGCTCTTGGGAGTGGGAGACAAAGATTCAGGCTTAGTATCCCCACCTTTTTTCTATGTTTGTGCTTTTTAGAGATGAAAATATTTAAAGGAGGGAATAATTTATAGAGTCATTTTTTCATATAAGGAATTTAAATATATCAAGGAATATTTTTGGAGATAGGTGATGAGACGGTGCATGATTCTGAAGCCAAGTGAATCCAGAATTAATATTATAAAAATATTAAATATTTTTTATATCATGCATGCATATTTTTTCAAAGAATATATAATATCTCATAAATAGATTATTAGATCAGAAATATGAGACCATGATTGAATATGGAGTGTGGGACTTATCCTAGGCCTGACCTTATGTTGGTCAGTGCTGAATTTTTTGATATAGTGGTCGTAGGTGGGTGTATTTAAATTAAAATAAAAGATTACATTAATTATTATAATTTTAATGACCTAAATATAATTAAATATAAATATATCATAAATAAATTTCCCCATGGTTAGACTCATAACACTAGTATATTATTGAAAGGAACTTTGATGGCCTTTTTTAGTGGATCGATATTAGATAATTCTTGGTGATCAGATCAGGGTATATCGATAGACAGTGATTACATCAGATCTTCCCCATCACTGGTGAATGTGTTATTCACCACTGATCAATCCAATATTGATTTAGGTCTCATTAATTTCAGTTTCCTCCCTTTATTAAAATATTGAGCATATTATTATATATTATTCTTAGATCTATGATTAATTTAATCCTTTACATGAGCTTGTGTGTTTGAATTAAAATATTTAGTCAATTTATCCTTCTTATTCCATGATCTCAACCTAGTTTCCCTAAAAAGAATTGTTTTTCTAATTATTGTAAAATGATGTTTATTTACCTTTTTAAGGTTCTTATACCGCATTATTCTACTCATTATTAATCATGGGATAACAGGGCCACTGTTCGACATTGTAGGGCGGGATCGAGTGCGATCAGACCCCATGAATCATGGTGGTTAGGTGAATGATGTTTGGGATCATGATTTGTTGATGGATTGAAATTTTTTTATACTGGTGATGATTTATTTGGATCTAGGATACGAGATCGATGGTAAGTGATAAGAGTTATTCGATATGTGTGTCGGACCACCATGGAAGATTGGATTTTTATTTTCAGCCAATTTAGTCCTAGAATAGATAGTCAAAAGATATTACAACCATTTTTTGGTGGTCAAATGGGGTATTTAGTGGAGGGAGAGTGGATATATAGAATGGATGAAAAAACTAGAGTTTATATGAAAAATGAAACTATATAATGTGTAGTGTAATGAACACATCTCAGGTATCCCCACCCAGCAACGACATTTTGGGTTTTGGGAAAGATAAGGATAAAACTTTTTCCAGCTGGTCAACATGCCATGTAAGCCTCCCTAGAAAGCCAGTTTGTTTTCCAAATAAACATTCCTAGGACCCCATGTGGGTGGAAAATCCATGTACTCTAGGAGTAGAATGGAACGAGCTAAAACACAAACATTCCCATGTACACGGGAACAACCAAGAGCACACGGTTCATCCCTAGGAGGATCAGGCCCACCATATAGTACCCCTTAAGGTAATATAGTACTACATTGCCATAAAAACGTTGGTAGGTGAAGTCAAATTAAAGATTCCATGTGTGTTCACATTCCATGTGGAAACCCTTACACATCTTTTACTTGTTTTTGAAACTTATACCTTTCATATTCTCTTTTATTTTAATTCATATTTTAGCATGGGAGTAGAATATCCTAAGTTTCACAAATGTTTTCTTTTTTATTGTACTATATCACACATCCATTTTCAATGAAGAAAGTATCACCATTAGTGGATCATCTATCTATGCAATCACCTTCCCAATAAATATCAATGAAAAAAGTAAAATCAATTCTATATCTATATATTGACAATAGTTCATTCTTCCCTTTACATATCTCAAAAATCATTTTCTATAAAAGTATGTATACCTCCCTTGGTTCAATATATAACATTGTAATTCAGTTAATTCATGGATATGATGTATCATATGAAATGTAACACATTAGAAGAATTAGATATTTGGAATAAAATATAATACTAATCTTGAAATAATTATATTACATATCCAGTATAAGATTTTGGAAAAACTTGCATATGAATTTTTTGAATGAAAATACTTACATTCAAGAAACTATCTTAAGGTAAATATCATATGCATAAAGAATTATGTTATACATTCGATATTCGGAAAAGTAAATATCTTAATCTTGGAGGGAAGGATATTATGTATTCTAAATAATTTATTATGTATCGATATCTCATTAAGATGAATATATTATTAATCGTCACTCTAATAATAAATATATTACATATTGTCTGAGATCAAACTTTTACTAGTTTGATCCCATCGATCACAAAAATTATAGTCCCTAAATCAAAATGAATATATATATATAATCCACACTTCCAAATCATCAGAAGTAATGGGATCTATAAATCATTATGGCCACATTATCATCCCTCTCATAACGTCACATGTTATACTATCATCTTGTACTAACAATTTTAAAACATTACCATAACCATATATAAAACTTTCACAATTACTATAGAACAACATCCACAAGTGAATTGGTACTAAATGACTACTAAGATATCTATTTAGTAGTACTTCAATTACCTGGATGTCAGGTCATACCCATCCACCTCTAACTCAAGTGGAGGTTCACATAGTGAATGAATATATGTAATCAATCAAAATAATAAAACATATAATAATATACTAATGAAATGTGTAATTCTGATTAGTTAATATCATTATCTAACCCATGGGATCCTTATAGTATACTAGTAGGGTACTCATCTCATTACATGACTATAATTCATTTCTAGATAAGTCTGTATTGATCTTAAAACATCCAATCAAACCATCACAATAACCTCTATATAGTAATCACTTAAATTAAATAAAAATAGCTTGATAATCACAAAACAATGGAAATATAAAAAAACAAAATTAGTGAAATCCACACCTATAGAACTCCATACATGATTTTCCATCTAAAAATCAACCATAAAGACAAAATTCTTGTCGAATATACCTCATATCAAACATTAATCCCAACAACTCCAATTAATAAAACATCACATATAAATTCAACATCTCAGTAACCATGCCATCTAGATCATGTATGTTGAGTTGAAAATCTCTGAGAAAAATCTATAAAAAAATAACTTTTATATCAACATATTCCACACCATCTATCAAAGATCTATATTTCATATTTGTGAATTATGAAGGATAGAAAAAAGTAAGGGTAAATATTATGTAATGGGTACACCGAACCCTTTAGAATTTGGTTGTATAAAATTTATCATATAGACCACCCAAAACCCTTCTCCAGAGGACTTAAATAAAAGGGAAACTATCAAGAAAACCAAAATATTATTATCTAGGTTTTGCCCTTTAAAACTCATACACATTTACTCTTCCTCTTTCAAACATGATCCAAAAAATAACATTAAATTATTAGAATGATTATGGCCACACCCTTCAAACTCTTGTCTTTGTTCCACGTACTGGGATTCTATTACCTCCATTAACACTTAGTGATTTCATCCATGAGAGTTAATAAAATAAAAAACTTCTAAAAAGTCACACATTATGAATACAAAAATTATATACATTGTGGTAGAACAATTTTTTATAGTGTATAAGATTAAGGAATTAAGAATAATTTATAGAAGGTCCCACCTACCACAAATCATTTCATGAACCAACCAATTTAATTATCTATACAAATCCAAAATTTTAAAATATAAACATCATATTCGATAGAATGTACGACCTGAAACACCAAGAATAGATGAGAATATAACATCCCAAGACATTATTATATATCTATTATTAAATAAATTCAATCTCATTGATATCTTTCACTGCACACAACACTGGGTTTGAATTAAACACGAAAATATTTTAAAAAACTATTATTTAAATAATACCAATATAATCAATCAGTTGAATTAGAAGGTATGAATAGAAATAACTAAATTAAATAAATTATATGGTTTACACAAAAATAAAATGGATATCTAATGACTAGAGATAAAATGATAATCATTTGAGAGAAAAGGAAATATTTTCTGAAAAACATTATTTTTTCTCAAAGATGGTTTAGTCGCACATTGCACAAATAATATTGAATTATTTTTTAAAAAAAGTTGATAATTTATTTTGAAAAAAAAATTAACGTAATCATATAAAAATTATATATGTTTTATTATTTCTATTTTTCTAAAAATTTGTATTTTCTGATTAATAGTGATAAATACTGAATTTTAATTGATAAATACCTTTTCATTTAAATTGTTTATAATGATAAATTATATTTTGAATTTTTTTTAATGAAAATTTTGTTTTATTTTATATAAATCAATCTAACTTATTTATTTATAATTAATTTCATATTTAATTTTGTTATAAAAAACATTATAAATTTTTGAGCATTTTCTCTTTATATAAACCCTCTTTCTCATCGCGTCTATGAGATTATATTAATTTAGATTTTCAAAATTCTGTGAATGGAATTTTTAAAAACTAATTTCATATTTTGAATCAGAATTATTTATATTACTTAATAAGTTCAACTTATTGTTTTCACTAAAATGAATTGTTAAAATAATAAAAATTAATTTCCACGGTTAAGATAATGATGGATTTATAGAGGGTTAAACTAAAAAGATAAGTGTTAAATTGACCAAATAAACTTGTCTAAAATATATTTTTTGCCCATATTTCGACCCTATCATGTATAAGTCTCTATAATACTCCATGTTTACCCTTTTGGTAAGTGACAAACCTAGATTCCACTTTTCTTTCAAAAATCTTCAAGTGTGTCACTCAACTCACTTATAAAAGGCCACCCCTATACCGTCTTATTCACAACTTATGAGAATTTTTACTTCTCCAATACCTAAAAAATTACATCCCAAATTATCTAAACTCATAATCAGATCTTTAATTTTAGCATAAATCCAACCTGGGAAGGCATTCATGCAAACCTAAGGAGGATACCTGAATAAGATGTATAATTATTCAATGAGAGTTTTTGGTTTATTTCTTCATATACATCATTAAATTATTATTAAAACATTATTATATAATAAAATAATTATATTAAATACAATTATATGTTATTATGTTAAATTAATAACCTACAAACTATCCCAATTCCATAAAAAAGTTTACAAAATCCTCATTCATTTATAAAATGGACTACCTCCTCGTGAACCGATATTATTCATTTTTCCATTACTACCTAAAAAGGTTAGGTATATTTATCTATATAAAGTATATACCTGATATTTATAAAAAAAATTATTTTTATTTAATCATTATAACATATTTATCTTTTTAATTTTCATTCTTTAGGGGATAAGATGACATCGCTCGTGTGTACGGTGGATTGCCACCTCATGAAGTGATGTGTTTTTTCTTTAAATAACACTTTACATTTAATTTGATAGGGATAAAGTTAATGAATATATGTGATATTAAAGAAATTATTATTATATTAATAAAATACTAATCATTATGAAGTATAATACATCATTTTCTTTCTATCACTGAAAAATCATAGTGTCGCTTGTGCACATTTGATAATCACCTTCACCAAGCAATGTGACTCTATTTTCATCACCACACCACATGGATGATATATATATATATATATATAATATGGTTAATATTTGAAATTATGATCATTGTATGAGGATGAAATATACCTTACCCACTTTCCATAATGATCATTGAAAAATTGAAACGTTACTCCTACGTACATATGACCTACAATATCCATGATTGTAATGTAATTCATTTTTCACAATCATATTTAATGATTGGTTTTTAAATTAAAATTTATTGTTTAAATTTAATAATTATTTCAGGATTTTTATTGGGTATATTTTTAAATAACAACTTCTTTGACCGTAGTCAACCAACCAAAGTCATTTTTGACACATAATATATATATCATCGAAACATATAACATAAACTTAATTAAATAAGTAATATTATATAACATGGTAATAAGTAAAATAAAAATAATAAAAACTTTAAATAGGTTCTTAATCAAGTAAATATTAATATGATTTTATTATTCAAAAAGATTAAGAATGTACATGACAAGTAGGAGTCATGGTAAGGGTTTCTCATCTCACATTTACTTCTGTGAGACATATGCCATATTCACCACGTATTCCTCTTATGTGGTGTATATGTTTCCCTTTATGTATGTTATATCATGAGTTAATTTCTATTAATGTTATATAAGGTTCTATTTCAAATTATTTCATTCATGGGGCTTATAATTCAAAAGTTACCAAAGTGGTAAATTTTTATTTCACAAATGCATCATTGTTCAGGATTGTTTTTATTTAAGTCTCTCATTGGGGAATTACCTGATATTTATATTTTAAAATAAATATTTTTTATTATCATCTTGTTATTAATGAACATTTATATGTAATATTTCAATTTTCCCTCTCTTGGGGTGATTTGAAATATTAATAAAATGTTTTTAAGATAATCCAAAATTATTTCTCTCTTCGATCAGAAATCCAATTTATTCCAAACCCATTTTTTCTAAAAATGCTTTCATTTTCTTTGAATTCTCTAACATATTTATTAAGGAAATATTTTACCATTTTTTACTTTTCAAAAAATTTAAAGGAATATTATTGTAATTTTCTAAATTAGTAACTTTTATAACCTTTATACAATGAAAAACGAATGTTATCTTTATCTTATACAAAATGTATGTAATTACCAAACATCATGACCATAATTTATTTGAAACTTCCTCTTCAGTTTTACAAATATATTATTAAATAAAATACTTTATCTAGTATTATATAAATTATTAGTTTTAAAAATTGATTTTCTAATAAATAGATTTTGACAATATTTTACAAATTTTATAGTTTTAAAATAAAAGTGTGATTTTCAAAGAAAGGTTATTTTCCTCAAGAAATGTTCCAAGTGATCTTTAAAAATTATTTTCCATATAATAAGACATTCTTTGATGTTACTAATGATTTAATGGGGTATCATCTAGTGATATCATCCTTATTATTTCTTTTAATGGTTTTTGATGAATTTCACTTTAGATGTACTATGTTGATACCATTCACTTTAATCTTGATGGTTTATGGTAATTTTTATTAATTGGAGAAAGTATTTAAATTTCATATACCAGTTTAAATACAAATTTTTTTTGTTAATTATGTTTCACCCCATTAATATGAGGAATGCATTGGACATTGTATGTGACATAAGAATCCCAATATATCCCCTCGAAGCATTAATAGGTCTCATGATAAAAACTAGATATGGGTTTGGAGGAGACATTACCCATTTATTATATTTTTTAGAACAAGCCTCTAGAATAGAAGATGTCTTGGAATAATCATAAATAGTGCTTTAGATGTCCATCATTATGAATACAATTATTAATATTATATGATATTATTTTATTATTTAGAATATACATGGTCAATTTTCATGCTCATGTGATTATTTATAGGGAATTATTTGATTGCCTTTTATTTTTCCATATTATAATAAACTTATTAATTTAATGGCATGTGATTTGGTTATTTAACTTGAAATATTTATTATGAC
Organism: Viscum album; assembly: GCA_963277665.1. Lineage (NCBI taxonomy): Eukaryota > Viridiplantae > Streptophyta > Magnoliopsida > Santalales > Viscaceae > Viscum > Viscum album. The sequence continues at coordinate 1,069,576,999 of OY728141.1, forward strand.
TTATTTATTCAAATCACCCACTGAATATTTAAAATTTCCCCTTTGTTATGTTTTTTTCCCTAGGATACCATGATGTATTTTTTTATTGATATGAAATGATATTATAAGAGGAAAAATGGAATTATAAAAGAAATTTATTTGTGTATTATATATTTAAAAATATAATGTTAATTTCAATTATATATCTAGTTTACCAAGCATAGTAAAATATTTATTCATTTTCTATGTGATTCCTTGTATCTTATGTCAATGTAATAAATCAAAAATTTGATATGGGATACTAGGGTTGGGGGTTCTATAATAGGTATAAAAGGAATTTTAGTATAATCCATGGAAATTAGTTTTATTAAAACATAGATTAGGAAAAATATCCCTATGATAAACTTTTATGATATGTATATAAGAACCTACTAATGTTTTTTTAATAAATATATTATATGGTTTTTCAATGAAATTTATTTAATTTTTTATACTACAAGTGGATGTGGTTCTTCTGTATAGGTTCCATGGGGTGATAACTCAAAAAAGGTCACATTAGGCTTGACCCAATCATCACCAGATGCATGAAAACATGCCTTACTATGCCCCTAGTTTGACACACCTGGGGTATATTCTTAGGATGATACAAATTTTCTTTAAAAACCAATATAAAGGATTTAAAAATAAAGATATCCCCAAAGAAACCATGTTTATGTTTATGATATTATTTGTGCATAAATGTTTCGATTTTTGTTCAATGTTTCACTAGTTTTTGGATTATACATTATGCTTCATAATGTTACGATCTAATATAGCATATGTCATTAATTGGAAATGGAAACTAACAGAAGGAATTGGAACTATATCAATGTATGTACTCCATATAGGGATTTCCCTTATAGGAAAGATAATTAAGTTTTAGCTTGAAGTATATTTGGAAATGGTCAAATTATTACCATATTGCAGCAACTGACTCAGGTTATGAGTAATAACCCCTCCTAAATAGAGAAATATGATGCTCCACTATGTGGTGTAATAATGTAATACTGCTCCATGAATCAATAACCTCTACCATTCAATGGGACTACAGATCCATTTTTAGCTGAGCAATGGATAAGTTTCTTTGAGAATATATTTCTCACTCTAGGAATTGGTGAAAGGGATAAATTTATCATGGTAATTCATCATCTCACAAAAGATGTGGATAAATGGTAGTTATTGATTAAAAAAACTAAGGATTAGGGGGGAATAAAATTTATAGAGTGGAAGGATTTCAAGTTAATATTATTGGAAAACTATTTTACTCATGAGAATTGAGATGATATTGGAATACATTTCTTGAGTCTAACACAGAGAGAAGATGAAATTTTTTCAAATAATGAACCAAACTTTATAGGGATAAAAATGAATTCTATGGACTACATACATAATCCAATGAGAAAGATTGACTGTTTATTCTATGGGATTGATCCAATCCTCAAAATAGGACTAGTATCCCAAAAATTCCCATCATATGAGGATAGAATATCATGTTTGATCAAGAAAATGGAATAATTATCAATGTATTATGGATTGGAATGGAATAAATTGAAGAAAAGATGAAAAAGAAAAAAAATGAATAAATAGAGGAAGGTAATGAAGTATTTTCCACGATGTGATACTTGTGGAAGGAATCACCTTGGTACACACATAAAATGAAAATGATTTTTCTTCAAGTGTGGGAAAAAATGACACCATGATCATGATTTCAAGGGTGATAAATAATATTCCAATGGGTGATTCTTCCACTGTAAGGATGTGGGGTACTATGTGAATTAATTCTCCAACAATCAAGTGAAAATACCTCATAAATATCTACTGGGTCAAGGTAAATATTATGCTATTATTGTAAAAAAATTGGAATAATTAATATGATTGTGTATTTGTATATAATATATATTTTTTAAAGTTATTTTTAAAATGAAATTCTCGAGACTTATAAGGATTATACTAATGTAATTTTTCATTAAAGATTTGAAAGTGTTTGTTGAATGAATCTAAAGACTATTGACACTCTGTTTTGTCACATGGATGAATAATAGTAAAAAGGAAATACCATAGAGAGAATATAATGATAGAAGTGGAGAAGTTTAAGGATATTAAAGGCCCCAAAGTTCATTCTCCCGCGTCCCCCCAAGTTCCATTAGCAAGCATGTTACCTATACATTACCCTGGACAACCAACATGCACACAACACATGTGTGTGACACCTATACGAGATGAAACCTTTACCTAGGGTCCTATATTTTCATATAAATAGGACTTTGGGGTGTTCATTTTTATGGATAAAATTTATAGAATTCCTCTCAAATCTCTAATCACCCTAGTCCTTCATTCAAGCCCTCCAAAACCTTCTAGATATATTTGTAAAAATATATTAAGAGGAAATTAAAGAGGGGAAATAAAATTAAAATTCCTCACATGGTTCAAAATAAACAACACATACATGAGTCACTTTCTCAACCATTGATTAATGAATACTGGTGTGAGGTACCCCTATCCAATCTGAGACCTGTGAGGGTCACTATTGGGAACACTAGTGGAGAACCTTGAAGGATTGATAAATGTATCTCCTAAGTGTAGTCACCCAGGTTTTCTGTCAGCCAAGGATCCATTAGTTCTCCAAGACTTGTCTGCATGAAGCACCCCTTGCGTGAGCCTCTTTGGTTTTCTTTATGCTCCTACCAGCTCAATCCATTCCTTAGTCCTTCTTTAAAGGTATTAATGGCATGCCCTCTCCTATTTTGTCTCTCTTTTCGAAGAGGAAACAAATCAAAACCTCCAATAAGGCCTCCAAACATACAAATTCATAGGAAAATCCATGCCAGAGTGTCTCCCATTTGTAGTAATATTTATAGATGATATTCTTATCTATTCGAAGAGTAATTAAGAGTATGAATATTACTTATTAATTGTACTAAAGAACCTAAGGTAGGAAAAATATATGAAAAAAATCAATAAATGATAATTTTTGATACAAAAGGTTTCATTTTTGGGTCATATAATTTCTAAAGTGGGTATATCGATAGATCCATCAAATATGGAGGCTATTAAGTGTTGGACTAGGCCAACCATGGTGACTGAGATACATAGTTTTCTTGGTTTAGCTAGATATTATTGATGTATTGTTGATAATTTCTCATGACAATCTAATACACTAAGAAACCTAACACATAATGAATCCATGTTCCTCTGGATAAATGAATGTAAGGAAAATATCAATGAAGTAAATAGATGACTAGTCAACACACCTATTATTACATTTCCCAATAATGGATAGGGATTTTTAATATATATTGATGCATCCAAGAATGGATGGGTGTGTGTTATTATACAGAATGATATTGTTAAGTCTTATTTCTCATGATAATTGAATGTTTATGATAAAAATTACCCAACTCATGATACAAATTTAGTTGTGGTCATTCTTGTATTAAATATACAGAGGAATTCTATTAATGGATAAAATTTTGATATATATAATAAACACAAAATTTTAAAGTATATATTCACATATAAATAGTTTAATAGGCACCAGATAAGACAGTTAGGGATAATTAAATATTATAACTACTCAATACATTACCCCCACGGGAAAGTGAACATGGTGGCTGATGTATTGAGTCAAAAGGTTCATGCTTTCTTATCAATGATGAAGATCACATAAGATAAAATATTTTTGTATTTTCACTAGATGGATATAGAAATCCTAAATTAAGGGGAAATCTTATATTTCTCATATTAATGTGAATCCATCTATCTAAGTTAATATTAAAGACCCATAGATAGAATATTTAGAGATTCAAAATAATATTATAAATTTTCCTTAGTTTAACGTTGATTGTTATGGAATGATAAGTTTTAGTAACCACGAATATGTTCTACCCATACCATATTTAATGAAGGTGTTCTTTGAGGAGGCTTATACGCCTTCATTCTATATTTACCATAGAAGTATGAAGATGTGTGGAAATTTGAAAGTATAATTCTCGTGGGATGGAATTAAGGGAGATATCAAATATTTTTTATCTTGGTACTGGTTATGTAAGAAAGTTAAGGCTAAGAGAAAAAATAATATGGGTATGTTACATCCATTTCCCATACTGGAATGTAAATGAGAAAACATCACTATGTATTTAGTCACCAGACTCCCCAAAATGTCTAAAGGGAATAATGATCTATGGGTTATAGGTAATAACATTAAAATTTCACTACAATTCATTACAATCAGAGAATATTTTTCTCTATAACATGTTTCTAGGATGTAAATTAAGGTACTGGTATTGTTTTATTTAGTACCACATTCAATTGTGTTTGATCAGGATCTGAAGTTTACCTCATATTTTTGAAGAAGTATTCAGAAAGCTCTTGATACATAGTTGAGTTTTAGAATTTCATATAATTATCATATAGATGGTCAGTTTGAGAGAATAATTCAAACCCTAGAGTATATGTTGGGATCTTGTTCTCTAAATTTTAATGGTGGTTTAAATCAACACCTTCCTCTAGTTTAGTTTACATAAAACAATATCTTTCACCCAATCATTTAAATGTAACCTTACTAATCCCTCTATGAAAAGAAGTGTATAGATCCAATGTGTTGGAATTAAAATATATAAATAAATATTTTGGGACATAATATGGATAAATAAATGGTTGATAAGGTTCTAGACATTTAGCAACACATCAAGTTATCACTAATTCGGTAGAAAATTTTTCCAAATATTCGCCAATTTGATTTGGAATTTGAATTTGGGGACAAGGTGTTTCTAAGAATATCTCAATGTAAGAAGGTAATGAGATTTTGGAAGATGGTAAAACTAATCCCTTGGTATATCAGTCCCTTGTAAATTCTTCAACATATTAGAACGGTGTCCTATTAATTGGTTCTTCTTCCAAACCTCTCACAAGATCATGTTGTGCTCCAGGTATCTCCCCTGAGGAACTTCATACCTGGACCTTAACATGTATTAAACTAAAATTTCATACTAATGAACAAATATCATTTTTATGTGGAAAAAATGGAGATTATGGATAAAATCCAAAATTTTCTATGAAACTATACTACTCCCCTAGTAAAATTTATGTGCTGAAACCACCAGTTTGAAGAAACTATGTGGGAACATAATGGAATAATGAGAGAGAAGTATCCTAATTTTTTATATCAAAGTGATGGATTTATAAGAAAAAATCCATTTTAATGGGAAATAATGTAATACCCCAAGTTTTTATGAATTATTTTTTTAACAAATTATATTTCTTCGATATCTTGTGTTTTATGAAACACCAAGTTTTAACGATCCACAAAAAAATGTTAATGTAATTATTTAACAATGAGTGTTATTAACTATCAATTAAAATTATAGGAATTAATTGAAATAAAAAAATATTAAATATTAGTTGAAATGGTTTTATATACAAAAATATTTATAAAAAATACTTAATTTTTAGTAAAGTTATTATTTGTTTTTTAAAATATTTTTTTCTCAACAAATTTTATTTTTTGCGAAAAAACATAAAAGTAATGTTTAATTTATTTAGAAATTGAATTTAATAAATAAAATTCATTTTTTAAATCATTATATCAATGTTATATTAGGATTAATTTTTGGGAATTTGTTTTAAAAGATTAATTTTTCAATGAATAATGAAAAATACTGGTTTGTACTGAAAATTTCCATTTCATTTAATGAATTTATAAGGTTACTTTTTAAAAAAAATAGATTAAAAGTAAAATTACTTGAATTATATATTAATTAATCCATCTTTTTTTCATTTTAATTATTTTAACACTAAATTTTGATTAAAAAACCTTTCAAATTTTTAACATTTTCTATTTCAAAACCTACTTTATCATCATGCCCTTAGGTTTAATTCTAAATTAAATTGTGAAAAATATTTGAATTGATTATGAAAAAATTGATTTAATATTTTTAATCATCATTATTTATATTACCTAATAATTTCAAATTATGTTTTTACCATAATGAACAGTAAATAATAAAAATCATTTAATGAGTTTATGAAAAAAAATGGGTTTATCGGGGGTCAAACTAAAACTATAAGGGTTAAAAATGACCCAAAACTTATCCAACACCCATTTTATGTCCATATTTATACCCTATAATTTATAAGTCTCTATAATATTCCATTTTTATCCGTTGTTCATTTGAAAAATGTTTTTATAACTTTTTCTTTTCAAAAATTGCAAGTGTTACACTAAGCTCACTTCTAAAAGTCCACCACCTCTTCTCTCCACATCTCACATTTGAAACAATTTGGTTCTGAAAATACCTAAAAATTTACTTTCTTAATTCCCTCATCTAATTTTTTAATCCTCAATTTAGTCATAAATATGACCTAGAAAATCTTTTGGTGCAAACCAAAAGAAGGTGATCGAAGAAGGGGTAATGTCCCCAACCGACCATTTTATTTTATTTCTTCTTCAACCTCCTCAAATTATTATTAAACCATGATATAATAAAAACCTTATTATATTAAAAATATTAAGATATTTTTTTATATATTTAGGACCATTGTCTATATCCTCTTACATCATGTGGGATACAAATTCATCATTCTTGTGTATGGTAGACTACCACCTCATCAACCGATGTTATTCATTTTTCATCATCACCTTTAAAATATGAATATAATGATTGAATAAAGGTTTATATATTATATATATTATATCATTATAATTATATAATTATTATATCACATTTTCCTCCTAACTTTTTATTCGGTGGGAATATGATAACGTCGCTCATTTATACGGAAGACTACCGCCTCATCAAGCCATGCCATTTTTTCATTCTTTACTATGAAGATTATAAGTATGGGTTTTATGAACATATATGAAATATATGGAATAAAAATTATTATATAAGGACAATATTTTACTTACCTTTATTTCTTTCAATCCGTTGAGAAAATGGAAATATTGTTCATGTGTATGTACGGCCTACCGTATCCATGAGTGGTGTGTTTCATTTTATATCTCTAAATTTTATAGATGACTCTAAATAAATATATACTAGATAAATATTATATTTATATACTGGTTAAAAATTTATATATTATGGAACCATTATTAATGTAATAGGACAAAAAAACCAAACTTACATGTAAAACAATGCAGTTATTGACCAAAAATGTGTCTTTAACAAGTAATTGTTAATAAATTATTAATAAAAGGTCATAAGTAAATAATATATAATATTATATATAAAATTATGACTCTTTAATATAATTATAATAAACATATATTTACTATTCGTGAGTTTTGAACATGTATGATTGAATTCATGACTTAATGTAAGGGATTTTTGTCTCAAACTTATTTCATTGAGGAATTTGTAATGTTATGCACCTAACTTATTTTATGAGTTGAATATAGGTCCCCATTTACATGTAATATCAAGAATTTATTTACTCCCATAATATTATATGTTTAATTTAATTTTATTATTTCATGGGGTTTATTATACAAAGGTACCAAAGTGGTTAGAGTTTTATGTTACAGTCTCATCATTTATCGAAATTGTACAAGATTATACATCCAATGATGAAATATTATGATCTATATATCAAGAATATAATTTATATTATTATAATATATTTATTTAAATATAACACATTTTTTACCTTCATTTTTATATTTTTATGTACTCAAGTGTTTAAAAATAATGTTTTATGAAAAATCACCTTTATTTATCTCTTCAGTCGAAAACTTGTTTTCTTCCAAAACCATGATTTATAAAAATGCTTTTAATATTATCCAAATTATTTACTAAATAAATCTTAACCCGTTTTTTAGATTTTATAAAAAAATTGAAAGGTATTTTTATGTCGTTTTCTAGGAAAGGCATGTTTGTCTTTCACTAAAAATAAGAATAGAATCTTTTTTTAACATGTATTGAATGAATAGGATTTACCAACACCATGACCATTATTTTTATTTAATATTAATTTATATATTTTCAAAAAAAATCAAATAAAATTATTTCAATAATATTTTATTTATTTTTTTGAGAAAATGTGATTTTCAAAGAAACTATATTTTCCTCAAGAAACATTCCATATGATTTATCTTTAAAAATCATTTTCCATATAAGATTAAAAACTTTGTTATTACTTATTATTTACTGTGGATCTGATCTAAGGATATCATTCTTATTATTTCTCTGAATAGTTTACATTTATGATGAAATGATTTTTATGAAACCTGTTTCTCTTCCACAAGTTATACCATGATAAAAGGCTTGTGAAACCTTCTTCTTTCTCTACATGTTATCCTATGATGAAATTATTATTAAACCTTTTTCATTTCAACAGGTTATTCTATGATGATTTTTTTTAAACTCATTTCTTTTAGTAGGTTCTTATATGATGAATGTTTTATATTTTTGTGTCATATTCATGTATACATTTCATTATGTGATGGATGGGACCTATATATCCTTACAATGTATTAGGTAAAGATTGATATCTCATGAGATAAACAAGACTGGAATGGGGATTGAACCCAGTTCAGTAAGGGACTATATGAAATATGATTGTCTTGGTAGTAAAACTTTAATACTAAGATGATTTGGGAAGTGAACCTATTCTACTCTGATATTCTTGTCAATGATCCTTGATCTACTAAGGAAATGATTTTATATTCTTATGTGTATTCCATAAAACTATATCGTATTCTAATGTTATGTTCTCATGGTTTATGTTCATTGATTAAATTAGGATTTATATATTATAAATTTTGATGATTGAATTTATGACTCATGTTTATGATCTATATTATGTATGTTATTGTTTTTAAATGTATTCTCATGTTATCACAACCTTATGATCGTGATATATTTGTATCTCCCTTTTTTACCCTTACTAAGAATTGGATATACCCCTTTCTTATGTTTCATGTCCTCAGGTTATGATGACATGTATTATATATTATATATTTCATAAGGGTAAAATTTATTAAGAATGTAGTGGGATATGATGTTTCTCACTTATGGACCATTTGGTTATGTGTGCTAGTATCAAAATGAAATATACCTTTATGATCCTCATTCATGTGTTTGTGTAATGTATTGAATATTAATTTAAAAGATGTAATATATATATATATATGAGAATTTTCAGTCTTTAAAAACCCATATAATACATAATTTAAAAAAAGAATTTTTTCCTACATGTATAATCATACATAGGTTTTTCCCTAAACTTCTCTAATCCTAATCCCCAAAAAGAACAAAACTAACCCTCAAAAATAACTAAACCTGGATTTTATAGAACCTTTAGAGACCCAAGATAAAAATATCTTTATTTTACATCATTAACAAGATTTAAACATTAAATATAATATAATAACATCAGAATATTAATTATGGAAGAATTAATGTCTTTGAGGACTAGCTATATAATCAATTTATTTTATAATACTTGGGAACACATGTTAATAATTTAGTCAGACTACACTCACTCCATAACTTTCATAAGTTATAATCTTATTCAAAACCTAGTGAAATTAAAACATAATAAAGGAGTGATCTTAGATTCCAAATAAGGGTAAATATTGGTGATAAAAATGGAATATAATTAGTGAACATAAGAAAAGAATATGGGTATAATAAAGATACATAAGAATATTATACCAAAAAAATAATAAATAATAAATCAATGAATAATTCTTCAAATAACTTAATACATGAATCGAAATATTTTCAAAACATGATTCAATAAAAATTATCCATGATACCATAACATAGGAGAGATAATAATCATAAAATTATGATATCATTAAAATGTAAAATAAAAACTATTATAGGGAATATTACATTCATGAGCCACACCGTCAGTTCCAATTCTTAGAAGCCACTAAAATGTACTCATTAATACTTATCTCATGAGATTTAATCTTTTAACCAGTTTATTGGAGTAAAATATATGACCCCACCCATCACAATAAATAATTATTAGTGTTACATTAATTTCATTCACTTATAACATCATAAATAGCCCATGAAAAATAAAATGGGTTTTATAAAAATTTCAAACAAATATTAATGGATTTTTTTAGCACAAATAACCCATGTAAATAAAATTGGTTTCATATCCTTTTCAAAGCTAATCACGTAACGAAATCATTCATAATAACTATAATATATACCCAAAGAAAATAAATGTTATCCAAATATATCCTATAACTTTCGAGGGAAATATCATTCATCTAAGATACCGAGCCATATAGTATTTACATTAAATATACAATACGTTAATATTAATGTCATTAATTTCCTTAACACATAAAAATATGGAATATAGGTGAAGATCATTCGATTAGAAGAAATAAATATACAATGTTCATAGAATAAAAGCATTTTATGATTGCTCATATTTATATGTAGTGGAAAATTTGAAAAGACAAAGGTAGTGATGGGTCACTTATCAAAAATAGAAGGAAATTATATAATTAAAATAGATAAAGAAGGTAGATGGTATCATTTTATGGATTTCCTTGATCAATTATGAGAAATGTAAAAGAATAATTACGTAAATGATATATAAATTTTAAGAGTTTTAGAAAAAAAAATCACTATAAAAATAACAATTACTATTGTTCATTTAAAATTGTTTTAAAATAAATATTTTATTAAAATATGATAACATTAATTAATTTTATAAACCATAAAAATATATATATATATATATAAATTCATATAATATAAAAAAATTGGAATAATTTTTTCACGAGTAAAATGTTAAAAATATATTGTTTTCTCACTTTGTTGTAAATACCCATATGAAAAAACATTAAAATTATTTTAAATTTTATAATAAAGTTAAATTATTATAAAATAAAATTAATAAATTATTGAGGAATATATAATTAAATTATAAAATTCATCCAATGAATATGGAAATTGAAAAAGGGAGGTTCTCGACCAAGAAGATGAGACATGGTTGGTTTCACTTATAAGAAACACTTTGAGTAAAATACGAGTCCAGGGGAAATAAAATTTGAAGGGATATATAAAACCCCATTAATATAAAATGAAAATATTGCGAGGTTTTTAAAATAATAAAAACTCCCCAAATGTATTATCTTTCAAAAAAATTATTGATTTGAATAGAAGATTGGAAACAAAGCCCTTATGCATTGAGTAACATTTTAATCAAAAAAACTTTCAAGTTTGGTATCTTTTGAATAAAATTACATTTAAAAGAAAATAATATATATATCTGAAAAACCCCATAAAGATGGTTAAATAAATTAATTAATTAGAAATCACAAAATGTTAATGGTACTATGGTGAACATTAAAAACTATGTCTCAATCAATTAAATTTGAGACAACGAACCCCTTAAAACATTAGAAATTTTTTATTCAAATCCATTGATGAATATGATTTCGGATGAAATATTAAATAAAATAAATAATTAGTGTATCAAGATACAAAATATTAAATTTTTATTAGTTAATCCATTCCAATGAATAGATAGTGTATAATAAGAAATATATCTCAAGGGTGAAAATTTGAGATAAGAAACGTGTACGTTAATTAATGGATTCTATAAAAGTGAATGAATCTCCAATATAAAAAAATAAATACATAAGACTTATATTTTAGAACATTATTCATAACCAAAACCATTATATACTAAATTAATAATTACTTTCAACATTTATATTCGTTATTTATTATTTATTCTCAGTATTAGGTGTATGTAATTGTGATCATTTTGAATTAGTTTCGTAGTAGTGGTGTTGTTATTTATTCTTCACCCAAGTTTCATCAATCCAAAATATCAAAAGGTACTGTAATTTTTTTTAAAACTTTTTTAAAATGATATAATTTTATTAAATATAAATTTTGGTTACAATTATTGTAGATTAATTCGGTGACAAACATATTTTGATGTTTTTTAACAAAGGAATGATGGTATCTTAACTAATGAGTTTAATATTTATTTTTACATTGCATAAAAATATTTTCTTTGATTATTCATATCATATATTATAATTAATTATGTTCTCAAAGTCTTCCATAACATTATTTTAAATCATTGTTCAATTATGTGGTTAGACTATCCTAGACATGAACATGTCATAATTGATGGATGATTATTATAATAAAAGTGGATTATTTTGGAATATATCATTATTAAAAAAAAATAATGATATTTTTTAATAATTCTATTGTGTTTAATCACATATATATATATAGTTTAATAAATAAAAAATAAATAAGAGAAAAATGGGATATGTTACTTCATGGAGGTGGTAGCTTGCACAATGCAGAGTTAATGTTTTCATTTCCCAAGGAAGGAGAGGTATGGATGGTGGATTATAATTTTAATATTAATAAAAATAATGACATTAAATATTTCATATTTATAATTCAATTTCACCCTTATAACCAACTAATATAGGTGATGGTAAAAAAATAAGTTGTCACTTTATTAAGATGGTAGTGTGCACAATGAACCAATGACAGCTTCATTTTTCTTAATAGAAAAGGAAAAATGTGGGTAATAGTTATTACCAAGGAACAATAAAATTCAGTATAAAAAATAGTGATGTCTCTATAAAGTAATTATAAAATTATATTTCGATGGTAAAGTGGAAATGAAAAGAAGTTAGGGAAAAATCTACTTCTTCTGAGAACTTAAGCTTTCCCTTGGAAGACTCCTTGGAAATTGAAGTCTTAAGCCAATATATTTGAACCAAAGGATCAAGAAAAATGAAATATTTTTATAAATTATTTTTAATGTGAATATTTTCATGTGTAAACCAAATTACTTTAGTGGTCTTTAATGGGTGGTGAGATACCCCTCTTATACGTGTTGAAAATGGTATTTTTGTAAATATTTCAACATAATATAAATAATGATCCTGTGTCACATGTAAATAAGACACAAAAATAGAAACAAAATATATTGTTTTATGATATAAGGTCTATCATACCTCTACCATTCATTTTAACACATTTTTAAACGTTTTTAAGCCATTTACACTTAGAACATTCACTATTACCATTTTTGGTTTTACTGTGGTAACAAGTTTTTACCTAAGAAATTTAATTTTAATGTATGAAAATAAAAATATCCCTTTTTAAATAATTTATATTTAATTATTCCAAATACTAAATCCATTTTGTTAGAAAAAATTCCTATATTTAATAAAAAGCAATTTTAACATTAGCGCGTGTAATGTGTAAAAACCTTTTTTAATAAAAATTATATTGTTAAGATTAAAAGTTATGTGTTCGATAAAATTTTCAATTCATTAGAATTTTATGTTATAAATTTTATTATTATTGAGGAAATAAAAAATATTCCTTTCAAAGACATCCAAAATATAATTTTACCAAAATGATATTTAATTAAAAGAATATACGAAAAGCTTTTCTTATTGGAAAATATTACATAAGTCCTTAAAATTATAATCATAGGATTTATAAATTCAAAATAATATTTAAAATTGAATAATTTTTATTCATTAATAAAATATAAATGTTTTAAAAAATTATAATTGACAATTATATTATGATAATATCATATAAATTATGGTTTTGGTAAAAACAAAATTTTTACAATTCACCATAAAAATAAACTATTATAGAAAAAACCAAAAAAATTATCCTAAGATGATATTTTTATTCAATATACTATAATGATGTTTATTTGTTAAATTGAAATTCCTAAATTTATAAAATTATCTTTTAAATGAAAATACAATATATAAACAAAAAACAAATTTTATTGAAAAATTATGCTTTCAAACATTTTTTTTTCTTAATATTATTTCATATTAGTTTAAAATTTTAATAATATTAATACATTAGGTAATATGAGACACTAAATAAAATATTTTTTTGATAAAAAAGATATTACATTTATACTTAATACGCTTCAAAAAAATATCATCATCATTAATTATTTATATTCAAAAATATAATTTTACTAATCCATTTTTATTAAGATATTTAATTGAGTTTTATAAATACTTAATATAATATTTTAATAATATTAACATTAATATTAATATGTAATACATAAATATATATTTATAAAATTTTAAAATATAATTATTATTTCATTGTGAGTTATCTTAGTCTAAATTTACTACTCACAATACAAAATTTCAGTATTAATATTGGATACATGTATATCCAATTAATATATTCTCAATGATCATATCTCCAACCACCATATTTCTAACAACCATATTTCATTTCTATATACATACATTCTAGAATCATGAAGTCTATTCTTACTTATTAATTCACATATCTCATTCCAATTGTATTCATTTTAGCTCTCAAAACATGTTTTATCCTTTAATGAAGTTCATCCACATTATTGGTTTTTATTTTATATTGAATATTATCATAGGTGAAGATGATGTAGGATAACCCTAAGTGTTGAAGATTTTATGTTTTTAATTTATTTCCCCATGTTAATTTATTCATTTCTAAAAGATGTAATAATCTATGGTGATCAATAATTTGTTTCATTAGATTTTATTATCGTTATTTTTTTATTAATGAGTGAATTGTTTTTAGTTGAGTTGAAATAATATATTTATTATTAAATCTTAAATTTCAATTACATTGAAAAAAAAAGAAAAAAGTTTAGAATTATAAATTTGTAGCCTATAAAAAGAATATGCTTCCTAAAAACATGGTGCATTTCCAAAGTTGGGTATCATGAAAATAAAGGAAATCAACCTTTCTCCCTCCTCCTACCATGCATGACCCCCACCACATATCTCTTTATCTCATCACTAGTAATCACCACAAACTTTGACATCGTCTCTTGGTACTCACTGCCAACAAGGCACTACCACCATATACCACTATCAAAGGAAGAGTAAGAAAAGGGGTAATCTGACATCAATTCATTCACAAACCTGGATATCATGTATAACAACCACCCCAAACATTTGTGGTTGGATGCGTAGAAATCAATTCAAGTGGGGTGTCTATTAAAGTAACTTAAAAATAAAAGGATATTAGATATAATACAATTAATTGGCTAAGGGTATAAATTTAATGGAACTAGAATATCCTACATCAGTGGCACATCACCTCGTGACATCCTCTACCAACGTTTTCCACCACTAAATGAAACTTGCTCTGAAAGAAGATAGAACAAATCCGATAATTACTCTTTAATTAAAAATTCAACCAAATTTAAGGTTCAATATTTTTTAACCACATTCCATTTATTTAACCATTCAATTCCATATTTAATGAAAATTCAATTCCAAGAATAGTCTTTATTTAATTCATATATTAACCTTTCAGTTCCAACTCATTCTCCAATATTCAATTCACAAATCAATTACCACACATTCAATTGCATCCCACTCTAATTTAATTACACCCCATTATATATCTATTTCTTTGTTACTAGACTCAACCTATATCTACCAGGAAACTATAAGAAACAACACAAGATAATATCACAACTATCCCACAAAAACAATTCCACATCTCATGATTCGTCTATCGTAAAATCCTTACTATTACACTCTAACATCTAGAAACCAACCACCATACCTCATCCCTTAACGTATCCCATGAAAAAAAATGATATCCCAACTACCTCAATTTATCCTACATCTGAGCTACTTACTTCTACTATCTTAATATACATAAATGTTTCAAAAAACCATAATAGAATTATAGAAATCACACTAACACACATAGAATAAGATTTAAGCTTCCACAATTTTCACTATTTCAGTTTCAAAAGGGTTTTCACAATATTTCATCATAACTTTCAAGGGTATTTTCAAATAATTTTCAAATTATCATAAAAACTAATTCAAAGATATATATATATATATAAGTGATTAACCATTTATGAAAAGTGATTTAAATAGAATAAAACATGTTAGGGGTTTAAAATTGATAGAAAAACACACACTGCATATAAAAAAAATTATAGTCACAACAACATCAAGTCATATGGAATAGAAATTGGTAATAACAAAAACACTAATAAACACATGAAAACCCATAACTGCTTCCATTTAATTACAACACATACAATTCATTATCTTGTGTAGTCATTATGTACTATCTACCCCAAAGGGAAAAAAATAATGGGAATCCCATATATGCCTAAAATAAAGAGAGAACAGATATCTTCTTCCAAGATCGAGGATATCTAAATCCATGGGAATGATCTGAGTAGTAATAAAATTATCAATAGAAAGATATCACATAAAGAATTTACTAATAGCCTATAGCATAGTGTTACCCAACAATCTCCATCCACAAAACTTCCCAAACCATCCACATGTACAATAAAAACCTTATTAGGACATGGAAAGAGGAGTAAATAATAAAGGGAAGAAGTGGAACTAACAATACATCACCAATAACCAATCCATTGAAGTTAAGGTTCAAATACACTAAAAGGGTGAAATACCTCCTAAGGACATACCTTGGTTATCTAAGAGTCGAGTTAAAAGTAAAAGAGAATAAAGTGTTTTAATGGGGGTTTTCAATTTTTACCCACATAGTAATTAAAAGATCATAGTGAAACCATCCTAACCACTCTATGGTAAATAGGGTTTCACATCAAACCATATCACAAGTCTAGGTGGTTGTTCTGTCCTTGTTATGTCTTTAAGTGTTTTCTAAAAATAGTTTTTAAGTGTTTCATACTTATAGGATGGATAAAAAATGGAAATATTTGTTCTTTATCCAATAGAACATTCATTAATATGGGTATTTAATAGATACATATTTGGTTATTGAATCTTGTCATTCCATCATGATCATAGTTGGACTCTGAAACATTATTTTCCTTCATTTATAGCTCCAAATACTTATTTTTCACTTCTTTAATCTTTACTTGAATGGATGTTATAGCATTTATTTGAGAAATATAATATTTAAACCCCTCCCTCATGATTTAAAGTTGAATCCTTTGTAAATCCAAAAGTATTGGATCTTTTTAAATCCTCATCATGGATAATATAACATTATCCTTCTCACTTATCTCATCAGTCACCTTATTCACCGTTAGAGGATGGTAATGTATTTAGAATTCCTAATCTTTAATCAACTCAATCCATCTCTATTGGAACATATTCCACTCCTTAAATGTGAATATACACTTTAATCTTTTAATATCAGTATATATATCACAATTTTCACCATAAAGATAATGCCTCTATATTTTCAATGAAAAAATTACCCTTCCCATCTCCAAATCATGAGATATGTAATTTTTCTCAAGTACCTCCAATTTTTCTAAGGCATGCACTACCACCATTTCATAATTCATGAGAAAAAAACACATTTCCATATTTAATATTTTACTATATATCAAAAAACCCTCAACACTACATGGTTGTGTGACTATTGGTGCACTAAATAACCATATCTCAAATTTATTGAAATTTTATTCACATTATTTTAATTAAAAAAACATTTCTCTCTTATGAAATAACATAGTTAGTGGGAATTATTTCTATGAGATGTTTTTTTATAAAACATCAATAATATTCATAAAATCAAATAAAACTATGGATCTCATTCGCAATTCTTGTTCTATTATATTTCCCAATAAATTACATCTTTGAAAGATCAACTGATATACCCTCTATTAAAAATATATAACCCAATAATGAATTATTCCATATATATAATTCACATTTTCTAAATTTGTAATAATACTTCTCCTTCATTAAGGTTTTAAAAAAAATACTCAAATGATCGTCATGTTCTTCCTTTATATTGTAAAATATAATAATATCATTTATAAAAAACTAAAAACAAATCAAGGTAATATCATAAGACACTAATCACTAAATCCATGAAGATATATATTGATTTGGTAACTCCAAAACTCATTAATTTAAATTCATTGGCTCCATACCATATTTCGAAGGTTTTCGGGGGTATATCCTCTATTTTAACCCTTAATTAATTATATACATATCAAATTTCAATCCTTGAAATATTTTCGTATCCAAGGAGTTGATCCAAAAAATCATCAATATAGGGTAGAGGATAATTTTTATTGAAAGTGGTTTTTCTAAGTTCTTGATATTCAATGGAAAATATCATTAAACTATCTTTATTCTTAAAAAATAACAATTTATCCCCATTATGACACACTAAGGAATATTAATCCCTTTTTATAGATTCTCTGGGAGTTTCTTATTTAATTCCAACAACTCAACCAGGTCTATTCTATAAGTATTCTATATAATAGTTGTACCACCTAGTATACCACTTATTGAAAACTCTACATCAGGATTCAGAAGAATACTAGGAAACTCTTTAAGAAATATATCAAAATATTCTCAAACAGTAGTTATATCATTAGTATTTATTTTATACCCATCCATTTGAGTTAAAAACCCCGCATGAAAAGGTAGAAAGACCCACGTAATGGAATTAATTTTCAATAGAAGTTCATATTCATCTTCATAACAATATATGATTATCGGTTGATTCACAATATAAATTGTGACTTACCTTCCTCATAAATTGATATTGTATCTATATAAAGAGATGTAATCCATTCACAAAATCACATAAAAATCAACTATATGGAGAATAATAAGACTTTTATAATGCACATTCTCATAAACATCTATCAGATAAGATCTTTAGACATGAGATGAAATCATTATACCATTTGTATTTTTCACCAAGAAATAAATATTTAAACATTAATGTGGTGATGTGATACTCTTAGAAAATTATATAGATATAAAATATTGGGTAAAATCAAAATAAAATAACACATTTATTTTTCTAGATTTGATCATAAGTGTACCTTTCACCACTTCATTCTCATGGACCACTTTTTGAAGTTTTGATTTCAAAGGTGTTCCCTTTTCCATTGGCATAGAAGGTTGCTAATGTTGATTTTCATTATTAACCCTTGGATCCATACACTAGTTGGTGAAATTTCCATATTCCTTGAAATTATATAATTAAAATATGGTTGATTTATATGGTTTATCTTTCCTCAAATAATTTATCAGCCACTACATGTCTCTTTCAAATTGTTTTAATAGATAAACCGCTTTTCTAAACATGAAAAATTTATGTATACCCTTAAGGAAATTTCCTTATTTATTATTTATATATTATTAAATAGTTTTGGATTTAATGATAAAACCAATTATTGAAAATAATATTACATCCAATTAGTATCAAATACATGGTATTAATACACAAAATAATCATTCAATTTTCCTTGAAAGTTTAATGATAAAACCAACATCATACCTCAAAATTCTGGTGAACTTTTCCTTAGAGGTACAAATGGATTCACAATCCATTTATTTTAGTTCCAAGAATCCTCATTCCATTTTAGTGAAAAGTGTTTAAGGAAAATAATTATTGAAAAATAAATTCTTATAATCTTATAATTTGATGAATTAAATATCTTACTCTTTCCTAAAATTCCTAATAGGATTCCATAATTTTTTACCTTCACCTTCTGAATAATACACATTCAAAACAACCTTCTCATCCTATGAGAAATGGTGAATGAAAAATCTCTTTTCTGTAGTACTTATCCCTTAATAAAAAATAAGTGGATTAGAGGACCCATAAAATAAAGGTGGATGTTTCCACATGAAAGACTCAATGGTTAGTTGTTCCATAATTTAAATGTTTAGAATTTATTCTAGAATCATGTTACCATTCAGATCTTGAGAGAGGTATGTGATATGGCCATAATATTTTTCATCACAGTTCTTATTCTATTTGATTCATCATGAGGATGGTTATTGGATTGGCCATAACATTTTTTTCACATGATTCCACTTATTCCCAACCATTTACTAAAGCTAAAATTATTATTATTTGTATCTACAATAAATAATAAAATTGAGAAATTATATTATAATGAAAATCATTTCCAATATGTTCTAAACTATAACACCATATTATCACCCTATGAAACTTTAGGTTTATTATATATTAGTTTTTTGTAATAGGTTTTAATATGTTTTATCCTCTCTTCCTTCATATTTTAATGTCAAAAAATTACTAAAACCAAATTTTATACCATCTGTATCGACACATTCATTTAATATGTAAATATTATATAATTTTATATGAACATTCAATACATCTCACAATAATATGCAAGTGAGGGTAATAAAGCTTTAGTGTATTTGGATACTAGATACATAATCAAATTATCTCATAAAATATCTTTAATATATTCTATAAATTTCTTATATCATAGTAACATTCAAATAAATTTCTTACTTAAAACCAGTCTTCATAACCTGGGGAAATGGAAACATAAGAAAGGGTGATCTTAGATGCTCAGTAAGGGTAAATATGAGAGATATTAGTTAATGATCAAAAGTGAGCATAAGAAAATGGGTATGCGAACACTATAATATCATACAAATTCGTACCCAATATTTTACAGACCTATAAATAATAAGTCCATAATAAGGTTTTTTTATAACAAAAAAATGAGTTATAAGAGTGCAGAATCATCTATAATCAATGATGATACTTGAGTGCATATCATAAGCATAAGACATAATTTTTTGTCATATATATAAGCATAGAAAAAAATTTACTTAGTCAATGTCCACTTATATGACTATTATAATGTAAAAATACCATAGTGGATTGGGTTTACTCCCTATTCCCATAAATATAATGGAATGAGTTCTATAATGTATTTGGTTAGCCCTTAATTCCTATAAAAATAGTGTAATGAGTCGCACTAGGGATTGGGTTCACTCCCCTTCCCCTTATATATTATCTCAGTTTCCCTAATTCATTAGAGAGATATATAATTTTAGGCCCAACCATCAAATAATAAAAAATATACCTATTTTATCCACATGATCACAAAAAGTATATTAGCCCCTCATAGCTTAATTAACATTTGGGAAAGAAACTGTTTTAATAAAAACATTCTTAAAACATCATCATTATTGTCCATCCAAAGAAATAATATAGATGTTATCAATAGATCATCTCCCCAGTAAATCAATGTGTTTATTAAATGATGTTTACATTAAAAACAACAAAAAGCATTCTTTTTTTGGTAATTTTTAACGATGAAAAATTCCTCGAAAATAAGAATAGATTTTTTTTATAAATACATAGAATCATATAATGTAAT
The DNA here is from genome assembly GCA_963277665.1 of Viscum album. Classification (NCBI taxonomy): domain Eukaryota; kingdom Viridiplantae; phylum Streptophyta; class Magnoliopsida; order Santalales; family Viscaceae; genus Viscum; species Viscum album. The sequence goes on from OY728141.1 coordinate 1,069,598,161, forward strand.
ATTTAATAAAAATAATGTTCATGATGGAGGGAGAATCCATTAATTCAGTAATCATTAAAAAATTTAATTTACATTTTAGTAAAAAGTCAAATATAACCCATATGAAAAAAATTTAAAGGAATCCTTTTAAAAAGTTTTCAAAAAATAAAAATATTGTTGAGAATTATTATACACAATCATTAGAAAATAAAAAATAATTTTTTTGAATAATTTTAAAGAATATTGACAGTTAATATGTAAATCCTAGCCTGTCTCATTTGAAAAGAAACTGGACCTATGTGTTATATAACATCAGGCACACCCTCTTGTACACTAGAGGATACTTACTAGAAGTGAGCATCTATTTGAATATTGTGTGGAGACTACACACTCTATAAATATTATAAATAATATATGAAATAAGGTAAAACATATAACCAATCCAAATAAACAACATAGATAAGGCATCTAAAATGCCAACAATTACTATAGTATCAAAATTCTATAAAAATGCAGTATTCCATCCATGTAACAGTGGCTCCCCTATGGTGGATCAAATACAAGGTAATAAAATAAAAAAATAAAATTAACTAAAATATCATCCCAATTTGTATTGATTCTTTCATAGTCCCTTCATCTATACTCTAACCAAGAATTCCATGTCAACAACATGCAATAGTACATGCCATGAACCCACACCTATAATGAAATAGTGATATCTTCTCTGGTACCCATTTTACATGGACACTAGAGAGAGGGTGAAAGAAACTAAATAGACCACCCCCATTGGAATCCCTAAAATAAATATTATAATATAAATATCATACCTAATTTTTAAAATAAATATCTAACTGTAAAATTAAAAAAAATAAGTAAATCAGTAACAACCACTAATTCCATGGGGTCACAATGATGCTTGAGTTCGTTCATAATATTTTTAATCCATGGGTATTAGGACCTAATTAACTTTACCCACTTCATATAGTGTCGAGATATCTTTGTGCATGTTTTTATGACTATGTGAGCCAATATAATACACCCAAGTCTCCCTAGTATACAAAATAACTATCAAAGACCACCCCTATTAGTGTTTTCTCATCCAAGTCATAAGACATAAAGTAACACAAAAAACCCCTATAGGATTTTTCTCATCCAAGTATCATGGACCTCCGTAAGGTATTTTTATATAAATTATTAGGAACCTGCCCAAGGGAGTTTCCAATAAAGTATCATGGACCTACTAAGGGAGTTTTCTTTTTCAAACAAATATAAAAATAAATTTCAAACCATCCATTCTAACTACCACTATAATACTCAATATTGTTCCCACTTACCATTATTTAATAATTACCAATTCACATGAAAATTTTATTATAATTAACAAGTCATCAGCCCATAACATCCATTAATCATTTTACAACCCATGGTTTATAAATTTACTTTTGTTATATAAAATCATATTCTCACCATTTCATTTTATAAATGTCTATTTCCACTAACCATGATATTTGGTCACTTAAGTTTCCAACTATAAATCATGGAATATTCCATCAACTTCCATATAAAATAATCATTTAAAATTTCAACATAATCCTTTCATTTACCATTTTACATATCATTACTTAATATCATTTTCCTTTTTAAAATTTCAATTCCAATTTATACATTGGATTTTATTATTTCAATTCCCTGTCACCATACTAAAACAAAAGTTATCACTTTAAAATTAAATATTTTTCATTTTATAATATCTATAAAATTTAAAGGGTAACATTTCCATCTAATTAAATTTTTAATGGAAAAAATTCAATCTTGACAATCCTCTAGATATCCCTCCCCCCCCCCTTCAATAGGGTTTTATAACACATTAAATAGGGAATTCTATCCAAGGAAAAACATCAATAAATATTATTTATGTTATTTATGTCATTGTGTGGGATGAAAATAATGAATTCATAATGAACCAAAAAAATTATACTATGGGTTAATTTAAGGGACCACATACCACTTTCTAGTAGATTCCCACTCATCCGGTATTGGCCATGTTTTGTCCTAAAATAAAAGAAACTGGGAAATAAGAAAACCCCCAAATAATAGTGTATATTAGCTAAAATTAATGATAAATCAATAGATAGTGGATTAAGGATAGAAAATATGTATGATGAGGTATATTCATACATTTATCTCACCAATGATTTGGCGAAAGAATAAGTGGACCCTGGATAGAGGAAACCCACCCTGGTGGATGAAGAAGAGGAAGGCCCATTTGGTGCACTAATATTGGTCATGAGAGGGGTAAAAACCTATTTTAGGGTTTAATGGGGTTTAATTGTGTAAAATTATACTTCTTCCCGTATTAAAAACAAACCCATGAGGCCACCATCTCACTGGTGTCCCTATTGGCTAGCCGACGGTGCTGCAGTAACATACTACAACCCCATCACTTCTAGGACTACATTGAAATGATTATAAAATTACTCATTCACTCTAAGAACATATATTAAGTAAATTTAAATGATTATTAAAAAAATAACTAAACTTTTCTTCCATAAGGGGTGGGATATTGACGAATCAAAGATTCTCAACCAAAAATGATAAATAAGGTCAGTTTTTCATAAAAACATTATTTTTGTATTTTTCAATATAAAAGGTGTGGGGGATATAAATAATACTAAAAGACCAAGAAATAAATATAGGATAATAAAATAAGTTGTTTTTAATATAGAAAGGTCATATAATTTCTTGTAATGAAATAGAAATATTAACAATCTTGATAAAAATGAGATTTTAACATAAAATCATACCTCAAGTCCTGACTTGCTTCATACATTTTGTAAAATATTTTTTTAATAAATTTTTATTTATTAAATCTATTATAGAACCATATTTGTACTTATATTACTATATATCATTCCCCTAAAATTTTCAATCTGCCATTTAAAAACAATTTCTAATTAAAGTCAATTTTTGGGTATAATTGGTCTATTTTCCATGCATGTTTTAGTTTTATGGTTCCAATACATTCTTTTTTTCATGGTTATAGAATATTTATCAATTCATTAATTTTGTATATATTTATTATATACATTTTTAGAGAAATATAATGAATTTAATCATGAAAAATAAATTACATCACGTCATGGAGGTGGTAGTCAACATGCAGACACAGGTGATGCTTTCATTTTTTAACAAATATAATGGAAGGAACTTAAAGAGTAATTTAACATTCCAGAATCATAAATATATTATAATTATAATATATATTCATTAAAACCATCAATATAGTTATCCTTGAGGGTTGTGGATGAAAATGTATTATGTTTCCTCAAGGAGGATTTATTATACATGTACGCATGGGTGATGCTCTAAATTTCTTATAGATATAAAGAATATAGAAAAAAATTTTATTGAAATATAAAAATAATTTAAAATATACTTCTATTAAAATAAATTTTAAGTGTTTGATATCTTTTTTAACATTAAACACCGATCATCAAACAAATTTTGATATATTATAAAGTATCCATTAAATTGGTGGTATAAATATTAATAAAAACATTACGAAAATTATTTACAATGTATTTCTATAAGAACAAAGTTTTCATTACTTCATAATAAATAAGAACTAAATTTTTATTAAAATAATTTTATGGTTTAAAAAAATATTGACATCAAAAATGGTTTTTATTTCATTTTTTTATCGTCATTATAATTAATTTCTTTGGTTTTTTAGAAATTTTATTTTAGGATATTAGTATCCACATTGAAATAAACATTTTATTACTATCAGATATAGAATCAATATTCTTTTACACACAATATTACATGATTTTAATAATAATTATACATCGGATTACAAGCTAAGGATCATGAAGTCTAGTGTCTTGGAAGACTAGGTACCTAAAACTGAAAACATGGAACTAAATAAAACATTTGTTTATTTAATCTTCAAATTGAGCTCCTAAATTCCATTGTGCTCAAACATATACATAGGGTAACCATGGGAACAATTGAACAAATTGATGAGCTAAATATCCCAGTAATTTAATAAACATAAGAGCAAAGCATTAGCACATGTGATAGATGGCATGACATGATGATATAAAAAGGCATGTAACATATAGAATCTTAACATATAAACATGGAATCATATAAAAATGGAGTCATAATAATGTGGAAGAAACATAATACATGAATTTATTATGAGTCAAGTATAACCTCCAAGACTGTTACACATGGTAGCATAAGCTAACGCAAACTGCCAAGACCGTCGCATATGGTAGCACACGTCGTGTCTTACTACAAAGACCATCACACATAACGTCTCATGAGACTCAACTTTACCCAATTCATTGGAGTGATATCTAGGAACAACCATATTAAATTTTCATGAATATTTTTTCTTCAAAAGTAATCATTCATAATCAATCTTATATAATCATAAGGGTTACCCATGAAAAGAATTTGGTGTCACATTCTTGTCATAAAAAATAATGAACGGGAGTATCCTAAAAGATTCCATGAGAGAATAGAATTAAAAAATACATGGGACTTAATATTTTAAAATAGGAATATTTCAAGGTAATTGATTTCAAATGGAAGTGAAAGCATGTAAGTAGTGTATTTAGGAAATTCTTAGCATTGAATCATTTTAGTGCGGTTTTAAAAAAATACTATAGAGACTTTAAAATAGAAAAGGAAAATACCTTATATAAAACCAGAATTGAACGAATAAGGTATTAATAATAAAATAATGATTTTATAAAGATATTTGTTATTTAAAATATAAGATATTGTTAACTTTAAATTGTGTAAGAATTCAGAATGTTCTCTCAAAACAGGTTTTCTTATCTGGAAGTATTGAAGAGGGAATCACTTAAAAGCATATATATCCCCAAGCGAGAATGATGAAAGGGTCTTGATAAATGAATATGATACATGTACAAATAATTTTTAATATTCATATAAATATATAAGATAACTTCATTTTGGTAAAAGGATGATATGGAAACCTAATGGAATAAAGGAGGTTCGGATAGAATCTCTTACAGATCATCATCATGGTATAAGGTATACTTAAGAGGTATTAATGAGAGATAAAGGGTTTTCTCATTACATTTAAATCATGAGGGAAGTATGGGGGAGGTCATAAATCATACCCAATAATTATGTATTACACATAAAAGTTGATAATATAGAGGACATTCTAGAATAAAAGTGGAATAGAGAGGATCTCTTACCTTATGTCTTATGGTGTTCTTCATTTGATATTTATGGCATAAATAATAAAATTACATTAATTAATTAATAATTAAATAACCTATTATATATTTAAAATATTTATTATAACCTTTTAAAGTTCATTTATCACCATTTTGATTGGTTATGAGGTTCAATTTTATTGTTCGGGTCTGTTTTATTCCTTGTTTTTAATGATCAGTTCACTTATTTACATGAACGTAGAATCATGTAAAATGGGGTTGTCTAGAATTATAGTTATATTTTATTATTGAAAATTCATAATTTTAAATGGTTGTAAATTTAATTTGGTTACTTGGAGAGAATTTTACTCATTATATAAAACATTAACTATTAACGCTTGAATTAATTTGGTGATTTTTATTATAATTAACTTGTTTTTTATTATAATTTTAACTCATGTTTGAAAAATGATTACAGAACAACAAATTAGATAAAAAAATATTTAATATAATTTTTAAACCATAAAAATGGTTTCATTTCCAGAATTGAAGATGGTAATTGAAATTGAATACCAATCATCCTTCAATGTGGTAAATTAACTGTAGAGACCCAAAGCTTGACATAAATGGACATTACATTAATGTTGCGAAATATCTAATACATTACAAAAAATAGACACCAAAGGACAGTAATAATTTAGTGTCTTTGGAAACTCGGAATATAATATTCTAATCTTGGTGAAAGATCTTCAACATATCCCATAATGATCTTCCTTTTTTCATACCTAAAACGTTTCTTTATATCCTGGGGAAAAGAAAACATATAAAGGGTTAGCTAAAATTCTCAGTAGGGTAAGCATGGAGAAAATAAAACAAACCATATACATTTGAACTTCAAAACATGAACATAATATTTAAACATCAAAATCTTGAGCAACGACATAAAACATGGTAGTACATAAGGAATAGATCATAAAGAAACATTAATCATGATAAAATATAATGGGAATAAAAAATGTAATTTGTGGAAACCATTAACTACATGATTTGATTTCCATAGTATCCAAGACATTGCTGTCAAGACCATCTTAGTGGACAAAGTCCCTTTCTGAATCAAGTTCACTCCATGTTCCAGTCCTGTATTACTCAATCGGATTAACTTACCATTCCAGCCATGTCTATCTCATGAGATATAAATCTTTACCCAATGCATTGGAGGGAGATATAGGTACCACCCATCTCATAATGAAATCAATTTTACTTGTGCCACAACATAAACATAAACCATTCATCATAACCCAAAGAATAAAAATGGGTTTCATAAACATCATCCCATCATAACATAATCCATATAAAAAATGGATATCATTTCATCATAAAAAAATTAGAACCATGAGAATCATAGCGGCATTTTACTTGAAACATACATATGAAATAATGTCATCTTATATGGAAAATGGTTTTGATAAAACACTTGAAATGAATTCTTGAGGAAAATATCCTTTCTTCATCAAAATCATTTTCTTTTTACAAAATTCCATGCAATTTTAAAAGAATAGGATTTTATTGAAAATAGTCAATAAATCTTGTAGATAAAGCTTCATGAAAATAAATCATTATAAAACTGTAAAAATCCGTTCATTCCGTATAAGTTAAAAAACATTTTTCTCGTACTTTTGCCGGAAAAGTCAAAAGGTAACTCATATGGTAATGAAAAGAAAAATTCCTTACATAACATGTATTAAAAGTCAAAAAACGAGTAAAAAGGACTTTAAACATACATGAAACCATTTTTAGAAAAAAGGGACATGGATGTTAAATATAACAATAGTAAATACTTACGGATCGTCAACCTCGGATAAAAAAGAGATTGGAAAAGTTATCCCTTACCTTATGTCCAATTTATTATGTATGTGTCCGAGACTCCTGTATAGTGGGTTTAAACATATTATTAACTTGTGACAGATCCATAATAATATTTATGATATCATATATGATTTACTTACGACTTTATATTACCGGTTCTTTTGTAAAGTCCATGTTAAATCAATGTTTTGGGTAAAATCGTTTTATTTATCGTAATTGTTTGGACTTGTTGTTCATGATATTATTATTACTTATATCATGATATAATTACTTCCAGAACTTAAATCATGATTTATATATCATATATATTCAGTATATATATATAATAGATAGATAAATTAAATGAAATACACTGTTCATGGAGACGGTAGGTTGTACGTATGCATGAACGCTGTTTTCCTTTCCTTATTGAATTGAATGGAATTAAGTAGATGACATACATATATATATATATATAAATAAATCATGTAGCATTATTATTTCATATATTTAATTATTAATAATTATATATACTATATAATCATTCTTTAATTGTTAACATGGAAAATGAATCTTATCACGTCGTGGAGACGGTAATCCGTACGTACGCACGAGTGATGATATCATTCTCATATTTATTGAATGGAATTGGAGTGGATGATATAATATCATATAATCAGTATGATTTTATAATAATAATATATAGTTATTCTTTAAACCATTATACCCATCCAATTAGGGTGGTGGTGGAAAAACAGATTACACCACGGTGTGGAGACGGTATTTTGTACGTACGCACGCGCGGTGATTTCGTTTTCTATAGGATGGATAGAATATTAAATGGGGATGTTTTATATTTATAATAACATATCAGTATATAATTAATACTTATTTATTACTTTATAATGAAACCACTAATGAAGAGGAAGTAGAAGAAGAAAGAAACTTGGAAGAGTCGGTAGAAGAGATTACCTCTTCCTCGACGCACCTTTTTAAAACTTCTTCTTAGGGCACTAGAGTTTGTATTTTGAATAAATCAGAACCTGTATGATATAACTATAGAGGTTTATAATAGTAATTGGTAGGGGTTGGTCGAGATTCAAGGCTCAAAAGGGTGTGAAGAGAAAAGGGAAGGGGTGCCCTTTTTATAAGGGAGGAGTGGGGCACCTTAGGAAAAACATAAAATATTATTTTATAATAAAGTCATATTCGGTTTTTAATAGCTCCAAATTGATTAATTTTGATTCTAAGGTGGGTATGGTTCTAAATCCTCTCAAAAAATAGGTTTTAGACAAGTTTAGGTTACAATTTTATCCTTATCATTTAGATTTAACTCTAAGAAAAATACATTAACTTTTACTGTGTATTTTTGTTTTCTTACACTATATGGTTAATAAACTTACTATAACAAGCCAAAAGAACCCCAAGTGGTTCATTATTAATATAAATAACTTTATATAAGTCATTTGGCCGAACCTTATATTTTTAGGAATAAAATAACAATTAATAATATAATATTTTTTTTAAAAGCTATTTGATGTCAATTTTGACACTATTTGGTACATAATTTTTGGGAAAATCATAACAGCATGATTAGTTAGAAAAAATTTAATTATATAAATAATAACATGTCATATTAACCTATATAAGTATTTTAATTAATAAAAAGTCTAAAATTACATTTAATTGGGTATTTATAACATCAATTATGTTAATATTTCATTAATAAGGTAATTACTGCATCATCATTGTGTCATAAATAAATTTAATTTTTTAAGGTCCAAATATTATAAATAAAATACCATTATGTAGGAAATAGTTTTATCTTTATAATGAATATTTATAGTCTAATTTATCTTATGCATAGACCTATATTAAAAATTATTTAGTTATTAAACTATGATTTAAACTATTTTATCTCTTCTTTAAATAAAATAATAATAAATGTCCTAATCTAATCCAAATGGACCTAAAGGGTAATATTTTATTCCTAAGGTTGTTTTTGGTCTAATTACACTTATCCAATATAATTATGACATCTGTTATGGTAAGAGTAATATCATTTTTAACCTTAATTACCCTTTTTATTTTTAACTGTTGTAAATAAAAGTAAAAAGTTATTATTCACCAAAAATAATTTTTATCCTGTTGAACAACATATTACTCCTTGATATTAACCATGTCTCTTGGATTTTTTAAATTCCACTCACAGAAGTGGTAAAATTAATTTTTATCTAACTTTTCAAACTCTCCTAGGAGGAGGGTAAAAGACGGTGAAAAGTTCAATAAAATTTTTATATGTCTAAAATTGTTATAAAATGGCTCCAATGAAATACATTGAACTTATATAGGTATTATGTATCAATTTTGACCTAAAATAAATTTAAATAAATTAAATAATTATTTATATAAAAAGTCAGTTTTTAAATAGTAACCCAGTGTTTTCATTATTCATCAAAAATTGAAAAATTTCAGAAAAATAACAAAATTTCACCCTAGGCTAATTTCGAAATTCTGAATCCAAAAATGAAGTCAATTTTGAAAGATAAAATATATAAAATTTCAAAAAGTGGGGTTTACTATTCATAACGGATAGTTCATAATAATATTATAATAGTATATCGTTTAGTGAAACTCTGTATTGCGTACAACACACGCTATCGAGGAAGTCTTGATTGCGTGTAATGCAAGCCAAGTCAGGGATGTGTGTAGTGAAATCTCTGTTTGGTGTTGCATATAACATAATCAAATCATATTTCATTTATACATTAAAAAAATCTATACTTAATGTTGCGTGGAATAATTTCACAAAATGAACTTGAAATTGTGTGTAACACGAGCAAAGAATAGTGTTGGGTATACTGCAAGCTAATCCGGTTTTGCGTATAGCACAAGCTAATTTTGGTGTAGCATACAACATAAGACATAAATGAAATTAAAAAGAATAATTCTCATAAAATCTCGGGTTGTTACATTTTTCTCCCCTTAAAATGAATTTCTCTCTCGAAATTCATCGGGGTTATAAATGCTTTACTACTTGAAAGTTTCTTTCATAGAAACACACATCGTAAAAAGGAATAATAAAACTTAATTTTAAAATTTAAAGTAAGAAACATAACGGTTACCCAAATTAACTCATCACTGGGTTTCCACATACGAGAACATAGGTGAACATATGGATATGGAAGAAAAATCTAACCATCATGTTCTGATGAAGAGTGGTAGAGGACATGACTATGAAAAATCCAACAATCACAAAGACATAAATTTGTGATGATCTAAGGTACCATCCGATTCATTGGATATGAGGACACTGGGAAAACATTTTTGGTATTCAAGATCATTTCCCTAAAGTTGAAGAATTTTCGAATTAAAAAAAATACTTACTTGATTTTGGTACAATCTTACCATTGCTCGTGCCTTGAACAATTTCCACTTCATCTCTTAAAGAAATGAAGTTGAATTTGTCTTTTGTGAAGTGTAAGCAGATCATGCGATAGAATGATAGGTCATTCCATCTGTCTCAAACATAGGATTAGAAAAAGTTATATACATAAGTCCGTCTTATGGTGAGATTAATCGTATATGGTTCCAAAAATGGACTTCTGCTTCATATATCATACCTATTAATAAAATAAAAATAGTTTTTACTAACCAGGGACTTTCTGTAGGCCAGTGGTAGGCGATAAAGGCTTGTCGCACTTCGGTTGTGGGTTCGATTCCCGCAACCATGTCCAACGCGAAGAGTTGTCACCTGTTCTGCGGGTTTTCCATTTTCTTAAACTACACTATTATAAAATTCTATCAATAATATCGAAAAAATTTCTAGCCTTAAAAAATACTAACTTATGTTCAACATAATCCATTCCAATCTTTAGGATTATCCAAAATACTTCTTTCCAAACTCATAGTATAAAAAGAACGATTACTAAAAAGGTCATATAACAAGCACATGAATACCATCATTTATCCCTCATATATCTTATTGGTCACATTCCAATCATGTGAATACCTTAATCATGTATTATCTTGAAAAATGAATACCCATTGAACCTTAGTGAAAACATGAATATTGTCAAAAGTTAACTCTTTCCTCATACCCAAAATCCAAAAATTCTATATACTCAAACCATGATATAACCTTGTCCTTATATCAGTCATGATCTCATGAATACTATAAAACATTTAATTTTCTCCTCATCCCTTCATTATGCACATATCACATGATTTCCAAAGTATTTGAATCACTTTTCATGGTTACTGGTACCATATAATTATCGAAAACCACAATAAACCATTGCATAGATATTCCAATGTTCCACAATACTATAAATGAGATTCCACAACATTGTTTTGGAATCCCTTTACATAAACACATAGTCATTCCACCAAATCGTTTTCATACTCAACATTGCTAATAGTGATCGCATGTGATCTCCCTTTTTCCTTTTCCATAAGAGGTTGCTCACGTTTATCATCATTAACCCTTGAATTAGGGCATTGATTAGCATAATGCCCCATTTCCTTACACTTGAATCATTGAAGTGTTGGTGTTGCATTCTCTGCAGTCTTTTCTTTGTTCACATCATTAGAAACCCTTTTTCCATTACTTCGACACTCAGATACTCTATGACCTTCTTTTCCACACTTAAAACATTTTCTACTCCCTTTAAGACAATCTCCACCATGCTTCATTCCACACTTTGAGCGTAAAGAAACATTTATCATCTTTTCACCATTATTCTAAGATTTCTCCTTGAAATCCATCTTTCGTTTCTTGTCAAAACCATGAGATGGATATGTAACACCAAATTCCATTTCTACTTTTATAGCACAACGAACAATTTCATCATAGCTATTGAACTCTCTTATAGCTAATTCCCTTCGAAGACTTGGTTTTAATCCACTAAAGAATCGATCAACTTTACTTTCAGTTTGGATGATAAAGCCATATGCATACCTTGCAAGTCTTGTAAAATTATCTTCGTATATACCAACAGATTCATCATCCTTCTGCTTAAGCTCAAGAAACTCATTTTCCATCTTTTTTTGAAGAATACAAGAGAAGTATTTACTGAAAAACTAGTTCTTGAACTCATCCCATTCCATAGATTCAATTTCATCTCGGGGCCTCGTATTCTTAATTAGAGTCCACCATTGATCTGCTTCACCTTCTAAACGGTAAATATCCAGAATGACTTTTTCATGTTCTAAACAGTGAAATATGGAAAATATCTTTTCAATGGTACTGATCCATTGTTCAGTAACAAGTGGATCAGAATACCCACTAAAAGAAGGTGGACGTTGCCTCATAAAGGACTCAATAAAATATTGTTCCCTTCTCTGCTCATTTGGAAGTCTAGAATGATTCATAGATTGTGTAAGTATAGAAATAATATTTTTCACTCCATCTCTAATAACGTTGGTTTTTTCAGGAGGAAAATCATTGCATCGTCCATTACATTGATCAACACGGTTCCTTCGGGTTCTAGCCATCGTCTAAAACCCAGAAAGAATAGTGTGAGAGGAAAAAATTATGCTAGGGAAAAAACACAATAAAGGTGGAGTACCTTAGATATCTAACATCATAGGTTTAATTATAATATCATTACCATAATTCTTGGACTATAACCTATACTTATACTTAACCTTAGGGACATCCCTAGACATACCTTCAAAATATCTCTAGGTATCTCACTAAATTTGTTGCATCCTCGTTTCCAAAGGATAACTAAACCTTTCCTCTGATACCAAATGTAGAGACCCAAATCTTGACATACATGGACATTAAATTACTTTTTCGGAATATCTAATACATAACAAAAATAGACACCAATGGACCGTAATAGTTTAGTGTCTTTGGAAACTCAAAATATAATCTTCTAATCTTGGTGAAAGATCTTCAACATCTCCCATAAAGATCTTCATTTTTTTCTTACCTAAAACCTTTATTTATATCCTAGGGAAAAGAAAACATATAAAGGGTGAGATCAAATGCTCAGTAAGGGTATGCATGGAGAAAATAAAACAAACCATATATATTTGAACTTAAAAACATGAGCATAATATTTAAACATCAAAATCTTGAGCAATGACATAAAACATTGAATTACATAATGAATAGATCATAAATAAACATTAATCATGATAAAATAGCATGGGAATAAAAAAAAATGTAATTTGGCAACCATTATGAACATGATATGATTTCTATAGTAGCCAAGGCATTGCTGCCAAGACCATCTTAGTGGACAAAGTCCCTTTCTGAATCGAGTTCACTCCTTGTTCCAGTCTTGTATTACTGAACCATATTAACTTACCATTCCATCCATGTCTATCTCATGAGATATAAATCATTACCCAATTCATTGTAGGGATATATAGGTCCCACCCATCTCATAATTAAATCATTCTTACTTCTTCCACAACTAAAACATAAACCATTCATCATAACCCAAAGAATAAAAATGGGTTTCATAAACATCATCCCATCATAACATAATCCATATAAAAAATGGATATCATTTTATCATAAGAAAAGTGGAAACATAAAAATAATAGCGACATTATAGTTGAAACATACATATGAAATAATGTCATCTTAGGTGGAAAATGGTTTTGATAAAACACTTGAATTGAATTCTTGAGGAAAATATCCTTTCTTCTTCAAAATCATTTTCTTTTTAAAAAATTCCATGCAATTTTAAAAGAATAGGAGTTCTTTGAAAATATTCAATAAATCTTGTAGATAAATCTTTATGAAAATAAGGCGTTATAAAACCGTAAAAATCCGTTCATGTCGTATAAGTTAAAAAAACATTTTTCTCGTACTTTTGGTGGAAAAGTCAAAAAGTATCTCGTATGGTAAAGAAAAGAAAGATTCCTTACATAACATGTAGTAAAAGTAAAAAAATGGGTAAAAAGGACTTTAAACATACATGAAACCATTTTTAGAAAATAGGGACATGGATGATAAATATAACGCCAGTAAATACTTACGAATATTCAATCTCCGATAAAAATGAGATTGGAAAAGTTATCCCTTACCTTATGTCCAATTTATTCTGTATGTGTCCAAGACTCCTGTATAGCGGGTTTAAAAACATTATTAACTTGTAACAGAACCATAATAATATTTATGATATCATATATTATTCACTTATGACTTTATATTACCCGTTATTTTGTAAATTCCATGTTAAAGAAGTGTTTTGGGTAAAATCGATTTATTTATCGTACTTGTTTGGACTTGTTGTTCATGATATTATTATTACTTATATCATGATTTAATTAATTCCAGAATGTAAATAATAATTTATATATCATATATATTCAGTATATATATATATATAATAGATAGATAAATGAAATGAAATACACCGTTCATGGAGACTGTAGGTCGTACGTACGCATGAACGCTATTTTCTGTTCCTTATTGACTTGAATGGAATTAAATTGATGACATACATATATATATAAATAAATAATGTAGCATTATTATGTCATATATTTCATGATTACTTATTATATATACTTTATAATTATTCTTGAATTGTTAACATGGAAAATGAATCTCATCACATCGTGGAGACGGTAATCCGTATGTACGCACGAGCGATGATATCATTCCCTTATTTATTGAATGGAATTGGAGTGGATGAGATAATATCATATAATTAATATTATATTATAATAATAATATATAGTTATTCTTTACACCATTATACCCATCTAAGTTGGGTGGTGGTGAAAAAACAGATTACACCACGGCGTGGAGAGGGTATTATGTACGTACGCACACGTGGTGATTTCATTTTACGTAGGATGGATAGAATGTGAAATGGGGTTGTTTAATATTTATAATAACATATCATTATATAAGTAATACTGATTTTATTACTTTATAATGAAACAACTAAATAAGAGGAAGTAGAAGAAGAAAGAAACTTGAAAGAGTCGGTAGAAGAGATTACCTCTTCCTCGACGCACCTCCTTTAAAATTCTTCTTAGGGAACTAGATTTGATCTTTTGAGAAGACCACAACCTGTATGATATAACTATAGAGGTTGATGAGAATAATTTTTAGGGTTTGGCCGAGCTTCAAGGCTTGAAAGGGTGTTAAGAGAAGAGGGAAGGGGTGCCTTTTTTATAAGGGATGAGAGGGGAACCTTAGGAAAAACTTAAAATATTATTTTATAATAAAGTCATATTCGGTTATTAATAGCTCCAAATTGAATAATTTCAAAGATAAGGTGGGGATGGGTCGAAATCATCTCAAAAAATAGGTTTTAGACAAGTTTATGTTACTATATTATCCTAATCATTTAGATTTAACTCTAAGTTAAATAATTTAACTTTTACCGTGTGTTTTTGTTTTCTTACACTATATAGTTAATAAACTTATTATAGCAAGACAACCGAACCCCAACTGGTTAATTATTAATATATATAACCTTACCTAAGTCATTTGGACGAACCTTAGATTTTTAAAAATAAAGTAACAATTAATAATATAATATTTCTTTTAAAACCTATTTGATGTCAATTTTGACACTATTTGGTACTTGATTTTTGTGAAAATCATAACAACATGATTAGTTCGAAAAAAATTAATTAAATAAATACTAAAATGTCATATTAACCTAGAAAATTAGTGTAAGTCATAAAAAGTCTAAAATTACATTTATTTGCATATTTATAACATCAATTATGTTAACATTTCATTAATAAGGTAATTACTGCATCATCCTTGTGTCATAAATAAATTAAACTATTTAATGTCTAAAAATTATAAATAAAATACTATTACGTAGGAAATAGTTTTAAATTTTTATTTAATATTTATAGTAGAATATATCTTATGTATAACCCTATATTAAATTTTTTTTAGTTATTAAACTTTGATTTTAACTATTTTAACTCTTCTTAAAATAAAATAATAATAAATCACCTAATCTAATCCAGGTGGACCTAAAGGGTAATATTTTATTCTTAAGGTTGTTTTTGGTCGAATTACATTTATCTAATAGAATTGGTACATGTTTTAGGGTAATATTATTATCATTTGTTCCCTTAATTACCCTTTTTTACTTTTAACCGTGGTAAATAAAAGTAAAAAGTTACTATTCACCAAAAATTATGTTTATCTTATTGAACAACATTTTAATCCTTGATATTAACCGTGTCTCTAGAATTTTTGAAATTTCACTCACAGAAGCGGTAAAATTACATTTTATGTAAATTTTCAAATTCTCCTAGGAGGTGGGTAAAAGACGGTGAAAAGTTTAATAAAATTTTTATATGTCTAAAATTATTATAAAATGGCTCCAATGAATTAATTTGAACTTATATAGGTATTATGTATCAATTTTTACATAATATAAATTTAAATAAAATAAATAATTATTTATATAAAAAGTCTGTTTTTAAATAGTAACCCAGTGTTTTCACTATTCATTAAAAATTGAATGTTTTCAGAAAAATACCAAAATTTTACCCTAGTCTAATTTCGATATTCCGAATCCAAAAATGAAGTCCATTTTGAAATATAAAATTTCAAAAAGTGGGTTTTACTATTCATAATGGCTAGTTCATAATAATATTATAACAATATATCGTTTAGTGAAACTCGGTATTGCATACTACACACACTATCGAGGAAGGTCTTGATTGCGTGTAATGCAAGCCAAGTCAGGGATGTGTGTAGTGAAAGCTCTGTTAGGTGTTGCTTATAACATAATCAAAACATATTTCATTTATACATTAAACAAAATCTATACTTAATGTTGTGTAGAATAATTTCACAAAACGAACATGAAATTATGTGTAACACGAGCCAAGAATAGTGTTGCGTATACTGCAAGCTAATACGGTGTTGTGTATAGGACAAGATAATTTTGGTGTAGCGTACAACACAATACATAAATGAAATTAATATGAATAATTCTCATAAAATATCAGGTTGTTACATTAACACATCTCAAATGGTGTCTTTACTACTAGTCTAATATAAGAGTAAAGGATAGATGATAATAACATATTCCATTATCATAAAAACATTCCAATAAATTTGAGGAACAGTATGTTTCATGAAATTTGGATTATTATAGTTAAGTATAGAGAATAAAACAAATGAACTTGAAAAGAAATTAAAAGAACTTGAAAAGAAAGGAAAATAATTGAAAAGAGTAATTTACCTCTTGAATCAATCTTCATTGAGAGCCTCTTAAGGGGAGATGATTTTTCCTTTTGAGGAGAAAAAAGGTTGATGGATGTGGGGAAGGTTCTTATGGTGATATTTGGGTAGAATTTATGGAAGGAATAAGTCTTTATAGAAGTGAAGAGAATAGGGGAGTGTGGGTTGTTTTTATAGCGGAGAGGAGGATGGTTTTCATAATATTTAATTCCTTAGTTTGTTAATTTCCATCAATACTTGAAATAGTGATGATTCTATGACAAAAAATGGTAATAAGTCCATGTGAGTTCGAACCAATGGCCATTTACATCTTCCATGACTCAAGCATGATTCAAAAATTTCTTTATTTAGCATTTATCAAAAATTATAATATCTTATTATTCATCAAAAATTCATGTTTCTTAGAAAAAACCCAAAAATTCACCCGAACCATTTTTTTACATATAGAAACTAAAAATTAAATCAATTTTTAAAAAATAATTTTATAAATTAAATTTATTACATTTTTAATTAAAATTATAATTTACATGAAAAATACATATTTTAAAACTATAACTGAATTTATAATGCTCTCAAAAATTACATAAAGTCTTATAAAATTATATGAAAACCATAAGACTTAAATTTCTAAATTTATTAAAAAAATTAGAAAATTAAACTTTATTTTAAATTAATTCCTTAATTGTAATTAATTATTTATGTCTAAAAAAAATACTTTTACTTTTACTATGGTCATATTATCACTTATAATATGCTTAATTTATATTTATACATTCAGGGGTGAGGTTAATATTCTCACAATTTACTATTCATAAGGGTCATATTTCTCTTTTTAAGGGTAGGTTAATATTCATAAGGGTATGTTACTATTTACAAAACAATTGAGTTTCTTCCATCGGCCTCCAAAAATTTTACTAATCATAGCCGTGTATGTCAGATTTTCAAAATTCAAAACACAGAGTTGACAATATTATGTTTAAAGGTCACATTGTACTTATTAGTTCATTGTGTTTTTATTTAATTTTACTATATCACATAATTATAAGAATGTAATTTCCATTGATAAAACATTGGGTTGTTACATTATTCCCCCCTTATGAAATTTCACCCTTGAAATTTTGTTTTACATTCTAAGCCATAAATATGTGTGGGTAATCTTCCTACATTTACTCAATGATGTCTTTATTCCTATTATCATTTCCTTAATGTAGAAAGGGTTCATGTGTAAAAATGGTGCCTCATGATAATTTCATAATCATCTACCTCTTTATCCCAAAAACACCTCAAGCATCTTGTTTTATATCAATGGAAGCATTGATAAGTCATTAAATAAGGTATTTATTGTATATATTTTTGAAATATCTTCTTGAACTTGTTTTATATAAAAACATATTTCTGATTTATTTTCAAATATTTAAAAATAGGGTTTTGGTAAATCAGTTTTGGTATTTCACCAAAGACAAAAATCTCTAATTTGATAAATATAGGCTGCTCGGAGGTCTCCCTCTTTTGCAACATCTAGAAAATGTTTTAGTGCTTCATTATTTTCAAATAAAGAAAAGAATTTGAAAATACCTTGATGGTACTTC
Organism: Viscum album; assembly: GCA_963277665.1. NCBI lineage: Eukaryota > Viridiplantae > Streptophyta > Magnoliopsida > Santalales > Viscaceae > Viscum > Viscum album. Next base: position 1,069,616,970 of record OY728141.1, read on the forward strand.
CCACACATAGAATGGTAAAAAATTAGAGTGCAATATTACCCAATAAAATATACTTGATCCTTGAAATAATCATGCAATGCAAGAGGTATTAGATTCCTCAAAAAGTTATTTACAGGTAACATGGATGTTTGAAAAAGTGTCAATGTCATATGAGCATGACGTCAAGATGATCTTTCCAAGTATTTATTCAAGAAGATAAATAAGAGTTGTTTGTGATCTTTCTCCTTCCATATTTAAACTATGAAAAAGGTAATACAATTAGGGGGTTTGAATAATTAGATAATAACAAGGTAAAAAAAGAAACATTGAGCATAGAAGGATAAAATTGTATGTGAATAGTATATCCTAAATTTTGATACCCTAAGTTTAAATCTAGGTTATCCCTGATAATATATACTTATGGGATTATTTTTTCCCTTAATAATTTTTTATAATGAGATTATGAATTTACCAAAACATATCACCCACGATTGTCAAACCAATAGTGCAGTAAGGCTCGTTGTGGTTCACGTGTTCCCATTTGATTCTATCTCAAAGTGGTGTTTTCAGGTTTTTCCCCTAGATACATGTGTTCAAGAGAAACCTATACCTATTTGTATCCATACAAGAATTTATTTGCTTGATAAACCACCTACTCTATATTTACCAAAATTTATGGATGTTTTCTTATACTTAGTCTCATCCTTAGGGTTCTTACTAAAGTGCTCTATTCTTAATCTCACAAAATAACTAGACCATCCTATGATACCAACTATAGAGACCCTATCATTTTACACATAACATTACATGATTTTGAGAATAATTATACACAAGATTACAATCCAAGGATCATGAAGTCTACTATCTTGGAAGACTAGGTACATAAAACCGAGAACATGAAACTAAATAGAACATTTCTTTATTTACTCTTCAAATTGATATCCTAACTTCTATTGTACTTAAACATCTGTATAAGGTTCCCTACGGACCACATGAACAAAGAGATGAGTTAAATATACCAATAAGGGAATAACCATAAGAACAATGCCTTAACACATGGGATAGAAGGCATGACATAATTATATAAAAATGCATGTAACATATGGAATCGTAACATATAAACATGGAATCATATCAACATGGAGTCATAATAATGTAGAAGAAACATAAAAAAATATTTTATCATAAGTCAAGGATAACCTCCAAGACTTTTTCATATGGTATCCCAAGCCAAGGATAACTTCCAAGAATGGTGCACATGGTATCACAAGCCAAGGATAACTGCCAAGAATGTCGCACATAACGTCTCATCAAACTCAACTTTACCCAATGCATTGAAGCTCTATTTGGGAGTACCCATATTAAGTTTTTATGAATATGTTTTCTACATAATGAATAATACATATTCAATATTACATAAACATAAGGATACCCATGGAAAGAATTGGGTATCACATTCATGTCTTAAAGCATAATGAATGGGTGCATATCGTAAAATCTTCAATGAGAGAATGGAATTAAAACATACATAGACCTTAATAAGGTAAAATATTCATATATAATAGTAAGTGATTTCAAATATAATTCAAAACATGTAATATGTTTATTTAAGATATTCTTATCATTTAAACAATTTACTGCGGTTTTAAGGAAAATACTACAGATCCTTTAAAATAGAAAAGGGATCAATACATTATATATAACCAAAAGTGAACCAATAATGTTTTAATAATAAAATAAAAATTTTATAAATACAAGTGTGTCTTAAAATAGAATTTATATTTTACTTCAAATTGGGAAATAATTCGGAAACATCCCTCATAACAAGTTTTCTTATCAGGAAGCATTGAGGAGGGAATCACTTAAAAACATGTATATCCATGGAAGAGAATGAGGAAAGGGTATTGATAATTGAATTTGGTACATCTGGACATAATTTATAATGTTCACATAAAAATATAAGATAACATAATTTGGGTAAAACAAAGATAAGGAAACCCAAACGAATAAAGGAGGTTCGGATAGAATCCCTTATGTCTCATCAGCTTGGTATCACGTGTACTTAAGAAAGATTAATGAGAGAGTAAGGGGTTTATTATAACTTTTAAATCGTTATATAATTATTTTTGAGTTTATAAATCATACCCCATCATTTGGAATTACACATTAAAGGTCATAATTTAGAGGATATTCTTGAATAAAAGCTGAATAGAGAGGATCCCTTTCGTTAAGTCAGATGGTGTTCTCCACTTGATATTAATGACCTGAGTATAAAATTAGGTTCATTAATTAATAATTACAGAATCTATTATATATTTAAAATATTTATTATAACCTTTTTAAGTTCATTTATAACCATTTTTATTGGTTATGAGGTTTAATTTTATTTTTCGAGTTCATTTTCTTCCTTGGTTTTAATGATCGATGTACTTATTCTCATGAATGGAGAATCATGTCAAACCAATATGGTTTTCCAGGATTGGAGTTATATTTTACTATTAAACATCCGTTCGGTTACATGTTTTTAAATTTAATTTGGTTACTTGGGGTTATGTTGAATCATTATATAAAACATTAATGATAAACACTTCAATTAATTTAGTGATTTTTATTATAATTAACTTGTTTTGTATTATTATTTTCCATCATGTGTGAAAAAGGATTCCAGAACAAAAAATAATATAAAATAAATATTTAATATTATGGTTAAACCATTAAAATGGTTTCATGACCTGAATTTATAATTGTAATAGAAATTGAATAGTCGTCATCCTTGAATGTGGTAAATTAGCACTTCTCTGATGGCATCTTTACTACAAGTATAAAAGAAGAGTAAAGGAGAGATGATAATAAATTATTCCATTATCATAAAAACATTAATGAAAATTTAAGGTAATGGATTTTTCATAAAATTTGTATGAGGAGAGTTAAGGATAGAAAAGAATACAAATGAACTTGCAAAAAAAAGAAAAATAATTAAAAAGAGGAATTTACCTCTTGAATTAATCTTCCTTGAGATCCTCTTGTGGGGAAAAGATTTGGTATTTTTAGGAGACCAATGGATACTAGAATTGGGGGAGGATATTGTGGAGATGTTTGGACAAAAAATTAGGTAAGTCGTAATTTTTTATAGGAGTGATGAGAAGAGAGAAGTGTGGGTGGTTTTTATAGTGGAGGGGAGGAGAGTTTTCTTAATATTTTATTACTTAGTTTATTAATTTCCCTAAAGAATATAAATAATGACTATTTCATGACATAAAATAGTAATAAGTTCATTTTAGTTCTAACCAATGGCCATTTACATCAACCATGACTCAAGAATAATGCAGAAATTAGTTTATTTATCATTTATCATAAATTATAATATTTTTCTATTGATAAAAAATTCATGGTTTTTAGAAAAATCTCAAAAATTCACCCTAACTGTTTTTAAATGTGTAAGATACAAATATGAACTCCATTTTTCAAAAATAATTTTCTAAATATATTTAATATAATTTTTAATTAAAATCAAAATTTATTTGAAAAATACTGATTTTAAAACTATAATTGATTTTGTAATACTTTCAAAAATTAAATAAGGTCTTATAAAATTATCTGAAAATAGAATACATAAAATATTTAATTTATGAAAACCATTTAGGAAAATTTATTTTATTTTAAATTAATTAATTAATTTTAATTAAATATTTATGACTTACAAAAATACCAATACCTTTACTATGGACATATTATCACTTATAAGATGATTAATTTTTATTTATACATTCATGGGTGAGGTTACTATTATTTTAGACAATTTAATATTCATATGGTCATAGTAATATTCATAATTTGAGGTTAATATTCATAAGGGTATGTTACTATTCACCAAAAAAATAGGTTTGTTCCATCAGACTCCAAACAACTTACTGATTGGAGCCGTGTATGTCAGATTTTCGAAATTCAGAACACAAAAGTGACAAAATGATGTTTAAAGGTCATGTAGTACTTCATAGTTCATTGTGTTATAATTTCATGTTATTATATGAAATAATTATAATAAGGTAATTTCCATTGATAAAACATTGGGTCATTACATCCTAGGGTAAATTTTTTATATTTTTCCGAAAATATTATTTTTAAGAGAATAGAGAAAAATATAAATTTTTGTAAAACCAGCATTTCATTGCATTAAAATGATAAATTTCAAAGTCATCTTATGTTTTAAATTTTTTCTTAAAGTAAAATAATAAAAAATATAATTGTTTAAATAATAATAATCAATATACGTAACTTTGGTATAAGTTCATTTTTAAGATTAAAAATGCATTTTCTAAATATTTTTCATTGTGTGTTACGCATTTATTTTAAAATTTATTTCTCCTAGTTCTAGAAATTAAATATATAAAAATATATTCCATATTTGGAATCAATGTGTTCAAATTATTTAAATATGTATCTTTTATTATTTTCTCATTTTCAATAGTAGACATGGTAAATATTCTTCACCTCAGTGAGGGTGAAACAGGGTTAAAAATATTAGATAAGGCCTAACAATATCCCTAAAACATACCTTTATATTATTTTATGAGTGTGTTTTGAAAAAATGAATCCTACAAATGAAAATATGGTTATTTCTTGAAACTATTTTATTATAAAATTTATATAATTTTATGGAAGGGATAAATACAAAATGTCACTATGATGATTTAAATTTTCCATATATATTTTCATTGTGATAAAAAGATGTTATGAATAAATATAAAAGGTTATTTTGAACAAAAATAATTTATTTGTGAAATTAATTTATTTTTAATTTTTAGTGATGAAATAATTAACAGAAACTCTTACACGACGCTGATACAGTGTTTGTACAAGTTATAGAAAAATCAAAGTAAAAGATATTAAAAATAATAAAATATTTTTATTTGATGAATTATGGTATTATATAAATTTAATTGAAAATTTTAAAATATAAATAATGATTACTTTTTATATATTTTAATTATGTTACTTTCTTGTTTCCTTTGAATTCAAATTAAATAAACACCTCAAAATTACTTTAATGATAGTTTTTGTTAACTAGTATTTTATTAGGTGATTTAAAAATAATCAAAAATTCTTAAATTGGAAAAATGTGATGTGAAATTGTCAAAACTTTCATCCATGGACCTTTTATGAGCCACTTTTAAACATAAAATTGAATTTACAATCCTTAAGGGATAATAAATGTGTTAGCAAGGTTATTGTTAAAAAGGGATAACAAGTGGGTCAACCCTAAAACAAGGTTTAAAATGAATCATGACATGTATACATTTTATTTTTTGGTGTTAGTTCAACCATATATTGTCTTTAATTTTAAATTATTTCCATTTAGTTCTAGTTTTCAAGATTATGATATATATTATATTTAAATATTTTAATTGATTCCAAGTGTGTCCTTTCCCAATCATATAAAAGGGAACCTCCTCTTATCCTTTATTAAAAATGTTTGAGAATTTAATATCATACAATAAATGCCCAAATACCCTCCTATATTACATTAATTAAATATTTATATTCTTCTCTTACTCTAAGACCATCCTATGAAGGCTTAAGTTATAAACTAATAGAGGGCCCTCAAATAAGAGGTAATCATCTAACCCGACTCTTTGAATGTTTATTTCTTCCTCTAATTCCTATAAATAAGTTGTATACATCATAAAATAATGAATCCAGAATCATAAATTCACTAATATTGTGTTGTGATTATGGTAAAAACATATTTCACCTCCTTTCTTTGAAATTAGAATTGAAAGTATCACTCACGCGTACATGTGGACTACCACCTCAACATAGTAATGTGATTCATTTTTCATCACCACTATATATGAATAGTAATATATAGAGTGAATATATATTATATTTATATCATGATTGAAATTAATTGTATGATTCAACCATGATCATGGTGTAAATATCATAACTGTTAAAATCAAATACGCAAGAAAAAATAAATAATAATCACTTGGAACTGTTATTTTAATAAATAATTGTTCATAAATAAGTTATAATATATTATAATCCTACTGGTAATGGTATTATAAATATTAATATTGTTTTCATATAGAATTATAATAAATATAAATTTATTATACAGCATGTTAGATCACTAAAATTGGAATTCAGACTTGATGTATTGTTTCTTTGTCTCAATATTTTTTCATCGAGACGTGTTTCACATTATGAAAATATTTATGTTCATATGGTGAATATACAACCCCTTTGAAATTTTATATCATTTTCACATATTAAATCATGTAAATTAAAGTTATATTTCAAATTATTTCATCTTTGGGGTTTTTATTCAAATGTTTCTAAAGTGGTAAGGGTTTATCATGTCAAATTGTCTTCTTTGAGACATATGTTATGCTATACACCTATCTTATTTTATGAGGTATAAATAATAATACTTTGATATTATGTATCATTAATATTTATTTTTTTATTATATTTAAATTTTCATTTTATTTTATTTCTTACATAAAACTTATGAATCTATATTTTTCAAAGCAGTAAAGGTTTTATGTTATAATAACTCTTGTTATCACGCTTTTTTTTGCTTAAATTTTTCAATTATTAAATTAAATTACCGGTGTGTAAAAAATATTATTCATTTTATAATCCTATGTTTATTTCTAGAGATTGAAAGTTTTCCATTAATTTTTTCTCTCTAATTATTCAAAATTATGAATGAATATAATTTAGGAAAATCGACTTTCTTTCACTATTAATCATGGATTCTTTTTCTTCTATATCATTATTTTATTTATTATTATTTCAATAAAGATTTTAATATTCACCAATAATTTTTTAAATTCATTTTTACCAATGTTTTACTTTCTATTAATTTTTTTAAAATTAATCTTCTTTTTATTTTCCAAATGAGGTACTTTTGACATTTTACTGAAAATATGAAAGGAATCTTGGTAATAACATTTATAAAAAAATAGTTTTTACTTCCATCATGAAAACTCTTTAATTTTAATCTTATTTTAAAAATTATTAAGGTTATTTTAAAATAATGTTTTTTTTTAATATTTTATAAATTTTTATATTTTAAAAAAGAGATTTCAAATTAAAAATCATATTTTACTCTAGAAATGTTTTGGTGATATTTTAAAGGTATTTTTATATTTTAAAACATCCATTGATGTTACTTGTAATTAAATAGTTATATGATAAAATGGTATCATCATTATTCATTATCTAGATGGATCACAATTGAGATGATAAAATATGGATGAAAATCATTTTAATTTCCAAGGGTTATGTTGTGATAAAGTGATAAATGTTTTCATGGTCCTGTTCTATATATATGAATGGACTATGTGGTAAGTGGTTCTATTATATCCCACCAATGATCTAGTTAATTATTAATGTTTTGAGCTCAAAGGGTAAATGTGATGTTATACTAAGAACTAAGGATGGTGCATGATAGTTTTTCTCGATCTCAAAAGAGGGTACAATAGACATTATCCCAAGCCCTATGTAGGTACGCGGGTGGTTATCCCTATTCTAACATGTGATGAATTTATTGTTGGATAGCCTTCACATAAGATTTCTATGATTATGATTATTCCACACATTTTATACCACTCTCTTTGATATGTTCTTATTCTTATGATAATATCCCATTAATCATGATCTTTGACTCTTCTATGATCCATTTCTTATGATATTCTAAAACCTTATGTCGTTATTATGTTCAATGAATTGTTTCACATGAATTTAAAATGTAAATATGATGTTCTCAAACCATTATTCTCATGATATTGTTAAATATGATCATCAATTGATATCTCCCATGTTTAACCATACTAATAATTTTAGCTCACCCCTTCCTATATTCTTTTTCCTTAAGTTATGATGAATGATTTTATATAGGGAATGTCTAAGAAGTGTACTATATGATAGGAACTTTATGAGAGATTTTAAGGATCATTCACCAAATACGATAATTATGAATCTAGTATTCAAAGGTAATAAACAATTTCAATTATAGGGCATGTGTTGTCACTATATTTATTTATTATTAATATAAAATGATGTAATGTTTTTATATATAGTATTTGGGTCCCCTTAGTTGGTATCAAATAAAGGTTTATCAATTTTTTAATGTTATAATTTGAGAGCATTGTTGAAAACCTTAGGGACAAGTCTAAGTAAAGATTAAATTTTTGAAGTTTTGGAAAATACATATTGTGTGGTTTTACTAGGAATTACATCCCTTTATAGATATTTAAACATGGATTTAGTTATTCCATAGATTCATCTAGGTGTAGTAACTATGAAATGGATGGATTGGGTATTAACTTGATCGTCACTTAAGCTTGATTATTTGGCCTAATATTTCACACCTGGATAAATACTCATATGGGATATGTTGGGGTTAATTTTAATTTTCATTATAAACCACTATAAATGATTTAAATAGATAATGACCATCTATGACCTAGGTTAAACCTAATGTGTCATATATTAAAAAAATGTTTCATTATTTAAACATTATGTGCATATATTTTCATGATTATATGATTTCTCACTATGATTATTATTTCTCACACTAATTTTTTTCGTTAATGGCTATAACTAGGAGAAATCGTGTTAATGTTGAATTTGAGGGATGGTTTGGTGATTTTTATCATGAGAATAAAATGACATGATATATGGAATGAATAATCTTGTGATTATTACTATCTATTTATCCTGATTTATGATTATAAATTTGAACCTATTTCATTTTACATACTCACATAATAAGATACAAATGGTTTTTTATGAATGTTTATGTAATACATACCATATATGAATTAAGATTAATCATTATACACATTTAAAATTTGGAAAAACACTCAAGATAATGTCTCAATGGAATTTTAAAGTGTTTTATATTTGGAAAACAAGAGAATAAAATGGTAAATTTATAAAGAAAAATGAAAATTTAGGATAATATAGTGGATGGGAATAATGGTTTAATATTTTTATATAGTGTTTTATAATGGTTTTTTAAATGAGCAAGTACTATGAATTAAATAATAATGAAAGGATATATTAAGGGTTAAAATGAAAAAATATAGTTAATGGTTTATGACGGAAGTGGAATAATTTAATTGTTTATGTATTTCAATTCAAAAATGATTTTGTAGAAGTTTTTTATCAATGATATTATGGTTCTATGAATCATTAAACATCTAAGGATTGTTCTACACTAGTTTTTATTTAAGTATTTTCATAAATATATTGAATGGTATTGATAACCTTGAAAAGTGATTGAGTGGTAAGGTCATATTTTTGAAAAACACGTTATTGAGGGATAAAGAACCCTAAATATGTTACAAATGTTTATTTAATAATGTATAGTTGGGATAAAGTGATGTTTGATGTTGATAAAGTGTATTGGATAATATTTGTGGCCATGAAAATGATTATTTATTTTATGAAAAGGTGATTTATATTGGATTTTATTATGTTTTTTCTTTTATAGAGTATATTAGATAATTTTTACATAGTTAATTTTTGAAACAATATATGATTTTTTTGTGGATTTATAATGATTCATGATATTTATAGAGATGGTTTGAATATTTTGGGGCCTATATGATTTGGGAATATATATTTTTTATATATAATATTATGAGTGATTGATATTATTTGGGTGTTATTAAAAATATTTTTGGGATTGGTGTATGTAGATTTATTCATATTGGATTAATTTTTCTATCTATTTAATTTTTGGTAAATATATAGAGACTAGATGAATTAATTTTCATTATTTTTTTAATTTTTTGATCTATAAAAATATTTTTTTAGTGATTTGTTAATGAATAAAATTCATCATGGTTATTTATCATATGGAAAAATAGATTAATCAGGGATGGAAAACTACTAAAATCATAATCAAATGATCAAATTATTCTTATGCTTTGGAAAGAAATCAAGTAATTATGTTATCTCATATTCTCTACCTTGATGATAAATAATTTTTCCTCACCTCATATAAGATAAAGATAAATCTATCGGGTCTTATGTGAAAACTATCTCTCAACTATTAAGGTGTTTTTTGTAAAATCATGAGTATTATAATGATACATACTTTTTCTTAGAAATACTTGATTTGGAAATACGAAGTTTCTCAATAGTGATATATAAATTAGTTATCATGATCAAATATATATATATATATATATAATTTTATTATTATGTTATGATAAACTATTTATAGAGAGTGGTAATTATAATTGTGAGGTTGAAACTAATTTAATGTGGTAAAATATAACACCCTGATATTTTGGAATATATTTCTCTTTAAATAAACTAGTACTCTCCCATGATATTGCACGACATATTTCATTACTGGTTTTTCTTTTAATAAGATTTTAGTATTTATAACCGTTGATAAGAAACAATAATATTGAATAATTTATAATTAGAAAGTAATGGTTTATGGTAATAGAATAAGAGATCATACAATATGAATAATCCATTTAAATTTTCGACATTGATAAAAGATAGATTAAAAGTATATGAATTTATAAATTTTGTGAAAGGAAATTTGAATTCATTTTCAAATTCAATCACAATAACAGTAATGCGTGAACTGAAATAAATATTTAAAGATAAAAAATGGAGGGAGGGAGCAACTAAACCTGTTAGATGTGAATAAAGCATAGAATTTTTCATCCATATCCTAACTCACATGTTTCAAACCTTCCTCGTCCGTAACTGTTAATAGACATAGCTTAGAATGTATGGATTATGTTGCATCATTCCCTTGAAAAAATGTTGGACCATATATATTCTTTGACATGAACTACTTTGCATGGGGAGGATACTGATAATGCAGATAAAAAATAGAAATCTTCAAAAAAACACAGGATAAAATTCAAAAAGTATCGACATCCACTATGATGATGTGTAATTAAATCCTCATAGTGATCAGAATTAACAAACTCTTATAACTCCTATTCTTCCTCTATTTTTTCAGGCACACGGAAGCTTCAAGAATCAGAATCTCAAATAAAATCAAGAAGAGAATGACCATCGAATCTGATTAGATGCAAGGAAAATGTTCCCAATGTTCAACACAGATGTATCACTAAACATTAAACATAAACACATAGGAGTAGGAAAACCTCAAAATAAAGAAACACACCTATCAATCGAAATATTCTGCTTTTCGTTCCAAGGTATCTTGTAATGTAACAGAAAAAGAAGAATAATTGCACTGAAATATCATTTTTCCATTTAATAAAAAAATGTTTATGAACCAAGTCATAATGAAAAAGGTACAGACTATGAGTTTATCCTCTAAAATCCCCTTAAAGAAATTAGTTCCTGATCACTAAAACATAATTCTCAACCATGAAGATAGGGAATAAAATACATGATGTAATAGGCATTTCCTTTCTATAATCAAAGTATTGGTGTTATGAGGTTAACTGGGTGTTGATGCAGGTAAAAACCTTTAGATAAAAATATAACTAGATATAAAGAGAACATAATAAGAATAATAAAAAAAGGGAAGTGTCATAAGGAAGAGGAGGAAAAGGGAAAGGAGAAGTATGAAAGGATGAAAAATAAAGAGTATGGTTTCTATAGTTGATACCAATGAAAACCAGAAATTAGGAATTAATTGAAAAAAGCATAGATTTTTAATACCCAGAACACTAGATCCTTTTGGATTGACACACTTACTCCATGCCAAAGATAGATACAACTCAAATATGAATAAAATGATCATAGATAACTCAATATGACTTGAAATATAAATATAGATACAACAAAATACAACAAACCACAATATAGATAAATGAAATAGAATTCTTGACAGAGTTAATAGGTATATAAAATTACAGAGGAATAAGTATTTACATGAATCAATAGAAATGAAAATTATGGATAACTGAGATTTTCACCTGAGATACTAATGATAAAATAATCTTGATAGAGTTAATAAATATATGAAATTACACAGGATGAAGTATTTACCTGAATCAATATAAATGAAAATTATAGAGAACTGGGTATTCATCTGAGATGGAAAGAATAATATACACTAAAAATTGAAACACATTATAGACAAGAAAGATATAAGGTTAGTTAAAATATAAAGGTTTAAAAATCCAAAATTAATTGAAGAAGATGTTAAAAGATCTTGTGTTCTTCTAAGGAATGGCAACTAAACCTAAAATATGAAAATCACTGCCTGAATATGATTATCTTTGGATGGGAAATTTACAAATCTTAAAATAACAGTAAAAAATTAAGAGAATATTTCAGTGAGATGTCCTTTTATATAAAGATGAATGCTCTCACATACCATTTAAGAGAACCTTGTTCTTTTCCATGTAGATATACAAACAACTGGCCATTAAGATGAACTCTCTCACAAACCATTCAAAGCTGTTACTGTAGGACCCTTAAAACTAAAGTATAAAAAATTGGGGCTCTCGCAGCTTCTCATATGGGAGACCTGTGAACCCACCAAAGCTATTTCAAATCCCCTATGAAATTTCTAATTCAAAAAAAAGTGTCCAAATGACTCCTCATGATGACTTTGGCGGCAATTTCATATGGACACAAGGTAAATGTATTTAAATTGAAGACACTCATTAGTGGGTAAAGGATTGTTGTAGATTTTCTAGATCAAGAAGTCGTGTTTTTTTAATGATATATTTACACTAAAGATTATTACCTGGTTATCTAGATCGATTGGGTGAGAAATATGATGTTGATACTCCCTTCTAAAAAAATATTCCTGTCAATGATCCTAAAAATATACATGTATCAGGATCATGATAGATATCGATGATATTCAAGAGCATTCATCGTTCCTCATTCAAGACAACATGGTAGAAAATCAGAAGTTATTTCATGAAACTGGATGTCATTTTTAGAATAAGGAAACCCAATGGTAGGGAATACACATATCATACTTGACTCTATCTGCTGCAGTAACTGATCTTGTCCCTCCCTTGTATGCATCAACATATGGTCTAAGAACATGGCACCATGAGTTTTGAATGGACCTCCTATAGTTGTTGGGTGGATTGGTTTGAAACATTATCCATCTAGAGATCTTATTAATCTTGTAGAACTTCCTACTCCCCACCATAATTATGAGTTATATATACAAGAAAATTATAGTAGAGAAGATGATGACCACCATCGTCATGATTTATAACTAATAATTTCAGTAAAATAGTATTGTTTAATGATAGTGTACATCTAATCACTAAAATTATGAGTCTCAATACCATATCACTAATTTTTGAATAAAATTTATTGCAGTGTAAAGCTGTTTTGTCCAGATGAATGATGACAGTTCCGAAAATGTCAGTTTATGTATGTTGAATAGCATATCACCTATTATTTCTGAATTTATGATATGTACAATTAGGTTTATTAGAAATGTCTACTACTATAGAGCGGGTTGAGCATTCTATATTAGTTGAATAGGTGTTCTGTTCCTAGAATTTATAGCTGAAACATAAAAACTAATAGTACTATATTATATGATTAGACAGAGAATTATAATTATAATTTTTCAATTCAAAGGTTTCATAAAAAATATCAGTCCATTAATAGCATTCTTTTTTACCTATGTAGATTAAATATGAAAGGTTGATTTTACAGAATCAACATCAATAGTATCACGTCAACAAAATCCATTGCTTTTATGATCCTATAAAATATGGATAAAAAATATTAAAATGTCATTTATATCTATGATTAAAAAATTGTAAAACTATGGTATGTGGTTATGTTCGAATGCGTTATCATAATTGTTGTAATGAATTTCAGTATTTATGAAAAAGAGTGATTTATAAGTGTTTTGTATAGATGATTGATGACAGTTCCAAATGTTGTAATATGCTATTTCAATAGATAATAGAACCCTTTTCAACATGAAAGTATTTTATGTCAGAGGAAATCCAATTTCATTGTTATCTTGTATATAATAATGAATAAAAATGTTTGATTATTTCAAGTGGGATTATATTGACATAATGTAAACCATTATATATCTTTACCTATTTCAAATCATATGTCATTTGTGCAGCTATTGTTATAATTCAAATAACTTTCTTATCAAATAGAACATATGAAATTGAATCTTTGTGATCACTCACCATCAGTTGTACTCTATATCCATTGGATTCCAAAATTATGTAGGCAACCGTGTATGTCAAGTAATAACTTCCATTAAAAAATTAAAAGAGAAATTTCTATGGGTATGGACAAGAAGAAATGGAAACAATATATTAGTAAATACAGGAGGTAAATTTCAATTGTGACACCAACTTTTATGAGGACATACCGATACATTCAGTGGACACCGTCAAATATTTAATAAGTAACACTTGTACATTCTATTGGCCCCAAAAAAATTCAATATTTGAGTTATAAGATGTATCTGAAAAAAATAGATGCAAGTATAGAAATGAAAAATTTAATAAGCAGTTCCAATGTAAAAAATTATTTTGAATAGAGTATCCATATACCTTTGGTTCCACTTGGAGAGAACGTGTTGAACAAAAAAAATTTTTGAATATTGCACATAGAGTTGTAGTATAACTTGGTTCCTAGATTTGGTACATACAAGATTTAAAAGTAAATATAATGATATAAAATTATAGACATAATAGTAAACATAAAATGAATTTAATGTATATGTGTAGGTGTTCTTCTCAATCAAAATCAGCGCTATCTATCATGAATATGAAAATTATTTTTTATTATTATGTAGTAAATATTTGTTAATAACCACTATCAAAAATGGTTATATTATTTTTATGTTTGTTATAACATTTCAACGAAACAAAGAACAAAGAATATCAATAAAATAACTTCACTTGCAATTTCATTACCGCATATTATCCCCATGACATGATGACATGATTTCTGTAAAATCAATGTGAGAAACAAACCAATTAAAATGGATGAAAAAACACCCAAATGAGTATGGTCAAAAAAATCATTGAAATAGAGTACATATACATCATGGAGATTTATAAGAATTATAAATAAATCCTTACAAATGAATTTATTGGAATTTATATCAATATTAGGAACAAAAAGAAGAAATAATTAGTTGAAGTGAAAAACCAAAAAAAGCGAAGTGAATGATTTTTGTTTTAAAAATTATCATGGAGAATCATTCCATAAAAATTGATGTAAAAATATATGAGAATCTCAGTAGAGAATCTATACTTCATAATCATGCTATACATCCCAACAATAAATCATTAAAAAGGAAAGGAAAATACCCCAATTGATAACAAAATCATGCCTTGAAATGAAGTTACGTAGGATATAAATTAGCAAAAGTCAAGCCATCAAAAGAACGGGCCAAGCAAGGTCGAATTCACAAAGATATGATAACAGTGGCCTTTTGTTGACAATGTGGTGGGAAGAATCAAGGATTTAGGTTTTGGAATAGGAAAATCATCACAAAAATGAAGTGAAAATCATGAGGGAATGAAGTGGGGTTGTGATGCAGAGTCGTAGGTGGATAGAATAGAAGTTGGTTAGGCGGATAAGTCGAGGTCAAGGATAGCGGTGGAATTAGAGCAGGGTTTGGAGGAGGTTTCGAGGATTATGCAGATACCCTGGTGGAAGGAGATGTCGAGGATGAGGTCAGAGGTGGAGCCATGGCGCGGTGATACTGGAGTGGATAGTCGAGGAGGGAGATGCTGGTATTCTGCGGGAACCCTATGACCAGCAAGGGAAATCGTGAGAGGTGGAATCAGAATATGGTTTAAAAGAGTTATCTAGGATGATGTGAATAACGTGGTGGAAGGAAATCTCGGGAAGGTGACCTGAAGCAGAAGCGGAGGCGTTGTGTCTTGCGGTGTGGCTGGAGAGGAGAGTCGTGAAGGGAAACATCAATATTCAGTGGGAACCCTATGAACACCAGATGGAAATCATGAGGGGAAGAGATGAGATTGGAGGGATCGTAACCTGAGTAGCGCGAAGGAGGGGAGTGGAGCATGGAGAATGTGACACGTGTTCTGGAGCATGGAAAATGTGACATGTGTTCTAGAAAATACCTAGGTTTAGTATAGATAATAGATTATGAGTGTTTGATTGATTGCTTGATATAAAATATTGAGAATAAAATGAACCTCAATATATTAAAACCTAGCCATTAAATTGGAGGAACTAAATTGAATAAACACTATATGATAAATAACTATAAATTTTCTATATAATGTAAATTTATTAATTAATTCAATATAGTTTGGTGCTCAATTTTCTATAAAATCATATTATGCTTCAAAAATATATTGTTCAAAAATGGTTTTTATTGCATTTTGCAGACAAGCATTATAATTAATTTATACAATTTTTTATAAAAATTATTTGATAAAACTAATATCTTTTTTAAATCATCATTTCAATATTAACTTAGTGTGAATTTTTGGAATTTTTTCAAAAAAATTTGTTTTTAAGTGAATAGTAAAAAATATAAGTTTCTCTATTATTGTCATTTAGTTTGACTAAATAATTATATTTAAAAGTTGAACATTTTTTGGAATTTTATATTAAATTAAAATAATAAAAAATCAAATTAATTATATTGCAAACTACATTATACATTTTTTGGTATAAATTCATTTGTATGCTTCAAAACGCATTTTTCTAAAAAAAGGTTTCACGTTTTGTTTTACACCTTTATATTAAAATTGATTTCCTCCAATTATATAAAATTTAATCTTGAAATATGGATTCCATATTTGGAATCATGAGGTTCAAATTTGATAGATATTTCCCCCTATTTTTTTCATTATAAATAGTCACCTCCTTAAATATATTTCACTTTGGTAATGGTAAAATGGGTAAAACGAAGTCAAAATAATGAGATAAGGCCTGATAATCTCCCTAACGCTTGCATTTATGTTATTTGAGAAGTTTTTTAAACAAAATTTATCATAGATATAAAAATATATCAATTTATTACCACTTTATTTTTATTATATCATTTATATTATTTTAAGGTACGAATAAATAAAAAATGTCACTTTATTGATTTTAATTTATCTTATATAATTTCATAGGTATAAAAAGAAGTTATAAATAAATAATAAAGGTTAGTTTGACCATAAATAATTTATTTTTTATACAAATTTATTTTTAATTTGTAGTGATAATATGATTAATGTAAACGCTTATGCAACTCTGATACTACACTTTTTTTAATCAAAGAAAAAATAAAAGTTAATGAATTTAAAAACAAAAAAAATATTTTTTTTGATGAACTGTGGAATTTCATAAATTCAATAGGTAATTAAAAATTAAAAATTATTTTTTAGTATTTTTATATATTAATTATACTATTGTCTTTATGTATTGGAAGTCAAATTAAATGAATACTCCCAAAAACTACTTTAATGATATTTTATGTTTAATAATATTTTCTTAAATACTTTAAAAGCCATAAAATTTTTAATGAGCCCAATTATGTGGAAAATAGTCTAAAATTTCATCCATAGATAATTTTTTAGCCATTTTTTACCTTATAAGTAAATTTATGAACCTTACGAGATAAAAAATATTTTACCAGAGTTTAAGTTACAAGGGGTTAATAAGGGGGTGAAAAAAAATAGAAGGTTTAAATTGAAACATAAACATGTATAAATTTTATTGGTTGAAGGTATTCATACCTTAAATTTTCTTAGATTATAAATTATAGATATTTTGTACCACTTTACAAGATTATTATATATATTATACTTAATTCATTTAAGTAACTCAATGTGTGTTCTTTCCTTCACATAAAAAAGGGAACATCCTATTCACCATTATTCACAATTTTTTAGCATTATAGATCATAAAATAACTAAAATAATACCTTCCTCCATTCCTTATTTTTTATTTAACTTTCTTACTTACCATAAGACCGTCCTAAGAAGGCTTATGTTGTAATACAAGTAAGGTCTCTCAAAGAATGGGTAGTCATCTTACCTGACTCTTTCAAAGTTTGTTTCTTCTTCTGAATCCAATAAATCAAATAAATGCATAATAAAATAATGAATATGTTATCATAGATATATTTATATGATATTATGATTTTGGTACAACCATATTCCTCCTCCTTTCTATAAAATGATACATCGAAGTATCTCTCATGTGTATGTATGGACAACCACTTCCATGTAGAGATGTGATTCATTTTCCACCACTACATCAAATTGATGGTTGTAATGATAGATTTAATGAATATATATGAGATTAATGATATTATTAGGGATTTTAAATATTAATTATTATTTACATGTTTTCATCTATTTAAATGACTAAACACGACTCATGTGTATGTGCATACTACCATCTCTATGAAGTGATGTAATTCATTTGTTCAGAACATATTTATTTCAATGATTTTAAATCCATATATAATGAAAATATATGATCTTTATATTATTATTAAAAATATGGATATTATTTAACCATGATCAATGTTAAAGGACCATAACTGTCAAACTGAAACATGTATGAAAAATGAAACCGTTATCACCTAGAATGGTGATTTTAATAATTAATTATTAATAAATGGGTGATTATATGCTAAGATTTAACTATTTATATTATTATAAATATTAATATTGTTTTTATAGATTAATAATAAACTTAAATTTATTATACATTAGGTTGGATCACTTACAAAGCCTGTCGAACTTGAGGTAACAGTTCTTTGTCTCAATACTGTTTCATTGAGACATGTTCTCTATTATTCACATATTTATGTTTGTGAGGTGTATATGTTGTGCATTTGACGTGTTATATCATGTATCCTTCTTAATTCATGGTCTTAAAAATTATGATTCAAATTATTTTATCGATGGGGTTTTGATTCAAAAGTTACCAAAGTGGTAAGGGTTTATCTTCTCAATTTGTATTATTTGGGACATATGTTTTGTTAAACATATATCTTAATTTATGAGGGGTATATAGTACACATGTTATATTTTGTATCATTAATATAATTAATTTCATGGTATTAAATCTTTAATTTTTAGTTATTCATTTCATTGTACTTACGACTCAAAATTTACCATAACAGTAAGGGTTTTATGTTATATTCTCAATTTTTACCGAGATTATTTGTTCTTAAATTTTCCATTGATGAATTTATATGATATATATCTAAAAAATATTATTTATTTTACTACAATATAGTTATTTCTATGGATTACTATATTTATTATAATTTTTTTCTCTCTAAGTACGAAAATTTTTTAAGGAATTTTTTTACATAAAACCATCGTTATTTATTCATTAAATTGAAAATAATTTTATATCATATCCATATTTTATTTAAATTATTTAAAAAAAATACTATTCTAAAAAATTATTTTAATTTTATTTTTACATTTTTTTACATTCTATTAAAAAAATTGAAAGGAAACTTCTTATTTTTTTTCCAAATGATGTAATTTTATGTTCTTACCAAAAATGTGAATGGAATATTTATTTTAAAATTTACTAAACAAATGTATTTTTTGACCATCATGACTAAAAATTTCATTAAATATTCCTATACAAGTTTATCAAGTTTTTTTCAAAAAAAAATCAAAATATTCTAGAATTTTATAGATTTTAAATAGGTGATTTTAAAATAGAAAGGTATTTTCCTCAAAAAATGTTCTACTGATATTTTAAATTTATTTTCATCTATGAAAACATACATTGAATTTATTTGTGCTTCACTCGGGATATTTTCAAATGACATCATCTTAATTTATTGTATATATGGTTTGCGACTTTGATGAATAGATATTGATGAAACCCATTTTCATTTCCATGGGTTAAGTTACGATAAAATGATAAATATTTTTATAATATTGTGGCATACATATAAATGGATTATGTGGTGGGTGGGTTCATTATATCCCTCCAATATATTGGGTAATGATTAATTATTATGAACTCGAAAAGTACATGGGGATTTTCTCAATCCCAAAAGATGGTATACGGGAGGATATACCAAGCCCGAATAAGGGTATATGAGAGGTTATTAAAAGCCCAAAAGAGGGTACATGCGAGGTTATCCCAACCTTGAAAGAGGAACATGGGGGGTTTCTACAAGACTAACAAGTGATGAATGTCTTGGTGGGAATATTCAGAAATAATTTTTCAATGATTATGATTATGTCACAATGTTTATGCCACTCTGTATGACATTTTCATATACTTATTATATGACTTCAGGGCTCATTATCATTGATTCTTATATGATTCATGTGTTATGATCTATTAAATATATATGTAATTATTAAGATCTATGAGTTTTTTAGTATGAATTTCAAATACTTAGATCATTTTTTATGTGGAGTTTATTTTAAATAACCCACTTTTTTCTTTATTTCTGAAATCCAAATACACCTCATATGATAATGGACTAACTTATGTTTTTTATTATATTATTATGTTTACACGGAATAAAGTTCATGTAAATTGAAATATTTAAAATTTCAAATAATTTATAAAAATATGATTATATTATGATCTAAATTTGGATTACTTACATCATTTTTAGAAGCAGTGTAGCAGTGTTGATCCAACTCATCAGTAGATGAATTTACATCATGAATTCATCTGAATAAGTTACTACTAATGAAGTTATAGATGATCTAATTTTTTTTTAAATTTTACCATTGGAGTTATTTAAAATGTTACCTATAAATGAACCTACACCTCAAGTATCAGATAAAAAATTAAAAAAAATGAATCAATCATTCTAAATATTTTTGTTAATTTTTGAATATTTGAAATTTATTTTGTCTTTTATCACTTTTTATTGGTGAAGTATTTTTTCTAAGTTTTTCTAATAAGATCTATTATTTTCTAATTTTTTCCCTATAAATCATTCTTTATTTACATTTTAATAATTTTTCAAATGATCTTATGTGACTGAGGTATTTCGTGGAAAAAAATACATAAAATATAATCATCTAATAGAGGCCTTATATGGATAGAAAAAGAGAGGTTAGGTACTTCTAGTGATCCTAAGTGAGATTCTACCAGTGGGTAATGTTGAGGGCTTCCAAGGATATGAAGAAAAACCTTCTAATAAGTATAAAATTAGGGATACCTTATGACATGTGAGATTCATCGATACCTCAAATCAAATCTATATATCTACCTTTCACATTATTTGAAAATTGATGGTTTAATAAATATCATTTTAAAAGATTAATTGGTTTCAGAACCCATACTCCATGTTTAGTTTCTAATCATGAGTTTTTGAATATTAGTTTGCCTAAAATTCTACATCTTTAACTCATTCATCAGTAATTTAAAATATTATCTTTATATTTTCATTGAGAAAATTTTATTTCAATACAGTATATATTTTAGTTACTCAAATATTTTATTTCAAGAATAATTTGAAAAACCGATCAATCTTTGATTTCGTCATTAACTTGAAAAAAACCCATTATCTTAATACTTTAAGTGGATAAAAATTGTAATTTTGTTTTAATATACAATTCACCCCATCCTTAACCCCACCACTCTTGAATTTTATTTACCACTAGGATTCTAAAAAAATTATATCCATGGAATATTTACCCTGTTTCGAAGATTTATTTTTGAAAAAACATTATCTTTTATTTCCATTAGTTTATAATAATTTAAACATAGTTTCCTTACAATAACTGTGTTGGTAGAGAATAGATCTTTTTTTATGGTAGTATTACCAGTTATAACACTCAAAAACATAAATATAACTTAACCGTTTATTTTTTATCGATCATATTATGAATAATTTATTTGTTATATAAAATCATATATTATCAATATTTGAGTTCAATACTTTATCTTAATGCTAATAAACTATAATGTTCCAAAAAAAGGATGTCATTAAATTATATCATCATGAAAAATTATAATCTCAGGTAAACCCTAATGTTCTTAATAATTTATTGTGTTCTATGACCAGGAACATATATATCCAGATATCATTATGTGAATCAAAAAATGGAATTTGGAAGAAGCTAGAGATAAAACAATTTGAAACATACAAAGTTTTATAAACTAGAAAATCTATGTTAGGAGATGACTATCACGATTTTTAATTTCTACCTAAAAGAATTATAACTCAAATGCATCAATGGTTCTTTATAATTGTTAATGTTTTATAATTTTTGGGTGAAAATTATTTAATTTAAGATCAAATCATTGAGAATATTATTGATATTATGATAATCTAATTGAAATCTAATATGATGCAAATTTATGACCATAAACATTTAACTAAGATAATTTTAAATGACTTAATTGGAACATTAATACCATATAATAGTAAGATTATATGAGATTATGAAAAGAAGAAAAAGAAAATTGTAGTTTAATTTCCTTTTAATTTAGGTAAAACTAATCCTAGTACTTTTAATACATTTCCTAACAATTCTAAATTTCTTATTTCAAAGAAAAAATTTCAGCATTCAAAACAAAGTGATTCAAAATATATGAACAATAAACTTGATCAATTTGAAATACGGATGAATAAAAATGTTAGTAAATCAAATTTATAAAACTATCATAAAAAATAAAAGATAGATATAAAATCCATCAAATATTCTTTAGAATTTAACTATTATAAATTTAAGAAAAAAATCATATCAGACTATATTTTCCAAAACTAAAGAAGAAAAATAAAAAGAGGATATGGTATTAAAAAATCAAAGGAAAAAATACTTGAAAATCATAAATGATTGAAGAGATAGTGAAAGTGGTAAATCTTTAGATCATTCATTAAAAGAAATTGGAACATAATGTTTTAACATCCTGAGTTTTTGAGTAATTCAAAATTTCCAACCATTTTAAATTTTTCAGTTTGGAGGATGGTCCAACCTTTATTTTTGGATTAGGAACCTAATTCCTAGATATTGAATTTTCCAACGTGTTTTTTAGATAGGTTTTAAGGTTCTCTATGATCCTAAGGAGTTTTAATGGTTTTTAGAAGTATTGGGCTCCAAAAACTCAATTTCGAGAAGAGGAATATTTAGGTGCAAGGTTGGTGCATGTTTTTTTAAACTTATGGACAAAATCAGGTTGAATATTTTAAAAAGGGAATAGTTATTTTTTATCATGAGGACTCTTTAAGTAATTTTTTTTCTAGTGTGTATCTATCTAGAGTCAGCCACGTGGTTGTTATGTGGTCTGTCAAACCATGCAGACAAACTTTGCAAGGTGTCTATCATCTTGTATAATGAGCGCTGCATGTTTGGTACAAGGTTTTCTAAGTCTACGTTATGTGTTGGGTATTTTCTCTCATGGGGTCACAGTTGATGTGACTCATAGGAAGCTACTTGATCCTTCTACAAAAACACATTTTGAAACCCAACACCTGAGGCAACACAATACACCATGTATCAAATCTCGGGCTCAAAAAGAATCAAAATTGGAGTTTTCAACAATCATATCTTTAGCTCTTGGAAGACCTCCTCATAGTTATGAGACCACTCAAACTTCTTACCATTAATAGTTAGATCTACGATCTGTTTAGCTAAATGGGAGTAGTTGTGGATGAAGCATTAATAGAACACTGTAAATCTAAAGAAACACCTAATCTCAAATTCATTCTAGGGTCTAGCCCAAGCCATCACAGCCTCTACCTTCTCTATGAACACTTAAATACTTATCTTAGAAATCACATTCCCAAGGAAAAACACCTATTTAATCCAAAATATTCACATAAACATTTTGGTATAATGCTAATGTGCTCGAATTGTTCTCAATAAAATCTCATGGTGCCTAGAATATATATCTGATCTTTTAGAATATATCCGGATATCATCCATGAACACCGAAATGAAAGAGTCAAGATATGGATAGAAATATCAAATTCATGAGGGCCACGAACACCATTGGATAATTTTTCAACCCAAAGGGCATGAAACGATTCACATACATTAAATATATACCCTTAAACACTATCTTGTGAACAACCCCCTCTCGGACCCGCAATTTATGGTAGGATGAATGAGGAATGATCATGGAGAACCACTAGGCTCCCTATAACTGATCAAATTGATCCCAAGTCCTAGGTAATGGGTGCATGTTCATCACTATTATCTGATTCAGCTTCTTATATTTCACAAAAAAATATATACTACTATCTTCCTTCTTATAAAATAATATTGGATGACCTTAAGGGGATGTGCTCGGTTTGGTAGGATGCTTCACCTCCAAATCCTCTTACTACACATTCAACTATCCCAACATATTTAGTTCCATATGATAAGAATGAATCGATATCATTTGAATTCTATAAACAAGATATTCCTCAAAATAAATCCCTTTATATGGAGTAATTTCAGAGAAGTCGGTTGGGAAAGCATCCTTATAATGATCTACCACTAGAGGAGATATAGAGGGAGTTACAGCAAACTCTAATTCAAGATAGAAGACTATTTATTTCAATATGATAGAACCTATCTAGATTAGGTATAGTTCTATCCTACCCACTAAAATATCCCACTAACATGGTAATACAAACTTTTATCCTCAAGTGGTGGTGAAACAAACACATAAACAATAATGATTGATATGAGCTTGATAACTAGAAAACCAATCTATTTTGAATATCACATAGAAACTAGTCATCTCTAGGATAATGAATCCCCATAGATGCCCGTTATTGGTAAAAAAACATGAGAATCATGAGAAATCACTAAGGATGTTATACTTTTATTCCCAATTGAATTTCATGAGATAGTAAATTAAAAGTTATATTAATAATTAAATCCAGGATTGTAGTGAATTGACAAGCAATAAAGGAATGAGATGTGTAAAGACTCAAACTTATCATAAATAAATATTACATCTTAATATATGAATATTAATTACATAACATAATGACCCATGCCATAACCATTTAGGTCTAGTGCCTTCAGAAACATTGGCACATAAAAACCTAGTCCATATGTGAGTTGTGTCATCTACCACTATGTTCTTCATAACTAGAACCCTTCTTAGACATATCATACATAACACATTTTTGTGTATCCTAGGAACTGGAAACATAAAAAAGTGTGATCTTAGATGATAAATAAGGGTAAAAAAGATAAATATAAATATAACATGAGAAAATGGGTACTGGAATATGATAATAACATATTAAAACTATACCCTACATATCACATATCATAAACATGAGTCATGGCATAAATATCGATAGTTAATAAGGTATGAATCATAATGGAATGAGTTTTAGATAAGTGTGTACAGTCATATATAGAAATGAAAATTGGTAACATGCCCATTATATGATTGTATGAAATATATATGAATGTTTGAAATTCATATAGATAGTGTGTTATATTAGAAATGCTCTAATTCATATATAATCCTTTTTTGAAATAATTAAAATGTTATAAACCTTATTATTGATATAAATAATAGGTAACTAATATTAATTAAATAATTATGAAATGTTATTAAGTAATATATTAGTATTCCTTATAAAAGAAATTATTTTATTCTTGAAAAAATATTTTTATAGAGTATTTAGTACTTTTATTTAAAAGTTAAATTTCACATACTTATATATTTAAATTTTTAAGATGAATTTTAGTTTTGGATTTAGGGTTTCAAAATTAGGTAAGAGGTTCAATTTAATTTTTATGAAAAAATAAGATACTAATGTAAAAAAGTGAGTTACCATGCCAAAGGTAAAATTGGGTAATAAATTTAAATTGAGGAATAAAGTCTTAAATTAACTTTAAACATATATATAAATTTATTATAATACTAGATTAATGACCTATACCTAAAATTTTTTTACATCAGGTTAGATTTACTTTTAAAATGACATTCCACTTATAGTGAACCAACCCTGGTCAATCTAAGCACATCACCTGAGATAGACCACCACAAGGGAAGATAATCAGAACAACTAAAAATTTACCATGTATAACAAAAAAAGGTAAATAGATGAAGTAAAATATGGAAGAAATATAGAAAAGTATGATACCAACATGTTCAAGACAATAGAGATAAATCAGAAAGTAAACAAGACTATCCCAACATGGAGCCTCTAGGTTACCATATGTCACCACCAAAACATCCTACTAAATGAATGGGATGACACTCAAGAAAAGTAAGAAAACTAAATGATTCCCTTAACTTTTCCCATGTCCCAAAAAACTACATCTAAAAACTCCCAAATGAAAAAAAAATATAATGTCATCTCAAATCCAAATAGTATTTCACCAAATAATCTATAAAAATTATAATACCATAAAAATGGTAGCACTAGATTTAAAACAATTCCATTTTATATGTCATTTTCATAATATAAACCCATTTTTGTATATCATACCTTGGTTTTAATTATGTAATTTCCATATTATCATAATCTAGGCATATAAAAATTATATAAGAAAATAGGTGAACATAATTAAGACAATTCATGGATACACCATAAGTTAAAATAGTGATAAATTCAACCATGAAATAAATCATTATGTGAAAAACCAAGAATAAATGAAAAAAATGAGAGATTGGGATATAACCTATGGGAATTTGTACTAGAGATAAAAAAGAATCCTAAACAATGAATAATGTGGATCCAAACCAATATTGTGTCCCATTGTTGTATGTCAATATCACAAAACCTCTAGTATCATTGCACACGCTAAAGTGAATTGTTTATTTCCCGAAGCACCAAAGGTTCCTACTGTGATATTCTTGTTAAAATCATTTTTAATCCATTATCGCTATTTATTAATCATTTTAATTGGGAATAATTACCACTCCCATGTATGAAAAATAAATTTCAAAATCAAAACCACCTTTAAGGAATTTTGGAAATCATTTTTCACATTGAAGCATTACAACATCCATACTTGAAAATCGATTTTAGAATCCAAACCTTTTTTTTAATAAAAATACATTTAAAAATATATAAATCATGATAAAAATAAAACTTGTTATCAAATAATACCTTTCTCATAATGAAAAAATATATATTTAAACAATAATATCAAGTGATTCAATAATTAAAAACCTTTGGGTAAAGACACATACCTCAAGAATGAAGAGAAACCACTAGGAATTGACCTTCAAAATCCCTAGGATGAATCCAACTAATAAAAGGACTTAAAAGATCTCTATTGGGTGCCTAATGTATACAAAAAAAATTATAAAAAGTCTTAGTTTAAAGGAGGGTCCCAATATTTATATCAGACTATAAAATAAAACCCCACGGCACAGGCCTTAGCACAATGCTACAAATGTGTTAGAAGAAGCCTTTTCAATGGCGCAACTCTAAGGTAAATGTCATTTAATTATAGTAAAAACTATATTTCAGTTCTATGGTTTTAGATCATATTTTTTTGAGGATACAACAAGGAGAATCAAGATACACTACACTATAGGCATTATAATTTTTATATAACTAACAAAAATACCACCACCAAACTCCATATCATAGAATCTATCACCACACTATGGGGATCACCTGAATATAGGGGCTACACCATATCCACTTCTCAATGGAATAGATCTACGAAAAATGAAAGTGGAACCAAAGTCCTCCCACCTGGGAACTACATCAAGTCCCATTATTCCATGCTGCAATCAGCATGCCCTATGCCACAAAATTCCCCTCCATGTCACAAACCCTATTTAAAACCTAGAAAAACTCCACAATTACCCAGATATGTATCGTAATTACCCTTAAATGATAAAATAGAGCATTCCAAATCTGAGAGGGTGTCACATATCTTCCTATCATAAACACTTTCTACCCCCAAAAAGGATCAAGATTTTGGACTCATGAAAAGATAAATACTTTGTTTCCTCAACAACAATTTTCACTCCCACATCTCATGGATATCTTTTCTTCACTAACAATATACATAGACCAAAGGAATTATTTTATCTTATAGTACCTTATTTTTAAGATCCATAATTTTAAGTGGTTCCACACCCATGGTGATGTTAGGATCAATGTCAATATCCTCCCATTCAGTCATATGGGATGGTTCTTATTGATACCTCTTCAGTTGGGAGACATAAAACACATCATGAACCAACATGAAGCAATATAAAAAGTCTAAATGATACGCCACATTTTCAAGGTGTTCCATGAACTAAAAGGCTCTCACAAAACTATGTGAAAACATTCCCTACATACCCAATTAACGATGTCTTAAGAGTGGAGAAACCTAAAAAGAGACCCAATCACCAACATCAAACTCTAACAGCCAATGATGATCATCTTCATATAATTTATGAGGACTCGGTGTTGTGAACAATCTCGTATGAATCAACAATTCCTTTTCCATAAACTTTGGGGAAAGGAATTGTGGCATCCTAGAACCTGTTCACTAAATAGTAACAAACCTACATTGACCGTAGGATCTCAAGTGAACCTCCCCATATGATATAAGTAGATGATTAGAAGTGTGATTCCATAGGGGAATTGTGGGGACTGTATTCCCTCATGATCAGAGTTTAGCATAGTGGTTTAATATTAAAAATTAATAGTGGAAGAATAATATTAACTAAATATATGAAGAATAAACATCCATTATATAAGTAACCAACTAATCCCATCTGTCAATGTAATATGAAAATTGATTATCTTTGAATGCTATAAAAAATTAAATATAGGAAGATATGGAAGTAGACACTTATATATATAGGTATACCAAAATAACCAAAAATACTAAAAGATAGTATCTAGATACTATCGCAAGATAATGCTTGGTCCCATTCTCACCCTATCCCATACTATAATAAAACCAATAATTGGAAATTGGGTGCTTTCCCATGTCCCTACCTATATCCATGGTGTGTGTTTGGGCACCAAATGGGTTCCCGAGTAGGGTGTGAGATAAACTCAGTAGGACAACACCAACGATGTCTAATGTCATCCAGTCCATTAATATACATATAATAAATATTTTGAAGATAATATTAAAAAATATAAATAATGTGTGGTAATAAATAACCCATATATGTCCAGGTTCCCATGGAACACCCGTCCTCTACTACTTGCTTCAGCCTAAGATATAATATCTCTAAGTAATAAATAAATCATGATTTAATTTATAATTAATTCTTGAGACCTTTTTTTTATCCCAACCATCCCCATGAATCCTATCTAAGCCTATATGTATAATAATACTATCATAATAAGTAAGGATTTGACCAAATCCAAGCGTGTGATTTGGCTTCGAAAATGTGTTGTATAATTAATTTAATATTTAATTTCGAAACAACATAATCCCATCCTTATAATTATCTATTTGGAACCCATATATTTTTCTAGGAATAACATGAACCAATCAACATAAAATCCTATCATAGGCATTCCTTAGAGGAACCTTGATATCACTCTAGGTGTGGTATAAAGTCACTACCCTTAGAGTCTATCCTTAGTAGTCTATATAGGGAGCCCAATTATCAATCATGGAATATATGATAATATTTTCTCTAATTCCATCATTGATGGTCCACAAAGGACTCCAAGTATCTCTCAGACATATATAAGCCATATTCCAAATGAGTTCTTCCATGGAATCCATATGAGAACACATGTGTCACCCGAGGTGCATAACAATCATTTCATTTTAATTATTTAATTATTAAAGACGAGAGATTCTATTTATGTTATTTCGAGTTGGAACCCATCTCTCACTCTCGAAAATAAAATATTAATGTTCATGAACCTAAATTCTAACCATACTGTTTAAGTTAACATTTATTTCAACTGGAAATTAAATTTATTTAAATAATTTAACTCACCTTAGAAGGTGGGTCAAAT
Source organism: Viscum album (assembly GCA_963277665.1). NCBI lineage: Eukaryota > Viridiplantae > Streptophyta > Magnoliopsida > Santalales > Viscaceae > Viscum > Viscum album. Next base: position 1,069,646,758 of record OY728141.1, read on the forward strand.
CATAGCATAGGCTTAGAAGTCCTAGCATCACATGAATCCCCAAATTAATCTTAATTGGGATATTTAATTTAAAAAAATCTCAATGAAAATAAAGAAGGTCAACAATCAAAGGCCTAGGTACATGGTCTTTCATTCCCTCTTCATTCAATTTAATTATATTTTAATCCTTTCAATTAATATACCAAATAAAGGGGTAATGAAAATACCTCAAAATGTTATTAAAATTCATAATCCACCCATGGTGGTTTTATTCATTTAGAAACACACCTATAGGGGTGGTTAAATTTAAGGTCCATAACCTTTAAAGATATATAGCTGGTTCTCATGGGTCATATAGGTCAAGCCTATCCATTCATTTTAAGAATAAAACCATTTTATAAGTCTCAATCAGAATATTTAATGTGTGGGAAAACAGAACATATATTAACAACATTAATTGTAGGGAAAACCATGAGACCACCTACCTCATCTTGGTAGTCGATTCCTCATCCATTTGTTTCCTCAAATATGGGATATAATTGATGAAATAGTGTAAATAGACAAATTCCATATAAATAGAGCATATGAGCTCGAAAAAAAATAAATCTATTGAGAGGAATAAAAACAACTAAATTTTATTTATGAATAGAGAAATCATTGGTGTCTATTCAATGGGACAGGAGATGGCTCGATCAGAGTTCAGAAGGGAGATATATCACCAAGCCCGTGAATTTTCGATAAATGCCGGATTTTATTTTAAAAGTGAAAATTAACATATTTAGAAAATTATTTAGAAAAAATAAATATTATTTCTAGAATCAGGATGTCTAAATTATCCAACGGTTAATTTTTCATTATTTTCTGAGGTAGTAATATTTTTGGGAAACAATTAAATACCGTTTAAGTATATAATGTGTTTTATGACATAATAATGACCCAATAGTGATGTAATAAAATAATATAAGCCTTATGTTCGGTCAATATATGTTTTCCCATTAAAATAATATAATTTTGGGTTTTTTTGACTTATTTTACAAAGCATTAATGGACCTTTCAAGGATTATTAAACATCTTCTATTTTTAAATTATTTTCCTTAGGAGTGTGACTCACCTCCACATAAGAAACCCCATTATTTTAAGAATTTCATACTATGCCCTTGTAAAATGTTGTTTTCTAATCCCCTTTGGAAAAAACCATGGGAAAACACCATGGGCAGGTTTTTGGTTTGAATTAATTTAATGTGAGGTGTCCCAACCCTAAAAAATAAAGAATTCTCTCACCTTTCCAATATAAACTCACCCAAGATCCCATTTTAACCTCACTAAAATCCTTTTGAGTTCGTCCAACATCTTCCCTACTCTCCCTAGAATCCTCCCAAGGTGCCCCAAGCTCCCAAGAAGCCTCTCTCAATCCTCTCTCAAGCCTTTGGAAGCACACATCCAAGTTAGGGTTTTTCTTCCTTTCTCATTTTGTCCAATTTTCTTAATGTTGTTATGCCCTTTTAATTTCAATTATAAATGTTTGGGTATGGTTTGTAACCTCTCCCATACTTCCCTCTTTATGTTTTAATGATGGGAGACCACTTTCTCTCTCATTAAATTCCTCCCATGTGAACCCGTTACTATGCTGAAATTCCGAAAGCAATTTCTCTCTCTTCTTTTACATACAAGCAATTATTTTGTATCATGACTCTAAATTTCATTACAATTTTTGTGAAATGTATATATATTACCCCCTTTCTTCTATTTTATATACATATTATTATACACCCCTTTCTCTCTCAACAACCATCTTTATGAATTCTTACGTCACACCATTAGGCTGCCGAAATTGCACCGATTTTCCAAGCCAATGTCCTTGTGTAGTGAATACCATGCACATTTCTCTATCAAGGGTATTCACATTTATGCACATTTACTTATCAATTTTAAAGTTTGATGTATTAATTACACATTCCTCTATCATGGAATAAATTATTATGTTTTATGAATCCATGTTATATGATCCATGTGGCACACTTAAGCATGAAATGAAACGTTTAAGAAGGGTTCAACCTTATAGAGCTCCAATGTATTAGGTAAAGTATAGTATCATGATACATCATGTGTAATGGGTGTTCAATAATTCTAATTCAAGTGGAACAAGTTTTTAATCGTTCTTCATGTTCAATGAGGATTTACTCATGTTCCATGTGTAATGAGCCTTGGCTCATGCCAATTCCATGTTAAGTGTTGTTGCCACAATTCCATGTTATGATTGTCATGATTTATTATGCCTTTATGTTTATGATTATATTGTGCTATATTGATATGACTATTTTATAACATGTATTTTATTCCTCATGTTATTCCATGATTATTCCCTTACTGGGATTTATAGCTCACCCTTTTCTTATGCATGTCCTCAGGTTATCCAATGCAATGCTATGTATGAGGGAATGTAGTGGTCATGTAAAGAAAGTTTTTAATAAAGATGTTGTATTTCATGTTTTATGTTGTTATGTAATGTTCATAATCCCCAAAGACACTATACCTCTCAATCATCCATGTTTTATCAAGTGTATTTTTTATTTAATAAATAGGGTTTAAGTTTGTAAGAAAAGCAGGGATGTCATAGTTGGTATCAAAGGATAGGTTTAGTTATTTTTGGTATCAGGATTAGAAAACCCTAGTAAATACTTAGAGACAATACTAAGTACGATAAAAACATCCCTAAGTTTTTTTGGGTATTGAGTTAGTGGTTTATCAAGAAAATACATACATGTCTGGATACGATCAGGTAGAGGCGGCTTTGGCACAGATGTATACTAAGGGTAAAACCTGAAAACACCGCTTTGAGATAGACTCGAACAAGAATTGGTGCATGACAATGATCCTTGTTGCACTCTTGGTTATGAAACTCTTGTGGGATATGCTTTGTTAAATTCACAATCTTAGTATGAACCACTATTAAGGGACAAAAAAATTCCATAAGAAAATATGTTAGAAAGTAGATCATGGATAACATATACTGAATCCAGTAGATTCATATTTTAAAGAAATACAAGTTAATTATAAGTCATCAGTTTTGTCCTTATGTTACCCTTTATGTGTTACCCCTAACTTTCCTTTTATTCTAGCTAATGACCGGTAATTGGAAGACTCGGGCTAACAACCAATGTGAAGATCAATGTGATGACTGTACTAATGAGATGCCCAATCCAATGGGAGCGGGAATCATGGACTTTTTCACTCTTCTATCTCAGCTAACTCAATATTTGAATATAATCATGGGTCAAGAAGAACATTCAACCCCCCCCCCTAATAAAAAAAGTCATTATCGAGAGCTTCAGGAGACAAAGGCCTCATACTTTTAATGGATCATATGATCCCTCAATCGCTGAACAATGGATCAACTCCATTGAGAAGATCTTATCCATCCTTCAATGTTCTGAACAAGAGAAGTTTCTCTTAGCTGCTTATTGTATAGAGGGTGAAGCTGATCAATGGTGGATGTTGATCAAAAATACTAAGCCTACGGAGGAGATCGAGGTATTGGAATGGAAGGATTTTTAGAAGATGTTTTTTGATAAATATTTTCCGTGCACCGTCCGGCTTACGATGGATAGGGACCTCCTTGACCTCAAGATAAAAGATGAAAAATATGTTGGAGCATACGAGGAAAAATTCACAAGGCTTACATGATACGCTTCCGGCTTTGTCGTCACCCCCAAATGCAAGGTTGACCACTTATTTGGTGGTCTAAAACCTAGATTACGGAATGCACTGGAAATCCATGACTTCGACAGCTATGAGGAAATTTTCTGATGTACCCTCAAGGTCAAAATGGAGATCGTAGAATCTCAGGGGTATCATGGGGATAAGAAGCGTAAGGTGGACTTCAATGCTGGTGGTCCGATGGATAAATTTAACGGTGCTAAAAGATCCAGCACCCCACTTGCCAAAGGTGCGGAAAGAAGCAACATGGAAATTGCATAAAGGGTACAAGAAAATGATTTAGGTGTGGAAGAGAAGGTCACCTAGATGTAAACTATCCGCAAGAAAGATATGCGGCTGCGATAGAAGAGAGGAACGCTCCGTTCGAACCTCAATGCGTGGTTCATTTCTACAAATGTAAATAACTATTGAATCTTGCAAATCAGTTCCCAAATCTAAGGGTTTTCGAATGCAACCAACAACCTTCAAGGCAGAAAGGGATAGCTTTTACCATCACTACTACTGAAGTGAACCCTGACAAAAAAAGTGGTGATAGATATGATAGTTATTCATTTAAGAGTAGCGAATTTAATTTTTTATTCTCGTTCTATGCATTATTTTATATCTCGAAATTTTATCAAAACAATACCATCACCACCATAAATAATGGAAGTGAATATTTCGGTGAGTATGGAAAATGGGGCGATTATTTCATCCCATGAATATAACTCCTCCTCTGTCATAATCTGTGGATTGAACTTCCCGGGGAACCTCATCATACTCCCTCGAGTGGAATTTGATGCAATTCTTGGCATGGATTGTCTTTCCTTATATAGATCCAACATAAATTGCCATGAGAGAGAAATCACTCTCCATGTGGGGAATCGACCCCCGATTCATTACAAGTGCAAGGAGGAAGATGAATCTTCTTTAGCTCCATAATCTCAAGTATGCATACTACTTCCCTATGATCACACATGTCTGGATCAGATGATTGAGTCCAAGGAATCAACCATCCTTGAAGACATTCCTATTTTGAGGGAATTCGCTGAAGTGTTCCCCGAGGAATTGATTGTTCTTCCTCCTATAAGAGATGTTGAATTCTCAATTGAACTTATATTGGGGGAATTACCAATATGAAAAATTCTGTATAGAATGGTTATTGTGGAGCTTGAAGAGATGGAGAAACAACTATAGGAGAATCTAGATAAAGGGGTTATATGCCCAAGTGCTTCACCATGGGGTGCACCAATCCTCTTCATCAAGAAGAAGGATGGGTCAATGAGCCTTTTCATCGATTATTATGAGATCAACAAAATCATGATAAATAACAAGTAGCATCTCCCACGAATTGATGACTTGTTTGATCAGCTGCATAGAGCACAATACTTCTCCATGGTGGATTTGCAGTTGGGATATTATCAAGTAAGGGTGAAGAAGGAAGATATTCCCAAGACTTATTTTCATACAAGATACTGGCACTATGAATTCATAGTAATGCCTTTCAGACTCACTAATTCTCAAGAAATATTCATGGACATGATGAATAGAGTCTTTAGATATTACCTTGAAAATTTTTTGGAAGTATTTATAGATGATATTCTGATATACTTCAAAACCAAGGAGGATCATGAGGAGCATCTAAGAACTGTACTAGAGACCTTGTAAAAGGAGAAGCTCTATGCCAAGTACAACAAGTGTGAGTTCTGGTTGAAGGAGGTATCATTTTTGGGCCATATCATCACAAGAAATGAAATATCTATGGATCCCTCCAAAACAGATGCAATTGAGGGATGGTCGAGGCCAACACCGGTACATATATCCATAGATTTTTTGGGTTAGCAAGATATTATCAACGATTTGTGAGAAATTTCACATGACTGTCCAAACCCCTTACCAATCTAACTCAGAAGGGAGTAATGTTTTCTTGGAGTGATGAATGCGAAGAAAGATTCATGGAGTTGAAAATGAGTCTTTTCAATGCACCCATGCTCACTTTACCCACATGTGGAGAACGTTTCGTGGTATTCAGTGATGCTTCAAAGAAGGTCCTAGGATGTGTGTTGATGAAAAATGACAAAGTCATTGCCTATGCTTCATGGAAATTGAAAGATCAAGAACATAACTATCCAACACATGACCTCGAGTTTCCTGCAGTGATCTTCGCTTTGAAAATTTGGAGGAATTATCTCTTTGGGGAGAAGTGTGAAATATATACGGAACAAAAAATACTCAAATACATATTCACATAGAAAGAGTTGAATATTCTCCAATGAAGATGGTTAGAGATTATCAAAGACTATGAATGCTCAATCCATTACCACCCTGGTGAAAGTGAACAAGGTGGCGGATGCTCTAAGTAGGAAGGACCTAGAAATTCTATCATTGATGAGAATTGAAAAGGATCCAATATTATTATATTTGATGAGGATAAACAGGGGGATCATAAAAAGGGGAACATCATCAATCCTCTCACAAATGATTGCTCAACTGTCACTTTTGGAAAGTTTAAATTATGCTTAAAAGGATAATGTAGGAATTTAGGAAAAAGTGGAAGCTATTGGAAAAGGGAATTCCTCAGAGTTTAATGTTAATGAATAAATAATTGTGAGATTTGGGAAAATACTATGTGTTCCATCAAATCCAGAGCTAAAGAAGGAACTTTTGGATGATGCACATAGTTCAAATTTCTCTATTCACCAAGGAAACACAAAGATGTATCGAGATCTCTGAGATTATTTTTGGTGGGATAATATGAAGAATGAGATCGCTGAATATACATGAAATTTCCTGGTGTGTCAGCAAGTGAAGGAAGAGAGGCAGAAGTCTAAGGAGATGATGTAACCATTGCCCATACCAGAATGGAAATGGGAGAACATCACCATGGTCTTTGTCATTGGACTTCCAAAGACATCCAAAGTCAACAATAAAATCTGGGTTATTATGGACCGTCTTACAAAGTCTGCACACTTCATTGCTATTCAAGATCCAAGATTCACCTCTAAGTTTTGGAAGAGTCTTCAACATGCTCTGAATACTAAATAGAACTTCATTACAACTTATCATCCTCAAAAAAATGGCCAATCTGAGTGGACTATCCAAACACTTGAGGACATGTTGAGATCATGCTCAATGGACTTTAAAAGATGATGGGATCAACATCTTCCTCTGGTTGAGTTATCTTTTAATAAAAGTTTCCACTCGAGCATCCAAATGGCACTATATGAGGCCCTTTATGGAAAAAGGTATAGAACACCGGCGTGTTGGGATGAGGTCGGTGAGCATAAGCTGCTTGACCAGAAATGATTGAAGAAATGGTGGATAAGGTGAAAACCATTTAGTAGAATATCAAGGTATCCTAGAGTCGATAGAAGAGTTATGAAGATAATCATCGACGAGACCTTGAGTTTAATGTTGGAGATATGGTTTTTCAATGCATATCTCCGTGGAATAAGGTCATGAGGTTTGGAAAGAAATGTAAGTTAAGTCCAAGGTACATCGGCCCCATAGAGATTCTTTATCATGTTGGGGTTGTGGCCTATCAACTAGCACTTCCACCTACCATGGACAAAGTACATGATGTATTTCATATATCCCTTTTAAGGAAGTACATATCGGACCCTTCACATGTACTCTTTTAAGAGGTGGTAATGTTATAGGATGATCTATCTTATGAGTAGAAACTAGTGAAGATCATAGACCGTACCGAAAACGTTCTACGAAATAGGACAATACCCCTCATCAAGGTGTTGTGGCGAAACCACAAGTTTGAAGAAGTGATGTGGGAATCAGAGGAATTGATGAAGTAGAGTTACTCCAATTTGATTTAGTGTGGGAAAACAAAATTTTGAGGGTGAAATTTCTTAAGGGGGGAAGATTGTAATGACCCAAACATTCATTAATGTAAATCAGTATTATCTAATTAAATTTCTCTTTACGTAAAATGATTGTGTCAACTTATTCAGTTTTTTGTTATGAATTGTGACCGTTGATTCTATAGTAATTAAACAGTGATCACATGATTAGTATAAAAATAGGGAATTAATGAATCTGATTAACTCAGAAAAAGGAAGCGATGGCCTCATCCAGTAGACGTGCCCTATATGAAGCCCATTTGTCGAAGCTCAAAAAAGATGTGGCGTCATTAAGCTTCACTCTTGACCAATCCCAAGACGAGCTTCAACAGGTTAAGCTCAAGTGGGACTGCCTACGACAGAAGTAGAAGTTGATAGATATTATCACATGAGAAATGTTATCTGAGCCACTTTAACTCCCCAAGCATCCACGGTATGTTTCCCTTCGAATAATTCAATGGCGTGCATTGTACGCAACTTCGAGATTCTAACACACCATAACCAATCAAACTAACCGTTATGAATTGTAATACCGGATTTTTGAAATATTATAAATCATATCTCTCAAAATGGACTTCATTTTTGGATTTGGAATATCGAATTTAGCCTAGGGTGAAATTTTGGTACTTTTTGGATGGCTTTCATATTTTGATGAATAGTGAAAATTACTATATTTTAATTAAAAACAACTTTTTAAATCAAAATAATTAATAGTGACAAATTATGAATTTGAGTGGTTTTAAAGTATATTTAGAATATATTTTTACCATTTAATAAAATGTGGTTCATTGAACATAATTTCACATTTAAACCAGACATAAACAAGTGTCAATCTTTTGATAGTTATTGTCTCTTAAAAACACGCTTTTTGTTTTAACAATGGGAATTAATTTTAAATTAATTTCTGCCACTTATGTGTTTTGAATTTGGAAAAATGGATTCCATATTTGGATTCAGGATGTTAAAATTGTGTAAATAGGTCACTTTTTTTTTTAGACATTTTGGATAATTACTTCGGTAAATATTTTATTTACCATGGTTACAGGGTAAATCTGGTAAACAAGGGTTAAAAAGATTACATTATAATAATACTAAATTACCTTAAAACATGTCTTAACCCTATTGGTTGATACACAGTCGACCATGGGAATCTTTGGGTCTATTTTGGGACCCCATGGATCCACTTGTAAGTGATAGGGACACTTTATTTTAATTAAGTTAAAATGAATACAAAAATGACACAAGCATATATATTTTAGAAAAACAATTGTTACATAGGGTTATATATGTTCTATTTTAGACTATAAATATTAATTATAAAGATAAAAATATTTCCTACATAATTATAGTCTATTTATAATTTTTATACATTAAATAATTTAATTTATTTATGACATAATGGTGATGCAGTAATTACCATAATAGTGAAAAATTATAATAATTGATAATATAAATACATAAATAAATATAATTTGAGAATTTTATTGAATTAAATTAATTTTCTAGGTTAATATGACTTATTAGGATTGATTTAATTAACTTTTTTCTAAGTAATCAATCTGTTATGTGTTTCCAAAAATCAACTATTGAATAGTGTCAAAATTGACATAAAAGAGTTTTTAAAACAAATATTATATTATTAATTGATATTAAATTCCTAAAAATCTAAGGTTTGGGAAAAAGACTTATATCATGATAGGTATATCATTAATTGACCACTTGGGGGTATCTTGTATGTATATAGTAAGTTAATAACTATATAATATAAAAATACAAGTGACATGGTAAATGTCAAACTAATTAACTAAAAGTTAAAACTAAAAGATAAGGTTAATATAGTAACCCAAACCTGTCTAAATTCTATTGGTTGAATGTTTTTCGACCTATACCCACCTTAAACTTAGAATAATCAAATTTGGAGCCATTATAAACCGAATATGAATTTATTATAAATTAATATTTCTAGCTTTTCCAAAGGTGCCCCTCACCCCTCTTATAAAAGGGCACTCTTCCTTCTTATTTCTTCACACCTTAAAAGCCCTTTGGTTCGGCCAAACCCTGACCAAATACTCTCTCAACTTCCCTCACTACAACCTAGATGCCTTAGTTTGATCAGAAAGCCAACCTAATGAGCCCTTTTGATCAAATCAAAAGGAAGAACCCGAAGAAGAGGTAATGTTTTCACCACCCCTTTTCAAGTTCCTTTCTTTTTTCACTTATTCTTTCTTTGTTATTACCATTCTAAAATAATAACTCCAGTGTCTTATATATACTGTGATGTTATTATAAATATGGTACAACCATATTCAGTATTCTATCCACCCTTTGAATAACATGTCACCATACGTGCGTACGTACGACTTACCGTCTCCACGTCGTGGTGTAATTGTTATTCAATATTTTATTATTTGGGTGGGTATAATAATGATGTGTACCTCATTTAAATAATAAATATAACATGATAATGGTTCTGTATATATGATATACCATCCAATTATATTTTATTTTAATATCAAAAGAATGATATTGTCTCTCGTGCGTACGTACGGACTACCGTCTCCACGAACGTGATGAGATTCATTCTCCATCATATCCATTCAAGTATAATTATCATTTGATGATTTAAAAATAATTTTTAATAACTTTATATCATTCTGGATATGAATAAGATACAACCTATCCATGAAAAACATGGCTTATGTAACAAACATATAAAAGAAAACGAGTAAGTTAACACCCGAAACGACGATAATTCTAAGACATTATTAACAAAGAAATGTTAAAAGATCATATATGATATCATATTAATGTATATGATTCATTAATAATTTAATAACAATTATTTCAACATTATACAGTAGGTTAACCTACCCCCGACCAAGGAAAAGTAGATAGTAAGGGATTTTCTTATCTCACTTTCAATTCTGTGAGATTTCCATTGTTCGCCACTAAATTATTGAAAGTGGTGTATTGTGTACTGCCATTTGATATATAATATCATGATTCTCTTTATATTCATGTTATTCTGTAAATAATTTGGTGGTTTTTAACTTTTTTCCATACGACCCAGTTGATTACAACGTGGTAAAGGGTTTCTTAACTCACTCTTAATTTCGTGAGAATTCCATTGTTCACCACTTAATTATTGCATGTGGTGTATGTGTACTGCCAATGATTGTATTCATTGTGTAATATACTTTAATTTATGGGTATTTACATCATCATTGTATGATCCTTCTTTCATGGTTGTATGTTTCGTAACTTAGCTAATCGATAAGGGAATTTGAAATTTTAATTTCCACACATTTGGCTTTACGCATATTTCATTGATTATATTACCCCAAGATTATGTGTGGAATAACTATTCATTTGATTATGTCATAATTTCCACTCCCCTTCCGGTGGATATATTTTTGATAGACATAATCACACCATTGATAATTTCTCAAGTCATTCATATGAATTAGATAAGAGTAATTTTAACTCATTCTCCATTTGTTGAGTTAAACATCCAATTCGTTGGTGTTGTTTTTACAAGAATATGTGTGAATGTACTTGATTGTTTTACACTGAATATCCAATCATATTTAGTGTATTTATATTTTTCACACATAATTATGTCATTGATTTATCCTTAAGCTAAGGACACGGCCTTTATGAGAGATTTCATCTCAATTTACATTCCATTGAGACTTCTTTGTTGTTATACACCAAATCATTTTTATGTGGTGTATATAATGTACTTTGACATAGTATATCATGAATTCCTTTATTCTCATGATATTAAAATGTTTTGATTTCATCAATTATTTATATTCAAGTGTCTCTCTTTTGGCTAGAAACTCTAACTAAAATACCATTTTTAAATGTTTTAAAGACTTATTCTTCTAAATCTAGATCATTAATGTCCATGTTTTAAAAATGGTTTTAAGGATTTATTTATATGGAAATTAAAGTTTTAAAATTAAAACTCCGTTTAAAAAGTTTCAAAGTGGTATGGGACACTTTCATTCAAAAATCTATTTTTAAATGGCTTCTTGACAAATAGTGTGACTTTTAAATGATTTCACGAAAAGGGGGATATTTCTCTCAAATAGTTTTGATGATTATTTTCATCTTTGTCAACATCCTTCATTATTCGTGATTGAGGTTAATGTTATACAATAAAATCTTCCATATTGTATAAAATGAGTTATGTTTGACTGTGGATGTGCTATTTTTATACCATGCATGGTTTGTAGTTAAAGTATTGACATTTCGTATGCTAGTTTTAATACGAATGTTTATGTTATGTTTAAACCTATTCATATGAGGAATGCATTGGACATAATAAGTGACGGGTGGAGCCCGCCATAGCTCCTCGATGCATTGGTAGGTCTCATGAGACAAACTAGTGTCTTGGCACAAGGCCTTGGAAAAATATTATTTGTAGTCTTGGGACGAGGCATTGGCTATGTGGTTGTGATAGTCTGGCATTATGCATTCTATCATTATGAAAGTGGTTATTGATATTGCATGTGATCATTCGACTAGTAGAATATCCATGTGAGTAAGTAAATGGAATTATTTTATTTTATCTTTTCCATTTTATGCTGAAGTTCAAGTTTAAAAGGCTTTCGTTTTAGTTATAAACTGCCTTAAGTGTTTATGCTTATCTATGAAAGCTTCTGCTATAATTTTATCCTTACTGAGAATCTGAGCTCACCCCTTTCAATGTTTTATTTTTCCTAGGATTATGAAGAAGTAATTTATGAATGACCTGTAGGGATAGTATGAGGGGATATAGAGACATTATGTTGTTGTAGTAGTTTTTCACTTTATGATGTAATGTAAAACCTTGTGAATATATCTAGTGTTTCCAAGACTACTAAACCAATCGGTCTTTCGAGATTTGATCCTTTGTGATCATGCCAATGTTATGTAATAATTCACCGACTCTGGGTATCTAGGGTCGGGGCGTTACAGTTGGTATCAAAGGAAGTTTAGTACAAACCTTGGAATCTAGATTTAGATAAACTCTGATTAGATCACGTAGATCTAAGAAGAACTTTGAGGATTAGTGTAGAAGAACTTCTAATAATTTTGGTATTGTAGAGATTTTTGTGAGTTTTCCGAGAAATACATCCCTGTCTGGATACGAGCAGGTAGAGGCGGCTCTGGCACAGATGTACCTAGGGGTAAAACCCTAAAACACCGCTTTGAGCTAGACCGTGTGACAACCCGTCACGTCGGAAAAAGTTGTGGGAATAGAACCCACAACCAAAGTGCGATTGAGATTTATCGCCTACCACTGGACTACGTGAAGTCCCTAGTTAGTGTGACTATTATTTTTAGTTAAATTATTTTATTTATCAAAAATAATTTGATTTGGGATCTTATGTCTTATCAAATTATTACCCTTAGTATAGGAAAATGATTTTGTGATTAAGTGATAGATGTTATTTCGGAATTTGTTCTCTTTGTTGTGAACACTATATGCCCAAGGAAAATAGAATAGTATGGGATTTCATTTGAGGAGTAATGGTGGATTTTTATCTATGTTTTTATTATGGATTTATAGTGATTTGGGTTGTTTATGGAAATGATTAGGTTAATTACTTTTAAGTATGTGACTTTAAGAGTATTTCATGTCATTTGGAGATACAATTTAATGTGGAAGACTACATTCTTATAAGTTTTGAGTTTCAATATTAGTTTGGATTATATTGAAGGATTTTAAGGACAATTGATTATTGAATGGTATTTATTTTACTTTGGGGTATTGTCGGTTTAATTTTGGAAATTAAGATTAGTGTTTATTTCTCTCAAGGAATATCCTTTTGGGGGATCATTAGATCTTTTACTAACCATTTTGGTTTTGATTAATCTCTAAATACAATGTAAATATATAGTTCATCCTGCATGGATCATGTGATTCTATAGAAGTTTATTCTAGCTCTTCCAGTGTGACCAAGTCTTCTTGAATACTCATCGTTTAAAAAAATGAGTTAGTGGTGGAAATTTATTAAAGGATGAAACTCTACATAAAATGTAAGTATATATCTTTATATTCTTAGTCAATATCATAAATGAATTCCTCATCCTTATGTAATGTAACTTAAAACAAAAAAATGTTGTCCGTTTACTTTCCTGCTAGGAGACTAATGGTCGTTTGTCCCAACACAAGTGTGTGGTTTTCTCATTGTTAACTTTCTCCTGATCATGATTTCTATCCCTCTCTATAATAACTTTACACTTAGTTTATCATCCATATCCATGTTTTTCTACATGGAATCTGAGAATGGGTTATCTTAGTTGACCTTTATACCTCTCTTTCTTTCTTTTAAAGTGATAGTTTTATTGACTCTTTTTCTGATGTGGGACTTTCCATTATATTCCCAATCAAAATTTTAAAAATTGCGAGGATGAAATTTATTGAATGAGGGTAGAATGTAACACCCCAAGATTCAATGGTAAGTTTCCCTTCGAATAATGCAATGGCGTGCATTGTATGCAACTTCGAGATTCTAACACACCACAACCAATCAAACTAGCCGTTATGAATAGTAATACTGACTTTTTGAAATTTTATAAAATATATCTCTCAAAATGGACTTCATTTTTGGATTCGGAATATCGAATTTAGCCTAGGGTGAAATTTTGGTACTTTTCGGATAACATTCATATTTTGATGAATAATGAAAATTACAAAATTTTAATTAAAAACAACTTTTTTAATCAAAATAATTAATAGTGAAAAATTATGAATTTGAGTGGTTTTAAAGTATATTTAGAATATATTATTATCATGTAATAAAATGTGGGTCATTGAACATAATTTCACATTTAAACCAGACATAAACAAGTGTCAATCTTTTGATAGTTATTATCTCTTAAAAATACGATTTTTGTTTTAACAACGGGAATTAATTTTAAATTTATTTCTTCCACTTATGTGTTTTGAATTTCTAAAAATGGATTCCATATTTGGATTCAGGATGTTCAAATTGTGTAAATAGGTATCTTTTATTTTTAGACATTTTGGATAATTATTTCGGTAAATATTTTATTTACCATGGTTAAAGGGTAAATCCGGTAAACAAGGTTTAAAACAATAACATTATAATAATAATAAATTACCCTAAAACGTGTCTTAACCATATTGGTTGATACATGGTCGACCATGGGCATCTTTGGGTCGATTTTGGGACCCCATGGATCCACTTGTAAGTGATAGGGACACATTATTTTAATTAAGTTAAAATGAATACAAAAATGACACAAGCATATATCTTTTAGAAAAACAATTGTTACATAGAGTTATATATGTTTTATTTTAGACTATAAATATTCATTAAAAAGATAATAATATTTCCTATATAATGATATTTTATATATAATTTTTAGACATTAAATAATTTAATTTTTTTACGACATAATTGTGATGCAGTAATTACCATAATAGTGAAAAATTAAAATAATTGATATTATAAATACCCAAATAAATATAATTTGAGACTTTTATTGAATTAAACTAATTTTATAGGTTAATATTAAATATTAGGATTGATTTAATTAACTTTTTCTGAAGTAATAAATCTGTTATGTGTTTCAAAAAAATCAACTATTGAATAGTGTCAAAATTGACAAAAAAGAGTTTTTAAAACTAATATTATATTATTAATTGATATTAAATTCCTAAAAATCTAATGTTCGGAAAAGAGACTTATATAATGATATTTATATCATTAATGGACCACTTGGGGGGTCTCTTGGATGTATATAGTAAGTTAATAACTATATAATATAAAAATACAATGTGACATGGTAAATGTCAAACTAATTAACTAAGAGTTAAAACTAAAAGATAAGGTTAATATAGTACCCCAAACCTGTCTAAATTATATTGGTTGAATGATTTTAGACCTATCCCCACCTTAACCTGTGAATAATCAACTTTCGAGCCATTATTAACCGAATATAAATTTATTATAAATTAATATTTCTAGCTTTTCCAAAGGTGCCCCTCACCCCTCTTATAAAAGGGCACTCTTCCTTCTCATTTCTTCACACCTTAAAAGCTCTTTGGTGCGGCCAACCCATGCCCAAATACTCTCTATACTTCCCTCACTACAAACTAGAGTCTTTATTTTGATCAGAAATCCAACCTAAGGAGCCATTTTCATCAAATAAAAAGGAAGAACCCGAAGAAGAGGTAATGTTTTCACCACCCCTTTTCAAGTTCCATTATTTTTTCACTTCTTCTTTCTTTGTTATTACCATTCTAAAATAATAACTCCAGTATCTTATATATACTATGATGTTATTATAAATATGGTACAACCATATTCATTATTCTATCCACCCTTTGAATAACATGTCACCATACGTGCGTACGTACGGCTTACCGTCTCCACGTCGTGGTGTAATTGTTATTCAATATATTATTATTTGGGTGGGTATAATAATGATGTGTAACTCATTTAAATAATAAATATAACATGATAATGGTTCTTTATATATGATATACCATCCAATTATATTTTATTTTAATTTCAAAAGAATGATATTGTCGCTCGTGCGTACGTACGGACTACCGTCTCCACGAACGCGATGAGATTCATTCTCCATTATATGCATTCAAGTATAATTATCATTTTATGATTTAAAAATAATGTTTAATAACTTTATATCATTCTGGATATGAATAAGATACAACCTATCCATGACAAACATGGCTTATGTAACAAACATATAAAAGAAAACGAGTAAGTTAACACCCGAAACGACGATAATTCTAAGATATTATTAACAAAGCAATGTTAAAAGATCATATATGATAACATATTAATGTATATTATTCATGAATAATTTAATAACAATAATTTCAACATTATAAAGGAGTTTAACCTACCCCCAACCCATGAAAATTACAAGGTAAGGGATTTTCTTATCTCACTTTCAATTCTGTGAGATTTCCATTGTTCGCCACAAAATTATTGAAAGTGGTGTATTGTGTACTTCCATTTGATATATATTATCATGATTCTCGTTATATTCATGTTATTATATAAATAATTTGGTGGTTATTAACTTTTTTCCATATGACTCAGTTGATTACAACGTGGTAAGGGGTTTCTTAACTCACTCTTAATTTCGTGAGAATTCCATTGTTCACCATTTAATTATTGCATGTGGTGTATGTGTACTGCCAATGATTGTATTCATTATGTAATATAATTTAATTTATGGGTATTTACATCATCATTGTATGATCCTTCTTTCATGTGTGTATTTTTCGTAAGTTACCTAATCGATAAGGGAATTTGAAATTTCAATTTCCACTCATTTGGATTTACGCATATTTCATTGATTATATTACCCCAATATTATGTGTGGAATCACTATTCATTTGATTATGTCATAATTTCCACTCCCCTTCCGGTGGATATACTTTTGATACACATAATCACTCCATTGATAATTTCTCAAGTCATTGACATGAATTAGATAAGAGTAATTTTAACTCATTCTCCATTTGTTGACTTAAACATCCAATTCGTTGGTGTTGTTTTTACAAGAATATGTGTGAATGTACTTGATTGTTTTACACTGAATATCCAATCATATTTAGTGTATTTATATTTTTCACACATAATTATGTCGTTTATTTATCCTTAACCTAAGGATACGGCCTTTATGAAAGATTTCATCTCAATTTACATTCCATTGAGACCTATTTGTTGTTATACACCAAATCATTTTTATGTAGTGTATATAATGTACTTTGAAATAGTATATCATGAATTCCTTTATTCTCATGATATTACAATGTTTTGATTACCTCAATTATTTGTAGTCAAGTGTCTCTCTTTTGGTTAGAAACTCTAACTAAAATACCATTTTTAAATGTTTTAAACACTTATTCTTCTAAATCTTTCTCATTGATGTCCATGTTTTAAAAATGGTTTTAAGGATTTATTTATATGGACATTAAAGTTTTAAAATTAAAACTCATTTTAAAAAGTTTCAAAGTGGTATGGGAAACTTTCATTAAAAAAACTTATTTTTAAATGGCTTCTTGACAAATAGTGTGACTTTTAAATGATTTCAAGAAAAGGGAGATATTTCTCTCAAATAGTTTTGATGATTATTTTCATCTATGTCAAAATCCTTCATTATTCTTGATTGTGGTTAATGTGATACAATAAAATCTTCCATATTGTATCAAATGAGTTATGTTTTACTGTGGATGTGCTATTTTTATACCATTCATGGTTTGTAGTTAAAGTATTGACATTTCGTATGCTAGTTTTAATACGAATGTTTATGTTATGTTTAAACCTGTTCATATGAGGAATGCATTGGACTTAATAAGTGATGGGTGGAGCCCACTATAGCTCCTCGATGCATCGGTAGGTCTCATGAGACAAACTAGTGTCTTGGCACAAGGCCTTGGAAAAATCTTATTTGTAGTCTTGGCACGAGGCCTTGGCTGTGTGGTTATGATAGTCTGGCATTATGCATTCCATCATTATGAAAGTGGTTATTGATATTTCATGTGATCATTCGACTAGTATAATATCCATGTGAGTAAGTAAATGGCATTATTTTATTTTATCTTTGCCATTTTATGCTGAAGTTGAAGTTTAAAAAGCTTTCGTTTTAGTTATAAACTGCCTTAAGTGATTATGCTTATCTATGAAAGCTTCTGCTATAATGTTATCCTTACTGAGCATCTGAGCTCACCCCTTTCAATGTTTTATTTTTCCCAGGATTATGAAGAAGTAATTTATGAATGACCTGCAGGGATAGTATGAGGGGATATGGAAACATTATGTTATTGTAGTAGTTTTTCACTTTATGATGTAATGTAAAACCTTATGAATTTATCTAGTGTTTCCAAGACTACTAAACCAATCGGTATTTCGAGATTTGATCTGTTGTGATCATGCCAATGTTATGTAATAATGCACCGACTCTGGGTATCTAGGGTCGGGGCATTACAGCCACCCCAAAAGTCAGTCACCATCGCACACCTTACCCTTCGGTCTTATGCGGGTGTTATAAGGGGTTTTGTAACAAGACCTTAACACTATGGTTATGTACATTATTTTTTTATATAATAATGAACATATTTTCATGTTATTTTTGTTACCTTGTAAATAGTTTTTAAGGCTCAAATAATGTTTTTAGTTAATATTAAATTTAGAAATCTATTTTGATGAACTAATGGAATTTTTTATTAAATAATATTTTAATAAAATATTATTATTATTAAATTAATTTTTATTAAATATAAATGATCATATAATTTTTTGAATGCAATTGTAATTTTTATTAAGGTTCGAAAGCCATTTTTGTCCAAACCAATGAATTTTCGATAAATGTAGAATTTTATTTTAAAAGTGAAAATTAACATATTTAGAAATTTATTTAGATAAAATAAATTTTATTTACGGAATCAGTATGTCAAAGTTATCCAACGGTGAATTTTTCTTAACTTTCTGAGTGTCAAATTTTTGGGTAAAAATTAAATACTGTTTAAATATATACTGTGTTTTATGACATCATATTGACCAAATAGTGAAGTAATAAAATACTATAAGCCTTATGTTTAAAAAATATATGTTTTACCATTAAAATAATGTGATTTTGGGTTTTTTTTTACTTATTTTGCAAAGCATTAATCGACCCTTCATGGCTTATTAAACATCTTGTCTTTTTAAATTGTTTTCCTTGGGGGTGTGACTCACCTCCAAATAAGCAACCCAATTATTTTTAGAAGTTAGTACTTTGGCCTTGTAAAATATTTTTTCCAATCCCCTTTGGTAAAAACCATTGGCAAAAACCATGGGCCGGTTTGTGGTTTGAATTAATTTAATGTGAGGTGTTCCAACCCTAAATAGTAAAGAATTCCCTCACCTTTCCTATATAAACCCACCCATACTCCCACATTATCCTCACTCAAAGCCTTTTTAGATTGCCCAACCTCCTCCCTACTCTCCCTAGAATCCTCCCAAGGTTCCCTAAGCTCCCAAGAAGCCTCTCTCAAGCCTTTGGAAGCACATATCCATGTAAAGGTTTTTCTCCATTGCTCATTTTGTCCAATTTTCTTAATATTGTTATTCCCTTTTAATTTAAATTATAAATGTTGGGGTATGGTTTCTTACCTCCCACATACTGCCCTATTTATGATTTAATTATGGGAGACTCCTTTATCTCTCATTAAATTCCTCCCATGTACACCTGTTACTATGCCGAAATTCCGAATGGAATTTCTCTCTCCTCTTTTACATTCAAGAAATTTTTTTGTATCATGACTCTAAATTCCATTAAAATTGTTGGGAAATGTACATATATGACCCCCTTACTATCCATTTCATTTAAATATGATGATACACCCCTTTCTCTCTCAACATACATTTTTATGAATTCTTACGTCACGCTGTTACGCTGCCGAAATTGCACCGATTTTCCAAGACAATGTCATTATATAGTGAATACCATGTCCATTTCTCTATCAAGGGTATTCAAATTTATGCACATTTACATATCAATTATAAAGTTTCATGTATGAATTCCACATTCCTTTATCGTGGAATAAATTATTATGTTTTATGAATCCATTTAATATGATCCATGTGCCACACTAAAGCATGAAATGAAATGTTTAAGAAGGGTGTGCCCTTATATCACTCCAATGCATTGGGTAAAGTATAGTATCATGAAACATCATGTGAAAGGGGTTTTTACTAATGATAATTCAAGTGCAACAAGTTTTTAATCGTGCTTCAAGTGTAATGAGGATTTACTCATGATCCATGTACAATGAGCCTTGGCTCATGCTAATTCCATGTTAAGTGTTGTTGCCACAATTCCATGTTATGATTGTCATGTTTTATCAAGACTTTATGTTTATACTTATCTTGTGCTCTATTGATATGTCTATTGTCTAACATGTATTGTATTCCTCATGTTATTCCATGATTATTCCCTTACTGGGCTTTATAGCTCACCCTTTTCTTATGCATGTCCTCAGGTTATCCAATGCAATGCTAAGTACAAGGGAATGTAGTGGTCATGTAAAAGAAGTTTTCAATAAAGATGTTTTATTTCATGTTTTAAGTTGTTATGTAATGTTCCTAATTCCCAAAGACACTAGACCTCTCGATCTTCCATGTTGTATCAAGTGAAGGTTTTATCTAATAAATCAGGTTTATGTTTGTAATAAAAGAAGGGTTTTCATAATCTATGTTTATTATACTCTTTATCCAGTACTAGTACACATATATGTGAGTCATTCCTTCATCACATTACTCCTGGTGTGATAGATGGAGATACCAATTGAGACTGTATCCCAACATATTTGTCTTGCGGTTACTATGGGGAATTATTATTTGATATTTTTTATCTACTGGCAGTGTGAGATATCACTTAGTGTAGAGGGTTTCTCATGGAACCTCTTAGTCATCACGATGAGACCTTATAACATCATCTTTGGTATAGACTGGTTGTGCATGGTTCGATCCTCGATTTAAATTCCCAATAGATGAGTCATATTCCTTTGTATAGATGGTATGATATTTCCTTTTATGGGTGAGATAGATATCATAGCAGAGAGAGTGGGTCTTGTGAGTAGGAATTTATAATCCTTCACCCATCAGTTGGTGAGTTTAACCCTTAGAATAGTGTACTCTTCATGAATTTGGGTTCCTTCAATCATGCAGGATTATGTGGATGTATTCTCTAAGGACATTACATGGATACATCTGAGGTGTTATATGGATTTTTTCATCGACTTTCACCCTAGGACCACTCTGATATCTTTAGTATCATATTGGATGTCCCATAATAAGCTTTGAGATTTTAGGGTGTAGTAGAAGGACCTTCAAGAGAAGATTTTTATTAAAACCAGTGTGTCATCCTAGGCATCTCCAGTTCTCCCATGAAAAAGGTGAATGGGAGATTTCATATTTTTTTTATTATCATCCCATGAATAAACACATGATAAATAACATGTACCTCTTTTTTCAATGATTAAAAACCTCCTAACGCCCACTTTGATCTGTTTTGATGCATGATAAGGTTACCAAAGATCTATCTGAGTTCCTACTACCACCATTTTAGTGTTCACAAGGTTGAAATTCAAAAGATATATTTTCAATGTTTTTGTGGACATAATGAGTTCTTGGTAATGCTTTTCTGAATGAAAAATTCTCCTAGAGTGTTTATGACTCTGATGAACTGGATCTTCCAGCCATACTTGGCCATATGTTTGGATGTCTTCATTGATGATGTACTCATCTACTCTGCATCATAGGAGGAGCATGTATATCACTTTATGATTTTCTTATACTTTCTTTAGGATAACTAGATGTATGTTAATCTCTCAAATCTCTAGTTTTGGATCTCTGAGGTTTACTTTAATAGGCATGTCATTTAATTTCATGGATTAGTAGGGAACTATAGAAGATCAATATAGTTATTTCTTGGGATCCACCTAGGATCGTGTCATAGGTGTAGAGTTTTCTTGGCTTGGAAAGGTAATACATGAGGATTGTGGCAGGATTCTTAGGGATTGAAGACCTATTGACAACCTTGACGTGAAAATGGAATTTTTTACCTTTATTAAGTAGTACCAAAGAGCATTTATAGAGTTGAGACTATGGCTAGCTAATACTCCTGTTATGAGACTAATAGAGGAGTTTGTGGAATATGTATTATATTTTGATGCCTCTAGAAATGGGATAGGTCTCATGTTGATGCAGAGGTAGGTAGTGATTTCATATGAGTTGATTCAGCTGATACCCCATGAGGATAAATACGTGACTCATATCCTGGATTTGGAAGTAGTGGTCTTCACTTTGAGGATGTGGAGGCAATATCTTCTGGGAGAGTGCTTTGTTGTTCACTCATACTAATGGTCTTGAATATGTATTAACACAGATAGATATAGACCTAAGATAGAGTCATCAATTAGAGTTCTTGTAGGACAATGTCTTTGATATTTTCTATACTCCTAGGAAGGAAACTTTTTTAGAAAATACCCATAGCTGAAATTCTTGGTCTCACTTGGTGGAGGTGGCATGTGATTAGTTTTATTACATAAAGCTAACCTTGGTAGAGGAGAGGGTGTCACTTTTCTTATGTTGATGATGTTGACTAATTTTCTTCTCCACCAAGTGATGGAGTCTCAGTTGGAATATATAAACGGTGAGGTCCTATGTGACTAGATATCCTCAAGATATTCACCAGATAGATTCTATAAAAGATGGATCCATGGAATTATTTTCTAGGGACCAATGGTGGTTTCAATCATGATGTGAAATGAGGTGATGAGGGAGTTTCATGCTTCTACTTTGGATATACATACCATTTTATATAATATGTTCATGGGCATTTAGTATAAATTTTTCTGGGTTAGAATGTGGTGGAGCATGTCCGAGTTCATCTCTTGGTATCTCAAATAGGTGAAGGCTGAGCACTAAGTTCCATCGGTTTTGTTATAGCCTCTTGAGATCCTAGAGTTGAATTGGGATTGAATATCAATATACATTGGTACAAGGATTCCATGGATATTGAGAGGCCAGGATCTCATCTAGGTTATATTTTTCTGACTTACCAATTTGGTGCACTTATTTTCTATCAGGGAGAAGAGTTTGGTTGAGAGTTTAGGATTGTTGTATGTGTGGTAGATCATAAGCCTCCATGGATTTCCCTAGATATTTTTTTCTAAAAGTGATATGTGGTTCAAATCATGTTTTTAGAGAGTCCTTTAGGAGTCATAAGGGACCTAGTTGAGGATGATTATGTCAATTCACTACCAAACAGAATTGTAGATTGAGCACACAATCCAAGTGTTTGTGGATAATTAAAGGGATTGAGTGTTAGACTTTGGATGGAGATTTTAGGATTACTTACCTTTGGTATATTTTTTTAATAATAAAATTTATCACTCTACTATCAGCATGGAAAATTCCAAGGCAATTTTTGGGAGACCCTACAGGTCACCCAAGTAATAGACTGAGATCGGTGAGGTATCGATTTTTGGTGCATAGATGGTGCAGGCGATGACAGTGAAGTTATGGGTGATTCATAAGATGATGGGTAAAACCCTGAGTGATCTGAAATATTATATATATATCGTTGTTTTAGGCACTTGGATTTTAATTGTAGAGACAATGTTTTCTTGAGAATCTACCCAAAATGAGGATTATAGAGATTATGCTATGGAGGCAAGCTATCCACAAGGTTCGTTGGATCATTCTAGGTCCTATAGAGGGTTATTGCAGTTTCCTACCACCTAAACATACCCCCATAGTTGTAGTGGATTCATGAAGTCATACATGTTCCCCATTTGAGAAGATATGTGCAAAATCTTATACACATTATTTTATGGGAGATCTAGATATTGGGGATGGATTCACATTCAAGGAGTACCTGATGGAGATCGAGGAAGACAAGGGAGGATTCTCGATGGATATACAATACCCTTGGGTTGTGTGTTCTGTCATTATGTGAACATACATGAGAGCTCTTTGGAGCGGGAGATCTAAATATAGGCTTAGTATCCCCACCTTTTTTCTAAGTTTTTTCTTTTTAGATATGATAATATTTAAAGGAGGGAATAATTTATAGAATCAATTATTTCATTATAAGACATTGAAATATATAAAGGAATATTTTTAGATCCAAGTGTTGAGACGATGCCTTATTCTGAGGTCTAGTGATCCCAGAATTAATCTTATAAAAATATTAAATATTTTTTATATAATGAATGTATTATTTTTCAAAGAAAATTTAATATATAATAAATGGATTCTTATATTGGAAATATAAAACCATGATTGAATATGTAGTGTGGGTTTACCCTAGGCATGGCCTAAAGTTGGTTGGCACCAAATGTTCGGAAGTGGAAGTCATTAGTGGGTGCATTTAAATTAAAATAAATGATTAATTTATATATTTTAATTTTAATGACATAAATATATTTTAATATAAATATATCATTAGGAAATTTCTCCATGGTTAGTCTCATAACCCTAGTATATTATTGAGAGGAACTTTGGTGACCTTTTTTGGTCGATCGATATTGGATAACGCTCGGTGATCAGATCAAGGTATATTGATAGATAACTAATGAAAAAGATCTTCCCCATCACTTTTTAATGTGTTCTTCACCAATGATCAATCCAATATTTGGGTAGGTCTCATTAATGGTAGTTTCCTCCATTTATTTAAATATTGAGAATATTATTATCAGCTATTCTTAGATCTGTCATTAATTTAATCATTCACATGAGCCCATGTATTTGAATTAAATTATTTATTCAATTTATCCTACTTATTCCATGATCTCAACCTAGTTTTCTAAATTAGAATTATTTGTCTAATTTTTGTAAAATGATTTTTATTTTCATTTTTATGGTGTTTATCCTCCATTATTCTTCTCATTCTTCATCATGGGACAATAGGGCCATAGTTCAACATTTTCAGGTGGGTTTGAGAGCGATTGAACCCCATGATTCATGTTGGTTGGGTAAATGATGTTTTCAATGGTAAGTTTTGGATGTATTGAGGTTTTTTTGGATATATGTGATGATTTATATGGATCTAGGATTCAGAATCGGTCGTCAATGACGAGAGGCATTCGAGATGTGCGTCGGACCACCGTGGAATATTGGATTTTTATTTGCAGCCAATGTAGTCTGGTAATAGATATTCATAGCATATTACCACCATTTTTTGGTGGTAAATGGTTTATTTAATGTAGTGAGAGTGGATATAGATAATTGATGAAAAAATAGAGTTTCAATGAAAAATTAAACTACATATCGTGTAGTCTGATGAACACATGTCGTGTAGCCCCACCCAGCTACGACAACTAGGTTTTTAGGAAAGATAAGGATCAAAATTCTTGCAGCCGATCCACACACCATGTGAGCCTCCCCATGAAGCTAGTTCATGTTCCAAATAAACATTTATAGGACCTTGTGTGGTTGAATTATGGGGTATATCATCATCCCAGGAGATGGTAGTTGTTTTGATACTGGAATTAAATCCACAGATGGGCTCCCCATATATCTTTGTGAAAGGAATCAGAACCCATGTAGTTATTTGTTGACTTTTTTGGCACATCATTCTCTTTAAGGTCATGTGATAGGGACCCAACTATATATTTTAACATCATATGGTGAGGAAGTCTAGGAAGAAGGTGCCTTGTTACTGTTTGGTGTGGGACTTATGTCAAAGTATCCTAGAGAACCTGAGAGATATATGAATTCTCATATTGAATTAAACCCTAATAAGAATGTGGACCAAAGAGAATAGTCTTGGTTTGGGGTGTAGGGTTTGTCCCTCAAATAGGCTTTCTACATATCCAGTTTAGATGGTAATAAAAGCCCACGTAGTTCGGTTAGTATCATATGGGATTTTGGCCCTTTAATAGGATTATGTTGGGGTTTAATATTGAATAATATGTTCTAATAAAGGACCATGATATATATCTAAAATCATGATTCTGAATTCATAATGATTTGGGGGATTAATTCAAGAATTACTCTGGTGGAGGATTCCCGAATTAAGGGGACTATGATTGGGTATTTCTCTTAAGGAGGATGCACAATAAGCTCAAAACTTAGGTATGCCTCCTATGTATCCTAGTTAGAAGTAATCATAGTTCCTATAGATAAATGGGATTATTATAGGGGATTACTCTTAAGGAGGATACCTGTTGAGCTTGGGAATTATGTAGGATTCCTACATATCGTGGATATCAATAATTAGAGTTAACATAGTTTAATGGGATTATGATTGGGGATTACTCCTAAGGGGGATTACCATTGAGCTTGGGCCTTAGGAAGGCTTCATATATATCCTGGTTATAAGGAATCAAATTTATCTTATTTCAATGGCATTATGATTGGGGTTTACTCCTAAGGAGGATTCCCATTGATCTCAAGCCTTAGGTAGGCTTCCTATGTATACTAATTTGTAGGATCATAGGTCTTATAGTTAAATGGTGTCACATGGATTTTGCTTATTCCATGATCACCATTAACCTCTAAGCCCACATGAGTCATTCTCGGTGTGAGAAACAAGAGGAAGCAGACGATCTGGAAAATCATTAAATCTATTGTTGTTTGTAGGAATACATGGTGACAAAGCCCAAAGGGAGATGGATGAGGCATTGTGTATGCCCATTTACTCTAACCTCTCTCTGCCAATGGAAGAGGAGGGGGGAGATGGTGGAAGATTCCTAGGTTACAACACTTCCCTTTATTCACAATACCCTTAGTAGGGAATGAATGTGAAGGACACTAGGGTAGATAGGGAAAAGACTACAAATTCCAACACAAAAGGCTAGTGGATTACTCCAGGAGGGATGCCCTAAATTTTTCTCCACTATGGGGTGAGAATTTAATTTCATGTTGAATGGAAAAGAAAATCTTATCCTCAGCCTAGCCACTAGTAACTAGACTATCTGGGTCTCAGAGATAAGAATAGAGGGACATGATCCCAACCCTTGTATTTGAGACCGATAACTCTCCGACACTTTTGGTGGGGTAGGGGTCCTTTTGACCATGGATATAAAAATACACATGTTCCCCAAGGATCCTAACCATCTGGTAGTACCAATTCATGAAACCTCTGACTATACAAATACAAATCCAAATGGAAGACACTCTGGAATGCCTTTTCCCATTGATTTGTAAGTTAGGAGGCCTTGGTGGAGGTTTTGGGATGATCCCTCTCAAACAAGGGATCCAAAGGAGGAGAGTGAATACCATTGATGGCTTTGAAGAAGGCCTAAGGAATGGATAATGTAGGTTTTATGGTAAGGATAACCATGGAGGCTCCCGCAAGGGGTTCTTTACGCAGGTAGGTCTGGGTGAACTAATGTCACCTTGGGTGACAGAAAACCTAGGTGACTACACTTAGTTGAGACTTTTATCAACACTTAAAGGGTCTTTATAGGTGTTTATAGAAGTGACTATTGTAGGTCCCTAATTAGAAATGTGTACCTCACATTAGTATTCATTAATCAAGGGGTGAGAAAGTGTCGTGTTCAAGTGTTGCTTATTTTGAACCATGGGAGGGATTTTAATTTCACTATCGCTCTTTAACTCCCTCTCCTTTTGGTTTTACAAATATACCTATAATGTTTAATATGGATTGATAAAAGGAATGGGGTGATCAAAGCATTGAGATACATTCTAAAAATTTCACCCATACAAATGATGACCCCTGGGTCCTATTTATTTGAAAATATAGGACCCTAGGTGAAGGTGTCAACTTATGGAAGTGCCTCACTCAAGAACCTCACATAGATGCCTTGTGAAAATTCCTCACATAGGGACATTGGTCATGATCCTTGCACAAGTCACTCTCCCAATCCTATGGATCAAGCAGATAGTTACATATCATGTCTCCGTGAATGAGATCTTTAGATAATGAGCTTCAGTGGAGGGTCTATGTGGGAGACTAGCGTGGTGAGACTAGAAAATTCTGAGTGGCGAGGGCTATTTTCCAAAATGAGGATTTATTTATAGACATGGATTACTCCCTGTATGGCCCGCACATTCCCTAGGGTCCTTATTTGTATGAAATAAATTTCCAGAAGGCCTTCTAAAGTTCTTATCATCCTAGTCCTTCACTCAATCCCTCCTAAACCTTCTTAGTAGCTTTATAAAACTTTAAGGAGAGGGAATTAAAGAGGGATAGAGAAATGAAATTTACTCCCATGGTTCAAAAGAAAAAACACCTATGAGAAGTACTCTCCCACCCTCAATTTAACAAATACTAGTGTGAGGTACCCCTTTTCAATCAGGGACCTACATGAGTCACTTATGAGAACACTTTTGGAGACCATTTAAAGCTTGATAAAAAGTCTTTCTTGAGTATAGTCACCCAGGTTGTCTATCACCCAAGGTGTTGTCAGTTCACCCAGACCTGCATGTATGAATCACACCTTTCACAAGCCTCCTAGGTTCACACTACCCTCCAACCTATGTGATATATTCCATAGGCCTTATTCAAATCCATCCATGGTGGGACCTCTCTTCCTTTGTCTCCCTTGTCTAAGAGGGATCAACTCAAAACCACTATTGAGACCTCCTAACATACAAAGGAATGGGAAAAGGCACACCAAAGTGTCTCCCATTTGGATTTTTATATCTATGGTCATAGGTTTCCTACATAGGTTCTACCAAAAGGTTAGGATCATTAGAGAACATGTGCATTTTTATATCTACAGTCATGAGGACCCCTACCCCAAGGACAATATCGAGGATTTTGTAATATTTGATACAAGAGTTGGGGAAATTTATTTCCCTTCTCTTCTTTGATACATAGAGCCTCCACTTCCTAGTGGGAAGGGTGAGGATTTCACTTTATTTTCCATTAAACATGTAATTAGATCCTCTTCCTATTGTGGAACCAATTTTGGGGCATCCCTCCTGGAGTAAGCCCCTATCCTTTCACGTAAGAGGTTGCAGTATTTATCATCTCTACTTCTACGTCCTTCACCTTCACTCCATCCTTAGGGTAATGTGAAAAGTGGGAAGTTCCATAACTCCAGACTCTTCCACCTTCGTCCCCCTATTCTCCCATTGGTGAAAAAAGGTTAGAGTAAATGGGCTCACTCAATGGATAATCCCTCTCCCATTGGGATTTATCTCCATGTACACCTATGGATAAAAGCATATTGTGTGGTTTGACTGATCTTCCATTTCATCTTATTTCTCACACCAAGTATGAATCACATGGTCTTAGAGTTTAATGGTTATCATGAAATCTTCACAATTTATAAGAAACCATTGACTTCCCAAATACTATAGTAATCTCACCCATGGGAATACTTGGATAATTTGGTTCATGACCTTTCCCATGACCCTCCTTAGAAAACCTGAGACCCCAAACATATTCCTTAGTAATAGTCACAGGGTCAACATTAGTCATTTTAGGGTTATCTGGTGCTTGAGATGAATCTGAAATATTACAAAAACATAATTCATTCATTGTAATTATACATATTATGAGGTATCTCTAACATTTGTATATTCATCCTCCATTTATACAAAAATGACGGGAACAGTGCCAAGAGTAGATGATGCCCACTTGTATCAGGCTTGGTGTGAGAAACAAGAGGAAATGGAAGATCTTTCAAACCACACAATATGATTTTGTCGGAAAATGGGCATGGGGTCAAATCCCAAAGTTATTGGGATGAGTCATTGATTGTTCCCATTTCCTCTTAACCTTATTCTCTAATGTAAGAAGAGGTGGTGATGGTTGAAGAGGTTAGGGTTATGACACTTCCCCATTTTTACTTTACCTCATAGAGGGAATGAAGGTGAAGGATGCTAGGGTAGAGAGGAGAAATATTGAAACATCCTACATGAAAGTATTAGGGATTACTCATGGAGGGATGACCTAAAATTAGTTTCATAGTGTGATTAGGATCTAATTACATGTTGAATGAAAAATAAAGAGTAATCCTCACCCTCCATACTGGGAACTGGAGGCTCCACGTCTCAGAGATGTGAAGGGAAGGACATGGTTCTAACCCTTATATCATAGATGAGGAACTCCCCGACACTATCCCTAAGGTACGGTTCCTCTTGATCATAGATTTATAAATCCACATGTTCCCTTAGGATGCTAACAATCTGGTAGGACCATTGTGGGACACCTATGACTGTATAAATACAAATCCAATTGAGAGACACTCTTGCATTCCTTTTCCCATGGCTTTGTAAGTTAGGAGGACTTGTTGAAGTTTTTTTGTTGATACCTCTTATATAAGGGATCCAATGGAGGATAGGGGTTCCATTGATGTATTTAAATAAGGCATAAGGAATGGATCATGCATGTTAGATGGTATAGAGAACCAAGATGGCTCGGGAAAGGGGTGATTCACACAGACAGGTCCTGGGGAACTGATGGAACCTTGGGTGATGGAAAATGGGGTGAATAAACTATGGTAAGACTTTGTTCAAGACTTCAAGAGTCTTCATATATGTTCCCATAAGTGACTCACATAGGTCCTTGATTAGAAAGGGGTGCATCATGCCGGTATTCATTAATCATGGGGCGAACAAGTGCCTCACGTAGCTGTTGTTTATTTTGAACCCTAGTAGGACTTTTAATTTCATTTTCCCTCTTTAATTCTCTCACCTTCAAGTTTTAGAAATATACATAAAAGGTTAATTAGGGATTTAGTAAAGGACTAGGGAAATCAGAGCTTCAGGGGGCCTTCTAGAAAATTAGACCAAACAAATAAAGATCACAGTTTCATATTTATGGGAAAATATAGAAACCTGGGTGAAGGTTTCATCTCATGCATGTGTCTTGTTTAGGTGTTTCATGATGGTCGATTTTACAAGGTTCCACGTATGTAACATGCATGTAGATGGTGCTTGTGGAGGACTTGGGAGATAAACTTTGGGGACTTTTCAATCCATGACCTTCATCACTTATTTCCTTATATTATCATTAAGGTATTTTTCTTTGTCACATTTTCATCCATGTGACAAAACATAGTGTCGACAATGACTAAGAAAAATGATTCATTGGGAAGTTTAAAATCATAGAAAATACTTGATTGAGGGAAAGATAACCCTTAATATGTTCATAATGTTGACATAATTATGTTGAGAAAAGGAGATGATTGATATGGATGAAGTAAATTAGATAGTGTTAACTACCTTTTAACTAATAAATATTTTTTGAAAAATTGGTTTTTTCTATCATTGATGGAGTTTAAATAATTTTTAGATTTAAAGAATATATCTAATAATCTATGTTTTACTTAAGTAATAAGTGAGAATTCATTTTTTCAGTGAGGATTTTTCATAATTACTATGTTTAAATAGAATACATGATGAAGGTATTCACATTTTTTTTATGTGATGATTAATATATACTTCATGTTTTTTTATTAATGACAAGTTAAATTTTGAAATTCAAAAACCTTCATTCTAATGTTTTGGATATTAATATTTTGTAAGGTTCATAAGGTTACCCATTTATGAAATGGTTTAAGTTGATCTTTGGATGTGGTTTTACATATTAATATATTACTTCACCATATAAAGTTTTATTCATATTGTGTAACCTATGATAACCATTTTTTTATAATAATAACTATAGATATAAGTAATTACTTATCATTTTATATGGATCTTATGATCCCTTTAAAATGAATTGTAGTGCTTCAGGCATAAAAATTTATCTTGGATTTTCATTATTATAGTAAGAAGTGAAGTGGAGAATTATCCAAACACAACCAGAATATGAAATTATTCTTATAAAATAGAATGATATCAAGTAATTATATTTTCATATAGTCTCAGTCTAGATGGTAAAGGAATTCCTCAACTCTAGGAAAAAGATAATGAAACAAAAAAATTAATCCAATTACATTCATATTTGATGAATTAGATGAAATTTTAAATAATCACATATTTATGGATTTTAGGTGATTAACTTTACATTTATCATTCACTTTCTTGTGATCAATGTCCTCAATCACTCTATATAACTATTTACTCTTTTCTTCTATGTTCATATCTTCACATTCCAACAATGTTCTCCTACATAAAAACCTGGTTATGTGTAATTCCAAATTACCTTTGTAGTTACCTTATCACTTATCAAGATGATGTTTTATTAAACCTTCTCATGATTTGGGATTTCAAAAGTGTATTTTTCATATGAATACCCCTTTATTACAGAGATCTAGATTAAATTGTGATGATGGAATTCATTTAAGGGGGTATAATGTAACACCCTAAGATTTTAAAATATGAAAATAATATTTGATAGCGTGTATGAAACAAAACACCAAGTATATAAATGAATATAACATCCGGATAATTTAACATATATCTATTTTTAAATAAATTTGATCTCTTTAATATCTTGAAATGCATGAAATATTGGGTTTGAATGAAACACAATACACTATTAAAATAATATTATTTAAACATTGCCCTTATAAACAAGCCATTAAATTGGTGGGTATGAATATAAATATAGAAATTATAGAAATTATATAGTTTAAACATAAATAAAATTGTTATGTATTGATTAAAGATAAAATTAGAACCATTTGAAAGAAAAAGAAATATTTTCTGAAAAAACTATATATTTCTAAAAGATAGTTCAGTCACACTTTGCACATAAAATTTATAATTAATTTTTACCAATTTTTTAAAATTTATTTGAAAAAATAAAATTCATTTTTTAATTTATAATATCAAAATTATATTAGTGTAATGGTTTGTTATTTTTCTAAGATGTTTCATTTTTTGATGAATAGTGAAAAATATTTAATTTTAATTGAAAATTTTCCTTTTGTTTAAATTATTTATAATGATAAATAATATTTTGAATTAATTTTAAATTAATATTAGTTAAATTTTATATTAATTAATATAATTTAGTTCATTTTAATAATTTCACATTTAATTTTTATATAAAAACATTGTAAACTTTTGAACATTTTCTCTTAAAAAACCTGCTTTCTCGTCTCGTCTATGGGATTCATTTTAAACTAAATTTTACCAATTATTTCAATTTAATTTGGAAAATTTTATTCTATATTTGGATTCAAAGTCGTTAATATTATTTAATAAGTTCATATTAAAATTTCACTAAAATGAATAGTGAAAATATTAAAAAATATTTATCAAGGTTAAGTAAAAATTGATTTACTAGGGAGTTAAACTAAAATTATAAGGGATAAATTAATCTAAAAACTTGTATAAAATATATATTATGTACATAATTTGACCATATAATTTATAATTATGGATAATACTCTATTTTATAGCTTTGTGGTATGTAAAAAATGGCGGGACACCTTTTTCCTTTAAAAATTTACAAGTGTGTCTCTCACCTCACTTATAAAAGATCACCCACTCTCTTATCTTCTTCACACCTTAATACCATTTTTCATCCAATAACTGAAAAATTAACTTCCCAAATTCCCTTATCTCATCATAGAAGCCTTATTTTGGTTATAAATCTAACCTAGGAAGGATTTGATGCAAACCTAAGGGGGATACCGAAGAAGATGTAGCATTCTTCAATGAGAATTTTTATTTAACTTCTTCCTCCACCACCTTAAATTACTATTAAAACATTATGAAATAATAAAATAATTATATTACATATAATAAAATTTTTTATTTTAGGTTTATGACCTACAACCACCCCCACTTCCCTCAAATGGGTTATGAATTCATCATTAGTGTGTACTATAGACTATTGTCTTGTGAACCAATGTCATTCTTTTTTTCCATTAACACCCTCATGGTTCGGTATTATGATATATATAAAGTATATATATGATATTTATAACATAATTATAGCTATTTAATAATTATATCATATATTACTTTTTTTATTTTCCTTTCTTAGGGGACATGATAATGCCGCTCATGTGTACGGAGGACTATCGCCTCGCAATGTGATGTGATTCATCATTCACTAACACTTTACATAGATGGTGATAAGGATAAAGTTAATTAATATATGTTATATAAAATAAATTATTATTATATTAATGATATATTTATCATTATTAAATATAATATTTATTTTTCGTTCTTACACTAAAAAATGATAGAGTCGCTCATGTATCTGTGGACTATCACCTTCATGAAGCGATGCGACTCTTTTTTCAACACCACACCACATTTCTGGTATATATAAGTATATTTAAATAAATATTATGGTATATATATAATTATGATCATTCATTAAGGATAAAATATTACTTACATTGATCATTAAAAAATGAAAACATTACTCATGCGTGCATACAACCTACCATTTCCAAGATTGTAACGTAATTTATTTTTCATAACCATATTTCATGATTGATTTAAAAATTATAATTGATGTATAAATATGATAATTATGACATGTTTATTATTTTTAATATGTTTAAATAATAACCACTTTGACCATAGTCAACCTACCAAATTCATTTTTGACACATAAGACAAATATCATCGAAACATCTGATGTAAACTTAATTCACTAAACAATCATATATAACAATATAATAAGTTAAATAAAAGGAATAATAAACATGAAAAAGGTTATTAATAAATTAAATATTTAACATAAGTTTATTATTTAGGAATATAAAAAATGTGTTTGACCAATCAGACACAAGGTAAGGGTTTCTTATCTCACTTTTACTTCCATGAGACATATGCCATATTCACCACTTATTTCTCTTATTTGGTGAATATACTGATATTTTTTATGTTATATCTTGAAATCATTTATCTTAATGGCATTTAAAGTTCCATTTAAAAATATTTATTTCATTTGGTTTATGATTTTAAATTTACCAAAGTGGTAAGAGTTTATTTCACAATCTCATCATTATTCAAGATTATTTTTAATAAAGTCTCCTTTTGAGGAATTACAGGGTATTTCTATATTAAAATAAATCTATCTTCTTATAATCGGGTTATTAATGAACTTTCTCAAGAAATATTATCATCTTTATTATCTTTGGTGCTTAAAATGACTAAGAAATTATTTTTAATATAATCCATCATTATTTCTATCTTCGGCCGAAAATCCTTTTTCTTCCAAAACTATGTTCTCTAAAAAAATTCAAAAATGCTTCAACATTCTCAAAAATATTTATTAAATATATTTTTACCCATTATTTAATTTCAAAAAATAGTTTGAACAGAATATTCTTTCCATTTTAAAAATGAGGAACTTTTCTAACCTTTTTACTGTGCAAAAGGAGTGTTTTTTTAACTTATAGGTAATGTATAGAATTACTCTCCCTAATAACCATCATTTATTTGAAACTTCATTTGAATGTTTAAAATATTTTTTAAATGAAATTTTTTTTCCTAATAATTTTTAAATTATTAGTTTTTAAAATTTATTTTCAAAGTGAAGGATTTTGATTACATTTTGTGTTTTTATTATAATAAAATAACAGGGTTATTTTCAAAGAAAGGTTATTTTCCTCAAGAAATATTCCAAGAGATCTTTCAAAATAATTTTCCATTTAATAATACATTCATTTATGTTACTTATGCTTTAATGGGTATATACTCTAATGATACAACCCTTATTATTTCTCTAGATGGTTTATGATCAGTTTAGAAATTAGACCTAACACGATTCCGAACTGAAAAACTTAAATCATTTCAATTTGTTTAAAAAGATAAAAAATTCTACGTTGATATTATTCACTTTACTCTGGATGGTTTATGATTATGTTTATTTATTGGGGAAAGTATATACATTTTATATTCTACTTTAAATATGAATTTTTATGTGCATTATATTTCACCCCTTTCATATGAGTATAGAATTGGACCTTGAAACTGATGTTAGAGGCCTTTTATAGCCCCTTGATGCTTTAATAGGTATCATGAGACAAACTAGGTATGGTTATTGTTGAGGCCTTACCCATTTATTAGATTTATTGGAAGAATAATTGACAGTATTAGAAGCCTTGTCACAAGCATTGATGGTATGTTTTATATGTCCATAATTATACATTCTATTATTATGAATTCAGTTATTGATATTCCATGTGATTATTGGATTAGTTAGAATATTTATAATCATGTTTAGAGCTCATGTGATTATTTATATAGGAGTAATTTTATCATATTTCATTCTTTCCATATTATTCTCAACTTATCGATTAAATTGAATTATTTTCAATTATTTACCATGATATATTGACTGTGACTTGTTTATTCATAGATTTTATTATATTCTTACCCTTACTAAGCATCTAATCTCACCCTTTCTTATGTTTTATTTTCCCTAGGATACCAAGAAGTATTTTTTTATTTATATATAGGGATGAAATAATGGGAATAATATAATTTTCAAAGAAAATTATTTGTGAGTTTTATGTTTTAAAATGTAATATTAATTTCAAGTATGTATCTATTTCACCAATATTATTAAAATATTTGTTCCTTTAGGGTGTGATTCATTTTATATAATTATAATGTAATATAGAGGAAACTGACTATGGGCTACTAGGGTCAAGAGAACTATCTAATTCATAAGGGAAACTCATAGGAATTAGTCTTCTATTATACTTAAATGATCAAAAAAATAGATTGTCCACATAACTGTATCGTTTTTAAGTAAAAATATCAATATTCATCATCAAATATATAAAAAACACCAGTAAAAAATAAAAATAGAGTTAAAATAAACATCACTTCTATGTTCTCTCCTCAAATCCACCATTAATCTAAAATATATGCACAAAGTGAATCGAGAGCCCACAAAAAACATTCTCTTTGAAATCTGGATCTCAATTAGATACTATATAAACTTCATATCCACTTCAAACTACAAAACACCCCATTTTATCACATAATAAAGATAATACATATACTTTCTCAATTACTAAATGTAGAATACATCATATAAACTCTATAACTAAGGGTGTTCTTTTATCAGGTATTCCACATTGCCAATATACTTTAATTCCATGATAATTCTGAAAAATCATGAAAATAACTTACTTCCTCTACTAAATCAACATTACTCGGTCTATATAAAAACACAAAAAAACTTGATATTTGATATCAAACTTTAACAACTCACACCATTAATTAAGATAATATTTTTTTATCTCCAAATTTTGTTCATTATTTTTTGAATCAACTATGAATGCTTAGTCATATTCACAACCAAATCAAGTCCAATAACTAATGGACCTTTTGAAATCCACTCGGTATAATATATATTAGATATTATAATCATAAAATACCTTATAAAATTTCATATGTATTTTTTATAATATAAATCTATCAAATTTGAACTCTCATCCCACTACCCATCAAAATCCAATATGCATACATGTGATATATCCTAAAATGTTTGAATAATCCTTCTAATTTGGACATTTTTTAGTGAAATAAAATTCTCATACATAATTTTATATCAAAATAATTATAAAATAATTGCTAAATATTATATTTATATATATATTGAGTATAAAAATTAAAAAAATAATCAAATAACTCCCAAAAATATTACCACATATAACACATGTAATTTTGATAAAGAGTATAATAAAGATTGATCCCTGATTATTAGTAAATTCATAGACATTTTTAGTTGTTAAACTACAACCCATAAATAATTATAAACTTTATAATCATGAGGAAACTTATTTAAAAAAATTACAAGGAATCCTCTCACTTCTACTATAGAATCAAAAATAGTTAAACTAAAGGAAATATCACTTTGACCACTAATGTTTGTACCTCAGAGCATGAAACATTTTCACCACTCTTAGATTCATAGCTAATGTTAAACTATTAAACATTTATTAGACTACCTCATACATGTTCTATAGTAAAAGTAATTTTCCATAAAACAAAATATTTTTTTCCCCTTCTTATTATCAATCAATAGACGTATCTTTATAAATGATATGAATCCACAATAGCATGCTTTCAATGTCCCACAACCAAGACTCAATAAATTAATTAACAAAGGAAGGAACAAATAATATCTAATACATATGTGTTTAATCGTCCACCTAATCTAATTCAAAATGAAAATTTTATATATTATCTATCACCCTTTTATTTTTGATCAATTCACTAACAATTTACTTATATGATTTTAATCTTATTGAATTTTGTACCATATTAATCCTCCAAAGGTATATGTGATATTGAAATAATAATACTAAATGAACTCAATATATATCATATTCATCTTATTCAATTCACTCTAAAAATTGATATGGTGAATATTGATATGATTCATAAATAGAATAAAATGATTTCAATGTAGATAATATCTCTGTATAATTAATGAAAACACCATGAATGTCAACTATAGGTTTTTGGTAGCATAGTTATATTCATGGCGGGTAAATATATAGACATATAAGTAATGATTGAATAGTTTTACTTCAATGTGTAGCCTATTATATTATTTTATTCATCATAATACACCTCATCATGTGTACTTTTCTTTAGTTAACTTAAAATTGGTGCACTAGACAACCTATACATTAGGAGGTAAAAATTAATTCAATATTTCCTAATCCATACAAAGGTATGAGCCTTATTTTTAAAGGATGATAAAGGATTAGAAATCTAATAAAATTCATATAACTACCTCTTATAATATCCTAATAAAATAATAAACATGTTCACCTTTAATAAATTCATGGGTAACTTAAAAAAAGGATCAATCATCATTGGGTAAATAATGACACTAATCTTTGAGATAAAAGAAATTGGAAATGAATATGAAACTTCCATAAATTACACTTTTAAAACGTATCATATAATTGATGCTCTCACAAAAAAAACCCAAAACAATCCATATATGTCTTGTATGTTTTTTCATCCTTAAATATACTAATATGTCTTCTAAAATACAATAATGAATTGATAAGCATAAAACTTGAAAGTATAATACATCGGCCCCATAAATATTGTGGGTTTTTTTTATTAAATTGAAAAACATCACAACATATACTCAATGTCCAAACCCACATAAAATATTTATATTTAGAATTACCACCTTCATAAAACCTTAATTGATGATATTTAAAATGTATATTAACCTTTTAAAATCATCTCACCCCCATAACATGATCAAATGGGTCTTTAATTCTCTATAAATGAAAATGTTTCATTAATATTATCTAGTTCTATTAAATATAATCATTGAAAATCCTAAAGTTATCATTCAATTTATTATTGAAAAAATGGGTAATCTTTATGGTAATAAATAATATAAAATCGTTTATTTTATTTCTTAACTCATGGATCATAAACATAGTCATCTAGTATGAAGTTAAAAAAATTGGATTGGTACTAATTTGTAACTAAAATGGAAATAGAACTCAATTTGGGGAGGTATACTCATAACCACCTCAGTAAATAAATCAATGAACTATTGAATAACTAAAGGAATCTCTCCTATCCATGGATATACTAAATATATCATTAAGCCTAAAAAATTCAATGAGATTGACTATAGTAGATTACAAAGAGAACAAGATATAAATTCAATATTTCTCATAAAAACTAAATTATTCTCACTTATACTTGTGAAAAAATCATTTCCTATATCACAAATTACACAAGTTCACACTAAAAACAACCAATAAATATCATGAAATTTTTTCTAATTTTATATATAGGGAAATATAAAATCCTAGTACTGATGATCATTTCCTAAGAAAATCTTGTATCCCAAAAAATTAACAATCTAAAAAATACTTCAACAAATATTTATAAATCAAGTGGTTAAATATTACTACAGATAGTAAAATTAAAATTAAAAACTAGATTTAAAAAAATAAAGGAATAAGTCCCACTTATCTAAACTAATATAAAATAATTTGTTGAGTATAAAAATACCATACCTATCATGAATTTTAGACCATACACCTCTTCCACCACTATAAACTATTATTACCCTCACCCAGATACTCTTACATGAAATGTAGACTATTTTCATCTACCACTTCCCAAATTAAAATGTTTATCCTATGATTAATGCACCATAAAACAATGATCCTTCAAATCAATCATAATATTCCTCACACCATCATAAAAAATATTATCTTTTATCTACCTCTTGAGGACCTCAAACTATTGACTCCCAATTATTAATATGATGTGTGATGAGGATATTTATGAATATATCCTAACATTAAATGTCCTTCAGAAAATAAATTCTGAATTTCATCTCTACTATGACCACTACTCTATTTGGATGTATTCAAAAATGAACACATCCTGACTAGTAACTTCTCTACTATATCATCTCCCTCAATTTCCTTGGTGTGGACATTAATTCACAATATATATATATATATATTTCATATAAATTTTAGATAGATAATTGCCTCAAAATTTTATGTTTTCATTCAATTTCATCTTCAATTTTTTCAATGAGTATGTAAATTTATATGTTTTCAATGAATATGGATAATTTGTGTGATGGATTTGAGTATACACCTACCTATGAGTAGATGTTTCCCATACATTATGAGTAAGGAAGAGGAGTTTCTGATACATTTTAGGAAATAGAAAATGAGTTTCTACTACTTTAAGATCTAGTTGGATATTTTTAGGTAGAAAACTATAACATCAAATTTTTATTAAACAATTATTAAATGATATAAGAGTCAAGTGTTATTGGAGAGAGAAATATTATCTGCAACATGACACATAGAATGAGTTACTTCTGTTATAGAATAATGAAAAAATATAAAAAAAAATAAAATGAGTTTATCTTCATGGAAGAACATGAAAAGTGTTCCGGAATATCTTCCAATGTTATCTACAATAATTGAGCGAATCCATGTGAAAAACTAGTTGCAGTAAACGGATTGAAGAAGCTATTGTTATTAGTGTTAAAGAAAAGTTATATTTTCTAGATTAAATATCCAAGATGCTAAGGGAACCATCCATGGAATTATGGAAGATAATTTAAAAATTATGAGGTTCCAAATAAGTTGGATGTTACTCTTTAAACGTTAGATAACTTATTAATATATAGTTAAAAAGAAAAAATCGAATCAAAGTGTGTTT
This sequence comes from Viscum album, assembly GCA_963277665.1. Classification (NCBI taxonomy): domain Eukaryota; kingdom Viridiplantae; phylum Streptophyta; class Magnoliopsida; order Santalales; family Viscaceae; genus Viscum; species Viscum album. The sequence goes on from OY728141.1 coordinate 1,069,687,865, forward strand.
TGAGCTAGATGAAATTAAAAGGAGACCATCCATTGATTCTTGTGGTTGAAGGAAACCAAAATTAGTGGGAAAATACCTTGGATTATGTTTTTATAGGTTTGAAAAGTCTCTAGTATACTTCCTAGTGAATTAAAGACATTTGAAAGTAGAAAGGAATTTTAGGTAGTGGTTGAATTTAACAATGTCTAGATTCTATATGAGACATTTTTTAGTGATTTTCAGGATTCATATCCCATAGGAAGTAAAGAATTTTCAAATCCATGAGGTTTGTATGAGTGATTCATATTTTTTTATGATTCAATTTCATCTACATATGTGTTACTGAGGGATTCCATACAAGTCATTATTATCTATATATGAGTAATGTTGTTATGTGTATTTTTTATCAATCCTTTTCATAAGCATGATTTTTTATCTGAGTATGTGTGTACTTTCATAGCGTATGTTTCATTAAACACTTAGTGAAAATCTAAATTATACAAACCAAAAAGTGATTATTTTAGATTTTATATTTGAAGAGTTAATTTAAATGGGATTATGGAAGGATTTTTCTTCAAATATTTAAACATCACTACCACCAAAATGGATTTGTGATCCAATACTGAATGATTGAGAATCAAATCTTTATTGATGTTAAAGTAAGATCAACATTCAGTGATTTTTTTATTGAATGAATGAAGTTGTGCTTACTAATTATAAAAGTTGGAAATGAATATATATTTCAAAATATTATTGGGTTATTAATTAATGATCCAAAAATCATAAATCTTTTAATATCCATGATACATTCCTATTATACGAAAAATTTTAGAATGAGAAGAAGTTGTAATCATTGTAATTATAATGTGGGATGTTCAAAAGGCAATATTTGAAAATTTATTATAGTGATCAAAACTAAAATAAATATAAATATTCTACTGCAGAACATTAATTTTCTAAATATCACAAAGTAGAATATAATTAAATTTGATATTGAATAATTTTAGATGAATCCAAGTTGATATATGAGTGTGAAGATTCTCCTAAAGTATATATTGATATTAATTGAAGCTCTCAAACTAATGAATATTGAGTTTATAAACAACTTAAATGATATACATTTTTTATATAGTTGTGATTAGTTTATGATTGAGATGCTATAGAGGCATCCTAAGAAGTTCATGTAGAGTGAACAAAGATTTAAATAGAAGTATCTATAATAGAATTTTGTCTAGTAAGAACTAATGTGTTCTTATATAGGTTAAATAAAATGAGATAATTTTTTTTAGTGGAAATGATAATATATATCCAAGGTAAAAATGCATTTTTTATGTGATTTATTATATGGAAGTGATAAAGTTTTATGTTTTGGTTTTTATTGGAATTATTTTGAGCAAAAAATGAGAAGTCTTAAGAATTCTAAAAGAACCTAGAAGACAAAATTAATCCAAAAAAGTGAGAAAGAACAAAAAATATATGATCATCCCTATGATTTCCTTGTAGAAAATGTTTGAGGAGAGAAAAGGAATATTACAACTATGGTAACACCAATGTACAAAAAAAGGAAAAAGTGATAAATATCATGGGCACCGAATCACATAGAGATTATATATATATCAAAAATAAAATATGTATTTCTCTAATGACCTATGTATAAATATAAAATGATGGTAGGAGAATAAAATTAGGGTTGGCATTGAGTAACCAAAATATACGAGTCAAGAATAATAGGAAATATATAAAGGTATATTTTGACAAAAATGATGATCACTGGGTATCGAAGTTGAATGAACAATGGATCCTTTGACATCCATTGTTACAAAAGATTTGGAGAAATGATATGAGTAGATATTTACCTACTATGTATGTTTCTTATCAGTTGGTGTTCTTATTATTAATTATTGAGGAGAATCAAGATTCATAAAGATCAAAGATCTCAAGTTTGAGTTGACAAATCTTGGTGTGAAGGTCTTATAGATGAACTATAAAGTTGTGTCATAATTATAGATTGAGTTTCAAGTTTGTTTTTGAAGAACCCATGGCATACAAAGACTCTTATATGAGAATAAGGAGATCATTATATGGATTTAGAGGCATCCATATGCTGTCAATTGATCTACATTAAAAATAGATGGAATAAAAATAATTTTATATACATGGTAGGAAGTAATAGAACTTGTTTGAATTATGGTATAAAAGTGTAGCATAGCGTGAAGCCATGATTTTAGTGTCGATCTAGGTTTAAATAATTCTCATGAAAAGAAGGAACTTGTAAGCATGGTGTGATTTTTTATAAGTTTGGGAATCCCAAAATATTATATTTTGTTATTAATTATAGTGGAGAATCTTTGATTGGGGTGAATAACCAATCAAGGTAAAGAGTGTGTTTTCATATTGAAACGTGTATATACTTCTATTCTTTTGACTTTATTTACTACATTTTTTGAAAGATTATATGAGGTATAAGAGTAAGATTATTGACACAAGAAACAACATGTGAGGTTGAATTATAATAGAATAATTTTTTGAAGAGACGGTTGATTTATCCCTCCCATATCAATGGCCCACCAATCCTTATGTAATTTAAATTGGTATCATAGTAAATAAATGATTCCTCTAAAAATATCTAGATGAATTGTATATTATATATGTTAGAATAATAATTTCATATAAATAAATCTATCTCTATGACTTCTAAAGAAGAAATTTGAATTTTAGATAATAAAAATAGGTTGGAGAAAGAGTCAAAGAAGAAAAGAAAAAATATAAATAAAGAAATGGATTGGACACTTTCGGAAGTTTAATAAACTGGTAAGTTATCATCTAAAAAATCTTCTGATATAGACCCTTTTTATGAAACAAGTACAATAAATAAATAATGTGAGGAGTACTAAGTGATTACAATAGTTGAAGACTTTTACACACATGATATATTTTATTTTAAGATTGTTCCTATAGAATTATTAACTTATATATTTCACATTATTAATGAACAATATAATGAAAAATCACAATTAGAGGAAGAAGTTGAGGTCATTGAAGATGCATTAGCTAAGAAGGTATTCATATTCAATACACTCACAAAACTTATGAGAAAAAGGGATGAAACTATTTCACTTTTAAATGAAATATATTTTCAAATATTTGTTGATTTTAAATGAAAATTCTGCGAGATTTATGTTTTTAAAGTTGTAAAAAAATAAGTAATCCATGTATTATATAAGTTTCAAAAAGTCACAATTAATGTCAATGATGCATAGCTAGATGTAAATTCTAAAAGTGTGAAAATCATAAAAGTTCAATACAATAGGTTTGAAATAGGATCAATGAAAACTTCTTAAGGATGAGATGTTAATGGGAGATAAATATTAAAACAGTTTAGGATGAGGAATATTCCCTCAATATGGAGTTTTTAGAATGTAGGGAATAAGTTTAAAAAACTAGATATTGCTCAACCTAAATCCCCCTATGTTGCTGAGAATAATTTTAATACCACTCAGGATTTAGAGAACTGTATTTCCCCAATAGGTGCTCTTACTAGTGGTAATGATAATTTGAGATTTTCCTCAGAATAAATGATGTGGCTAAACCACTTTTTATTTAGTTCTATTAGTAATGAATCTGTATTTTCTAAAATTTTAGAAAAAAAAGATAAAATCTATACAAATGTAGAGAAGTAAAAAATTTGGGACATTCAACAATGTGTTATGTAAGTAAGTGAATTTTTCCAATAATATTTTCAAAACAAAAGAATCATAAAATGTTGGGTTTAAAGGAAAAAATAGTAATCATGTAAAATTTTAAATACTAAAACCAAAATGAGAAGAACAAGGTTTATTGGGAGGTTTTGGCACTGTTATAGATTTGGTAATAGAGTCATAGATTATATGATTAATATTCTAGTGTGTATAAGTTCATGCAATCTTGAAGAAATGGGAGTGAAGATAAAATTAAAATGAAACCTCCTATAAGAAAACAATATTTATAGAAAATTGAAAATCTATCCATGATGAATAGATTTGAGTGTGTTGAAAATTTTTGTATGTCATGCACAATTGGTAGTCACTGCTATGATGAATGGTGGTGAAAAATTTAAAAGTATTGTTCATACACGTAAGATAAGAAAAAACCATTAATATAGAGAATAAAATTTTTAGAAATGAAAATAATAAAATAACTAAAACTACTAAGAAAATTGATGTCACACTGAGTAGAGGAATATAATTTTATTGAGGAAATATAGTCCATTTTATGGACTATTATAAAATGGAAATAAAGATTCAAAAATATAATGGAAGAAATCTTGAAGAATAGAGTCAATCAAGGATAGATATAATAATATTGGCATGATTTAAGACATTATAGATAATGAATGTGAAGAGATTCCTAAGAAGGGTAGCTCAAAGACTAATGAAAATTTGTGTAGCATGTGAAACAAAATAAACCACTATCTCATCAAGAAATGTGGTGTGAAATGGGTTTCGCTCATCATGTATCCATTTTCACCTTTCTTTGAAACTCCCAATGGTTTCTCATCTATATTTGGGTACATACCATCATTCCAAAGGAAAATAGTCACCTGGGTAATTAGGCCCAGTGACTCTTAGGGACTTTAATTGGTTGAGAGGATGGGTGGTCATATCATCTCACCCTTTTGGTGGGGAATTTTTTCCTACTATGGGACTCTCTTATAGATTTAAGATATGTTCTTGAATCAATTCATAATCCTAATATAGGACCATTTACCCTGATGAAATGACTTTAGGCCAATTCTCTTTTATATGTAAAAGAATGAGATCTATTAGGTGAGTCAGTCTGTAAGTGTCATAGGTTCCTCATCATTACCTAATAACAATTGGTTGTTTATAAGATGAAACCATATAACCTAGTGTTTTGGAACATATTCTCATATAAGGAGTTCATTAATATTATGATGATGGAATTGATACATTATGCAGAATCCTATGTATCCTGGTTATTCCAGGAATCAAAGGCTACATAGTTAATTTAACCCATCCAGTTTTATGTCATACAAAAGGACATATATGTGTGATCTAGAAAAACTTCATGATATGGCACTGGATGGAAATCCTATGTATCTTGGGTATAGATAGAATCAGATTTTTCCTAGTTCATTATTTCAGGACATATATATTGGAGTTTTATAAGTCATTATAGAGACTCACAGTGCATATGACATGATTTCAACAATTCCCTAAGATTACGTGAACCACGATCAGTGTGAGAAACAGGGGATAGTAAGTAGCCATTGTTATTACTGTGATTATGGGACTTAGATTTCAAGATCACCTCAAATGATCAATATTGAGCTTGAACTGTAGAGAGAGGTAGACTATGTATTCTGAGTATAGAAGGAATCAGAGTTTTCATAGTTCCCTTTATATCAGGGCTTACACAATAAGGTTACCCTAGATGATGGAGATATATGATGCCATTGATGTTTTCATTGTATCCCCCTAATCCCATGTGAACCATGATCAGGGTGATAAACTAGGGGTAATATGATTAGCCTCATGGTGTACGGGTATGGGATTTGTATATTGGAAATGTCCTTGGGGTGTTTGGTATAGAGCTTAGGACTTAGGGAGGTGTCCTACATATCCTGGTTATGGAAGGAATCTGAGTTATCATAGATCATTTTATGTTGGGTCTTACACACTAAGGTTTCCCCATGCCATTATAGGGGTTTATAAAAAAGACGATGTGTCCATCTTAACTCCCTATGCCCACGTGAGCCAAGCTTGTTTGTGAGAAGCAAGGGATAGAAAGTAATCAATATCTTTGCTTTATAAAAGAGACTCATATGTTGGTCCCTCTATAGGTGATCACTATGGATCTTGGATCTTATAGGGGGTGATCTGTATATCCTAAATAATATAGGAATGGGATTCATCATTGTTCCCTTTCTGATGGGGGTTATGCACTAAGGTTTCCCTATTGATTCGGGATTACTCATTGAGGAAATATAATATTGTTGAGTCATGGGATGCCCTGGTGATCTCACCTTCTTGTCTAGAATATGTCGCGCAAGACCCAATTAAAATACCCTGGGGGTCACTGCATGACCTTAATTGACACATACAGAGGGTGTTGCAAGAATCAGTGTGGTATAGCCCAAGGGGTGTTGTGTGTCTTGGCTAACACATCTAGGAGGCAACGCAGGACCTGGACGTAAGGTGTGGAGGGAATTGTGAGTCTCATATAACATGACCATAGGGTATCGTAGGGGCTTGGTTTTCATGTCCAAATTCTTTCGTGAGACTCATATAATATGTGTGGGCACTGTTATATGAGTCATGTGATGTGTATGAAGAATGTTACAAGTTCTGGAAGATATAACCATAGGGTTCACAAGATCAAAGTGGCACCCACAAGGGCACTGTATGATGTGCCCTGACATGTGTGGAGGACTTTGTGTGTCCCATATGACATTTTTAAGGGGTTTTATAAAATATGTACAATGTGACCTAGTGTTGTCGCATGTCTTCAGACAACACATGTGAAGTGCATGATGGGTAGTGAGAATGTCTTTCACTTAAGTTTTATGCCTCTGATCTTGGTTCTAACCTTTATGTTGTGAATTCATTGGTTTTCTTTAGTGTCAATTTCTTTGTGTCTCACATTATTTGGAGGTAATGTGATATGTTCTTTGTGTGTCCTTACAGGGGCCTTTCGTGTGATATATGAGTGATCATGCAAATAACTTTATCTACAGGGCATCACTACTCCGACTTCTCGCTGGTATATTACTAGATAGAAATTTTTCAGCCATGAAATCAGTTTCCCTGAGAAGTATTTAGAAGTTGAGATTTTAATCCTGTTTATCCTAGGTGTATGTTCAATTGAATCTCCCCCATGTAGTGGTCCTAAAAAATACAAACCCATTTCTTCATATTGGGGTGGGGAATTTATAGGGGTCTCCACCCCTAATAATCTTTGGTTTGTGCGGTGTATCTAGAACAAGCCCAAGATGGAGTCGGTGAAGAGTCTCAACACCATACGGTTTCGCGAGTTTCTATCATGGACCTCTTCAAGCCTATTACTATATTTTAAGCGATTGTGAGTCTCCTTCTTCAACATGTCCTTTATTGAATTATTTCTGATTATCAAAGACTTGTTCGATCATGTGCTTCTATTGAAGGACCTCTATGTTGTCATTCTGACATGTCCAAGGACCTTTTTAATATTCAAATTCCCATGGGAAGACACTCATGAGACCTTGGGTGACATGTATTGGGCTCTCACAGGATAGTGTTGTTGGTGCATTGGGTGCATCACATTCCTTTCAGTGACCATGAGTAGCTCTCACCTCCTCCCTTTTAATCCCATTTATTCAATGTAACAATGATTGTGAGTAATGTGAGACTACATGTATGTTTTCATGGGTATTTCATCTACTTTTTGAAGATTCATCACATGACCAATATGGGTCGCATGGGGGTGTGCAAGCATTCCATGTCTTGAAGACAAGGATGAAAAGCCAAAGGGCTTCCATGGGAAAAGGAGGGCATGTCGTTGAGGGATCACGATGGCTTGGGGGTCATTAGGGGGTGTTTATCATGTCTTTTAGTGACCATGAACCCCTCTTGACTCCTCCATTTTAACCCCCATTGTTTTAGATTACAACGGTCAGGGATCATGTGAGTTGGTATGAGTGATATCTAGGATTTTTAAAAGAATTTTGGATGATTTAGCAATTGACCAGTATGGGTCATATGGAGAGTGTTCAATCATGTTGTGAATAGTTTACCAACCTATCTTTAGAGAATTATGGGGTTGTCTAGATGCTCCTAAGGACTTCCATGCAGTGAGGCTGACAAGCCAGGGGGATTTTGTGAGGCGACGCGAACATGTAGCTAAGGACTCATGGCATCTCACAGGTTTCTCAGGGTGTTCATCGCATGCCTTTCAGTGGCCAAAAACCCATCTCACCTCCTCCCCTTTATCACCTTCATTATATGTGGAAAAGGCTCATAGGTCATGTGCAATTGCCTAAATATCACTATGAGATTCTATTCATTCTAATGATGACCTGGCACACGAGATTCATGACCACTGGGGGTCTCTTCTTTTATGATGTATTTCTTCTTTATTCTTGAAGGATTTTTTATGGTTTTTCAAGAACTTTCCAATTAAAAACCTTGTAGCCTTGTGGTTCTCATTCAGTTTTCTAGGGGGGGTATTTTCAAGAGCATGTAGGTTTAATGAAGAGGGATCTACAGGACTAGCCATGGGTGATGTTCCATTTTTTGGGCCTTCTCATGACCATTTAATGGTAACATGATCGTGAGTGTCTCAGAGGATTCCTGAATCTTCAACCATACCCTTCTTCCTTGATTTCATGAGGAGAATAATATTATCCATTTTAAGTATTTTTTCCTTTTGTGATTTTTCTTGTGCTTATTTGGCAGGAATCAACAAATTCCCCCCCTAGGAGTGAATTTTAAGGGGACAAGGACTTGGTTCTGATGGAAAAAATCCCCCTAGAACCTTTGATGATGTTTGGAACTAGTGCTTCAGGTGATGTTTGATCTATCAGACAACCTTTGGTATTCTATGAACTGCCTATATATGGGGGGGATAATTCATTCCACTGGCCGCCTAACCTCATAGATCTTATAATATTTCTCATATCGTGAGGCCCTACTACAAACCCTGATCGCGGATCCTATATGCATGTCTGTGTCATGAACCTGTCTCACAAAAATCCTTGAACATGGCTAATTTCTACTCAAGAGCACGTCTGGATTAACCATGAACTTTATTTTTGATAATTCCTTTGACTTCGTCTATGAGGGAAATGGTTTTTTATTGGTTTCATGAGACTTGATAACCTAATAATTAGATCATTTGCGAATTATATGACCTGGTTTAGGTCATGCGATCATGATTCATGGGGGGGTATATGATTTTTTTGATTCCCTATAGGGGTTATGCACCCCATGATTCCCCTAGAGATTATGTGATCTGCAAACCTTCTATGTTGTTCATAGATCCTTTGTTGAGTCTTGTGATGCACATGATTTCAGTGTCTCGTGTCAAGCTTTATTTTTTACAAGACTTTGTGTTTTCTTTATCTGACCAACTCCACTTACTTATTTTCAAATGGATTCCAATTCTCATGAAGGTTCCACATATATTTCCAACCAGAGGGCCATGATTTCTAGTAATCACAATGTGGATCTCTACTATTGCTTGTGTATAGATAATGTGGTCTTGTAGAGGTTCCTTTCATCTGGTATTCAGAATTACCCCTATCAGATAGACTTAAACTATTCAATTTTGGATAGCTAGATGATTTTGTTATAACTCTACCATATTTTAACATAAAATTACACTGGGTATCTAGTTCTTCAGACTGTATTCAGACCATGATTACTGATGAAGGTTAGCTGGTTACTACCCAAACTCAGGGCTTGTCTTATCTATTGTCCAGTTATCCATTGAGTTGTTATGTTCATGACATTGGTCAAAAACCTATTTCTCAAAGTTAATAAATAATATATTACTCTTCTCTAGATGCCTCCACCAAAATATGGTAGTCAAAATGGGATCTTATTCCAAGAAACAATTTCTCTAATGAATGGGCATGACCATTCTGGGTGAGGCATATCTATTAAAAAATTACTAATGATCTATACAGGGTTCATATCCATAAATCCATTTGGATATCTCAATTCATCATTTACCTCCAACATGACCTCCTTTGAATAATGATTAGTCGCTTGTGTCCTGACGCCAACACGTTCCATCTTCCTCATGGTGAGGTGGGTAGCAGTTTATGGGATATCCATCAATTGGGTGGAATCCCTCCTCTCGGTGAGATTTATGATGAATATCATCCTACTACCAATTTCTAGGATGATCTTATACAGACTTTGGTTCTTGTGAAGTATCTCTCTATTGTGAAGAAAAGGCTTGGGAGAGTGCTGATAGTGTGCTCACTTATTTCCTTCATTGGTTGGATCAATTTTTTTATTGTGGTAGTAGGGAGAGACATAATGTTATTATCCCTAATTGATGCCCTTATCATCATGTATTTTATAGTTCTTGATCATATTGGGCCATTCTAGAAGTAGGGTACTACACCTCATGGGTCTATCAGGTGAACCTATAGTTTTCTTTAGACATTAGGTTGGTAGGTTTTCTTGCTATGTTTCTAAATGGGTGGCTTTTCCCATCTGAGGACACATGCTCAAGAATTTGTGTTAGAACATTGGTATTAAAGGTGTGTCTTGTTGAAGGGTGTAACCTTAACCTTGTGGTTCTAGTTCTTGCACACCTCTACCATATTTTGGGTCATAACCAATAAGGCATCACTCCCTATGGAATTGGTGGTCCTCTCTCATTCATGTTCGGCTGGATAAGGGAGTACTTACACTATTATGAGTACTAAAATATCTCTGGGATCCTGGATCCCATATCTATCCACATATTTTTTAACATCTCTGGGGTTGGATCAATATCACTATCTCCTATAGAAGTCAAAGTTTCACTATACTGATCTGACAGCTTCAACATTGCTACCTTCTATGAACCAGGAAGTCTGATTATTGATGATGGAAGTGGATCTCTTGATGAGAGGTATTTTATGATCTCTCTTCAAGATGGGATTATTATAGTTAGGGTGGATGATCTGATTATCTTTGAGTTGTACACATTGTACCAATTTTCTCAATAGTTTGGATGTGTTTAGGGAGTTTCCCTCATCCTTTGGCTAGTGTCTGAGGGGATTGACATCCTGGCATTATCAGCAAATTTTAGAAGATGTTATCCAGTGAAGATATTGTAACTGTGATTATATTTTCACCAGTTGATGCTCCCTCTTTCCTCACCTAGTATTACTCTCAGTCTTGGGTGATGGATTATCCCAATAGGATGCTAGGTCGACTTGTCTTCCATGTGTACAGGCCCCTTACGTCACCAATTCCCCTATATGATGAACTAATGGAATTGATTGAGGATTATGGTGAGGCATCGTGGAAGCGACCACACATTGATGATGGTTATACTGATGGTAAGTCAGGTTCCATTGAGGAGACTATTCCTTAAGTGTAGGATATGAATGATGTTCTTGTTCAAAGAGAGGCATATGGTACTTCTTCAATTTCAACATTGATTCAGCTGGTTGGTCATCCTTCTACTACAACCACTTCGTCAACTATTAAGTCTCAATCACATCATAATATGATCATGGAATGTATCCATTTCTTGGTTATGGAGACCCCCATGGAGACCTTCTTCTGTCAAGGGGAGCGGTTTCACCTGTTATTTCATGATTTAGGGATATATGGAATTGATTGGAAGACTTTGTATGAAATTATGTAGAAGATCATCATTAAATGAAGAGATGTTTCCATGTAGAAAAAAGTATTTCATGACTTTCTGGTCGAGGCCTCTATTTTCCAAAAATGAGGGAGGTGGCTGAAGCACTAGAGTGGGCCTCCGGTTATAATTTGAGTTGCAGGCCCATATGGATGCTTGGAAAATGCAAATATAGAGGTATGAAGAGATTATTACTATACTAAATTACAATATTTCTATATAAACGACCTCATTGTCCACTGATGAGAGGAGGGTTAAAGAATTGACTTATCTCATTGAAGTTCTACACCATAAGGCATAGGCGGAAGAAGCAGGGAAGGCGACACTCTAACACTCAATTGATGCCTCCCACCACACTCTTGCTGGCCTGATTAGTGCTGCCGACCAACTTTTGTTGTGACTCGATTTTTTTATTGAATAACAAAAAATTTCACTCCACCCCATTTTTTTATGTTTCAGAGAGACTCCAAAATTTGGATATTACTCCCCCTTTTTTACTGTGAATGGTTGATTTTTTTCTAAGATTAATTTCCAATTTTATGCCTTATATGATACCTCAATGTTCGGTTTCTTTACTATCAACACCCATCCCTTTATTGGCATAGCATGATCATGAATTCATAATCTGAAAAGGGATCATCTTGGTAGGAAGTGTTTCCTATAAAATGAGTTTGTTCATATCTATGGAAAGAATATTGACCATAATAAGGCCATGTAGTGGGACTCACAATAATTTCCTTTTGTTTTATTTTACGGTATATTTTCTCAGTATATCTATTGATTTAGTTTAAAGTATTCTAGCTCGGACCATCTATTTCCTTAGTTTAAGGTATTCTAGATCAGAACATTTGTTTCTTTAGATTAAGTACTTTTATCTTAGACCATCTGTTTCTTTATTTAATGATCTTCTAGCTCATACCATCTATTTCTTTAGCTTATTATCTTCTAGCTCGAACAATCTATTACTTTAGTTTAAGTTCTTTTAGCCAGACCATCTATTACTTTAGTTTAAGGTATTTTAGCTAGGACCATATGATACTTTATTTTAAGGTATTTTAGCTCAAACCATATGTTTATTTAGTTTAAGTTCTTCTAGCTCAGACCATCTATTTCTTTAGATTAATATCTTCTATCTCAGACAATCTATTCATGGGATATAGTGAAGATGTTCAAGGAATGACCCAAAACACTCTGAGTTGATGGATCCTACCATTGTGTTTCTAAGGCTCACAGGGATCAAAATTCCCATTTTGCAGAGTGAAACATTTGGTTGACAGCCATAGGCACATAAGTAGGAACCATGAGCATATGTTCATATTCAAGAAAAGTTTTCATGAAGCTGGATATATTTTCTAAGGGATGGGGAATATTTATGGTGTAAATATTGAGGAGTTTAGAATACTAGGGATACAAAACCTACCTGGGTAGTTGGGGTTTGGATGACGTAAATCATAACCTGGGAGTTTGAGTCCACTAATAAGAGATGGTGCAGATATGGAAGTTATGTCCTTTAACATTCTGAAATACCAGGTTCATCTATGGTGTTGCAAAGATTCACAAGGATTAAATCTATTTTTTGACAAGAAGATGCATTTAGTCCATGGATCATGGCCCTTGTGTATTTGTATCGTTCCAATAGAATGATGATCCCTACTTCATTCCAAGGTATATGGAATATTTTTGAAGACTCAAACATCTATATCATAAAGTTGGATATGGGAAGAATGCCATCCAGGAAGGGTTCTGGGACCCTAGAACAGCTAGATCTTAAAATGAATCTCAATCTATATGCCATGTGGTTTCAATCATGATATGTGGGCCATAAAAGTCTATAAAATCAAGTTTTATGGTCTATATTTGATAAAGGGTATGAAATATGGTGATGTAACATCTAGGATATTCAATTCACTTGGATAGTTTGGTACAAGAATTGTAAATCAGGATCTGGAGTGCTCGAATCTAGAGAATGGTTTGGTAAAGTCGTACATGGAGTGGTTCAAACACACTAGGGTGTTGAGTGCTACCATGATGATGTTAGGGCTCGTAATAATTGGAATTTCCTTTTTCAGAGTTATGCATTTGGTTGATGGTCATAGGTGCATATGTAGGAGCCATTAGCATGTATGCATAGTCAACTAAATGGTCCATGAAGCCTGATATCCTTTCTAAGGTCCATGGAAGGCTATGATGATTATAGGCATCCCAACTCATGAAGTGTGATTTGTGGAAGACATAAAATCCATGGAGGTTTTGAATTCCATAAAGGTTGTGTCACCACCTAGAAAACATATTCTCATGGTGAGTAGATGTGACAAATATTTCCCTAAGTTTTTCCTAGACTAGTGGGTCAAGCCAGCATGCCATGAATTTTACAAGGGTTACAGACCCTATGACCTTTTCACCTTTTATGTTTGTGCACAATTTTTTCCTACGCTCTGAGGATGAAGATTTTAGCGGGTGGAGACTTGACTTTTTCTCAGGACTTCATTTTTGGGTTTTTCCCCTGACAGGTTTTATGTCTCTTCTACTGGCAGTTTAAGGTTTTTCAATTTTGACCACTATGGGATAGATTTTAAGTTCAAATGGATTGACCAAATCCTAAATAAATTACGTTCATGATTTTCATGGAATTGACATAGAGTATGTGACACAATAGGTTAATAAGGATACCTAGAGTTAAGATCACTCTAACCACTTCTCATTCATGGAAGGAAAATGACATAAATTAGGGCATGATTTTCTTTGGTCATGATTAATGATGTGGGATAGTCATACAAAGAAAATTTTAGACACACTAGGGTGTTGAGTTCTACCATAATGATGTTGGGGCTCCCTAGAATTGGGATGTACTTTTTTTAGAGTGACTCGTTTGGTTGAAGTCTATAGGTTCATATTCATGAGCCATGAGCATGCATGTATAGTCAAGAAAAGGTTCCTTGAAGCTGGGTAACCATTCCAAGGGCCATTTAAGGTTGGTGGTAGTCTAAGACACTTAGGATATGAGTATTGGTATATGGATTGAGTTGATTATAAAATATTGTAGATGCACCTTGTACTCTAGTTGAATAGTGTGAGTCTCTTGTGGTCCTTTAATAAGGAATGAAAAATGGAAGATGATTTGAAGAGTTTATCGTCATGTAGTGGGGACATTTATCATGCAGTTTTAATGTCATAGGACCAAGAAATTTTCCATGTTGTTTAACATCATGCGGTAAGGATATATTTTCATGCATTTTAATTCCATTCAAAGAGGATGTAGGTTGCGATGTAGTTAATTTTCATTCCATTATAATGACGCAGACTAGTTAAATTTCATGTTGTAGAGAAATATGTGGATAGCTTATGGTCATGTCGGTCGGACTATAAGATGGATTTCCTAATGTGGAGACGCGCAGTGTGGTTCCATGTAAAAACCCAAAGTGAATGAGGACTAAAGAGTTCTCAACCACACCATGCACCTTTCTAGGAAAAATAAGGCTATAGGTCCAATAAAATTTTATAGCTACGGTAGGGCCTGAAAATGAAATGTAGAGGAGTCACTACATATCTCATTAGGATGATAGTCAAGCCACACATAGTTCTAGGAAGGGAAATATTAAATATAGGTCTAGAACATACGTATAGGTTCAAATTATCTCTACATATATTTGTATCTAGGTCTAGGATTTAATATTTTGTTGTCACTACATATCATATATGGGCAGGAATCAAGCTTCATGTAGTTATTATAAGTTCCATGCAGTTTAATGTCATGTGGTGAGGATGAAGGTAGATCGATGTGAATTGGTAGTAACATCCTGGTTGGGCCCAAGTATTGAAGCATGGGTGTCACTACACATCTCATTGGGATAAGAATCAAACCACACATAGTTCTTAGGGGACTGCACAAGTTAATGTCATGCAGCATGGACACTGATTGTGCAATTTAATGTCATGTGTCAAGGACTTATAGAATGTATTTCATGGTATTGTATTCGAGACTATAATGAACCCAGTACTTTTCTCTATTCCTTTCTTATGATTTTAAATCCATACCTTAATTCCTAATCTCACATGAGCCATGCTCGGTGTGAGAAAAAAATGAGCAGAATAGGTTCCCCTATAGTGCAGAGACAGAAGAGGGGTATGACATGGGAATTTTGGATGATGCAGTTTCTAGACCAAGATATATGATTTAGGAATCCCTACATATCTCACTTGGAATTATAATCAATCCATACATAGTTATAAAGAAATAGTGTAGTTTAACATCTTGCAGCAAGGACTTATGGATTACTCGACGTGAAGGGGAAGGGGAGTTGTTGATCATTGTAGTTTTATGTCATGAGGTAAGGACATTGACTCTTTAGTTTAATGTCTTGTAGTAAGGATGAATTCCATACTTTTTAATGTCATGTTGTTAGGATGAATTCCATACAGTTTAACATAATGTGGTTAAGGAAAACTCCTTACACTTTAACATCATGTAGTTAAGAAGAATGGCGGGGCTTACTCTGATGTGGAATCCATTTTTATTAACATATTATGAAAATTATTTCTTAATAAATATCACATTTATGGGAGGTATGACACACATCACATCCATGGTGGCTAGTGAATATTCTCTATTGTTATAGACCTTATGTATGATGTAAGGTCATTCCCACTTGGGATCCAATTTTGGGGGCTTCTTCCCGGTATCATTGGGGTTGTGAGAGCCAATACCAATTCTCGAAGGAGGAATAAATAGAGGTGAAACTTTATATTAAAATTTCATGCAATCGAATTCTAGTGGAATTTGAGGTTGTGAAACATTTTTAACCATTTATAATATAATCCTTCCAACGCTTCCATCCATTTTTATGACTATTCATCATCTAAGAGTTGTTCATAAATGGCTATTCAGAGTGGGGGAAGCTGAAATTATATAGGTAGTACTACCTTGGTACTATACACCAATGAGTATGTTGTTTCTTTTGTATCATTACATGTGGTGGTAAGGTAGGCCTACAAAGCATGGAGGAGTCTATCTGGCCAATAATTCTTATCCATGTTCACCATCTTTTGGAATATGTTTGATAAGGTCATATTGAAGGCCTTTGTCTATCCATTTGTCACTGCATAATAGAGAGATGGAAAATTTGAATCAATTTTGTACTCCTGGTAATGCTTTGAAGCCCAGCCGATTGTCTCCTATCAACTGGTCAAGGTTCCAGTGCTCTTCTAATGAGTATAGCTACACTCAGGTCGAATCCTCGGCAATGATACTTTTTAGTAGTTAATTATTTTTAGTTGATTTTATTTTGATTGGGGGGTTTTTAATAGAGATTAAATGAATTGATTAATTAATGGTGTTTGATTTAAAAATTTTATAAAGATTGGGGTGAGTTCATTTTTAGGGAGTTCAGCTTGTGATATACTTGATCTTTTCTTTATATTGCATTTAAATTAACACCCACTTCACATGATAATGTTGATTGGAATTCCTAAGTGTTAATACTTTAATCCAATACTTTACTTCACTTAGAGTTCTAATCTCAATCAGAGCTTGTTTATGGTAGTGTATTTATGGTTTCAATAATCCATGGAAACCACATGTTAAACAAAACAATTCATTAATCCATGACATGTTAAGTCCAACACACACAATGTTAATTTGAAAATATTCATCAAGAAAATACTCTCAATCACTTAACATAGCTAAATTATAACTCAACCCAATGAAAAATTTACTCAAACATTTAAATGATTAGTAATCTGGTTATAATTATTATGATTATAAATTAAGAAGATAAGAAAAATAAAGGGATAAGAAAAGAGTGGTGCATCGAACACGCACACAAAAGATGATGATAATTGAAAATGAAATTTAGATTGAATGAGAAAGAAAAATAAGGGAAGGGGATTCAACTGTATTTAAATTATTGAAAGAAAATTAAAATTAAACTATATAAGGTGGATGAGAATAAGACATATTTAAGGAGAAACTTTCATTAAAATAGAATTACAAAAAACAAACACATACAAGATTACAATAATGAAGAACACAAAAGTAAAAGGAAAAAAAGAGAGGAGGAAGGGTATCTCAAGTGAAAACATGAGTTTGGAAGGTCCTCCCAAGTTATTGTAAAATATTTTTTCGTGAAAATATGTTCTCCTATCTTCTGAAATGCCAACCCCTTTGAAGGAGAGGAGGGGTGTATTTATAGCCCAAGGAAGTGGACTATTTGCATTCCCAATCAATACCTCCACCTTTCTTGACAATTTGGACATCCAGACAGCCAAATATCATCATATTTCCTTTTTAAAAGTTGTATATAATAATTTTTTCTGACTGATCTCATTATTTGGAGGTATTTAGACATATTTATCCAACAATATGGTGGTTTTAAGAAACAATTTTAAACTTTCCATTTCAATCCATGCTTTTTCGATAGCCAAAATGTGAATGGATTATGGAATAGTAATATTCCTTGAAATCCAAATTATTTCTTCAAAAAAATTTGCCTCATATATCTCTTTTTCATATTGCAAAATCTCAACTTTATTTGATGACCATATCAGGAGACATGTCTTGAGTACTGTACTGATTTTAATTCCCAGCCAGAATGGTGGGATGTGTTTAAATGAGTCATTTGGGCCCTTTTTATTTGGAGTTGGGAATTTAAATTTTTATCCAAGACTCCTTGTATTGTCCCCAGAATGTTGGAAGAGATTAAAGTAATTTGGACTTCCTGATTGAACCTAGAAATTAAATCATCATGGATGGTCCAGTTTCTTCACATATTCTGTAGGCCTTCTTGTGTGGTACATATGGGCCTTTAAATGGAAGAATTGGACCATGATCCCTTCTAATGAAATGTTTTATATTGAATTATAAATCCTAAAAAAGAATAACCACACAATTTGGATCTGTAAGGGAGAGTTATAAATGCAATATTAAACTGACTCAATTGGACTACTTTTAAAAATGCTCAAAAATTATACTTAGTATTAAAACATTAATATTTCCCACAAATTATGAACATTTCATATAAAATCAGTAAAGGGAGTGTATAATAAGTAATGAAAATATAAATACCATCAACTCCACCAAACTTAGTCTTGTTCATGTCCTCATGTGCAACAAATATAAAAACATGACAAAAATAATTTTCACTCTCCATTAAATATTAA
The DNA here is from genome assembly GCA_963277665.1 of Viscum album. Taxonomy (NCBI): domain Eukaryota; kingdom Viridiplantae; phylum Streptophyta; class Magnoliopsida; order Santalales; family Viscaceae; genus Viscum; species Viscum album. The sequence continues at coordinate 1,069,706,345 of OY728141.1, forward strand.
AATTCTACTTTCCTCGATCAGGAATATTTAGACAATATCAATCATCCATGTTGAATTCCACCAAATTTTTTTATAGAAACAATATTAGAAAAAACAATTCGTTATTTATGCTCAAATTTAGAAATGGAAAATGGTGGCACACAAAACTTACTCCTCTCAAGATGATAAAATTAATTTATGGAGCTTCACTCATTCACCAACCAAAAGTGAAAATCTTAGAGTTTGAAAGAGCTCTCAGCTTCCACTCCCTATCCAATGTTCTCAAAAATCAAGAGTAATTTTTAGGGGTTTTTTTGTGGCAATGGGACGGTAGGAAGATGATATCCAAAAGATTGAAAAAAGGGCGTAAAACGCCAACATGGAAAAGCAATGCATGTTATTTTTGAAATGATACATGAAAGGAAATGAAAACACACATTTACAAGGGAATGATTGTGTGTAGAAAGAAACAAAAGAAGAAAGTAATTTCAAGTGGATTAGAAGATCAAATATTTACAAACCATGAAACTTCTCCCAATGACATAAGTGTTCTTTTTTTCTTTTTTTTTTCTTTTTTCAAAAGTTTAACTTGAAATAGATCTCACCCTAATATCCTAACCCATGATTTATCTCTTCATGACACTAATTGTAATAGATATAACAAGACCAAAGGTTGAGGAATATTGACTCTTGACCCACCCAAGACATAACCCATTTTCGTTTCTTTTTTTTTATTTTATTTTTTTTTATTTTTTTAACACTATTCAATATCATTTGTATAAGATAAACATATATACATTCCCAAACCCCACTGAACAACTTAAGGAAAACCTATCCCCCACACTTAAATTGTTGTTCTCCCTTATTCATATGATCACATGGTGAAAATCAATAAAATGGTACCCAAAATGAAATCCATTCACCCCCCACATTTAAATTTCAAAAAAAAATATACAATGAAAATACATGTTGATATTGTGTGGGATAAGGAATTGGGCTTGTAATGTGGATATCAAAGAAAATATTTTCATAGGATCTAAGGGGTTTTCAAAAGGAGCATTAATGTATGATTAATGGGAGGTATTTGGATATTATAATTCTCATTTGGTTAAAAAAATTCCTTTATCATATTAATGCACACTAAAGTATGAAATTTAGCTCGAAGTTCCACAAATTCAAGATTCGCAAATGGGGGTGAAAAAAACACTCATTTTGAAAATATTTCCATAGGTTGTCTTGTAATGAAAGCTAATTTTGTTCCTCATAGTTTAGGAAAATCATTTTACAAATAAAAAATTGAGTATTCAAAATTTGTTGGGTTTGACACAAGATTCTTTATCCAAAGTCATGATGAAAATACAAAAAAAAATTAAGGGAAAACATGTCTTTTGTCTCCCCAAAATGGATGGAAAATATTTGAAAATTGGAAGATGAGTAAGAATTAATCTTGATTTTTTATATTGTTTTTAAATTAATATATATATATATTAGTTTTGTAGGTTTTTAGTTTGTATTTTTTTAATAAAGAAAAAACCACACAATAGAGGAACAGTTAATAAAAAATGTGATGCGGAAAGTACAAAAAATGGTAATGAGGGAGGAAGAAGAAGAAATTGAGAGATAGAGAGAGAGAAAGGTAAAAGGGAGCCCCTGGGTTTGGATTTGGTGGGTCGTTGTCTCCATCCGGTGGTGGGTCTAATGTGGATCTAATAAAATTTTATGTGGTTATAGGATTGTGGGATGTTACCTAAAAAAGAAAAATAAGTATTCATCTAATGAAAAACTAAAAAGAAATTAAAATTTCATAAAATTAAAAGAAAACATGGGTTTCCTCTCAATAAGCGCTGCATTAATTTTTCTACAGCTAGATAGTTACAGTGTACTACCCATAATCCGATGGTAGCCACTGTATTTTCTCAACTCTAGAGTGCTTCCAGAAAAACTTCTTCTTTGGGATTACTGATTGTTCATTGGATAATTTATCCCCTTACTTTATTGTGTGAATACAATTAAATGGAGATGAAAAGAGAATATGATTATCCTCCTTTTGGTCTTAAATGTGAGGAATTATTTTATCCACAAAGTGATGGAATTATATGCTTGGAAATTCAGGAATATGTCTCAATTCTGATGGTTCATTTATGTAAGGATCAGATAACACAAAACCACATTACGAGATCCCAATTGTTTTTTACTCATTTATTTCATCACTTATTGATGTAGAGTAATGAGGATCAGTGGAGTCATAATTCTGAATAAAATTTTCAATATCCTTTATTTAAATTTTCTTCGCCAAAGAATGGTCAATTTCAACCTCACCAGTGATCACTTTATTAATTAGGGAATAAATCGCCCAACCTTAACACTCATTGGGACAAGTTAAACACATTAGTTTAGGGTCAACCTCACATATAACATAATTTTTAGAATCAAAGATAGGAAATGATAAATGTTGGATATACTTATTGGAATCAACAAATGAGCATTCTAGTTAATTTTCCTCATTATCATCCAAGCTGGAGAAGTGGAGGTCAGAGGAAAGATGAGATTCTAAAGATTTTTCAAGATCCTTTAGATCAATGGAGTTTTCATTTGTAATGTCAACATCAACTTCTCCATTTATGGCTTGGTTAATGAGGATGAAATATTCACAAAATTCACTATTAGTAGAAAAAGGACATGATGGATTGGGATTCAACACACTCTTAGAGAGAGTTTCATAATAATAGATAGAGAATACTGATTCATTCTCAGATTGGTATCACATGGAATGAAATATATTGAACTTGACCAATTGGTCACCAAATTCCACAGATAATATGCAAGCATGGATATAAATTTTGGTTTTTGATGTCATGAGGAAGGTCTTCCTAAAATTAGAGGAGATTGGCAAGAATTTGTCTCACCTTCCATGTCAGGGACATAAAAGTCAGCTGAGAGGATAAGATCATTGACTCAAACAATGAAATCCTCAATTATACCCTATGGACTAGTAGTTCTTCGATTGGCCAATTGAATGAAAACACCCATCAAATGAAAGGGACCTAGACCAAGGTTGGAGAATATGGATTTGGGAATGACATTAATTGAGGATACTAGGTATATGAGTGCATCATCGAAGTTGCATATTCCAATTTGGCATGGAATCATAAAGGTTTCTGGATCTTTGCACTTAATAGGAATAGACTGTTGGGTTGAAACATTTTCAGAGGTCCTAAGTTTCCCCTTATGGGTACACAACTCCTTGAGAAACTTATCATACATAAGAATTTGTTTAATGGAATCTAAGAGGGTAATGATCACCCCAACACGTCTAAACATGTGGATCATTTCAGGATCAGGTTGAAAGGAAATCATTGTCTTAGAAACATCTTGAGGAAAAGGAATTGGGTTCCTAAGTGGAATGGAATGAGGTGATTGAGTGGATTCAGTTTCCTTTTCATATTTCTTTTTCTTTTCATTTTCAAGGTCAACATTCAAAGGAGGGTTAGAGGACTTATCTCAAGGTATGGAAATTTTCTTCCCTGATCTAAGTTCAATTTCACTTACATTACCTTTGGGGTTGGTAATGGTTGAGTTAGGAGTTGGGAAGAATTTGATTGTTGTTTCTGGCTCAGGTGGGATGCAAGTTGACCAATTTGGGTTTCAATGTTTTTGAGGCTAGAGCAGGTGAAGGAGTAAATATCTTCTACTAAACTATCCCATGGTTTCTTAGAAGAATAGGCTTTCCAGTATTGGGATTACATTGATTTTGGTTTGTGGGAAAGCGATTGTATTGGTTTTGGAATTGGGAAGGCTCACTAGGATAGTGGAATCTATGAGGATTTTTCCATAGTTGTTGAGGAACAAAAGGATAACGTTGTTGGAATTTACCAACACCTTAACCATATTGAATCTAGTTTGGGTTTTGGGGAGGTAATTGATGGGATGAGATACGGGATTAACATACCTCAGGCCATGGTTATAGGAAGAAGAGAAGGGCTCGAAGTGAGGTTGGTTGAAGTTTCTAATGAACTGACCTGATTATTGAGGGTTGGGGTTCCGCTGAGCATATGTTGCATTGAGCTCCATTGGTCCAGATGAATCAGAGTGATCCTCTTGAAGTTGTGGACATGTGTCAGTTGGATGAGATGGTGAGTTGCAGATTCCACAGTTTTTGACTAGTCTTGGGAACATTGATTGTGAAGAAGATGAGGTTGGGGATTTGGTAGCCAATTCTAGTTGTTTCACAAGACCTATAAGTTCACTCATCCACTCTGTCATCTTTTTCGACTCTATTTATTGATTATCTTATGATTTTTTTACTTGATCACGTGCTCGCGTATGGAATTTTTGTGTGTTTGTAGCCATGTTTCTTATGAGATCTCTTGTAGCTGTGGGAGTTTTATCAACAAGAGCAATGCCACTTGTGGCATCAATGAGGGTTCTCTCCAAGGCAATAACCCCTAATAGAATTATTGTATCAAGAGTTGGTCCGGGATTTGGTGTTGTGGGAAGGTTGTAATAAATTTTTTGAACCTCTCCCAGTACTCATGGAGTGATTCAAATTGGAATTGATGGATACCGTTTATTTCCTTTCAGATAGAATCAGTACGAGAAGAAGGAAAGAATTTCTCTAAGAAGAGACACTTTTTGTTATTCCATGTGGTTATGGAACCAGGAAGAAGAAGTATATCCATGACTTGGTAAAGTTATCTAGGGATAAAGGTAATTCTTGGAGTTTGATTTGTTCGACAAAAACCCCTTGAGGCTTCACGGTAGAGCACACAACTTGGAACTCTTTAAGGTGGAGATGTGGATCCTCACTGGCTAGCCCGTTGAAATGAGGGAGAGGATAAATCAAACCCAATTTGAGCTTTAATTCATCTTATATGTTTGGATATTTAATACCAAGAGGTTGGTAATTCATATCAAGGGTAACAGGTTCTTTATGTTTTTGTTCCCTAGGATTGTCCATATCTTATTCAACTGGTTGGATAAGGACTAGTTCTTGAATTATTTGATTATCTCTTATGTACCTCCTAATTTGGTGAAGTGTTCACTCAATTTCAGGGTCAAAAAAATCCAAGTGATTATTTGGGAGGCTTTTAAGAATTCAAAGAGATGTTGGAAGAAAGAGTCAGATGGGTTTTTCTTTGTGCTTTTTTCAATTTTTTTAAAATTTTGTTTTTTTGGGTTCCTTTTTCACAATAACCAGAAAACAATGACTACATAACGCACCATCCTCAGAAACAGAACCATTTAAAAGCATGGTTTATTATCGCCTATCGATCTGTCAAGGTTCCAATGCTCTGCTAATGTGTATAGTAGCACTCGGGTCGAATCCTCATCAATGATACTTTTTAATAGTCGATTGTTTTTAGTTGATTGTATTTCGATTGGGGGGTTTGTTTTAAGATCTTAAAGGAAGTGTTTAATGATTGGTTTTTGAACTAACAATATGATAAATATTGGGGTGTGTTCATTTTTAGGGAGTTCAGCTTGTGATATCCTTGAGCTTTTCTTTATATTGCATTTAAATTAACACCCACTTCACAAGATAACATTGATTGGAATTCCTAAGTGTTAAGGCTTTAATACAAGCCTTAACATAACATAGGGTTCTAATATAAATCATATTTTGTTGATTTTAGTGTATTTATGGTTCCAATAATCCATGGAAACCACACGTTAAAAAAAATAAGTCATTAATCCCTGACATGTTAAGTCCAATATACACAATGTTAATTTGAAGAATATTCATCAAGAAAATACTCTCAATCACTTAACATCCCTAAATTATAACTCACACCATTGAAATATTAACTCAGACATTGAAATGATTAGTAATCTGGTTATAATTATTATGATGATAAATTAAAGAGATAATACAAAGAAAGGGATAAGAAAAGAGTAGTGTGTCGAACACACACAAAAACAATGATGACAATTGAAAACAAAATTTAGATTGAATGAGAAATAAAAATAAGGTAAAGATTTTAACTATATTTAAACTATTTTAAGAAAATTAAAATTAAACTACAGATGGTGGATGATAGTAAGAGATATTGGAGAATAAACGTGCATTAAAACATAATTACAAAAAACAGACACCTATAATATTACAATAATGAAGAACACAAAAGTAAATGGAAGAAAAGAGAGGAGGAAGGGTATATCAAGTGAAAAATAGAGTATGGAAGGACCTCTCAAGCCATTAGAAATTTTTTTCCCGTGCCAACGTGTGCTCCTCTCTTCTGAAATGCCAAACCCTTTGAAGGAGAGAAGGGGAATGTATTTATAGCCAAAGGAAGTGGACTGTTGGCATTCCCAATCTGTCCCTCTATTTTTCTCAAATATTTGGACATCCAGACAGCTGAATCTCAAGATATCTCCTACTTCAAAATTCTAGATAAAAATTTTGGTTGATAACTCTCAAAATTTGGAGGAATTTAGACGTATGGATCCAATGTTATGGCGGTTTCAATAAACAATGTTAAACTGTACATTTCTATCCATGCTTTTTCGATGGAAAAAATGTGAATGGATTTTGAAATAGTAATATTCCTTTAAATCCTAATGATTTATTCAAAAACGTTGGCCCCTTATATCCCCTATTTCACACTACAAAATCTCAGCTTGATTTGATGACTATATCAAAAGACATTCCAAGAATATTGTACTGATTTTAATTCCCATCCCGAATGGTGGGATGAGTTTAAATGAATCATTTGGGCCCTTTTTCTTTGTTGTTGGGACATGAAATTTTCATCCAGGACTCCTTACATTTTCCCCCGAACTTTGGAGTAGAATAAACGAATTTGGACTTCCTGATTGATCCTATAAATTAAATCTTCATGGTTGTTCCAGTTTCTTCACAGATTCTATAGGCCTTCTTGTGTGGTCCATATGGGCCTTCAAATGGTATAATTGTCCCATTATCCCTTCTAATTAAATGTTTTATATTGCATTAGAAATCCAAAAAAATAAGAACCATAAAAGTTTTATCAGTAGGGTGAGAGCTATAAATAAAATAGTAAACTGACTCAATTGGACTACTTCTAAAAATGCTCAAAATTTATACTTAGTATTAAAGCATTAGTATTTCACAAAAATTATGCACATTTCATATAAAATCAGTAAAGGGGGTATATAATAAGTCATGAAAATATTAATAACATCAATCTTATTCAACTCCATGGAATAGAAGTTGGTTTTTTTGTTTATCAATATTATGTGAGGGACCCTGAACCCAGTGATGATATGGGACATAATCAAGTTGATGATATTCTTCATCCTGACTTCCTTGAGGGGTTTTTCCTTAGCCTATTTGGAAAATAATTTGGTGGAAATAAGGTTATACTTGATCTTCTTAGAGGTTTCTATGGGATAGTGCCCCATGGAATCTATCCCCCACACGGAAAATGTCTACAAATATTTAGTAGCATGCTGCAATTTTGGGGAAAGATGGATGAAGTTTTCATGGATCTGGAATGCATGAAATTTCTTGGTGAATTAAACTTAGTCATATACCAGTGTTTTATAATAATATTAAACATCCTAATTTTTGTGGTATATCCTATTACTATATCTATAGTCACTGCAATAGCCTACATGGAATTCATCCATGATGGAGAGAACTTTCTCTTCATCAATTCACCTGAGAAGAATTCCATGCAGTCATGCTTATAAAGTATATTTTGATCATTTGGTCCATATTGCAGAGTGAAGTTTGCTGCCCCATGCTAAATCTATTCCTTTCTGGAATGATCTACTTGGAGGGTCTCATGTCAAAGATATACGATTATGAGCTCCATCTGTCTAATGGTGTTCATTGGTTCATTATGCTCTGGGGTGGTGTTGACCTTCTTGATCTCTTCCATATGGCATACAAAAACTAATGATACCAATATTTGATGTGTAATATGCAAGGTTTAGTCTTCCTAGTCACAGTTGGCTAGGATGGTGGCTGTATTTGTTAGTATGTTAGTACGAGAATTCTACAATCATGGGGCATAATGAAAGGTTTTCTCAAAGGTGAATTCTTCCATTAATCCCCTAACATAGCTAGTGAGGGGTCCAGTTCTTCTTTTTTATGGCATATTCTCCATTGAACTACTTTATCACTAGCTATGAACCCATTTGATGTTCAGGTAGTCTATGTGAAGCTGTAGGGCTATTTCCATGCCATCGATGAGGGATTGATATTTTTCCTAATTATTTATGTAGGCTTCAGATAGTGAGAAAGAGTAGGGCAAGACTACTTTGTTTTGAGAGATAAATACAATCCTTAGGCCAGCCTAATTGAGCTTCGACTTCTCTATTATGGTGCTAAGAAGACTATGTTAGGTGACATCAAAGTAAATATCCCATGTTTTGGGAGTGACATGGGCATAAAATACCTCTTCATCGATGGGAATAATGCCTTCCAATTTGCTTTCCAAGTTAGGTAGTGTTGTGAGGAAATCAGCTAGCTCTTTTTCTTTAACTGACTTCTAAGATATGAACTGGATGTTATACTATTGTAGAATGACCGCTCATCGAGCGAAGAACCTAGTAAACATGGGAAGGCCAAGGATATATTTGAGAGGATCAATATGTGATACTAGGTGGACCATTTGGTTGTTCAAGAAGTCCCTCGTTTTTTTACTATGAAAATGTGTGCGAGGCAATTCTTCTTAACATCGGAGTATCGAGTCTCAGTACCTAGCATGGTCTGGATGAGGTAGTAGAGACTATTATCTCTCCCTGTATCATTATTCTATGCGATAAGGGTTCCCAATGAGCATTAAATGGTGGAAACATATAATATGAGAGGCCTCCCTTCTACAAGAGGCATAAAATCTGGTGGGCGCAGCAAGTACTACTTGAGACATTCCAAGGATTTCTAACAATTAGTGTACCATTGGTAGGCGTCTCCCTTCTTCAGTAACATGGTAATGGGGAGAGCCTTTCCTAAAATGTTGTCTATGAATCGAAAAATGTAGGTGAGGTTCCATTGGAGTCCACTTAGTTCTTTCATTTCCCTAGGGTTTGACATTCCCAGAATAGCACTAATATTTTTTGGGTCAACCACTATGTTGCGGTGGGGTACCACAAAGTTGAGGAACTTTCTAGATGTTACCCTGCAGGCACATTTCAGCAAATTCATCATTAGACTTGTTTTTTGAATATTTTGAAATATTGTTTGTATATCCATGAAATGATCACAACACTTTCAGGATTTAATGACCAGGTCATCGACATAACACTCAACTATCATTCCCATGAATGGATTGAAAATGCAATGTATGGTGCACTGATATGTGGAACCTGCATTCATTAATCCAAAGGGCATGACCTGATATCAGAAGATCCCTTGAGGTTCTCTAATGGTAGTGTATTCTTCATCTTTTTTTGTCATCTTGATTTAATTGTACCTTAATTACCCATCCATGAAGTAAAGGGCCTGGAATCTAGTAGTTATATCGATCAAGAGTTAGGTGAATGGTAATGGAAAATCATCCTTTGGGAAATTCTGATTAAGGTCTCTAAAGTCAATACAGACCCAAATCTTCATGTTCTTATTCTCCATGGGGACAATGTTGGAAATCTATCTCAGGTATTTCACTTCTTATAAAAAGTTGTATTTGATCAACTTTTTGACTCCCACCTTTACATAGGTGGAATGGGAGAGGTTCACCCTCCTAGTTACATTAATGGAATAAGGTTTTTTTTATAGCAAAATAAATGGGTTATAATAGTGCATAATCATCTATAATCAATGATGATACTTTAGAGCATATCATAAGCATAAGACATAATTTTTTGGCATACATATAAGTATAAAAAATAATTTCCTTATTCAACGTTCACTTATATGACTATTATAATGAAAAAATACCATAGTATATTGGGTTTATTCCTTATTACCATAAATATAATGGAATTAGTTCTATAATATATTTTGTTCACCTTGAATTCTTGTATATATAGTGGAATGAGTCCCACCATGGATTGGGTTCACTCCCCTTTCCCTTATATATTATATCATCAAAACCAATTCATTATAGGGATATATAATTTTATGCCCACCCATCACATAATAAAAAACATACTTATTTTTTCCACATGATCACAAAAATAACATCAAACCCTCATAGCTTAATTAATATATGGGAAAGAAACTGGTTTAATAAATACTTTCTTAAAACATCATCGTCATTAGACATCCAAAGAAGGAACGTGGATGTTATCAATAGATCATCTCCCCAGTGAATCAAAGTGTTTATTAAATGATGTTTACATAGATGAAAAATAATTCTATAAAATTATTAGAAATATACTATTAAAAACGAGAGAAAACATCCTTTTTGGTAATTTTAAATGATGCAAAATTCCTAGAAAATAAGATTAGAAATTTATTTATAAATAAATTAAAGCCTATAATGTAATATTAAATAAAAATAATGTTCATGATGGAGGGATAATCCATTAATTCAATAAACATTAAAAAAAATTCATTTTACACTTTTTTAAATAGTTAAATATAACCCAAACGAAAAACATTGAAAGCAATCCTTTTAAAAAAATTTCAAAAAAATCAAAATATTGTTGAAAATCACTATACACAATCAATGGAGAATAGAAAATAAAATTATTGAATCATTTTAAAGAATATTGAAATGGAATATTTAAATCCTAGAATGGATCATTTAAAAAGTAACTGGACTAGTGTGATATATGACCTCAGGCACACCTCCTTGTACAGTAGAAGATACTAACTACCAGCAAGCGTCTATCTGAAAATTGTTGGGAGACTACACCCTCTAGACATAGTATAAATAATAGTTGAAATAAGTTCAAACATATAACCAATCCAAATAAACATCATAGATAAGGAAAGTAAAATTCTAATGATAACTATAGTATCAAAATTCTAAAACAATGCAGTATCCCATCCATGTAACAGTGGATCCCCTATGGTGGATCAAATACAATGTAAAAAAAATAAATAAATAAAAACGAAAATATCATCCCAACTAGTCTCAAGTCCTTCCCAGCCCCATCATCTATACTCTAACCTAGAATTGCATGTCAACAATAATCAATAGTACATGCCATTCATCCATACATACAATGAAATGGTGATATCTTCTCAGATACCCATGTTACTTGGAGACCTGAGAGGGTGTAAATGAAACTAAATAGACCCCAACCAATGGAATCCCTAAAATAAACATTCTAATATAAATTTCATACCTAATTTAAAAAATGAATATCTAATGGTTAAATTTGAAAAAAAAAGTTTAACTAAAGCAGTAACAACCACTGATTCCATGGGTTCACAGTGATGCACAAGGTCATTCACACTATTTTCAATCCTTGGGTATCATTACCTAATTAACTATACCTACTTCAGCTAGTATCGAGGTGTCTCTGTGCATGTTTTTATGACTATGTGAACCAATATCATAGACCCAAGACTCCCTAGTATACAAATAAACTATCCAAGACCACCCCTATCAGTTTTTTCTCAACCAAAGCATAAGAAATCAAGTAACACAGACCTCCCCTATAATATTTTTCTCATCCAAGTATCACCGACCTCCATAAGGTATTTTTATATAAAGTATCAGGAAGCTTCCCAGTGGAGTTTCCAATAAAGTATCATGGACCTCCTAAGGGAGTTTTATTTTTTCCAACACATATAAAAATACATTTCAAAAAATCCATTATAACTACCACTACAATAATAAACATTGTTCCCACTTATCATTATTTAATAATTACCAATTCAAATGATAATTTCATTAAAATTAACAAGTCATCAGCCTATAACATCCATTACCCATTTTAAAACCCATGGTTTACAAATTTACTTTAATAATATAAAATCATATTCTCCCACTTCATTTTATAAATTTCCATTTCCACTCACCATGTTATTTGGTACCTTAATTTTCTAACTCTAAACCAAGGAATATGCCATCAATTTACTTCTAAAAGAAACATTTCAAATTTCAAGACAATACTATCATTTATCATTTCACAAATCATCAATTAATATCATTTAACATTTTTAAATTTCCTATCCAATTTATACATTGGATTTTATTATTTCAATTATCTATCTCTATACTAAAACCATAGTTATCACTTTAAAATTAAATATTTTTCATTCCATAATATCTATAAAATTTAAAGGGTTCTATTTTCATCTAATTAAATTTTTAATGATAAAATTAAATCATTAAAATCCTCTTGATATCCCATCCCCCCTTAAATTGGGTTCTATAACACATTAAATACGGAATTATATCCAAGGGAAACATCAATAAATATTAATGATTTTATTTAGGTCAATTTTTGAGAAATAAAAATGACTGCATAATGAACTTCAAAAAAATTATACTATGGGTTAATTTAAGGGACTATATACCACTTGCATGTAGAGTCCCACTCATCCTGTATTGGCCTTGTTTTGGCAAAAAACAAAATAAATTGAGAAAGAAGAAAAATCACTAATAATAGTGTATATTTTCTAAAATTAATGATATATAACTTGATAGTGGATTAAGTAGAGAAAATAATTACAATGATATATATTCATTCCTCTAGCTCACAAATACTTCTGATGAAAGAATAAATGGACCCCGGATAGAGGAAACCCACCATGGTGGATAAAGAAGAGGAATGACCCTTTAGTGCACTTATATTGGTCATGAGAGGGGTCAAAACCTATTTTATAGTTTATTGGGGTTTCATTGTGTAAAATTATAGTTTTAACCCTATTAAAACATACCCATGAGGCCACCAACTCGTTGGTGGCCTCTATTGGCCATCTGATGGTGTTGCATCAACATATTGTAGCCCCATCTCTTCTAGGAATACATTGAAATGCATATAAAATTACTCATTCACCCTAAGAATCTATATAAAGTATATTTAAATGAGTATTAAAAAAATAACCAAAATGTTCTTCTATGAGGGGACGGATATTTCCTAAGGAAATATTCTCAACCAAAAAAGATAAATAAGGTCAGTTTTTCATAAAAACATTATTTTTGAATTTTTCAGTATAAAAGAGGTGGGAAATATAAATACTACTAAAAACCCAAGAAATAAATATAGGATAATAAAATATATGGTGTTTATTATATCAAGGTTGTATAACTTTCTGTAATGAAATTGAAACATGAACAATCTTGATGAAAAATGAGATTGTAACATAAACTCATACCTCAAGTCCTGACTTGCTTCATACATTCTGTAAAATCTTTTATAACTAATTTCTATTTATTTTAAATATATAATATAACCATATTAATTCTTATATTAATATATATCATTCCCTTATAATTTTCAATCAACCATTTATTAACAATTATTAATTAAAATCACTTTTTGGGGATAACTGTTCAATTTTCCATGCATGTTTTAGTTTTATGGTTCCAATACTTTACTTTTTTCATGGTTCTAGAATATTTATCAATTTATTAATTACATATTTATTTATTATCTACACTTTTAGAACAATCCAATGAAAGTAATGATGAAAAATTAATTATATCACGTCATGGATGTGGTAGTCTACATGTAGACATGGGTGATGCTTTCATTTTTTTAAAAATGTAAAGGAATGTAAATAGTAATTTAACTTTAGAGAATCATAAATATTATAATTATAATATATATTCATTAAATCCATCAATTTAATCATCCTTGAGAGGTGTTTAATAAAAATGAATTATGCTTCCTCATGGAAGAAGTAATCTTCATGTACACAAGGGAAATTCCCTAATAGATAGAAAGAATATAGAAAAGGGTTGTATTGTAACAGCCCCATATTTTAAAATATACTTCTTTTATATAAATTGTAAGTGTTTGATATGTGTTTTGACATTAAACACTAAGATTAAAACATACTGTGATATATTATAAAGTAGCCATTAAATTTGTGGTATAAATATTAATAACAACATTATGAAAAATGATTACAAAGGATTTATATAAAAAAAATTATTGATTGTTTCATAATAAATAAGAACTAATTTTTTATGAAAATAATTATATGGTTTAAAAAAATATTTACATCAAAAATGGTTTTTATTTCATTTTTTGCATGGTCGTTATAATTATTTTCTTCGATATTTCAGAATTTTTATTTTTCGATATTAGTATCCACATTGAAATAAAAATTCTATTACTATCCTCTATAGAAACCCTATACTTTTAAACATAACATTACATGATTTTAATCATAATTATACATCCGAGTATAATCTAAGTATCGTGAAGTCTAGTGTCTTGGAAGACTAGGTACTTAAAACTGAAATCATGGAACTAAATAAAATATTTCTTTTTTTAATATTAAAATTGAGATCATAACTTCTATTGTACTCAAACATCTACATAGGGTAAACTGGGGAACACATGAACAAAGGGGTGAGTTAAATATCCTTGTAAGGGAATAACCATAATAACAAAGCATTAGCACATGGGATAGAAGGCATGACATGATGATATAAAAAGGAATGTAGCATATGGAATAATAACATATAAACATGGAATCATATAAACATGGAGTAATTATAATGTGGAAGAAACATAAAACATGACTTTATCACAAGTCAATTCTGACCTCCAAGACTATTTCACATGGTAGCACAAGCCAAGGCAAACCACCAAGACCGTCACACTTGATAGCACAAGCCAAGGCTAACAGCCAAGACCATCGCACATAACGTCTTATGAGACTAAAATTTACCCAATGCATTGGAGTTATTACTTGGTGCACCCATATTAATTTTTCCTGAATATCTTTTCAACATAAAAATCATACATAATCAATCTTACATAAACATAAGGGTTACCCATGGAAAGAATTGGGTATCACATTCATGTCATAAAGCATAATGAATGGGAGTATCATAAAATCCTCTATGAGAGAGTATAATTAAAAAATACATGTAAATTAATATTTTAAAATAGAAATATATCATGGTAAGTGACTTAAAACATAAGTTATAACATGTAAGAAGTGTATTAAGTAAATTCTTATCATTATAACATTTTATTGCAGTTTTAAGGAAAATAATATAGAGCCTTTAAAATCGAAAAGGTAAATGTAATTTTTTTAAAACTAGAAGTGAACCAATAATGTTTTAATAATAAAATAATGATTTTATAAATACAATAGTGTCTTAAAATAGAAGATATATTGCACTTGAAATTGGGTAATAATTTGGAAAGTTCTCTCAATACATGTTGGCTTATCGGGATGTATTGAAGAGGGAATAACATAAAAAC
This sequence comes from Viscum album, assembly GCA_963277665.1. Lineage (NCBI taxonomy): Eukaryota > Viridiplantae > Streptophyta > Magnoliopsida > Santalales > Viscaceae > Viscum > Viscum album. The sequence goes on from OY728141.1 coordinate 1,069,721,594, forward strand.
ATAAATATCCCCGAAAGGGAATTATGAAAGGGTGTTTATAAATAAATTGGTTACTTGTACACATTATTTAGAATATTATCATAAAAATATAAGATAACTTCATTTTGGTAAAAGTAAGATAAGGAAACTTTAAGGAATAAAGGAGATTCAGATAGAATCCCTTACGGATCATCAACATCGTATTAGGTGTACTTAAGAGGGATTAATGATTGAGAAAGGGGTTTATCATCATTTTTACATCATGAGGGAAGTATGGGGTAGGTGATAAAATCATACCCCATTATTAGGTATTATACATAAATGGTCATAATATAGTGGACATTCTTGAATAAAAGTGGAATGGAGAGGATCCCTTACCTTAAGTCTGATGGTGTTCTCCAATTGATATTAATGACCTGAATAATAAAATTAGGTTAATTAATTAATAATTATAGAACCTATTCTATATGTATAATATTTATTATAACCCTTTTATATTCAATTATAAACATTTTTATTAGTTATGAGGTTCAATTTTATTGTTCGGGTCCATTTGCTTCCTTGGTTTTAATGATCGGTTTACTTATTTACATAAATGGATAATCATGTAAAATGAGGTTGTCGAAAATTAGAGTTATATTTTATAGTTGAACATCTATAAGGTTACATGTTTGTAAATTTAATTTGGTTACTTGTAGATAGGTTGAATCATTATATAAAACATTAATGATAAATGCTTGAATTAATTTTGAGATTTTAGTTATAATTAACTTGTTTTGTATTGTTATTTTACATCATGTTTGAAAAAAGATTCCAGAAAACAATGAGATAAAATAAAAATTTAATAGTCTATTTCAACGATAATAATGGTTTCATGACTAGAATTGTATATGGAAGTAGAAATTGGATACCCATCGTCCTTGAATATGGTAAATTAACACATCTCAGATGGTGTATTTATTACTAGTGTGAAAGAAGAGTAAAGAAGAGGTGATAATAAATTATTCCATTATCATAAAAAAACTACAATACATTTAATGTACTAGATTTTTCATGAAATTTGGATGAGGAGAGTTAAGGATATAAAATAAAACAAATGAACTTGAAAAGAAAGTAAAATAATTGAAAAGAGGAATTTACCTATTGACTCAATCTTTTTTGAGAGCCTCTTAAGGTGAGAGGATTTAGAATTTTGAGGAGACCAAGGGATTTTAGACGTGGGGGAGGAGATTGGGGATATATTTGGGAAGAATTTAGGGAAGTCACAAGGCTTGAGAGGGGATTGTGGGTAGTTTTTATAGTGGTGGGGGGGAGGGTTTTCTTAATAATTATTTCCATAGTTTATTAATTTCCCTCAAGACTAGAAATAGGAACGGTTCCATAAACAAAAATATTAATAAGTGAATTTAAGTTATAACCAATTTCCATTTATATCATCCATGACTCAATAATTATGCATAAATTAGTTTATTTAGCATTTATCGTAAACTATAATATTCTACTATTCATAAAAAATCATGTATTTTAGAAAAATACCAAAAATTCACCATAACCATTTTTTGACATGTAGAATACAAAAAAGAACTCCATTTTTCAAAATTAAGTTCATAAATATAATTAATTTAACTTTTTATTAAAATCATTATTTACTTGTAAAATACAGATTTTAGAACTATAACTGATTTTATAATGCATTAAAAAATTACATAAGGTCTTATAAAATTATCAAAAAACCAAAAGATGTAAAAAAATTAATTTATGAAAACCTTTTAGATAAATAAATATTTTTTTAAATTAATTCATTAATAGTAATTAATTATTTATGAATTACAAAAATATTAATACTTTTACTATGGTTATATTATCACTTATAAGATGCTTAATTTTTATCTATACATTCATGGGTGAGGATAATATTCTTTTGGAAAGTTTACTATTCATTAGGTTCATATTACTATTCATAAGGGTAGTTTAATATTCATAAGGTAGGTTACTATTCACCAAAAATTAAGTTTGTTCCATCAGACTCCAAACATCTTACTGATCGCAGCCGGGTATGTCATATTTTCGAAATTCAAAACACAGAAGTGACAATATTATGTTTAAAGGTCACATAGTACTTATTAGTTCATTGTGTTTTGATTTAATATGAAAATATAACATAATTATAAGAAGGGAAATTCCATTGTTAAAACATTGGGTTGTTACATTATTCCCCCTTATGAAATTTCACCCTCAAATTTTTGTTTTACATTCTAAGACATAAAAAAGTGCAGGTACTTTTCCTTCATTACCTCAACGGAATCTTTATTCCTATTATCATTAACTTCATGTAAAAAGGGCCCATTCATCACAATGGTACCCTAGGATATTTTCAAAATCATCTACTTCCTTTTCCCAAAAACACCTCATACATCTTGGTTTACATCGATGGAAGCCTCGATAATTAATTAAAAGGTATTTCTTATATATATTTTTGAAATATATTCTTGAACCTATTTTTTATAAAAAAAACTTTTTCTGATTCATCTTTAAATATTTAAAAATAGGGGTTTGCTAAATCTATTTTTATATTTCCCCAAAGAGAAAAATCTATAATTTTATACATATAGGCTGGTCGTGGGTCTCTCTCTTTTGCAGCATCTAGGAAATATTTTAGTGCTTCATAGTTATCAAATAAAGAGAAGAATTTAAAAAGACCCTGATGGTACATACCACGCTTATCATGTTAATAAATTTTATAGTTAAATATTACCCAATAGACTGTACTTGATCCTTAAAATAATCATGCAACTCTAGAGGTATTGGATGCCTCGTGATGTTTTTTGTGGGTAACTTGGATATTTGAGAAATTTTTAAAGTCGTCTGAGCATGACTTCAAGATGATATTTCCAAGTATTTCTTCAGGAAGAGAGAGAATAGTTTTTTTTGGTCTTTCTCCTTACATATTTTAACTTCAAAAAAGAAAATAAAATTATGTGGTTTGAATACTTGGATAATAAGAATGTAAAAATAAATAAGCATTGAACATAAAAGGATAAACTTGTATGTGAATAGTTTATCCTTACTTGTGATACCCTATGTTTCAATCTTGGTTATTTCTGATCATATATACTTATGGGCTTATTTTTTACCTTAATAATGGTTAATAATGAGCTTCTAAATTTACCAAATCATATCTCCTGGGAGTGTCAAACCAAGAGTGCATCACGGCTCGTTGTCGTGCACCTGTTCCCATTCGAGTCTAGCTCAAAGTGATGTTTTCGGGTTTTAAACCTAGATACAGTTGTTCGAGAGCCACCTCTACCTATTTTTATCCATACATGGATGTATTTTCTTGATAAACCACTTACTCTATATTTACCAAAATTTAAGAATGTTTTCTTATACTTATTCTCATCCTTAAGGTTCTTACTAAAGTGCTATATTCATAATCTAAAAAAATAACTAGATCATCCTCTGATACCAACTATAGAGACCCTATCATTTCACACATATCATTACATTATTTTAAGCATAATTATACATTTGATTACAATCCAAGTATTGTGAAGTCTAGTGTCTTGGAAGACTAGGTATATAAAACTGAAAACATGGAACTAAATAAAACATTTATTTATTTATTCTTCAATTTGAGTTCCTAACTTCCATTATGATAAAACATCTTCATAGGGTACCCTGGGGAACACATGAACAATTTAATGATATAAATATCCCATTAAGGGAATATCCATAAGAACAAAGAATTAAAACATGGGATAGACGGCATGCCATGATGATATAAAAAGGCATGTAACATATGGAATCAACACATATAAACGTGGAAAAACATAAAAATGGATTCATAATAATATGTAAAAAACATAAAAAATTACTTTATAATGAGTCAAGGATAACTTCCAAGAGTATTTCACATGGTATGACAAGCCAAGGCTAACGACCAAGATCACTGCACAAGGTAGCACAAGCCAAAGCTAACCGCCAAGACTGTCACACATAACATATCATCAGACTCAAATTTACCCAATGAATTACATTGATATCTGGGAAAACCCATATTACCTTTTCATGAATATGATTTTCACATAAAAAATCATACATAATTAATATTACATAAAAATAAGGGTTACCCATGAAAATAATTGGGTATCACATTCATGTTATAAAGAATAATAAATGGGTTTATCGTGAAATTTTATGTTAGGTAATGGAATTAAAACATACTTAAAAATTAATAAGATTAAATATTCATATAGGATGGTAATTGATTTAAAAAATAAGTGACACATGTAATATGTTTATTTAGGAAATTCATGGCATTGAAACATTTTAGTGCGGTTTTAAGGAAAATACTATAGAGACTTTATAATAGAAAAGGGAAAAATCTTTTATATAAAACCATAAGTGAACAAATAGGGTTTTAATATTCAAATATTGATCTTATAAAGTCAGTGGTGTCTTAAAATAGAAGATATATTTCACTTGAAATTGGGTAATAATTCATAAATGTTTCTCAAAACAAGTTTTCTTATCACGAAGTATTGAGGAGGGAATCACTTAAAAACATGTATATACCTGAAAGAGAATGACAAAAGGGTATTTATGAATAAATTTGGTAAACGTTTACATAATTTATAATATTAACATAAAAATATAATATAAATTAATTTTGGTAAATAGAAGATAAGGAAACCCAAAGGAATAAAGGAGGTTCGGATAGAATCCCTTACGGCTCATCAGCATGTTATCAGGTGTAATTAAGAGGGTTTGATGAGAGAGAAAAGGGTTTATCATCAATTTTAAATCATGAGGGAAGTATGGATAGGTTATAAATCATACACAATAATTATGTATTACACATAAAAGGTCATAATATAGAGTATATTCTTGAATAAAAGTGGAATAGAGAGGATCCATTACCTTAAGTCTGCTAGTGTTCTCCAATTGATATTAATAACCTGAATAATCAAATTAGGTTCATTAATTAATAATTCAAGAACCTATTATATATTTATAATATTATTTATAACCTTTTTAAGTTCATTTATAAACATTTTTATTGGTTATGAGGTTCAATTTTATTGTTTGGGTCTGTTTTCCTCCTTGGTTTTAATGACCGATTTACTTATTTTCATGAATAGAGAATCCTGTAAAATAGGGATGGTTATTTAAAATTGGATTTATATTTTATTATTTAATATCAATAAGTTTAAATGTTTTTAAATTTAATTTGGTTACTTGGAGTGATGTTTAATTATTATATAAAACATTAATGATAAACACTTTAATTAATTTGGTGATTTTGCTTATAATTAACTTGTTTGCTATTATTATTTTAAATCATGTGTGAAAAAGAATTCCAGAAAAAAAATAAGATAAAATAAATATTTAATAGTCTGTTTCAACAAAAAAAATGGTTTCATGACCAGAATTTTAGATGGTAATAGAAATTCAATATTCATCATCCTTGAATGTGGTAAATTAACACATCTCAAATGGTGTCTTTACTACTAGTATAAAAGAAGAGTAAAGGAGGGATGATAATAAATTATTCCATTATCATAAAAAAATTAAAGTAAATTTTAGGTACTAGATTTTTCATAACATTTGGATGAGGATAGATAAGGATAGAAAAGAAACCAAATTAACTTTAAAAGAATGTAAAATAATTGAAAAGAGGAATTTACCTCTTCAATCAATCTTCCTTGAGAGCCTCTTAAGAAGAGAGGATTTAGTCTTCTGAGGATACCAAGGGCTAATGGACGTGAGGGAGGATATTGGGGAGATATTTGGAAAGAATTTAGGGAAGCACATGTCTTGAGAGGAGTGAAGATAATAGGTAAGTGTGGGTGGTTTTTATAGTGGAGGGGAGGAGAGTTTTCTCAATTTTTAATTCCTTAGTTTATTAATTTCCCTCAAGACTTGAAAAAGTGACAATTCCATGAAAAAAAATATTAATAAGTGCATGTGAGTTATAAACAATGGCCATTTATATCATCCATGACTGAAGCATGATGTGGGAATTAGTTTATTTATAATTTATCGTAAATTATAATATTTTTCTATTCATAAAAAATTCAAGTATTTTAGAAAAATCCCAAAAATTCACCCAACCCATTTTTCAACGTGTAGAATCCAAAAATGAAATCCATTTTTAAAAAATAATTTTCAAAATATAATTTATTTATTTTTTATTTAAAATCATAATTTACTTGAAAAATACATATTTTAAAACTATAATAGATTTTGTAATGATTTCAAAAATTACATAAGGTATTATAAATTTATCTAAAAACCAGAGGATGTAAAATTGTTAATTTATGAAAACATTTTAAGAAAATAAATTTTATTTTAAATTAATTCATTGATTTTAATAATTTATTTATGACTTACAAAAATACCAATACGTTTACTATGGTCATATTATCACTTACAAGATGTTTAATTGTTATTTATACATTCATGGGTGAGGTTACTATTATTTTAAAAAATTTACTATTCATAAGGTCATATTAATATTCATAAGGTAGGTTACTATTCACAAATAATTAAGTTTCTTCCATTAGACTCTAAACATCTTACTGATCGCATCCGTGTATGTCAGTTTTATGAAATTCAGAACATATAAGTGACAAAATTATGTTTAAAGGTCACATAGTACATAGTTGTTCATTGTATTATGATTTCATGTGATTATATGACATAATTAGAATAATGGAATTTCCATTGATAAAACATTGGGTCATTACATCCTAGGGTAAATTTTTTAGATTTTTCTGAAAATATTATTTTTAAGAGAATAGAGAAAAATATCAATTTTTGTAATACTGTCATTTCATTGCATTAAATCAAGTAATTTCAAAGACATGTTCTTTTTTAAAATTTTTCTTAATGTAAAATAATAAGAAAATATAATTAATTAAATAATAATAATCATTGTACTTGATTTTAGTTTAAGTTAATTTTTAAGCATAAAAACACATATTCTAACTATTTTCATTGTGTGTTACGCATTTATTTAAAAATTTATTTCTCCTAGTTCTAGAAATTAAATATTTAAAAATAGATTTCATATTTAGAATCAAAATATTCAAATTATCTAAACATATACCTTTTATTTATTTATTCATTTTCAATAGTATCCATGGTAGATATTCTTCACCTCAGTAAGGGTAAAACGAGGTTAAAAATATGAGATAAGGAATAAAAATATTCCTAAAACTTAACTTTATCCTATCATATTAGTGTGTTTTTACTAAAGGAATCCTATATATGAAAATATGGTATTTTTTGACACTTTACATTTATTATAACATTTATATTATTTTATGTAAGGGATAAAAACAAAATGTCACTTTCTTGATTTAAATTTCCATTATATGTTTTCATATCGATTATAAGAAGTTTTGAATGAGTATAAAAGGTTATTTTGAACACAAATAATTTATTTTTAATATTAATTTATAATTTATTTTCAGTGATGATATAATTAACTTAAATTCTTATGCGACGCCGATAAAATTTTTGTGTAAGTAACAGAACAATCAAGGTAAAATATATTAAAAATAATAAAATAAAAATATTTTTCATGATTTATGGTATTATATAAATTTAATTGAAAATATTTAAAATAAAAATAATGGTAAATGTGTTTATATTTTAATTATATTACTTTGTTGTTTCATTTGAGTTTGAATTAAATGAATACCCCAGAATTACATTAATGATATTTTATGTTAACTAGTATTTTATTAGATGATTTTAAAATGAATAAAAATCCTTAAATAGGAAAAATGTGATGTTAAATTGTCAAATATTTCATCCATGGACCATTTATGAGACACTTTTCAGCTTAAAATTATATTTATGATCCCTAATGGCTAACAAATGTGTTAGCAAGGTTATGGATAAAAACGGATAACAAGTGGGTCAAACCAAAAAGTAAGTTTAAAATGAATCATGACATGTATAAATTTTATTTTATGATGTTAGTTCGAACATATCATTTCTTGAATTTTAAATTATGTCCATTTGGTTCCAATTTTCATGATTGTGATATATATTATATTTAAATCTCTTAAGTGATTCAATGTGTATTCTTTCCCAAAATTATAAAACTGCACCTCCTCTTATCCATTATTCACATAGTTTGACCATTTAATATCATAAAATAAATTCCCTAATACCTTCCTATATTACTTTAATTAATTCTTGAGATTCTTCTCTTACTCTAAGACCATCCTATGAAGGCTTAAGTTATAATCCAAAGTAGGTCTCCAAAATAAGAGGTAATCGTCTAACCCGACTCTTTATAAGTTTATTTTTTCATTTAATTCCTATAAATAAGTTGCATAAATTATTAAATAATGAATCCATAATCATAAATTCACTAATATTTTATTTTTATTATGGTAAATACATATTCTGCCTCCTTTCTATCAAATTAGAAATGAATGTATCACTCATGCCTATATGTGGACTACCACCTCAACATAGCAATGTGATTCATTTTTCATCACCACTTTATATGAATGGTAATACATATATATATAATGAATATATATTATATTTGTATCATGATTAAGATTCATTATATGATTCAACCATGATCATGGTGTAAGGATCTTAACTGTTAAAGTGAAACATGCATGAAAAAAATAAATAATAATCACTTGGAACTGTTATTTTAATAAATAATTGTTCATAAATGATTTATAATATATTATAAGCCAACTAGGAATGGTATTATAAATATTAATCTTATTTTAATATATAATTATAATAAATATAAATTTATTATACAGGAGGTTATATAACTTACATTGGAATTCAGACTTGATGTGTTGGTTCTTCATCTCAATATTGTTTCATTGAGACGTGTTTCACGTTATGCACATATTTATGTTTATAAGTTGAATATACTGCCAATTTGACATTTTATATCATGTTTACTTCTTAAACCATGGTAATTAATGTTATATTTCAAATTATTTCATCCATGGGGTTTTGATACAAATGTTTCCTAAGTGGTAAGGGTTTATCATCTCAAATTGTCTTCTTTGAGATATATGTTATGTTATACACCTATTTTATTTTATGTGGTATAACTAATAATACATTGATATTATATATAATTAGTATATTTGTTTTTTTGATATTTAAATTTTCATTTGATTTTATTTCTTTCATGGAACTTATTACTCTATAGTTAGAAAAGCAATAAAGGTTTTATGTTATAATATCACTTTTTATCGGGCTTGTTTTTGCTCAAATTTTCCAATTAAAAAATTAAATGACATGTGTATAAAAAATATTATTCATTTTATTATCCAATTTTTATTTCTAGAGATTAAATGTTTTCCTTTAATTTTTTATCTCTAAGTATTCAAAATTCTGAATGAATATTTTTTAGGAAAATCAACTTTTTCTATCCCTTTAACATGAAATATTTTTATTTTATATCATTATTTTCTTATTATTATTTCAATAATGATTTTAATATTAACCAATTATTGTTTAAATTCATTTTTATCCATGTTTTAATTTCTATTAATTTTTTTAAAATGAATGATATTTTTATTTTCCAAATGAGTTACTTTTGACTTTTTACTGAAAATGCGAAAAGAATCTTTGTTTTAACATTTATCGAAAAAATGGATTTCACTTCCATCATGAATAATCTTTAATTTTAAACTTCCTTTACAATTTTACAAGGTTATATTCAAATAATTATTTTTTTATAATATTCTATAAATTTTTATATTTTAAATAAGATATTTCAAATTGAAAACGATATTTTCTTATAGAAATTTTTTGGTGATCTTTTAAAGTTATTTTCATATATGAAAACAACCATTGATCTTACATATGATTCAATAGGTATATGATCCAATGGTATAATATTTATTCATTAGCTAGATGTTTTATAATTGTGATGATAAGATATTGATGAAACTCGTTTTTATTTCCATGGGTTATGCTATGATGAAGTGATAAATGTTTTCATGATCTTGTTCCATATATATGAATAGACTATGTGGTAAGTGGTTATATTACATACCACCAATGAACTGGGTAATTATTAATGTTTTGAGATTAAAGGATAAATAGGAGTTTATACACCAAGAACTAAGGAGGTTACATGATAGGATATCCTAATCTCAAAATAAGGTACACTAAACATTATCCCAAGACTTATGCAAGTAAACAGGTGGTTAGCTCTATCCTAACATGTCATAAATGTATTGTTGGGTATCCTTCACATAATATTTCTATGATTATAACTATTCCAAAAAAATTATACCACTCTCTGTGATATGTTATTATTTTTATGATAATATCTCATTAATAATGATCTTTGATTCTTCTATGATTTTTGTCTTATGATCTTCTAAAACCTTATGTCATTATTATGATCAATTAATTGTTTCATATGAATTTAAAATGTAAATATTGTGTTCTCAAACCATTATTCTCATGATATTCTCAAATATGATCATCGATTGATATCTACCATGTTTAACCATAATTATAATTTGAGCTCACCCCTTCCTATGTTCATATTCCCTAAGTTGTGATGAAAGTTTTTATGTAGGGTTTTTCTAAGAAGTATACTATGTGATAAGTACTTTATGAGAGATGTAGAGGATCATTCACAAAATAATATGATTATGAATCATGTATTCTAATTTACTAAACCATTAAAATTCTAGGTCATGTATTATTACTATATTTATTGGGTATTAATCTAAAATGATGTAATATTTTTTGTATATAGTATTTGGGTCACCTAAGTTTGTATCAGAGAAAGGTTTATCAATTTTTGATTTTATAATTAGAGAACATTTTTCAAAACCTTAGGGATAAGTCTAAGTAAAGGATAAATTCTTGAGGTTTTGGAATATATATATTTTGTGGTTTTCCTAGGAATTACAACCCAGCTTGGATATTGGAAAGTGGATATAGTTATGTCATAGATGCACCTAGGGGTAGTAACTATGAAAGGGGTGGATTGGGTATTAACTCAATCATCACTTATGCTTGATTATTGGGCATAATATTTCACACCTAGCTAAACAATCATGTGGGATATGTTGGGGTTAATTTTCATTTTTATTATGAACCATTATAAAGGATTTGAATAGATAATTATCATCCATGACCTAGGTTAAACCTAAGGTGTCATATATTAAAAAAGGTTTCATGATTTAAACATTATGTGAATAACTTTTCATGATTATATGGTTTCTCACTATAATTATTATTTCTCAAAATGATTTTTTTATTCAATGGCCTGAACAAGGAGAAATCATGTTAATGTTGAATTTGAGGGATGGTTTGGTGATTTTTTTTCTTGAAAAAAAATTACATGAGATATGGAATGAAAAATATTGTGATTATTCCTAGCCTTTTATCATGATTTATGATTATAAATGTGAACCTATGTGATTTTATATACTCACATAATAAGATAAAAATAGTTTTTTTATGAATGTTCATGGAATACATACCATATATGAATGAAGATTAATTTTTCTCTACGTCCAAAATTTGGAAACAATACTCAAGATAATGTCTCAAAGGAATATGAAAGTGTTTTACATGTGGAAAACGAGGGGAAAAAGTGGTAAATTTCTAAGGAAAAATGAAAAGTTTGGTTAATATAGTGGATGTTAATAATGGATTACTATTTTTTATAGTGTTTTATAATGGTTTTTTTAATGATTAAGGTCTATAAATTAAATTGGAATCAAATGAAATATTATAGTGTAAGATGAAAAAACCTAGTTAATGGTTCATGAAAGAAGTGGAATAATTGAATTGTTTATGTATTTAAATTCGAAAAGTATGTTGTATAAGTGTTTTATCAATGATATTCTAGTTATAAGAAACACAAATCATCTAAGTATTGTTATTCACTAGTTTTTCATTAAGTATTTTAAAAAATATATTAAATGGTACTGATAACCTAGAAAATTGATGTAGTAGTAAGGTGATATTTTTAGAAAACATATTATTGAGGGATGCATAACCCTAAATATGATCCAAATATTGAGTTAATAATGTATATTTGGGATAAAGTGATGTTTGATGTTGATAATTTGTATTGGATCGTATTGGGGACCATGAAAATGATTAGTTATTTGATTAAAAAGTGATTTATATTGGATTTTATTATGTTTTTTTATTTATAGAAAATATTGGATATATTTTACATTGTTAATTTTTAAAAGAATATATGATTGTATTGGTGATTTATAATTATTCATGATATTTATATATATGGTTATAATATTTTGGGGTCTATAAGATTTGGGAATACATATTTTTTGTATATAATATTATGAGTGACTGATATTATTTAGAGATTATTATTAAGTTGAATATTAAAGAATATGTGATCAAATCATTCTTATCTTTGGGTATCACTTTCGGTTGTTCATATTTTAAAAAGTTTTATGGTTAATTATGTATGGAATGATTTGAGTTGAAATTTGGGTGTTAATACAAATATGTGTGGGATTGGTTTATGTATATTTATCCATATTGGATTACATTTTCTATCTATTTCATTTTTTGTAAATATCAAGAGACCAGATGAAATACTTTTCATTATTTTTTGGATTTTATTTTCCATAAAAATATTTTTTTAGTTCTTTGTGCATGAATAAAATTCATTATGGTTATTTATAATATGGAATAAGAGATTAATCAGGGATGAAAAACTACTCGAATCATAATCAAATGGTTGAAATTATTATTATGGTTTCGAAATAAATAAAGTAATTATGTTATATCATATTCTCTACCTTGATGGTAAATAATTTTTCCTCAACTCATGTAAAATAAAGATAAATCTATCAGGTCTTATGTGGAAACTATATCTCAACTATTAAGGAGTTTTTTTGTAAGATCATGAGTCTTATACTGATACATACTTTGTCTTAGAAATTCTTAATTAAGAAATACTAAGTTTCACAATAGTGATATATAAATTAGTTATCATGATCGAATATATATATAATTTTATTATTATTTAATGATAAACTAATTATATAAAGTGATAATTAAAATTATGAGGGTAAAATTAATTTAATGTGGTGAAATATAACACCCTAATATTTTGGAATATATTTCTCTTTAAGTAAATAATAAGTGTTTTATTTCTTTCTTGACATGGAATATCGAGAATAAAATAAACCGCAATATATTAAATCCTAAGAATGAAATTGGAGGAATTAAATTTAATAACCACTATATGATAAATAACTATAAAGGTTCTATACAATGCATATTTATTAATTTGTTCATAACAGTTTAGTTCTCACTTTTTTGTAAAATTATATTATACTTCAAAAATATATTCTTCAAAAATGATTTTTATTGAATTTTTTAAATATACATTATAATTAATTTATAAAATTTTTAATAAATTTTATTTGGGGAAACTAATATATTTTTTAATTATGCATTTCAATATTAACTTAGTGTGAAAAATTATAATTTTTCTAAAAATATTTGTTTTTAACTGAATAGTAAAAAATACAAGTTTTTGTGTTATCGTTATTTATTTTCATTAAATAAAGATATTTGAAAGTTTAATTATTTTTGGAACTTGATTTTAAATTAAAATAACAAAAAAATAAAATTAATTACATTGTAAATTACATTATATATTATTTTAGTATAAATTCATTTTTAAGCATAAAAATGCATTATTCTAAAAACAGATTTATGTCGGGTTTTACACATTTATATTTAAATTGATTTCCTAAACTTATATAAATTGAATCTTGAAATATGGATTCTATATTTGGAATCATTAATTAAAAATCTGATAAATATTTCCCCCTATTTTTTTGCAATTATAAATAATAAATAGGTTAAATATTTGTCACTTTGGTAAGGGTAAAATGGGTAAAATGGGGTTAAAAATGAGAAAATGTCACATATATGACTCATTTTAAAAGTATTTTTCATTTAATTTACATTATTTTTTGTTTTGGTTGTTTCCCATGCATTTTGGTGGAAATGGTGGGTTTTCAAAATTTGGGTCAAACTGTGAGCTCAATTCCAGATTTAAAAATAAATTTTGTTTTCTTTTATAACTCCATAATTTTTAAACATTTTTCATCCATTGAAATTTTTACTTGGCCTACCCTGGCCATTAAACACCACCATGTTAATTTGGACCTTTTAGGAATCTATAATCATGGTGTATTTGGGTTTTTATTTAAAGAATTGGGTCTTCTCGAAATCCCATTTCATGTTTTTTAAATTGATTATTTAATATATTATTTAATTTTAATGATTTTTTGGTGATTCCACCTCTCACTAGAGACCACATAATCCAGGATCTCCCCCATTTTCTTCTCCCCATCTTTAGAGCTCATTTTCTTCTCAGATTATGTCGAAACATCTGAAGATTTCACAATTTGTCCACATTTGAAAAAGGTAATTTGATTCCTTCATAACTCCTTAATTTTTCACTCTTTTCCCACCATTTCAGTTCTAAATTACCCTTATCTTCCTTATTCCAACCTAAATTACATTTTTTGCTGTTTTGAAATTCATATACTAGTTTATTTGGGGTCATTTCTTCAAGATCCCTCAAGTAAGTGGGTCTCCTTCATTTTTCTTTCAATTTACCTAGGGTTTCATTCAATTTTCATAAGGTTTATTCCCTTATCCTTGAATTCCAAAATGAATATAGGGTAGGGATTCGAACCTAGGATTTAACCATGGTTTTTCTTCACCCAATATTTTTTTTAGGTTTGATGTACCCTCCTTGAGGTGAGACAGTGGTGCGATTGAGTTTTCGCACAAAGGATTCAAGGATTTAACCATTTTGATAGGTGATTCTATTATGTATGAAATCCTTGTGATTTATCATGTTATTTTTTTATTATTTTATTTTTTATCTAATTTTATTATTTCTTTGAAAATTGGTTTTAGTGTTGTTTGTAATGAAAATGAATTTTTAGTTTCATTTTTAGGTTAAATCGGGGTGTTTTCATAAGAACCTCTTGTTGGTTCATTTAGGACTAACATATAATTACATAGTTGATTTTATTGAAGTTTTTTAAGGATGAAAATACTGTTTTTAATGTTTATATACTTTTGTTATTGCTTTGAAAATATATTTTAATGGTGTTTTTGAAACAAAAGAATTTTTAAGTGCCATGTTTGTGTGAAAATGAAGGTTTTATAAAGATATCACTTCATGGTTCATATAGGATTCCCAAAACTGATTTTTTGGTTTGATTGAAAGCTATCGAGATGCCATTTATGTTTTGGTGACTTTTGAGTGTGCACATGGTGTGCAAAGTGAATATTTCAAAGAGTTTTTGGTGCAAAATAATGTGGGATGTTGAGAAGCTATTTTACTAAAAATCAAAATCTTTTTTTGTGTGTTTTAAATGGTATAAAGTGTGTATAGATACTATATTTTTTATGTGACTATTATTATAGTTTTATATGAAAATGGATATGTGTGGCATGCTTAAATATTTTGAGCACAAAGGGGAAATCTTGGGTACCTAGGTGGGTGGATATGTACTAGTACGACTAGTGATCCGGATGGGTTTTGTCCCTGTTTCACTGAGAAAATGGACAAAAACAACTCTAACTAAACTATGTGGATGATTTTTGGGGACCACTAGGTTATTTTTACGTTCCCTACTAGTTTCTTGTGGATGGGAAAGGATTGTGACTTGAATACTTTACACCGAGGTATGAGGTACATAGGGTCCGAGACAATCTAGAGCCTAAGGGTGTTCCCAGTTTTGGTGCTCATGGGATTTGTGGTATTTACCCTTTTATCAGGGTGTTTTTGGCTGTAATTTAAAGTATTTAAAATTTCTTATCTAAATCTTTTATAATTATGAATTTTTTATTTTGAAAACTATTTTCAATTGAATGTTGCATTTCTTGAATTTACTGTTGCTTTTCCTTACATATTAAAACTGCCTGCTTTTTCACCATTTATTGAATAATATTTGGAATATTTGGGTGTTATACAATTGGGATTAGTCTCACACCCTAATTAAACCCATTGTGTGTATGTATACTTGATTATTTTTGACACAGGTAAAGGTAAATCCTCGAGTGAAGGCAGTTTGGGTTGTTAGTCCCCTCCTATGGTGTGGGGTTGTGGAGACGGCCTGGGGGTGATGACCCCTTGTCGTATGGAGTCTATGTGGAT
The DNA here is from genome assembly GCA_963277665.1 of Viscum album. Lineage (NCBI taxonomy): Eukaryota > Viridiplantae > Streptophyta > Magnoliopsida > Santalales > Viscaceae > Viscum > Viscum album. Next base: position 1,069,737,777 of record OY728141.1, read on the forward strand.
GTTTTGATACTATTTTAATTTATTTTTGTACCTCTTGTACTTTTTTTAAAACCATATATTCAGATCTGGATTTTTTAATAAGTCTTGCTTGGCATGAAAATTTCTTATTCATATTATTAATTGTTTTTAGGGTTTTTTGCTTTCATACTATGGTAAATAATTCCCAAACCTAATTTATTGATACATGGGCACTTGTGCCGGACTATGGTGATAAGGAAATCCCTTTGGTATTTTTCATGGGGTAGATTTGGTTCTGGTATTAGTGGTTACTAGACTCGGTTCGTGACATAATGGTATCAAAAGAGGTCAATGTTTCTAGGTTATATTATTATTTTGGGATCAGTCGGGCTAGAAAGGAGCTAGGAATATCGGGACTCATATTTTTGTTCATGAGTAAGGTTCCTGGACCACACCTCTCTTGGAAGACCACGAGTCAACATGGTAAAATGGAATTATTTGTTTTAATTCACTTACAGGTGAGACGTATAGGTTGCAGACTATACGTGCACATCGGGTGGGGGTGAAGTAGTGGTTTATTTTATTATTGTAATGTTTTTGGCGTCATTATATTTTATGATATTGATGGAATTTTTCAGAACTTTTGTACTTATTATTTCTCTTGTGAATGCTTCCTTTTATTCATAACATACCTCCCCAGAAATCTCCCATGCACCCACGGGAGGAGGCCGAAGAGAGTACTCTCTCACCGCTTGATCAAAGGCTAGTAGAGGTTGTGGTTTGGGCTGTCCAAACACTTGGACATGGACTAGATCCAATTACAGATTCTATTAGGGAAGATTATAATGGTTATAGGAAGGAAAATTAATAGGAGTTCTTGAAAAATAAGCCTCCTACTTTCTGAGGCAGCGTGAACACTCTAAATTTTCCAACCGAGATGTTGTCTTTTGCGATGGAGTTGGTGACGCTGCTAGGAAAGAAAGAGCAGGGTCTTAGGAGCCCATCATGTGCGCATTCCATGTCAGGGGTTGATATGGAGTGGGAAATCTCGGTCTTAGATATGTAACTATTCAAAATTATACTTGGAATGGATTGGCTAGTTCACTTTCAGTAACACATCGATTGCTATAGGCAGCGGGTCAGTTTCACAACACCTGATGGGAGTCATCAGGTTTTTCATGGGGTATGAGATCCTCAGTTGAGTTGTGTAAGAAATCAAATCTCATAGTTGGGAAGTCTTATCTTCTAGTTATTGTCACTCATTCTAGAGGATGATGATCTTTCCCCTGAAGGTTCACTACCTCAAGTAGTTAATGAGTTTCAAGAAGTATTCCCAGATGATTTTTCAGGTTTTCTCCCAGAGAGGGATTTGGAGTTCTTGATTGAACTCACACTGGGAACACAGCCTATATCTCTTCCCTCATATCTCATGTCCCTTACCGAGCTAATAGAATTAAATATACATCTGGATGACTTAGAATCAAAATGATCCATTCGCCCGAGCATGTCTCCTTAGGTCGCTTCTCTGTTGTTCGCGAAAAAGGATGACGGATCCCTCTGGTTATTCATTGACTAACAGAACCTGAATAAGGTAACAATTATGAACAAATACCCTTTTCATAGAATATATATTTTTTTCATTCAGTTGAATGTGGAAAATTGGTTTTTAAAAAATAGACTTGCATTCGAAATACTATCAACTCTTGGTGAGAGGGCAGATATCCCGGCGATAACCTTCCGAAGTAGGTATGGACACTTTGAGTATTTGGTCATGCCCTTAGGATTAGTCAATGATCCAATATTATTTATGGAACTCATGAACAAGGTGTTCCACCGGTATCTCTACTTCGTCATGATGTTGTTTCTGGATGACATTCTGGTATACTCTAGCTCTGAGGAGGAACTTGAACATCACTTGACAATCGTCTGGGCACTTTGCGGGATCACCACCTCTATGAAAAGTTATCAAAGTGCACTTTATGGATCAGAGAGGTGAAATTTATGGGGAATGTGATCTCAGAGAAGGGGGTTTTAGAGGACCCCAAGAAGATCAGTGGGGTTATGTCATGGGAGCAGCCAAAGAATGTGTTCAAGATCAGGAGTTCCCTTGGCCTAGCTGTTTATTACTAGTGATTCATTCACAATTTCTCTCGGCATGCTTTATCAATGACCACGCTAACCCAAAAATGGGTGAATTCTATATGGGTCACATAATGTCAAGCATCATTCAAGGAGATGAAGCGGTGATTGACTATCACCAATGTGCTGATTTTTCATGAGGCTGGGAAGGGGTATGTGGTCTATTGAGATGCTTCAAGTATGGGTCTTAGGTGCGTGCTTATAAAGGATGATCACATGGTGGTGTATGGATCTGGACAACTATGAACACATGAAAATAATTACCTGACCCATGACTTAAATTTAGTAGTTTTGATGCATTATTTGAATACATGGCATCACTACCTCTTTGGGGAGAAGTTTGTGGTTTACTATGGTCACAAAATCTTGGCCTATAAATTCTCATAGAAGGAACTCAACTTGAGGCTGCATCGCTGGATCAAGTCCTTGCAGGGGTTCAACTTTGACATGGTCTATACCCCAGGAAAATGTAACGTGGTGGCCAACGCCTTGAGAAAAAAGTGTTCCAGTGCAGGCTTTGAGGAAGTTTAGTGATCAGTGGACTTTGATGGGGATCTTTGCTCCGATGCATGTGGAGACCAAGCAGGAAAATGGGGGAGTGTTCTTGGAGAGTATTCAGTTGAATCCTTATCTTTTGGAGTTGATTCAGCAGGAAAATCATAGTGATGAACATTTCCAGTGGTTAGGGAAGTTTTTTCATGGTGGCGAGAGGTCCTCTGATTGGTCATTGTCTCCCGAGGGCATCTTGTGCTCCAAGGGTCGTTCAGTAGTGTTGTTATCTCTGTGGAAGGTGGTGATGGAGGACAGCCACCAGTCTCAATGGGTAGTCCATATGGCTACCAAAAAGATGTATTATGATGTGTGGTAAAATTTCTGGTGGCCAGGTATGCAACAAGACATCGCGGACTTCGTGTCGAGATGCTAAAAATGCTAGCAGGTGAAAGCAGAGCATCAAAGGCCCTTTGATTTTCTCCTGCCATTACCCATTCCTACCTAGAAGTGGGACAAGGTTTCTATGAACTTCATTACATTCTTACCTCATATACCTCGGGGTAAAAATTCTATTTGGGTGGTGATTTATCGTATGACCAAGTCATCCCACTTCATTCCGATCTGAGATACAGCTAAAGTGGATGAGTTGGGCTGTTTGTATCTTCAGGAGGAGATGAAACTCCATGGTGTTCCATCAGCAGTTGTCTCATATAGAGACCCCTATTTCAATTCTCAATTTTGGGGAGGACTTCAGAAGGCCTTGGGTTCTCAGATTTAATATGATCATGGCATACCACCCTTAGACGGATGGTCAGACTGAGCGGGAAAATTAGATTGTGGAGGACATGATCCATGCATGTGTTTTGGACTTTGGAGGTTCTAGGGATAGAAATTTCGGATTGTTTGAGTTTTATTATAATAACAGTTACCAATCCTCGATTCGAATGTCTCCTTTTGAGGTGCTCTATGGTCGGCCTTGTAGGTCCCCCCTATGTTGGGCTGAGGTGGGTGAGACCTCACTACTGGGGCTGATTTTGGTGAAGGAGACGTCTAAGAAGGCCAAGTTGATCAGTCAGCACATATTGATCTCTTAGAGTCACCATAATTCATAATATTATCAGATACTTCGATACTTAGAGTTTTCTGTGGGTGACATGGTATTATTGAAAGTGGCCCCTTGTCTAGGTCATCGTCGATTAGTATAGCAAAGGAAGCTGACTACTCGGTATGTCAGACCTTTTGAAATCATCGAGCGTATTGGTAAGGTGGTGTACAGGTTGTCCTTACCTTTTCATTTGAAACCCATCCATGACATCTTCAATGTCCCCCATTTATAGAAATACAACCTGTATCCATCCCATGTACTAAATTGGAAGGAGTTGGATATAGAGCCCGATTTATCTGTTTTTGAGTGACCGATTCAAATAGTGGACTTATAAGAAAAGGTTCTTTGGGGAAAGTCTATTCCACTATTCTGGGTTCTTTGGAAGCATGTAAATGATACACATGAGAAATGGGAGTGGAAGCCATTGGTTGAGGAAGAGTATACGTTCTAGTTTTCTGATCAAATTTCGGGTTGACTTTCCGGGATGGAAATTTTTCATGGTGGGGAGAATTATCACATAATTGAACTATTTTAAAGTTATTTTTCATTTAATTTCCATTCGTCCTTTGTTTCGGGTGTTTCTCATGCATTTTGGTGGAAATGGTGGGTATTCAAAATTCGGGCCAAACTGTGAGCCCAATTCCAGATTTAAAAATAAAGTTTGTTTCATTTATAACTCCTTCATTTTTCAAAAAATTTCATCCATTAAAATTTCTAAATATACCCCCTTGAACTATGAACATCACCATTTTAATTTGGTCCCTTTAGTAATCTATAATCATGGTGTATTTGGGTTTTTATTTAAGAAATTGGGCCTTCCTGGAAGCCCATTTCCAGTTTTTCTAAAAAAATTATTTATTTAATATCTTTTTCAATTTTAATGATTTTTCAGTTATTCAACCTCTCACCCAAGAGAAATTAATCTTGGAAGGTCACCATTATCTTATCCCCCTTTTTGGAGCTCATTTTCTTTATGGATTAGGTCAAAATAACTATAGTTTTCACAATTCACCCATATTTAAAATGGTAATTTTATTCATTCATAACTCCTTTAATTTTTACTCTTTTCCCCCATTCCAGTTCTCAATTAACCTTATCTTTCATATTCCAACCTCAATTACATTTTTTGGATGTTTGAAAATTCAGATAATAGTGTGTTTTAGGCAATTTTTTCAAGATCCCTCAAGTAAGTGGGTCTCCTTCATTCTTCTTTCAATTTGATTAGGGTTTCATTCAATTTTCTTAGGTTTTCTTCCCTTATCCATGAAGTAAAAAATTACCAGAGGGTAGGGTTTCAAACCTAGGCTTTATACATGGATTTTCTTGTTCCAATATTATATTTTTAGGCTTGATCTACCCTCTTTGTGGTGCGACGGTCGTGCGATTTTGTTTTCGCACAAAGGATTAGAGGTTTTAACCATTTTGGAATGTGATTCCATTATGTATGCAATATTTATGATTTAGCATGTTGTTTTTATAGGAATTTCATGTTTATATAATTTTATTATTTCTTAGAAAATTGGTTTTAGTGTTGTTTGTAATGAAAATGAAGTTTTAGTGCCATTTTTATGTGAAATCGATGTTTTTTCATAGAAATATCTTATTGGTTCATTTGAGGAAACCCTATAATTACTTAGTTGATTTTATTGAAGTTTATTAGGGCTAAAAATACTCTTTTGAATGTTTATATCCTTTGGTTGTTTCTGTGAAAATCTTTTTTAATGTTGTTTGTGAAACACACGAATTTTTAAGTGTCGTGTTTGTGTGAAAATAGAGGTTTTATAAAGATATAACTTCAGGGTTCATATAGGTCTGCATAAAAACTGATTTGTTGGTTTCATTGAAAGGTATTTGGATTCCATTTCTGTTTTGGTGACTTTTGAGTTTGTACATGGTTTGAAAAGTTAGTATTTAAAGGAGTTTTGGGTGCAAAACAATGTGGGATTTTGAGAAGCTATTTTACTGAAAATCAAAATCATTTATTGTGTGTTTTAATTATAAAGTGTGTATATATACTGTATTGTTTGTATGTTACCATTAGAGGTATTTTATATGAAAATAGATTTTTTTGGAATGCTGAAATTGTTTGATTACAAAGGGGGAAGCCTGGGTACCAAGGTGGGCGGATACGTACTAGTATGGCTAGTGATTTGGATGGATTTTATCTCTATTTCCCTGAGCAAATGGATAATGAAAAATCTAACTAAACTCTATGGATTGTGTTTAGGGACAACTAGGTTATGGGTATGTTCCCTACTAGTGGATTGTGTACAATAAAGGATTGTGACTTGGATACTTTACATCGAGGTACGTGGTACATTGTGTCCAAGACTATCTAGTGCCTAGGGGTGTTTTCGGTTTTGGTGCTCATTGGATTTGTGGTATTTACCTTGATAATATGGTGTTTGTGGCTGTAATTTACAGTATCTAACATGTCTTATTTAAATGTGATATTATTCTGAAGGTTTTAGTTTGAAAACTATTTTCGATTGAAAGTTGCATTTCTTGAATTTATTGTCGCTTTTCCTTACATGTTAAAACTGCCAACTTTTTCACCTTGTATTACATAATATATGTAATATTTGGGTGGAATACTATTGGGATTAAGCTCACACCCTACTTAATCCTGTTGGGTGTATGTATAGTTTATTATGTTTGAAACAGGTAAAGGTAATGCCTCGGGTGAAGTTGGTTCTGGTTGTTAGTCCCCTCCTAGGGTGCAGGGTTGTGGAGACGGCCTAGGGGTGATGACCCCTTGTCGTGTGGAGTCTTTGTGGCTGTTTTGATACTGTTTTAATTTATGTTTGCACTTATTTTACTTTATTTAAAACCATGTATTTAGATCAGTATTTTTTAATAAGTCTTGTTTGGCATGAAAATTTCATATTCTTATTTTTAATTATTTTTAGGGTTTTTTTCTTTCATACTTAGGTAAATCGTTCCCAAAACTAATTTATTGATACTCGGGCACTTGTGCCAGCCCGTGGGAATAGGGAACTCTCATCTAGATTTGTCATGGGTTGGATTTAGTGCTTGTATTATTGGCGACCAAACTCAGTTTGTGACAGATAAGGGCCAAAAATCTCATTAACACATGAATTTATGTTATTTGATGAGTTTTTTCAACCAAATTCATCCTAGATATAAAAATATATCATTTTATTACCAATTTATTTTTATTATAACATTTATATTATTTTAGATAATAGATAAATACAATATTTCAATATCTTTATTTTAATTTATCTTATATAATTTCATAGGGATAAAAAGAAGTTATAAACAAATAATAATGGTTAATATGAACATAAATAATTAATTTTTTATAATAATTTATTTTTATTTGTTAGTGATGATATAATTAATGTAAACTCTTATACAATTTTGATACAAAACTTGTGTTAATTGAAGGAAAAATAATACTAAATGATTTTAAAAAAATATTATTTTTTGGATGAATTGTAGAATTCCATAACTTAAATAGGTAAATAAAATTTATAAAATATTTTAATTATTTCTATATTTTAATTCCATTATTGTCTTGAAGTATTGGAATTAAAATTAAATGAATACTCCCAAAAATGACTTTAATGATATTTTATTTTAACTAATACTTAATTAAATAATTTAAAAGCTATAAAATATTTAATGAAGACAATTGTGAGGAAAAATTGTCTAAAATATCATTAATAGAAAATTTTTGAGCCACTTTTTACCTTATAAGTAAATTTATGGACCTTAAAAGATAAAAAATATGTTACCATAATTAATGTTAAAAGGGGTTAATGAGGGGGTGAAACCAAAATAGAAGGTTAAAAATGAAACTTAAACATGTATAAATTTTATTTATTGAAGTTATTTATACCTTATCTTGTCCTAACTTCTAAATTTTGGATATTTCATTCCACTTTACTTGATTGTGGTATATATTATACTTAATTAATTTAAGTAACTCTATGTGTGTTCTTTCCTTCACTTATTAAAGGTAACCTCCTCTTCGCCATTTTCACAATTTTTTAGCACTCTAGATCAGAAAATACCTAAAATAATACCTTCTTTCATTCCTTCCTTTTTTATTTAGCTTTATTTCTTATCCTAAGACCATCCTAAGAAGGATTATGTTGTAATCCAAAAAAGGTCTCTCAAAGACGAGGTAATCTTCATACCTGACTCTTTCAAAGTTTATTTCTTATTCTGAATCCTATAAATAAATTATATGCATAATAAAATAATGAATATGTTATCATAAATATACTTATATGTTATTATGATTTAGGTATAACCATATTCCTCCTTCTTACTATCAAATGATACATTAAAGTATCTCTCAGGCGTACGTATGGACAACCACTTCTATGTAGAGATGTGATTCATTTTCCACCACTACATCACATTGATGGTTATAATGATGTATTTAATGAATATATATGAGATTCATCGTATTATTATAAATTTTAAATATTAATTATTATTTACTCTTTTTTTCATCCATTTAAAAGTTTAAACACCACTCATGCATATGTACATACTATCATCTCCATTAAGTGATGTGATTCATTTTTTCAGAACTTATTTATTTTAATGGTTATAAATATTTATATAATGAACATATATGATATTTATACTATTATTAAAATTATGGATATTATTCAACCATGATCAGAGTTGAAGGACCATAACTTTCCAACTGAACCATGCATAAAAAATGAAACAGTTATCACCTGGAATGGTGATTTTAATAATTAATTATTAATAAATGGGTGATAAGATTCTAAAATTTAACTATTTATGGTATTATAAGTATTAATATTGTTTTTTATAGAAGAATAAGTAATTTAAATTTATTATACATGAGGTTGGAGCACTTACATAGCATGTCGAACTTGATGTAACAGTTCTTTCTCTCAATACTATTTTATTGAGACATGTTCGATGTTATACAAATATTTATATTTATGAGGTTTATATGTTGTGCATTTGAAATGTTATATCATGTAACCTTCTTAATTCATGGTCTTTAAAATTATTATTCAAATTATTTTATCGATGGGGTTTTGATTCGAAAGTTACCAATATGGTAATGGTTTATCTTCTCAAACTGTATTCTTTAGGACATATATTATGTTATACATATATCTTCTTTTATGAGGTGTATATAATACCAATTTTATATTTTGTATCATTAATATAATTCTTTACATGGTATTAAATATTTAATTTTCATTTATTTATTTCATTGTACTTACGACTCAAAAGTTACCATAATAGTAAGGGTTTTATGTTCATTTCTCATTTTTTATTGGGATTATTTTTACTTAAAGTTTACATTTATGAATATATATGATATATATAAAAAATATTATTTATTTTACTATAATATAGTTATTTCTAGGGATTACTGGATTTATTTTAATTTTTCTCTCTCTAAGTACTCAAATTTTTGAAAGAATTTTTTTACAAAAAACAGTCTTTATTTATTTCTTAAGCTGAAAATCATTTTCTATCATATCCATATTTTCATTAAATTTTTTTCAAGAATTTTTTTCCTATTCTAAAAATATATTTTAAATTCATTTGTACCCATGTTTCACATTATATTAAAAAATTTAAAAGTAAACTTCTTATTTTTTTCCAAATGATGTAATTTTGAGTTTTTACCGAAAATGTTTAAGGAATATTTATTTCAACATTTACTAAAAAAAATGGATTTTTTGATCATGCCTAAAATTTTCTTTAAATATTCCTTTATATGTTTCTTGGGTTTTTTTCAAAAAAATCCAATTATTCTAGAAATTTTTATATTTAATATAAGGGATTTCAAATGAAAAGGTATTTTCCTCAAATAAATGTTCTAGTGATATTTTAAATTTATTTTCATCTATGAAAACATCCATTTATGTTATTTTTGCTTCACTACGGATATTTTCAAATGATATCATCTTTATTAATTCTCTATATATTTTATGACTATGATGAAGAGATATTGATTAAATCCATTTTCATTTACATGGGTTAAGTTACGATAAAATGATAAATATTTTCATGATCTTGTGGCATACATATAAATGGGTTATGTGGTCGGTGGTCCATTATATACCTCTGATGTATTGGGTAATGATTAATTCATATGAACTCAAAAGGTACATGGGGTTTTTTCAATCCCAAATAACGGTATATAGGAGGACATGCCAAGCCCAAATGAGGGTATATGAGAGGTTATTCCAAGACCAAAAGAAGGTTTCTGTGAGGTTATACCAACCCTGAAGGAGGTGCATGGGGGGTTTCTCCAAGACTAATAAGTTATGAATGTCTTGGTGGGTAGATTCTACATAATATTTCTATGATTATGATTATGTCACACTTTTTATGCCACTCTCTATGACACTTTATTATACTTATTATATGACATCATGGATCATAATACTTGATTCTTCAATGATTAATGTCTTGTGATCTATCAAAGTTATATGTCATGATTAAGATCTATGAGTTTTTGGGTATGAATTTCAAATGTTTAGATCATCTTTTCTACAAAGTTTATTTTAAATGACCCATTTATTTCTTTATTTATGAAATCCAAATACATATCCTATGATAATGATCTGACTTATGTTTTTTTTATGTTTATATGGAATGAAGTTCAATTAAACTAAAATATTGAAAATTTAAAATAATTTTTAAAAATCTAATGATCCTATGATCTAAAGTTAGATTACATACATCATTTTAAGAATAAGAGTAACAGTGTTGATCCAACTCTTCAGTAGACAAAGTAACATCTTGAATTCATCTAAATAATTTACTAATAATGCAGTTATATATGATTTCATGTATTTTTTTAATTCTACCATTGGAGTTATTTAATATGTTACCTATAAATGAACATCCACCTCGAGCATCAGAAAAAAAAATCTAACAAATAAATTAATCAATCATTCTAAATATTTTTGTTAATTTTGAATATTTGAAATTTATTTTTTTCTTTTATCACATTCAATTGGTGAAATATTTTTTCTGAGTGTTTCTACTAAGATCTATTATTTTCTAATTTTTCCCTATAAATATCTTGGTATTTTCATTTTAATCATTTTTCAAATGAACTTATGTGATTGAGGGATTCTAGGGATAAAAAATACATAAAATATAATCATCTGATCAAGGCCTTATATGGATAGAAAAATAGATTTTAGGTACTTGTAGTGCTCTTAAGTGAGCTTCTACAAATGGGTAATGTTGAGGTCTTGCAAGGATAGGAATAAAAACCATCTAATAGGAACAAAATCAAGGATACCTTATGATAAGTTAGATTCATGAATACATCAAATCAAATCTATAGATCTAACTATCACTTTGTTTGAACAGTGAAGTTTTAATAAATATCATTTTAAAAGATTAATTGGTTTCAAAACCAATACTCCATGTTTATTTTCTAATCTTAAGTTCTTTAATATCAGTTAGTCTAAAATTATACTACTTTAAGTCTTTCATTAGTAATTTAAAATACTTATCATTTTATTTTCATTGAGAAAAATGTATTTCAATGTATTATATAATTTAGTTAATATATTATTTTATTTCACAAATAATTTGAAAAACTGATCAATCTTTGATTTCATCATTAACATGAAAATAAAATTAACTTAATACTTGAAGTTGATAAAAATTGTAAGTTTGTTTTAATCTAAAATTCACCCCACCCCACCCCAACCACTCTTGTATTTTATTTACCATCATGCCTATAAACAATTTGTATCTATTGGATCTTTACCATGATTCTGAGATTTATTTTTGAAAAAAATATTATCTTTTATTTCCATTAGTTTATAATAATTTAAACTTAGTTTCATTACACTAACTGTCTTGGTAGGGAACAGATCTTTTGTGATAGTAGTATTACCAGTTATAACACTCAAAAACATAAATCTAACTTAACCATTTATTTTTTTTGGATGATATTATGAATAATAAATTTATTATATAAAATCACATATCATCAATATTGGAGTTCAAAAAATTATCTTGATGCCAAGGAGATATAAAGTTCCAAAGAAGGATGTCATTCAATTATCTCATGAGGAAAAATTTGAATATTAGGTAAACCATAATATTAATAATACTTTATTTTGTTCTATGACTAGAAACATATATATCTAGATATCTTTATGTGAAACCAAAAATGGAATTCGGAAGAAGTTATAGATAAAACATTTTGAAACATCCAATTTTTTTGAAACCCACAAATCTATGTTAAGAGATGACTATCATGATTTTTAATTTCTTCCTAGAGAAATTATAACTCAAATGAATCAATGGTTCTTTATATTTGTTAATGGATTATAATATTTGGTTGAAAATTAGTTAATTTAATATCAAATCATTGAAAATATTATCTATATTATGATAATCTAATGGGAATCTAAGAGGATGGAAATTTATGACACTAAACATTTAACAAAGTTAATTCTAAATTAATTAATTAGAACATTAATATAGTATGATAGTAAGATGAAATGAAATGTTTAAAGGGAGAAACATAAAATTTTAGTTTCATTTCGTTTTAATTTATGTAATCCTAATCTTGGTACTTTTAATGCTTTTTCTGACAATTATAAATTTCCTGTTTCAAAGAGAGAATGAAAGCATTCGAAATAAAGTGATTCAAAATATATCAAAAATAAACATGATAAAATTGAAATAAGGATGAATAAAAAAGTTAGTGAATAAAATTTCTAAAATTATCATAAAAAATACCAGATAGATATAAAATAAAATAAATATTCTTTATAATTTATATGTTATAAATGTAAGAAAGAATTTCATATTTGACTAGATTTTCTTAAACTAAAGAAAAAAATATAAAGAGGGGAAGGTATTACAAATCAAAGGAAATAAATGGTTGAAAATCATAAATTCTTGAATAGATATTAAAAGTGACACATCTTTAGATAATTTATTATAATAAAGTGGAACATAATGTTTTAACATCAAAGGTTTATGAGTCATTCAAAATTCCCAACAATTTAGAATTTTTGAGTTTGGAGGATGGTCCAACCTTTATTTTTGGATTAGGAACCTAATTAAAAGATTTTAAATGTTCCAAGGTGTTTTTAGATAGGTTTTATGTTTATATAAATTCCTCATGAGTTTGAATGGGTTTTTGAATTATTGGGCTCCAAAAAATCAATTTTAGGAAGAGGAATATTGAGGTGCATGGTCAGTGCATGGGTTTTATAACCTTATGGCCTAAATCATGTGGAATATTTTCAAAGGGGGATAGTTATTTTTAATCATGAGGATCATTTAAGTCATGTGTTATCTAGTGTTTATCTATTTAGATTCACCTACATTGTTGGTATGTGGTCTACCAAACCATGAAAGGTTTCAATCCTCTTGGACAGTGAGCACTACATGTTTGGTGCAAGGTTTTATAACTCTACATCATGTGTTGGGTATTTTATCACATCGGGTCACAATTGATGTGACTCATAGGAAGATACCCATTCCTTAAACCAAAACACATTTTGAAACCCAACACCTGATGCAACACAACACAACTTGTATCTAATCATAAGCTCAAAAAGAATCAAAATTAGAGTTGTCACCAATCATATCTTCAGCTCTAGGAATACATCCTCATAATGATGAGACCACTCAAACATCTTAACATTATTAGTTAGATCTATCATCAGTGTAGCTAAATGGGAGAATTTGTGGATGAAGCATTGATAGAACACTATAAATCCAAAGAAACACCAGATCTCAAATACATTCTAGGGGCTAGCCCAAGTCATCAAAGCCTCTACCTTCTCTAGGCCCACTTAAATCTTTAACTTAGAAATAACATTCCCAAGTAACCACGCCTATTGAATCAAAAAGTATCACATAAAAATATTGGTATAATGATAATTTTCTCAAAGTGTTCTCAACAATATCTCAAGGTGCCTATAATTTATATCTGGTCTTTTAGAATATATCATAATATCATCCATGAACACAACAATGAAAGAGTCAAAATATGGAAAGAAAATCCAATTCATGAGGGCCACAAACACCATTGGAGAATTTTTTTTAACCCAAATGGCATGAAACTAATCACATACTGTGAATATATACTCTTAAACACTATCTTGTGAACATCCTCCTCTCTGACTCTCAATTGATGGTAGGATAAATGAGGATCGATCATACAGAAAAACCAGGCTCCCTATAACTGATCAAATTGATCTCCAATCCTAGGTAATGGGTGCATGTTCATCACTATTATCTAATTCATCTTCCTATATTCCACAAAAAAAATATTCTACCATATTCCTTCTTAGAAAGTAATATTGGACGACCATAAGGGGATGCGCTCAGTTTGATAAGATCATTTAACTTCAAATCCTCTAACTACACATTCAAATATCTCAACTCAGTTGGTTCCATATGATATGGAGGAATCTATATCATCTTAATTCTATAATCAAGCTCAGTCTCAAACTAAACCCCTCTATCTATAGTAATTTCAGAAAATTTGGCTGGGAAAACATCATTATAACGATCTACCACTAGAGGAGATATAGAGGAAGTTATAGCTAACTCTACTTCAAGAGATAAGACTATTACTTTCACAATGACATAATTTACCTGGATTATGTATAGTTATATCCTACCCACTACAATATCCCACACACTAGTCAATAAAATCTTTTATCCTCAAGTGGTGGTGAAACAAACACATCTAAAAAAGTGATTGATATGAGATTGATAACTAGTAAACCAATATATTCTGAATATCACATAGAAACTAGTCATCTCTATGATCATGAAGCCCTATAGATTCCCATTATTGGTAAAATCCATGGGATACTTAATAAATCACTAAACATGGTCTAATATTTTTCCCAAATTAATTTCAAGAGATAGTAAATTAGAATTCATATTAATGACTAAATCAAGGATAGAAATGAATTGACAAGAAATAAAGTAATAAGAAGTGTAAAGACTCGAACTTATCATACATAAATATTACATCTTAGTATATGAATATTAATTACATAACATAATGATTCGTGCCATAATAATTTAGGTCTAGTGCCTTCGAAAACATGGGCACATAAAAACATGGTCCGTATGTAAGCTATGTCATCTACCAATATGTTCTTCATAAATAGCACCCTTCTTAGACATATCAAACATAACACCTTTATTCATATCCTAGGAAAAAGAAACATAAAAATGGGTGATATTATATGATCAATAAGGGTAAAAAAGTTAGATATCAATATAACATGATAAAATGGCTATGGGAACATGATAATAACTTATTAAAACTATACCCTACATATCACATATCATAAACATAAGTCATAGAATAAATCTTGATAGTTAATAAAGCATGAATCATAATGGAATAAAAGAACATGATTCATTAGAGAATAACATTATAATAATACAAATATTTTTAGCATATTCATAGTCATATGATATCCTATGTCAAGGATACCCACCAAGTCATTCATAACATGTTAGACTATGGCTAACCACCTGTGTATCTACTTTCGGCTTGGGATAACCTCTCGTTTACCCTCTTTGGATTTTGATAACATCCTATGTACCCTATTTTAGGTTTGGTATAACCTCTTGCATACCCATTGATATCATATATCATTAATCATTACCCAATAATTTTTTGGGAGATATAGTTCCCAACCATATTGGTTATAATGTAACCACCATTCTTTAGTTATAATATAACCATTGTCCTTGGTTACAATGTAACCACCATCATATAATTAAAATCATATATGTGTGTAACACAAGATCATAAAACATCCCTCATATTAGAAACCATGAAAATAAAAGGGTTTCATAATCAATAAATAATACCATAATCCATGGAAAAAATGTGTTTTATATATATTTCACCATTTCATCATCGTATAACTCATTTAAAAATAAGAGGGTTTCATAAATATTTTTTCATGGTATAACCCATGGAATGAAAAGGGTTTCATAAAAATCTTGTTTCCATAACCATAAAACATTTAGATAAAGAATAATAATGGTATCCATGGATAATATCCCTAGTAAATCAAAATTAACATCAAAGGATGAAATATTAGATGGAAAATGATTTTGAAAAGACACTTGAACATTTTATGAAGAAAATAAATTTTCTTTAAAAATAAATTATTAAGAATAAAAAATTCATAAAACATTTTTTTAAATACATTTGTTTTGAAATAAACTTAAAAAATTATAAGTTAATATTTAAAAAAATGATCTATTCATGACAGTGTAAAATACCCTTCATGTATCACATGTTAAAACAAAAATTACATTCCCATTTTCAGTAAAATAAAAACGAGAATTTTTCAGAAAATTCCATGAATATTCCTTTCAAAAAAATAGTAAAAATTAAAACATGGGAAAAAATTATTTAATAAATAATTTCTACAATGAAAAAAATATTTTTGAAAACATTTTCAGAAAACATAGTTTTGAATGAAAAAAGGGGTTTTCGACAAAAGAGATAAATAAAGATGATTTTTCATCAAAACATTATATTGAAATATTGATTATTTAAAGAGAGTAAAATGAAGTTAAAACATGTATTCTTATGACATAACTAGATGATAATAAAATTCATGAGTTTCTTTAGAGATGGATCATAAGATTTTATCATCAGAAGCATAAACATAAATCGTCCCAATAAACGTTGATATTATTCCATAAAACCCATGAAATAATAAAATTAAAGGAAATTTAAAATATTATGAGAATAAATAAATTCATTATAATACATGTAAAATGGTATTTATATACACTTTATAAAAGAATATAGGTTCATAACATGACATATGTCTCAATAAAGGTAATTTGAGACAAAAACCCTCTACTAATTTAGTAATATTTTAAATCATAATTCTCAATGATGAATAACATAAAATAAAACATTAAATATAATTAAAATTATTATATTAATGATATAACATGTAAATTTGGTATAATATACATCACACAAAATAAATGACTAGTAAATTTACATATGTCTCCCATAAATAAAAGAGGGACTCGAAATATAGTTCTTCTTTGGTAAATTTTAAACCATAGACCCATTAAAGATTGATCCTAAAATGGATATTTAAATCCCCATTAATTTAAATATAATAATTGTAAAATAAATTCACGGTAAATATATACACAACATAAAATAAATAAATGGTGAATATGGTATGTGTCTCATATAAGTAAAAAAGTGAGGCATAAATCCATAACCTTATGTATCAACTTCTTTCTTAAACATTTGAAAAAACTATATAATAAATATAATTTTTTGGTAAATATATTATTTAACATATATAATACTATATATGATTTACTTATGACCTTTTATTACCAACATATTAACAATTCCTTTATAAAATCACATCTCGGGTAATAACCGCTTTGTTTTTCATGTATGTTTTGATTTTTCATTTTATATCATATTACATTGATCATGGTTAAATAATATATATATAATGTTATTATATATATATATATATCATATATATTCAGTATATATGTTTTTAATGTAATCCATAAAAGCTAGAGATTGAGAATGAAATACACCATTCATGGAAACTGTAGGTTATACGTACGCATGAATGTTGTTTCCATTTTCTCAATAGATAGAAAGAAATAAAGATAAATAATATATTACAATTAAAATATCATAATTATGTCATATATATGTAAAATATTTTTATTTAAACCTATCCTCATTACCTCCCATGTAATGAATATGTGATGAACAAATCACATCGCTTTGTGAGGCGATAGTCTGCCGTACACACGAACAACGTTATCATATTCCTACAGAAGAGATAGTAAGAAGGTATAAGTGATATAATTATTCCTAAAGTATAAAAATATCATAAATAGAATATATTAATAATAAATCCATAATTATATCCAGACATGATAGGTGATGATGGAAATTGAATATCATCAGTTTGTGATGTGGTAGTATGTCATATACATGAATGATGATTTCATGACCCATTTGATAAAATAGGGGAAGGATTTAGTTAATTAAATTAATATAATAAAATATATCCATATTTAAGATAATTATTATATCATATAAACTTTTTTTAATGATAATTTAAGTATTTGTAAGAATAAATAAAATAAAAAACTCAATTAGGAACGTTACCTCTTTTTCAAAAAACTTCTTATTGTTTGTGTCAAAAGGATCCATATGATGGACTTATGATCAAAATAATGATTCTAGGATGATATTAGTGAATTAATTAAGTTATTTTTCTAATATTGTTTTGAAAAAATTGGTTTTGGGAGTGTAAAGAGGATAGGAGAGTGGGTGGTCTTTTATAAGTGAGGTGAGTGGCAAACTTGAAATTTTTAAAAATAAAATGTTGTACCCATTTTTTCACATGAAAAAAGTCTCAAAAATGAACCATTATTAGAAAAATATTATATTAGGTCTATATATTTCCATAAAATTGGTTTTTAAAGAGCTTTCGATTATTTTTTACCCTTATATTTTTAGTTTAACCCCAAGTAAACCCATTTTTACCTTAACCAGAATAATTAATTTTTACTTTTTTTACAATTTATAATGGTAAAAAAATAATTTGAACTTATTAGATAATATAAATTATTATTATTCCAAATATCAAATCCATTTTTCAAAATTATATTCACCAAAATGGAATAATATAATTTAAAGTTAGTCTTATAGATGTGATGAAAAAAAGGTTTTCCAAAATGAAAATGTTCAAAAGTTTTAAATGTTTTAATATAATAACTGAATATGAAATTGATTATAATGAAATAAATTGTATTAATAGATTTATTTTTGGTCTATTTTTACTTTTAAAAACATATTAAATCAATTTTTATGTTTTTAAATTCTTTAAAAGAAATTAAAATTCTTAATAAAAACCAGTATTCTTCGTTATTAATCAAAAAAATTATCTTCTTAGAAAATTCACAAAAAATTCGTCCTAAAATTATTTTGAACTTTTTATTTAAACAATTAATTTCAATTTTTCTTATAAATTTTCTAAAATTGATAAAAATTAATTTTAAAGTAAGTTTTCAAAACGTGACAAACCAGTATTTTAGAAAAATACAGTTTTTAAGCATAAAATTGGATTTATTCTTATCACTTGTCTAGAAAAAATATAAGCTGAAAGTTAAACATTTGATTGAATATATAATATATAAGTTTCAATAAAATGATTCACCAAAATTTATTTGTTTAATTTATTGAGTTAAAATGTGTTTGTGTTCCAAGAAATAGTATTTCAGGTTAAGATTTCCTTTATTTTGAAATAATTTTTATTTTCATTCATACTTAATTTTTGACAAAAACTTATTTTATATACATTTTTAAACCATATATTTTCATAATTTATTTAATACTATTCATACCCACCATTCAAATGTCTATGTGATAAATATCATATTAAATAATAATATATCAATAGTATGTCATGTATTGTTTAAGCTAGGTGTTGTGGGTAACACAAAATAAAATCAGTATTTTTCCCAACAAAAAGTAAACACAGTGTTGTGTATAACATAAAATATTAAATTTATTAAATTTATTTTCAAAAAAATAATTTATAAAATCTCATGGTGTTACAATGTACCACCCCATATTAATTTATCCCTCTAAATTCATCACCTTGGCACCAAAAAAATAGGATACTTCCACCTCATTACATCCTCAACTCCCACATAACTTCCTCAAGCTATTGGATTTACTATAAAACATAAACCAATTGAGTGGTATTGTTTTGTAGAACTTTCTTTGTTCGATCATGAATCTCTGTTGGTTGTTCCTTACAAGAAAGATAATGCTCCAGCGGTATGACCACTAATT
The DNA here is from genome assembly GCA_963277665.1 of Viscum album. Lineage (NCBI taxonomy): Eukaryota > Viridiplantae > Streptophyta > Magnoliopsida > Santalales > Viscaceae > Viscum > Viscum album. The sequence continues at coordinate 1,069,757,348 of OY728141.1, forward strand.
TCAGTACATATTATGAATCTAGAATGTTCTTCCTCAATAGAGATACATAGAACAAATTGTCAAACTAATAGAGGTTTGGTGGAATAATAAATTCATAATCTATAGTAGTAATATGATCAATAATTTAAAAGGGATCCAGATACCTTGGGTTTATTTTTTCCTTCATTCTTCTATGAATAAATACATTGAAACACCTTCTCACCAACTTCAAATTATAGATCACATCATCGATTATAATTATAACATTGATATTAAAATTTTGTGGCCCTTACATGTTGTTGGATTTAATTTATCTTCTCTTACATTTCATTATCTATATTAGGTCCCAATATATTTCTTTCTACAACTTCATTCTAGTATGTTGGATTTCTACACATATTTTCAAAAAGGGATTCATAAGGATCTATATGAATGCTTGAGTGAAAGATATTATTTTAAGAAAACTAAATTAGAGAAAGGTGTTCATCACAAACACCTATGAAATCCATAAAACAAGGTCTTAACATATCTTCTAGGTTTTGAATTGTTCTCTCAAACTGGTCATCTATAAAAAGATGACACATAATGCCAAAACTCAAATACTTGGCAAGATCTGGCTAAGGATTTTGCTAAAACATTGAGGTAAGATTTAGATCCCAATAAGATATAATTAAATTTGGTACTACATGAAATCTTACTAATTTCTTAATATATGTTATGCAAATTCGATCTAGAGAGAAACCTACTCTGATATAAATGATGTGTGATGACTTCTTAAGGTGATCGACTACAACCCAAAATTACCTCAACATCAAAGATAAGATAACCCCTAAAGTTACTAGTACCTTTAATAATATTTATATAAATATTAAATTTTTTCCTCTTCAAATAATTGTTTCACTAAAACATATTCAAAATCAAAGAGTTATATTTCCATAAATGTCTCTTAAAATATCCTTAATCTTGATAAACCCCTATAACATAAAACCACAAAATGGGTGTCAGTGACTTTGAACATAATGATCAACCTTAAACTAATAAACCCATAACGGTATCCCTAACTCTTAATTTAATATTACATGGAGACATTTACACTTCCAAAAGTTAATTGATCATGTATTCCTTTTTATAAGATATTATATTATAAAAAATATCATTGTAATATCGATTTCATCCTTACACTAATAGAATATTAAATGTGATTTCATTAATCTAGAATCCATTTAAAGTGATATAATCACATGAAATTTCACTAATGTAAGAACAATAATATTTCTATAGGGATCATTTATACAAAATCATACATGATATTTCCAAATAATGATGGGAGGATAAGTGTGCTCTAATTATCATGATTTACTTTATCAATTATTTTTACATAAGATATCCATTTGTCCATTCACTTTAGATGTTTTATGGCCTATCATCTACATTATCCCTTGGATTGGGACATTGATTTTCATAATCCAAAACTCCTTACACTTGAAACACAAGAGTGTGTTTAGTGTATTATATTTAGATATCTCTCCATTAATTTCATTGACTATCCTATTCACATCACTTATGTATTATTTTTCTTGATGTCTAGGATTCCCACACTTGTAACCTGATCTTGCTACTTTTAGGCATTCACTTGAGGGCTTCTTCCCACATTTTGGGCATTTAAGTGACTAAAATTTATTTCCACCATCTGATTTATTTGAGTTATCACAAGACTTGATATTCCTTTTCTTATAAAAACCATGTGAAAGGTTGGAATCTCTGATTTTCATTTCTAACTTCATTAAAAATTGAATGACTTCTTCATATCTAGTAAATTCTTTTATAGACAGTGTCTTTTAAATAATTGGTCTTAAGCGGCCAAAGAATTGATCATTTTTTATTTCTAAACTAATTATTAAACCAGTAGTGTACTATGAAAGTATTTTAGAATTACATTAATAGATACCAATAGATTCACCATCCTTATATTTGATCTTCATAAATTCATTCTCCATCATTGGTCATAGAATACGAGGTATGTACTTACTAAAAATATCCTCTTAAACTCCTCCCATTCCATGATTTCAATTACCCTATATTGACTCGTATTCTTAATAGATTTACACCATTAATATTATTCACCTTCCAAAAAATATATATCGAAATTTACTTTTTCATTCTCCAAAAACTGGAGAATGGAAAATATATTTTCTTTGGTTCTAATCCATTACTTAAAAACCAGTGGATCATTGGACTGGCTAAAAGAGGGTGGAAACTACCTCATGAAGGAATAAACATACCATTGTTCCCTCCTTTTCTTGTTTTCAAGTTCATCATGATTTATAGAATGAGAAATTTGTGTGAGTATAGAGATGAGGATTAGTATTCCATATTATATAACATTTGGTTGATTCAGAGGAAAATCATTGCATTATCTGTTGTATTCAGTATTAACATGGTTCCTTTAAGTTCTATCCAATTACTAAAACTAGAAATAATATAGTTAGAAACACTAATAATAGTTAAAAATGACATAGTCATGAAAAATCATGTATATGATGTCTAAATCATGAAACCCTCTTTTCAACCTATGATACCTTAGGCTTAACCTAGGGAATTCATGGTCATTATTCAAATCAATCATGATGGATTTCAAATAGATTGTGAATTTAGAAAATATATCCCTCAATAATTTAAAACTAAGTGTGAAGAAAGGTCCATTGTTGTCCGCATGGTGATGATTGAGTCTAGTTAAATACACCCTTTTGGTGTTATTAATTGTAGGTAACTCCATACCAAATCCTCATCCACTTGTAGTATCTAGAAAGGAATGTAATTTCTTGGAAACCACTCACTATATCATTTAACAAAATTAAATGGAATCTTCCAATACTCAGAATAATCCATAGACATATCCTTAGTCACGTCCATAGATATATCCTTAGAAATATCTCAAGGGGTTTCCCTAAAGTTCTATCATCCTAGTTTCCAAAGATTAACTAAACCATTATCTGAAACCGACTATAAGGTCCCAAAAATCTCATGAATAAATATTACAAATTAACAGATGAATATTCATTATATAACATAATTATCCTTTCCATAATCATTTAGGTCAATATCCTTTGGAAACTAGGACACACAAACACCTAGTCCATAAGTGAGTTATGTCATCTCCCACTAAGTTCTTCATAACTACCATCCTTCTTATACATATCACATAAAATACATTTCTTAATATCTTATAGAAAATAAACTCAATAATGGGTGATATCATATGCTTGATAAGGGTAAAAAAGGGAGATATCAATATAACATGGAAATATGGGTATGATAACATTATAATATTGTATGAAACCCTTAGCCTATAAATCATAGATCATAAACAAGAGTCGTGGAATAAATCTTGGTATTTAATAAGACATAGATCATAATGTAATCAAATAACATGATCAATGAGAGAATAAAACTGTCATAAGACATAGATTTGTGGAATATGCATAATAATAGAAAATCCTATGTCAAGGCTAGCCACTAAGACATTCATAACATTTTAGGATTTAGATAACCACTCATGTGTCTACTTCGAGCTTGGTATAACCTCTCATGTACCCTCTTTTGGGATGTGGATAACCTCCAATGTACCCTATTTTGGGTGTGGGATAACCTCCCATGTACCCTTTGAGTTTATATATCATTAATAATTACCCAATTATTTATAGGGAGATATAGGTCCCAACCATCTTTGTTAAAATGTAACCATCGTCCTTGGATACAATGTAACCACCATCCTTGGTTAAAATGTCATCACCATCACATAATGAAAATCTTACTTCTATGAACCACAATATTATAAAAAATACTTAATAAGATCCCATGAATAGTAATGGGTTTGATAGGCATCACAAATACTATGATCCATGGAAAATAAATGTGTTTTATATGTATTTTATCATACCATAACTCATGGAAAAAATAAGTGGGGTTCATAAGAATTTTATCATGGTATGACCCATAGAAAAAAGGGGTTTTATAAAAATATTTTCATCGTAAACATAAATAATTCATATAAAGAATAATAATGGTATCCTTTGATCATATATATAATCTCTTCAACCTAGTGCTCCTTCAAATGGATCAATCGATTGGCTATGTGACCTCAGGCACAACTTCCCATATTCCAGAGGCTGTTGACTAGAAATGAGGGTTTAAAGAATATAACAGGGGGACTATACCCTCTGGTAAATAGTTGCAATTAAATAGGAAAGTAATAGAAAAACAAAAAATATCATAAAAGTTATGGATAAATAATCATACAACCAAAGTTGAGAAAGGAACAACTAAATAAATCAAAATAATAAAATAATAATTTCATAACAATCTAAATAAAACTAAATGATATATAGAAGGTTATACTAAAAAAATAATAACATGCTCAAATAAAGACTCCAAAGACCCCGATCCTACACCCCATGTTTGTCCCTTCTCTAAGATCCAACCCATCTAGCAAGAAAAAATCAACTGTAAGGTCCTTTAACCTTTTCCAAACCTGTATCTATGTAATGAAATTGGGTACCAAGTGATAGCATTAATTGGGTGTCAGTAAAACTTAGTAGTTCGATACCACCATTTCTAAAACAAATCCAGTCTGAGCAATATAGTGCACACAATATAGTGATAAAAAAGTATTAATTTAATAAATTAATACTATACATTAAATAAACCTATTGATCCCCCAAGATCCAAGTTGACAACTAGGGTAACCCAAACCTACTTTAACACCCTGTTTGTATCATTGTCTAAGGATATATCATCCTACATTAGGAAGGATATCCTGGGTTAGTGTCAGATTCTTATGTTGAGGATGAACTGCTCCTAACATATCATAAAAAAATGGTCTCTTCCTTTGGAATAATAAGAATCTCACCCTCAGGCATATCATAATCTCACTCTTGGGAATATCAGAATCTCACCCTGATGAATATCGAAAATCTATCCATTATGCATATTAAAATATCACCCTAAAGTAAATAAAAATATAACCCTTAGGTATATCATAATCACACCCTCAGGCATAAAAGAAATCTCACCCTATGGAATATCATAATCTTTCCCTCATGCATAATATAAATATTTCCCTCAGACATCTTAGAATCATTCTGTCATGCATAATAAAAACCTCTCCCTCAAGTATATCACAATCTCCTCCTTAGGTATCAATCACATCAGTGTCGCATAAACAAAAAAATATATGCAAGAATTCACAATTCCAAAAACACACATGAAAGATATTTAATCATAAGACACAATGGTCAATTTGTAAAATTTTCATTTATTTATCCAAGTATATTTCATTAATTCAGGTTCTCAGTTATCCTAATTGTCATACCTCTCTGATTTCATTTATCATTCAACCTTAAGGTCATTAACATATCAGTTAACCCATTTTAGCTGAGGTGAATATATTATAAGTAATCACAAAATATATATGTTTTTCAAATTAATAATACTAATCCAATATTTGAGAAATTTATTAAATTTATTATAGGTCTCTAACTTCATGAATACCATTTCACAAAAATATCCAAGGATATAACACTTATCGGGTGGTCGTAGGTCTAGGTCTCCATGCCTATGGACTCAATGGGATCCAATGGATAATAAAAAAACTTATATTTAACGGGTATTATCCAATTAATTTGGCCCTGTATTCTTCATGTCAGTGTGATCAAATATATTTCATATACAATGGATATTTAAATCAGAAAAATAGGGATTAAATTTAGACCACCCACCTTAAAGTAGAGAAGGTGATGGCCAATCCTCATGTCTATGGTAAATATTTTCATCGTCATTTCTTTTAACAAGAACCAGAAATTCTATTGGAAATGAATCAAGAAGTGAAAGAAGAACCGAAAGGAATACATTAAGAATCTTAGTTAGGATATCAAATATTAGACACAAGATCACTTTTGGAAGAAATAGAACTCTCAGAAATTATTTGTGGAATGTCTTAAGTGAAGATGTAGGTGCACAGATTGTATACAGTCAATGGTGGGGGTTCATGGAGGGTTTGTGGTTGAAAGGTGAGGGTCAGAATTAACAAAACACACTCCAAGAGGTTAAAATGGTACTGGAGTGATTTTAAAAAATTGGGCAAGATATTTACATGATTTTAATTGATTTCAGATTTTGTAGATACCAATCCCTTTTTTTATTTTTTTCCAAATTACTATATCCCTCATTTAAAAAAACTAAACAATAATATTACATGTTTTTAAATTGTCTTTGTGACATGTTTAATTTTATTGACATGTTTATAGGTTGTGTAAATTTTTATGACATGTTTTTAGGGTGTTTATAATTTAAAGGGTGTGTAAATTTTTGTGAAATGTTTACATAGTGTGAATTACTTCAGGCTATTAATTAAATTCATGTGGTCTGAACAAAACAATTCATGTCATAAATTGGGTTTATGGTGTGAGTTTTTTATGTACCCAGAACTCACGACTCATTTCTTATCCACCCCTACAACACATAACCAGACAAAAACCTTGGCTCGACAATGTATGTTTAAATTAAAGACAACCCAACCAAAGATATTTAACCCAAAAAATTTAAAACGAGATATACCTGGAAAAATTGTGAATCTTACAACTTCCTCGCCATATAACAAATCATCCTTGAGTTGATCCATGAATCACTATAGGGTATTTATTGATAAGTCTATCCACTGTGATCACACATCATACTCTCTATCCCATGTATCTTCTTGAATGCACCCATGCAGCCACTACACTTGTACTAAAGGCACGAACTTGCCTTGAATTTTGTTCTCACTGTGGTCCACAATACGGATCAGATTCTACTCAAAGGATGCATCAACATTAATCTCAACATTAGCAACATCTATCAAGTTATAAGGGTTATAATTATATCTATGAAGCTTAAAAACATGGAATTCACCATGTATTTCACTATAGAATGGTGAAAGGGCTAATCGATACGACACTAGACTAACTCTTTCTACTCTCTCAAACGGCCCAACAAACCTTGGTGATACTTTCCATTTCTTTGTGATATAGATTTTTCACTATCTAGGTGAAACCAGATGAAAAAATATATGTTCAACCTATCACTATACAGGTCATCATTGATGGTCATCATATGACTTTTTTTAGCTCTATGTGGTCACCAAGTACATTCTGATCAATTGAACCTACTCAATCATCTCCAACATGAAACTAGTCCCAAAAACTGCTAACTCATCGACATATAACTAGAAAAGAGGGTAATGAATAATTATTCCATAAAAGGCCTTTAAATTATCCATTTTGATCAATTACAAGAATCTATTATTATAGATGAACTTCGTGAGTTCCAAATGTTTCTCTCATGATCCACTGAAATCCAAAACACTGGATCATAACATATCCTCTAGAATATGAATATTCCACTCATATTGGTGATAACTATGAGGATGGTAGGTTTTACTAAAAATAACCTACATTCCTAGAGCCTTATGAAAACCCTGTAAGAACCAATACTTGAAATGAGAATCTCAATCAGAAATAATGATCCTTGTAACACCATGCAACCACACTATCCCACGCACATAAACACTACCCAGATCATCAATAGTAAAGGTCTCACTAATAGAAAAGAAGTGGGATACCATCATAATTATATAAAAATAACCCATAAATAATCATTTGAGTTTTAATAGGTAATCCCATCCCAAAATCCATAGTGACATCATCCCATTTCTATTCTGAAATGGGAAGATGTTGCAACAACCTAGTGGGCCTCTGATGCTCAACCTTCACCTACTGACATCTGAAACATCTCACCATGAAAACCAATATATCCTTCTTCATCTATAGACACCATTAATTAATATAGATATCATGATACATTTTTTCAACATAGGATTTACCACCCATGTAGAATCCTAAAAATCTCGTATCAACTCCTCAGACAAACCCATAGTAACCCATACTCAGTCAAAAAAGAGAAAATTTTCACTACCACCCAAAGACCATATTTTTGGTGGCTCCCCACCATATATGATTTCCCTAATATCTAATTCATCTAGGATAGATAAATACTCCATATTTTCAAAGATTTTAATTACATTCCACTCCTCATAATACTCTCACACTACCTCTATCTGCATCTTCCATCCCAATTCTCCATCAATAATGTTTCACTTTCCAAGTGTGCATACCATCTCGAAGTCAAAATAATAAATATAATCAACCCAACTATTCATAAAAAGGCTCAAGTATTGTTTGTAAAAGTTATACTTGAGGCAATTATGGTTCATGTACACAACAAACATCTCACCCAAAAGATGGTGTCTCCAGCATCTTAGGGTTTGTGCCACCAATGTTAACTCCATATCATGAGTAGGATAATTCCTCTCCTGTGGAAATAACATTATGAATCCATAAGTTACCACACGGTCCTCCTACATCATAACTAATTTTAGCCTTACTATGGAAACATCATAGTACACAGTATCTTCCTTTGCCAAAACTAGAAAAGTGGGGATCTGTGTTGAGGTTAGCCAACTCTTTAGCTCTTGGAAGGCTCTCTCACGAGCATCTGAGAAAAAAAACATCACCCCTTTATTGGTCATCTTTGACCTTGGTTCTTTCATATGGGAGAATTCATGGATTAAGCATCGATAATAACCTGTTAATCCAAGAAAAATATGAATCTCAAAGACAATCTTGGGTCGCTCCCAAGATACCATGACTATAACCATCTCTAGGTCCACTGAAACACTATCCTATAAGATTGCATAGCCCAAGAAGTGCATGTTATCAATCCATAAAATGAATTTATATACTTATAATAAATCCAATGCTCTCTCAATATACTCAACATGATGTCAAGATGTTTTGTATGATCATATGAAGATTGGGAGTACACTAATATGTCATAAAAAACAACCAAAAATAGATCCAGGAAAGGATGAAAGATCTAATTCATCAAGTCTATGAATATTTTTGTATCATTTGTAAGACATAACGTCAACACTATAAAATCAAATAATCCATACATGCTCCTAAAAGAAGTTTGGGTTATGTTCGATGGCCTCAACCTCAACTGGTAGTATCCTAACATCAATTCTATATTGGAGAGAATCCTAGATCCTCTCAGGTGATCAAAGAGATCATCAATATGTATAAGGGTATACCATTTCTTGATCATCATCTGGTTTAGTATCTAATAATCCAGACATTAGTTCAAAGTATTATCATCCTTCTTTGATAAAAAAACTAGAGAATCCCATGGAGATGTACTAGGTAGTATGCAACTTGTGGCTTCTAGATCTTCCAACTGAACTTTCAATTCATGAAGCTCAAATGTCGTCATCATATATAGTAGGATATAAACCGGATAATCACCTAGAACCAACATTATCATGAATTCAATCTCCTATTAGAGTGGTATGGTAGAGAACTCTTCATGAAAGATGTCCAAAAAATGATCTACCATTAGAGAAAAAGTATCATGCTTCATTACTATATCATCAAGAACAAGGTTTTCTTTCTGCGCTATGAGAAAATCCAATATACTCTGAATTTTACCTGCATGACCAACCTAAAGATCCCACTAACCCTAATGAGTGTAGATTCCCCTGTCTAGAGAAGAAGGTAAAATCTCTTATGATAACAGTTGATATGATCCTATTATAGAACTAGTCAATCCTTACCAAGAATCAAATTGAATCCTATAATTTCGAATAAAAAAGTTCTCAAAGGAAACAATATCCACCAATTTCATGAGAACACTACTTCCAGTGTTTGATACCCTCGGACCACAAACAAAATGGTGTGTCAATAGTCATGACCACATTTATACTCTCTATATCCAAACCTAATGCATTTTCAAAAAGAGAGTAAATAAGGTAATTTGATTATCCACTATCTAGAAAGAAATAATCTAAGTTATATAATATAATAATCATACCTCTGATGGTATATGGTATTACATCGAAATCAATCAGAAAAGATTGTATAACATGTAGCTAGATCACCCCTTTTCCATGGGCTCTAGTAAACTCCCATGTTCTGATCCCTCTAATTGCTACTATCACTCCTTCATCAGGGCAACACATCCCCAACCTTAGCATTAATGGCCAATGGAACTCCATATACGAGTCTCCTAAGAGGTAGTTGAGCCCCTTTTAGTCTCATGTGTCTATCTTGATCCCCTTCCACTTATATACTATATAAAGTTCCCATAAACCTTATGAAGATGACCTAACCTGCCATAGACATGACACTCCAATATGGGGTAAGGATACTATAGGTGATTTTGGTCCAACATACCACACTATTAGTATAAAAATGTAACTTGGTCTTGATATGGATTTTCACTTCCCCAGTTACTCATACCACTTCTTCCTTGGTGATAAATGTCATAGCAGCACTTCTTTCCACTAGAATAATAGCTCCCAGTACACCCTACTGAAAAAAATATCTATTACTTGGGGAATTCATTAGATTCCCCTCCATGATGAGATCCAGATTCATCACGTCTAAAAGGATTCTCAAGGAAAACACATTTACCTAATACCTGATCTCATAGAGAATCCCATCCTAAAAATTTCTTACCCTATGATATCATTAACTACTAAGGATGGAGAAAAGTGATACAGGTCATTGAACCATACTAAATAGTCCATTACTAACATACTATCCTAGGTCATGTTCATGAACTCGTGATTTATCTCATCCCTCAACATATTAGGATAGAAGTGGATTAGAGACATCCCCTTAAAGTCTTTCTAGGACAACTCCTCTTTCTATTTGTATTTCTCCAGAATGTCCCATAAATGCTTTGAAATGCATGAAGCATGTATGAAAAAATATTCACCCTCATATTTTTAAGTGTCCCAAGGATCTTGAAGATTGTCTGGAATGACTTGATCCAAAACTCAGCAGCCTGGTGGTCTCCCTCCCCAATGAATGTAGGAAGATGCTGCAACTAAAACTCTCTCATCAACTTAGACATCGAAGGCATAGTGTAAACAATCTTCCCTTCCATTGATCTCATGACCCTTATGAGGATTTCAAAAATCTGAACATACATCTAATCCTCATGAACTATGAGAAGCTTTGGATCAAATGCATTTGGAGAATTTTGATTTCCACACTCCTGATGCTCAATTCAAAGATGTTGAGGATGCATTTTCTCTACAAGATAAACACTCTCCTTAGAACATGGGGCAATAACAATTTGAACTACAATAGGTGATAACAATAGAGAAATAGCATCTCATGATCTCTCTAAACATGGATTAATAATTTAATTGGAATAACATAACAGTTCTTTCTTTTCATTTATTATATATAATATGTATCTCATTTCAAAGTTCATATAGGAAAATATATCACATGTAATAAATATGTCCCTATCATGAATACTACACATCAATATAAATCCCTATGTTCCTATTATGATGCATTCATACTCATATCATTTCATACTTGAACACGAGTATAAATAACAATAAACAATAACATCACACAACATGTGAATCAACCAAGGTGAAAAAAAATCAAAACATAACAAGCGAACATCATGAAAAATAATCTCATCCCTAGGCACTCAGATTTTACCTCATACATGGGTTAGCTACTCCCATGAACAATATCATTACCAAGTCCTGACACATCCTAGTCTTCTTTATACCTTTCACAAATAGAAAATAAATATAAAAGAAGAGCCATCTCTAAAACCACTTTGTAAAGTCCTTGACTCGGTGATCCATCAAGTGACTAAGTCAGTTTGATATGTGACCTTAGGAACACCTCCATGTATGATAGAGGTTTTCAACTAGTTTCAAGGGTCTAAATAATTTAGTGGGGAGAATATAACCACTAATAAAGAGTTGAAATGAAATCATAAAATAATATCAAAGTAATAGAAAGAGTGGAAATAGTATGGATAATTAATAATAAAACCAAACCTAAGAAAGGACCAACTGAATAAATCCAAATAATGAAAGAATATTGTAATGACAAGATGAATGAAACTAAATGACCTATGGAAGTTCATAAAAATAGAACAATAGTAGATTTAAATAAAGATTCAAAATATCTCATTATCAAACCCCATGTTGCTCATGTATCCACGATCCAATATATCTAGTGAGAAAAAATCAACCATAGAGTAGTTTTCCCTTGTCTAAATATACATCCATGTATCTTCTCATGTAGAAAATGGTATCCCAAATAGGGTGTGAGTAAAAATTAGTAGGTCAACACCACCATGTCTAAACAAATCCAATTTGAGAAATATATTGAATAAAATATAGATAAAAACAGAGTATTAATTTGGTGAATTAATATTGTACATAAAATAAAACCTCCAATCCCCCAAACTCTGGGTTAACACCCAGGGTCAATAAAACCTACTTTGGTGCCCCAAATGTATATCCATGTTAGGGTAGATCCTCCTGAATGTGGATCGATCACCTGAGTTGGTGGCATTTTCTTATTTATAGGATGATTCAATCCTAACATATCATAAAAAATGTTCTATTCTCTTAGACCAACTAGAATATAACCCTCATGAATATCGGAATATTGACATCAAGCATATCAGAAATGTCACCCTCAAGCATATCAAAATCTTACCCTCAGGCATTACAGAAATCTCTCCTTCAAGTATATCAGAATCTTTCCCTCGTGCATAACAAAAATCTCACCCTCCTTTTTATTTGAATCTTGCCCTCAGGAATATCAAAAATCTCTCCCTCAGGCATATTAGAATATCACCCTCATGTATCAATAACATTAGTTTCACATAAAAACAAGATATATGCATGAAATTGCAAGTCCAAAAACACATATGCTAGATATATAATCATAAGAAAAAATGATCAATTTATAAAATTATCATTTATCTAGCCGAGTATATTTCTTTAATTTTGGTTCCCAATTATCATCAAAATCTTAGGAAACCTATTTCATTTATCATTTAACCCTAAGGTCATTAACATATCAGTTAACCTAGTCTAGTAATGAAGATTATATTATAATCAATCACACTTGTTATGCTAGTTCATAATATGAATCTAAAGTTGATCAATTTATCCAATTTATTATAGGGATCTAACATCAAACAAAACAAGTCACAATAAGTTCCAAGGATAGAACACCTATTGTATGGAAAAGGTCTCAGTATCGATGCATATGGACTCAATGGGATCCGATGGTGATTAAAAAAATTTCTATTTAACATGGATTATCCAATTAATTTGGTCACATGTTCGGCGTGTCAAAGAAATAATAACCATATCATTTACTATAGATAATAAAATCATACAAATAGGTATTATATTTAGAGAACCCACCTTCAAATAGGAGAATGTGATGACTAATCCTCACATATATGGTACAAATTGACATGTTCCATTATTTTAATAATAACAATAAATTATATATGAAATGGATCGAGAAGTGAAATAATAACTAAAAGGAATACCATAAAAATATGTGCCCGGATATCCAAGATCTAGCATACAATCACTTCTGGATCGAAGAGAACTCCTATAAATTGTTCACTAAAGGTATATATTGAAGAGGGAGGTACACAGATGGCATGTAGTCAAAACAGAGGTGTGCGGAGGTTCCATAGTAGAGATAAGGGAGTACATGTTAACAAAATTAAATCCATAAGATTAATGAAGAGATTTAGTGATTTTAAAAAAATGTTTTATGTGACATTAACATGATTTGAATTGATTTCACATCGAGTAACTATTGATCCCATTTTTTATTTTTTTCTCCCAAATTCCCATTGATATCATTCAAAAAAACATAAAATTATTATTACATATTGTGTAAAGTGTATTCATGACATGTGTAATTTTAATCACATGTTTAAAAGGTATGTAAATTGTTGGGATATGTTTATAGGGTGTGTAAAATTTATAGGGTTTGTACATTTTTGTGACATGTTTACAGGGTGTGAATTAATTCAGGACAATATTTAAATTCATGGGGTCTGTCCAAAATAATTAACATCATGAATTGGTTTCATGAAATGATTTTTTTTTCTTCATCTAGAACTCACCTCTTATTCCTTATTCACCCCATAAACACTTAACCTACCTTTAACATTATCTCAAGAACCCAGGTTTAAATAAAAGACTACCTAGCTCATTAGAGTTGAACAAAAAAATTAAAAGAGATGTACCTAGAAAATTAAAGGATCATGAAACATCCCTACTAAATAATGATTAACATCGAAGGATATCATATTAGAAGGAAAATTATTTTTAAAATACACTTGGAACATTTCTTGTGGAAAATAAATTTTCTTTAAAAATAAATTTTTTAAAACTAAAAAATTCATAAACATTTTGGAAATCCTTTTCATTGAAAATAAACTTTAAACTTATAAGGGAATATTTAAAAATAGTGATTCTTTCATGATGGTTTAAAATACCATTCAGGTCATACAATTTAAAACAAATATTCCTTTCACATTTTGGTAAAATCCAAACATGAATCCTTTTAAGAAAGACATGAATATTTCATTAAAAAATTTGTAAAAATACAAAAATGGGTAACAATTTATTTAATAAATCATTTATAGAATTTTAATAACTTTTTTGAAAACATTTTTAGAAAATAGGGTTTTGGAATAAAAGGGGGGTTTTGGCTAAAGAGAGAAATATATACCATTTTTCTAAAAAGAGTTCTTTGTAACTCTTAATTAAATAAATAAATTAAATAAATAGAAAAATGTATTCTCATGATGTAATATGTTGAATAACTTGTTTCACACACAACACAAAACTAAAATAAAAAAATGTTAAATTTTATTCCGAAAAAAATATTACAATACAAGATAAACATTAATACATTATATAAAACCAACATGAAACATCATTATGAAAAATACTAGAGGAATAAAAATATAATTAAATAAAAAGTACATGAATGTTAAATCTTTATCCTCATGATTTTCCTTAAGGATAATACTACTAATTATAAATATATAAAATATAAAAACAATACAAAATAATATAAATTCTGATATAGAAATAAGAAAATATTAAGAATGAATTTTAGATAAGTGTGTACAGTCATATATAGAAATTAAAATTGGTAACATTACCATTATATGATTATTGGAAATATATATGAATGTTGGAAATTCATATAGATATTGAGGTATATTAGAAATTTTATAATGCGTATATAATTCTTTTATAGAAATTATTAAAATGTTATAAACCATATTATTGATATAAATATGAGTTTAATAATATTAATTAAATAATTATGAAATGATAATAAGTAAAATATTAGCAGTCCTTATAAAGGAAATATTTTTATTCCTGAAAAAAAAATTATATAGTATTCAGTAATTTTATTTAAAGGTTAAATTTCACAAACTTATAGGTTGAGTTTTTTAAAATGGATTTTATTTTTGAAATTAGGGTTTCAAAATTAGGTAAGAGGTTCAATTTCATTTTGAGGAAAAAAATTAATTACTAATGTAAAAAAGTGATTTACCATGGAAAAGTTAAACTCAGGTAATAAATTTAAATTAATAAATAAAGTCTTAAATTAACTTTAAACATATCTATAAATTTATTATAATACTAGATTAATAACATATATACATTAGTTTTTTACATAGGATTAGATTTAATTCTAAATGAAATTCCTTTTATAATGAACCAACCCTCGGCAATCTAAGCACATCACCTGAGATAGCACACCATAAGGGAGAATCATCAAAATAACTAAAAAAGTCCTAGGTATAAAAAAATGGTAAATAGGTAAATTAAAATATGGAATAAATGTAGAAAACTATGATACCAACAAGTTCAAGACAACATGGATAAACCATAAAGTAAACAAGACCATCCCAATAATGAGCCTCTATGTGACCATCTGTCACCACCAAAACATTATACTAAATGAATGTGATGACACTCAAGATAAGTTAAAAAACTAAATGATTTCTTTACCCTTTCCCATGTCCCCCAAAACTACATCTAAAAACTCCCAATGAAAAAAATAGGGTGTGAGATCATTTTCTAATAGTATTTCACAAAAGAATCCATACAAAGTATAATACCATGAAAATGGTAACACTAGATTTAAAACAATTTTGTTTTATATATCATTTTCATAAGATAAAACCATTTTGTATATAATATCTTTTTCATTAAGTAATATTCATATTATCATAATTGAGGCATATGAAAAGTATATAAGAAAATATGTTATCATAATTAAGTCAATTTTTGGATACACCATAAGGTAAAATAGTGGGAAATTAAACCATGAAATAAATCATCATGTGAAAACCCAAGCATAAATGAAAAAAAATGAAACATTGGGATATAACCTATGGTAATGTGTACTAGAGATAAAAAATAATCCTAAAGTATTAATAATGTGGATATAACCCAATATTGAGACCCATAATAGTCTGTCAATATCACAAAACCTCTAGTATCATTACACACACAAAAGTGACATGTCCATTTCTCGAAGCACCAAAGGTTCCCAATGTGATATTATTGTTAAAACCATTTGAAAACCATGATAATTATTTATTAGTCATTTTCATAGGGAATAATTACCAATCCCATGCATGGAAAATTGATTTCAAAATCAAAACCACCTTTAAAAAATTTCACAAATCATTTTTCACAGTGAGGCATTACAATTTCCCTACTTGAAAATACATTTTATAATCAAAACCTTTTTTAAATAAAAATCCATTTCAAAATATAGATATCATGATACAAATCAAACTTGATATCAAATACTACCTTATCATAATAAAAAAATTAATTAAACAATAACATCAAGTTATTAAAGAATTGAAACCTTTGGGAAGAGACACATATCTCAAGAATGAAGAGTAATCACTAGGAATTGACCTCTAAAATCCCTAGGATTAATTCAACTAATAAGGTATTCAAATGACTTAAAAGATTTATCTTGGGTGCCTAATTTATGAAAAATAAAATTGGAACAAGTCTTAGTTTAGAGGAGGGTATGGGTATTTTTATCAGACTATAAAATACAACACCGCGGAGTATGCCTCAAGACTCACTAGTGCAGAAAACATTTTTTACGTCGGTTATTTTTCATTATTTACGTCGGTTTTTAGGCGACGTTACTACAGACGACGTTATAAATAACGTTTTTTACGTCGGTTATTTAAAACCCGACGTAACATCCCTAACATCACGGTGTTTATCACGTCGGTTCATTAATAACCGACGTGATAAATATGCGCGGGGGGGGGGGGGGGGGGGGGGGGTTTATCACATCGGTTATTTTCTAAACCGACGTGATAAAACACCTGGGATATCGTTTATCACGTCGGTTATGACATAACCGACGTGATTAACCCTTCCTCGGGCCTATTATCACGTCGGTTTCTTAAATAACCGACGTGATAAAAGGCCCGGGAACGGTTTATCACGTCGGTTCTCGAAAAAACCGACGTGATAAACCCCTACCGATTTATTTACCACGTCGGGTATAAAATAACCGACGTGAAAGCGATATTTTTTTTTAAAATAATTGCACTGCTCTCACCAAAAACCAACCAGAAACCAAACAACAAAAATAACCATGCCAGCCCTCCCCCAAGCCCCAACTGAACCCCACCCTCATCTATACCCACCTAACAACCTGGCCAGCCCTCCCCCACCACATTGGAGCCCCACCACAACCCTTGGACACCCCCCCCCCACCCCTTGGACAGCCCCCCCACCCTCATTTACACCCCCTCGACCCCTAGTACAGCCTCAAACACCCATTGGACACCCCTCCCATATCCCTTGGACACCCCCCACCCCTTGGACACCCCCCCACCCCTTGGACAGCCCCCCCCCCCCACCCTCATTTACACCCCCAAGACCCCTAGTACAGCCTCAAACACCCATTGGACACCCCCCCCCCCACACACCTTGACAGCCCTCCCAGACCCCTTGGACACCCCCCCCCCCCCCGACCCCTGGACACCCCCCCCCCCCCCCGAGCCCTTGGATAGCCCCAAACACCCCTTGGACACCCCTCCCATATCCCTTGGACACCCCCTCCCCCACCCCTTGGACACCCCCTCCCCCACCCCTTGGACACCCCCCACCCCTTGGACAGCCCCCCCACCCTCATTTACACCCAACCGGACCCTTGTACAGAACTCCCAGACACCTTGGGAACCACTCCCATATCCCTTGGACACCCCCCCACCCCTTGGACACCCCCCACCCCTTCGACAGCCCCCCCCCCCCCCCCACCCTCATTTACACCCCCCGAACACTAGGATAGCCCCAAACACCCCTTGCACACCTCTCCCATATCCCTTGGACACCCCCCCACCCCTTGGACACCCCCCACCCCTTGGACAGCCCCCCCACCCCCTGGACACCCCCCCGACCCCTTGGAAACCCCCCCCCCCCCCCCCCACCCCTTGGAAACCCCCCCCATCCCCTTGGACAGCCCCAAACACCCCTTGGACACCCCTCCTATATCCCTTGGACACCCCCCCACCACTTGGACACCCCCCACCCCTTGGACAGCCCCCCCCCCCCCCCCCCCACCCTCATTTACACCCAACCAACTCCTTGGACATCCCCAAACACACCTTGGACACCCCTCCCATATCCCTTGGACACCCCCCACCCCTTGGACACCCCCCACCCTCATTTACACCACCCCCGACCCCTAGGACAGCCCCAAACACACCTTGGACACCCCTCCCATATCCCTTGGACACCCCCCACCCCTTGGACACCCCCCACCCCTTGGACAGCCCCCCACCCTCATTTACACCCAACCGGCCCCTTGGACAGAACTCCCAGACACCTTGGACACCACTCCCATATCCCTTGGACACCCTCCACCCCTTGGACACCCCCCCACCCCTTCGACAGCCCCCCACCCTCATTTACACCCCCCAAACACTAGGACAGCCCCAAACACCCCTTGGACACCCCTCCCATATCCCTTGGACACCCCCCCCCCACCACTTGGACACCCCCCCACCCCTTGGACAGCCCCCCCACCCCCTGGACACCCCCCCCCCCGACCCCTTGGAAACCCCCCTACCCCTTGGAAACCCCCCCATCCCCTTGGACAGCCCCAAACACCCCTTGGACACCCCTCCTATATCCCTTGGACACCCCCCCACCCCTTGGACAACCCCCCCCCCCCCCCCCACCCTCATTTACACCCAACCGACTCCTTGGACAGCCCCAAACACACCTTGGACACCCCTCCCATATCCCTTGGACACCCCCCACCCCTTGGACACCCCCACCCTCATTTACAACCCCCCCCCCCCCCCCCCGACCCCTAGGACAGCCCCAAACACACCTTGGACACCCCTCCCATATCCCTTGGACACCCCCCAAACACCCACCCACCCCCTTGGAACTTCTCCCCCCATACCAAAATCCAAACCAGAAAAACCATCAACAGTAGACCAAAACAAGAAGTAGAGAAAAATTAAACATTCACTTATATAACATTCAAAACTTACACTGTCAACTTCAAAAAAAACTAAATCCAACCTAAACGACTACGAAATACACAATTACATTGACAATATTCAAAATTACATTTTACATTACAAACAACTAAAATTCAATCAAACCTGTAAAATAATTTGACCACTCCACTTTTAAGTGTTTGATATCTTCAGCATTAAAGGGTTGAGGGTCATCAAAAAGCTACAAAGGAAAAGGATAGTAGTCAAAGTGTATAATGAATAAATCAAATTGAAATATTATGAGAAAGAGGAAATCTTACCAGGTCAAAACTCAGAACTGTCCCAGTTGTTATTATTTCATACATAAATCTTAACATGTAATATCCGCATTCGATGATGCCTTGTTTCTCATGACATTTCTGTTTGAATGAGTGTAAATTCAATATATTATTTTTATGTAATAAATCAAAATATACAAATTATAAATGGATATTTACCTTCGCATGTACATATTTGATCTTGAAATTCCTTTTCTTTGCGCTTTTTCGAAAGTGGACCCATGCCCTGTTAGAAAATAATACGAATGGGGTAAATTTAAAATTCATTATAATATATAAAACTATTGTGAAATTGAAACTTACGTTTCCAATATATTCTTAAAACTTTCTCGCACATCATCATGGAGAGAGCATATCCAATAAAGTGTTTTCTCCCTAGGTAAAAACACCCCTAACATCCAATGATCCCTGATAAAAGCAAATTTAACGTTAGTGGTTTTTTATGTTAAAAGATAATTAAATCTTTGAGAGGGATGTGTTTCATACCTCTCAAAAAAAGGCATCATCCAACACTGTGTGATTACATTCTTTTCAAATCTATCAGCAATATAAAGCATTCTTTGTTCCTCATCCAATGCACATGCTTTAGAGGAAATCAATTGTGGGTCCACGAATCCATATACATCTGTCAGCTCATTCCTCTCACAAATTTTATACAGATACCTAATACAAAGCAGACATAAGTATACATTTTTAATAAATATAACGCAAGGAAAAGGTGTTAAGACTTACATGATAAAAATTTGCACCACGTTGATGCCCAACTTATCTCCAGTGACAAACTCCATGATATCAGTTTTCATAATCCCCACACTTAGTTCACATCCACAGACATGAGCTTCCATTGTAAAGTCATAATGATCCGCCAACAAATTTGAATATCTTGACAATTTGTCAAGACTGCTAGTATCTGCATCTGATGTCATAGCTATCTGTCTTTGTTGTTGTCTATACAGTATTTCTTTACCTTTAAAGTATTCCTGTAAAAATAAATTGAAAAATATATTAGTTTTCAAATGATAAAACATTAATAAAAATATAAAATAAAAGATATAACATCCATACCTCTATGGTAATGAGTCGAAGAAGTCTGGATGGCCAAAGTAAAAAATGGCCGATACTATGTCCAACTGTCGTCACCTCATCTGTAGGTAATGGTATCCGAGCTGATCTATCTATAATATCCTGTACAGTGACCCTCTGATTCTCTACCTCTAACTGTTGATGATGAACTGTATATCCTATACAATATACCATCCCATATGAAACTATATGATGTTGAGGATCATCAACATACAACTCACAATAAGTAGGTAGCTGCGGCGGAGGAGGAGGATCAAAAATGGGGTCCGCAGGCTGAGGTGGGGGAGTGGGAGCTACTGGGAGAGGTGGAGTGGGAGCTGCACCCTGAAATTGTCTTTGCAAGTCTGCAAACATAAACTGCACCGATGCTCTAATCTTGTCCTCCATTGTCGCATTAATATTATGGACTTCAGCCTCCAAGGATTCTATTTTTTTTTATAAACTCCCTCAACGTTAGAAGTTGAGGAACGTGGCAACACTTTTCTTACCGATACACCTGCCGGATATCCTCTTACACGGCCAGGATGTTCGGGCTTTCCCAATGCCACAGATAAAATATCTTCCCTCCCAGATGGTGTAAATGTCCCATGTGAACTCTGCTCCTCAAGAGAGTCCTGTAATAATTAATTGAACATTTCTATAATGATTGGAAATATATGACGAAAATAGTAAACTTAAATAAATAAAATAGATATCTTACAATCCTCTCAACTACGAGTCTCGATTCTTCCGAAAGATATTGTCCTTTTTTTCCCTTCCGATCTCTTTTCCATTTCTCATGTCTAGATGGAGGGGATGGAGGGGCCACCTCTCCAGAGCTTGAAGACATAGCTCTTAGTTGTTGAAATTTTTCTGCCATCATTTGTTCTTCCAATAATGCATACCCTCCCCGAGATAAACTATGAGGGTATACATTTTTAGATTGGATCTCTTGATGATCTTTCCTTGTTTGCTGTAAATTAAGAATAAGTAGTAATTAACAAAACAATAATAAGATCATTTATATAAGAAATCTTATAAAAGTTTACATTGCCCTTACCAAAAATGATTCTTTTCTTCTACTTTCAAAAAATTGTCTCCATGTGTCTTCATCTAAAAAAGTATATATACAACATGGATTCTCACGACTCCTATGACCATAAATGAAATCAGATGAGAGGGTTGATTTGAAATCCCTTCATCTCCTAGCAGCCAACGATAAGCATTTCTTCCTGACTCCTCCAGTGTCAGGAATATCAAATGTCATCTGATAAAAAAGAGGTTAAAAATATTATATATACTAGAAACATTTAAAGAACAGTCAAACAATAGCAAAAGATCTTACCAAAATGGTCTCCCACAGCTGAGAAATTATCGCCTTATCCACACTTATCCAATCATCATAGAGAATGCTTACTTTGCTCTTAGCCTGAGTTGCTACAAAACCCTTAAAATCTTTAGCATTTGGACCTCTAGGAAGATCATCATCATCAAACTCCACGACTATCCTCTCCTCCTTCGTACGGGCAAGTGATAATTTTGGTAAACGTGTGCACCCACGCTTACCAACCTTTGAACTCTTTTTTGTAATAGGAGCATGTGAATGTTCCTCCCCAGATGTATGACCAATATGCTCATCTCCAGAATCATGTGGCTGATCAACTGATTGATCTGTCATTTTCCTTCAAATCAAAAAAACAAACATTAGTTCACAAATATACAAATTCAAATATTGTAATACTACTTAATCAGAAAATAGAAAAGTGTACTAAATTACATAATAGTAAACATTGGTAATATGGTAAGCATGTTAAACAATGATAAACATGGTAAACACAGGCAAAAGTTTGCCAAGGAGTTAGCCCAAGAAAGCTGAAAAGTGGACTCACTGAGTCCACCGGTCCGCCGGTGTGAGATCACCGGCCAGCCAGAGGACCCAGGCAGTAGACTTGCCCACTGCCTGGTGCCACCGGCCGGCCGCTGGCTCACCACCGGCCGGCCGGTGGACCAGACAGAGCCTTCATGTCTGGACCACCGGCCTACCGGTGGACCAGACAGAGCCTTCATGTCTGGACCACCGGCCTACCGGTGGACCAGACAGAGAGCCTTCCTCTCTGTCTGGACCACCGGCCGGCCGGTGGACCAGATAGAGCTTTGCTCTGGACCACCGGCCAACCGGTGATCCACCACCGGCCAGCCGGTGCGCCCAGGACTTCTCCTCTTTATGGTTTTTATTGTTTTATCGTTTTGGTTTGATACATGTTTTAATAAGTAAAAAATTTACAATATCTAACATTATATGAAAAAACTAAATGTAAACAAGAAATAAACATGTGTTACCTGTAATTTTAGGAATGTACAGTTGGATTGTTTTCCCAAATTCCTTCGTCGTGATCGTTCCTTATGGCACAAACCATGTCTTCAACATACTCATCGTTATGTTCTGTTAATCTTTCCATGGAAGTAGGGATCTCACATAAATCAGCATCTTCATCAAATTCATCCTCACCAACATATTGTTTTTTCCCTTGTAAAACAGCAGCCCACTGCATATCTGATTGATCTACTACATAGAAAATTTGTTTGGCATGTGTTGCCATTATAAAAGAATCAGTTGTGTCTTCCAATCTATTCAGATTAATAAGTGTCATTCCAAATTCATCGTGTCTAACACTGTTGTTACCGATAAACCATTTACAGTTAAAAACAGGAACTTTAATTTTAAAGTAATCAGCCTCCCATATGTCTTCAATCACTCCATAATATGCACTTGATGCCGAAATTGGGTTTCTTTCCTTAGAACTCGAAAAATGCATTGCTTCTGCAAACACCAATACACCACTATTTTGAACTGCACTTCTGTTGTCCTGAGCTTTCGTATGAAATGTATAGACATTAATGTCATAAGCGGACCATGTTATCACATTTAAAGATGGACCACCCACTATCCATTTTAATGTCTCTGATACATCTGATCTACCAAGCAAAGTCTTTTTAAACCATGGCAAAAAATTTTGTTGTGCTCATTCAAAATCCACATTTCTTTCTTCTTTGGATGACATTGTTTCAACTCATTAATATGCAATGTGATATACGGTTGAACATCAGCTATGTTATTCAAGATGTATGATTCTAACTTCTTTATATGTTCAGCTGACAGTGATTTGACTTTCAAGCCACGAATCCCCTTTCCCTCATTATTAACCCGTTCATGGCGAGATGGAGGCAAACCTATGTGTTGCGCCATAGCCAAGTAGCTCGTACAAAACTCTGCTACCTCCTCAGAAATATACTTTTCAATAATGGAGGCTTCAGGTCGATATGGATTTTTAACATATCCCTTTAATATTTTCATATACCTTTCAAAAGGATACATCCAACGAAGATATACAGGTCCACAAAGCTTTATTTCTCGAACCAGATGAATCATTAAATGCACCATCATATCAAAAAAAGTTGGAGGAAAATACATTTCCAAATGAAAAAGTATAAAAATTGAATCCTTTTCCAAAATGTTCAAAGCATTCACATCAATCGCCTTGTTACAAATTCAATTGAAAAAATAACACAACCTCATTATAGTCTTTCTGACACGGATGGGCAATATTCCACGCAGTGCAACTGGTAGAATTTGTTGCATCATGACGTGACAATCATGTGATTTCATACCTATCAACTTCAAGTCTTTCAATGAGACAAAAAATTTTACATTTGAAGAATAACCTTGAGGCACTTTGATATCATGAAGACACTGACAGAAGCTACTTTTCTCCCTCTTCGATAATGTATGACAAGCCGGGGGAAGAAATGTTCGTCTTCCTTTAAGAGTGGGAGCTAACTCCAAACGTATTCCCATTGATAGTAGGTCTAACCTTGCATTCAACCCATCTTTTGTATTTCCTTTAATATCTAGCAATGTTCCGATCAAAGAATCACAGATATTCTTCTCCATGTGCATGACATCAATATTATATTTGACTTCATGATACCTCCTGTAGAGACCCGAAGCTTATCGTACATTGACATTACATTACTTTTGCGGAATACTTAGTACATAACAAAAACACACACACAAGGATCGTAATAGTTTAGTGTCTTTGGAAACTCGGAACGTAAACTTCTAATTGTGGTGGAAGATCTTCAACATCTCCCATAAAGATCTTCCTTTTTATACCTAAAACCTTTCTTTATATCCTGGGGAAAAGAAAACATAAAAGGGTGAGCTCAAATGCTCAGTAAGGGTAAACAAAGGAAATATCAATCACATAATTTTCATAAGAACATAACATTTTTTTGGAAATCTTAACCTGCAAAAGAGAGCATAATTTCATAACATGGGATAAATCATAGTAGTGAAATGAAATCATAACTTAAAACATTACTCATTGTGGCATACACACATAATCATAGAGAATCATTTCTTGTTAGTCAAGACTCATTGCCAAGACTATCTTAGTGGACAAAGTCCCTTTCTGAATCGAGTAATCCTCGTTTCAGTCCTGTTTCACTGAACCGGTATAACCTACCATTCCAGCCATGTCTATCTCATGAGATATAAAATCTTTACCCAATGCATTGGAGGGAGATATAGGTCCCACCCATCTCTTAATGAATCCTTTCTTATGTGTGCCACAAAATCATAAATCATACATCATCGCATAACCCATGTAATAAAAATGGGATTCTTAAACAGCATGACATCATAAAACCATTCATATAAGATAAAAGAATTCATAAACATAATTCCATCACAACATAGTCAAATCAATGTAAAAATATGGATAGAAACAGAACCCTTTATTATCTTATATGGAAAATAATTTTGATAAAACACTTGAATTGAATTCTTGAGGAAAATATCCTTTCTTCTTCAAAATCAATTTCTTTTCACAAAACATCATGCAATTTTAAAAGAAAGAGATTTTATTGAAAATAGTCATGAAATATTTTAGAGGAAGCTTCATGAAAATAAGGCTTTATAAAACAGTATAAATCCATTCGTGTCGTATAAGTTAAAAAAAACATTCTTCGTACTTTTGTCAGAAAAGTCAAAAAAGTACCTCGTACGAAAAACGAAAAAAGATTCTTTTCATATCCTTTACTAAAAACTCATAGAAGGGAAAAATTGGATTTAAACAATTGTAGGTGGATGGAAATAATATTACATATTGAGGGAACATGGATGTGGATGATAAAATACACCCCAGTAAATACTTACGAATAAACAATCTCGGATAAAAATGAGATTGTGATATTTCCCTTACCTTAGGTCCGACTTGCTTTGTAAGTGTCCGAACCTCCTGTATAATGATTTAAATCATGTTATTGACTTATTACAGAATCATATTCATTGTTATGATATCATATATAATTCACTTATGACATTATATTACCCGTTCTTTTGTAAATTCCATGTTAAAGAAGCGTTTTGGGTAAAATCGTTTCATTTATCGTAGGTGTTTTGACTTGTTGTTCTTGACATCATTATTACTTATATCATGATTTACTTACTTCCAGAATATAAAATATGATTTATATATCATATATATTCAGTATATATATATATATAATAGATAGTTAAATAAAATGAAAAACACCGTTCATGGAGACGGTAGTCCGTACGTACGCATGAACGCTGTTTTACTTTCCTTATTGTCTTGAAATGGAAGTAAGTAGATGACATACATATATATTTATACATAAATCCAGTAGCTTTAAAATGTCATATATTTCATTATTATTTCTTATATATACTTTATAATCATTCTTAAATGGTTAACATGGAGAATGAATCTCATCGCGTCGTGGAGACGGTAGTCCGTACGTACGCACGAGCGATGATATCATTTCTATAAATATTGAATTGGAGTGGAGTGGATTATACAATATATCAGAATCAATATGATGTTGTAATAACTATGTATAGTTATTCTTTACACCATTATACCCATCCATGTAAGGTGGTGGTGGAAAATAGATTACACCACGGCGTGGAGACGGTATTCCGTACGTACGCACGCGTGGTGATTTCTTTTTCCGTAGGATGGATAGATGGTGAAATAGGGTTGTTTCATACTTATAATAACATATCAGTATATGAGTGATACTGATGTTATTACTTCATAATGAAACAACCTAAGAAGAAGAAGTGGAAGAAGAAATAAAGATGAAAGAATTGGTAACGGTAATTACCTCTTCTTTGAAGTGCCTTTTGGAGACCTCCTCTTAGGGAACTAAAATTGGTCTTTGAGTAAGACCAGAACCTCTAGGATGTTGCTAGGGAAGTGGAGAAGAGATTTTGGCAGGGGTTGGCCGAGCTTGAGTGCTCAAATTGGTGTGAGGAGAAGGGGGAGGAGGTGTCCTTTTATAAGGGAGGAGAGGGGCACCTTAGGAATATCTCAAAATATTATTTTATATTAAAGTCAAAATCGGTTTATAATGGTTCCAAAGGGTCTTATTTCGAAGCTAAAGTGGGGATGGGTCGAAATCCTATCAACCAATAAAATTTAGACAAGTTTAGGATATTATTTTAACCTTATCAATTAGATTTAACTCTAAGTTAAATAATTTAACTTTTACAATGTCTTTTTGTTTTCTTTCACAATATGGTTAATACACTTACTATAACATGCCAAACGAACCCCAAATTGTTTATTATTAATATATATATCCTTATCTAAGTCATTTGGCCGAACCTTAGATTTTTAGGAATAAAATAACAATTAATAATATAATATTTGATTTAAAAACTATTTTGTGTCAATTTTGACACTATTTTTGATATATGATTTTTGTGAGAGTCATAACAGAATTAAATGTTCAAACCAATTTAATTAAATCAACATTAATATATCATAGTAACCTATAAAATTAGTGGAATTCATAAAAAATCTCAAATTACATTTATTTTGGTGTTTATAACATCAATTATGTCAATATTTCATTAATAAGATAATTACTGCATCATCGTTGTGTCATAAATAAATTAAATTATTTTATGTCTAAAAATTACAAATAAAATTTCATCATGTAGGAAATCTTTTTATCTTTCTAATGAATATGTACAATCGAATTTATCTTATGTATAACCCCATATTAAAAATGATTTACTTATTAAACTTTGATTTTAACTATTTTAACCTTTCTTTAAATAAATTAATAATAAATGTCCTAATCTAATCCAAGTGGGCCTAAATGGTCATATTTTATTCCTAAGTTTGTTTTTGGTCGAATTACACTTGTCCAATAGAATTAGGACATGTGTTAGGGTAATAGTAATATCATATTTACCCTTAGTTACCCTATTTACTATTAACCGCGGTAAAAAAAGTAAAAAGTTACTATTCACCAGAAAATTATTTTCATCTTATTGAACCACATTTTAGTCCTTGATATTAACCGTGTCTCTCGGATTTTCGAAATTCCATTCACAGAAGCGGTAAAATTAAGTTTTATGCAAAATTCAGTTTTTAACCTACCACTTAGTAGTTTCACTATTCATCAAAAATTGATGTTTTTCAGAACAATGCCAAAATTTCATCCCAAGCTATATTTCATATTCCGAATTCAAAAATGAAGTCTATTTTACCAAATTCATAACATAAAAGTTGCATTAATTAATTTTATAATTAAATCCCGCTATTAAAACACATAGCGTGTTTTTAAGAAACAATATCTATCAAAAGATTGACACTTGTTTATGTCTAGTTTAAATGTGAAATTACATCCAATGACCAACATTGTATTAAATTGTAAAAATATATTCTAAATATACTTTAAAACCACTCAAATTAATAATTTATCACTATTAATTATTTCGATTAAAAAAGTTGTTTTTAATTATAATTTAGTAATTTTTCACTATTCATCAAAATATGAAAGTTATCCGAAAAGTACCAAAATTTCACCCTAGGCTAAATTCGATACTCCGAATCCAAGAATGAAGTTCATTTTGAAAAAATAAGATTTACAGAATTTTAAAATGTGGTTATTACTATTCATAACGGCTAGTTTTAATAATATTTTAATAGCACATCGTTGTTTAGTGAAACTCGGTATTGCGTTTTACACACGCTATCGAGGAAGGTCGCGATTGCATGTAATGCAAGGCAAGACAAGGATGTGTTTTGTGCAAGCTCCTTTTGGTTTAGCGTACAACACAAGACATTAATAAAATTAAAAAGAATATTTCTTTATAAAATATTGGGCTGTTACATTCTACCCCCCTTAAAATGAATTTCGCCCTCGAAATTCGTCGGGGTTATAAATGGTTTACTATTCGAAAGTTTCTTTAATAGAAACCCACATCGTAAAAGGGAATACCAAAACATGGCTTTAAAAACTAAAGTATGAAATGTAACGATTACCCAAATAAACTAATCACTGGGTTTCCACATAGGTGAAAATATGGATATGGAAGAGAAATCTAACCATCATGTTCTGATGGAGAGTGATAGAGAACATGGCTATGGAAAAGCCAGTAATCACAAATCCATAGATTTGTGATGATATAAGGTACCATCTGATTCATCAGGTATAAGATCACTAGGACAACATTTTTGGTTTTCAAGATCATTTCCCTAAAGTTGAAAATTTGCTTAAAATAAATACTTACTTTATTTTGGTACAATCTCACTTTTGTTCGTGCCTTGAACAATTTCTACTTCATCTCTTAAATAAATGAAGTTGAATTTGTTATTTGTGAAGTGTTAGAAGATTATGTGATAGAATGATGGGTCATTCCATCTGTCTCAAACAAAAGGTTAGAAAAAGTTATTAAATATACATAAGTCATTCTATAGTGAGATTAATCACATATGGTTCCTAAAATGGACTTATACTTCATATATCATACTGCTTAATATAATAAAACTAGTTTCTACTAAACAGGGACTTCCTGTAGGCTAGTGGTAGGCGATAAAGGCCAGTCGCACTTCGGTTGTGGGTTCGATTCCTACAGCCTTGTCCGAAGCGATGGGCTGTCGCCCGTCCTGCAGGTTGTCCCTTTTTCTAAAACTACGTTACTATAACATCCCATCAATAATATCGAAAATCTTCTATCCTTAAACAATACTAACTTATGTCCAACATAATCCAGTCTAATCTTTAGGCTTATACATAATACTGCAGTCCACTCTCATAATATAGTGACAACGATTACCAGAGATTTAATATTGTCGTTGATCCCCACATATCATAAGATATGTCTTGTTGGTCACATTCCAAACACACAAAGTCCTTAATCGTGTATTCTCTTGAATACCTTAGTGAAAAAAGTTAACACTTTCCACATACCAAAATCCTCAAAATTCTATATACTCAAACCATGATATCACTTAGTCCTTATATTAATCATGAGCTCATGAATACTATTAAACATTTCATTTTCTCGCATATCATCTTATTTCCAAAAAAAAAAAATCTCAATCACTTTGAATACCACATCAATAAATATTGCAATACTCAATGATACAACATTATTTTGGAATCCCATTACATAAACACTTAATCATTCCACCACATCGTTGTCATATTCAACATTGCCAATAGTGATCGCATGTGATTTCCCTTTGTCCTTTGCCTTCAGTGGTTGCTCATGTTGATCATCACTAACCCTTGGATTAGGGAAATTATTAGCATAATGCCCCATTTCCTTGCACTTGAAGCATTGAAGTGTTGGCGGTGCGTTCTCTGCAGTGTTTGCTTTATTCACATCATTAGAAACCCTTTTTCCATTACTTCGACACTCAGCTGCTCGATGACCTTCTTTTCCACACTTAAAACATTTTCTAGTCCCTTTAAGACAATCTCCACCATGCTTCTTCCCACACTTTGTGCATAAAGAAACATTCATCTTCTTTTCATCATTATTCTGAGATTTCTCCTTGAACTCCATCTTTCGTTTCTTTTCAAAACCATGAGATGGATATGTAACACCAACTTCCATTTCTACCTTGATAGCACAACGCACAATTTCTTCATAGCTACTGAAGTCTCTTATAGCTAATGCCCTTCGAAGACTTGGTTTTAAGCCACTGAAAAATCGATCAACTTTACTTTCAGGTTGAATGATAATTCCAGAAGCATACCTTGCAAGTCTTGTAAAATTTGCTTCATAGGTACCAACAGATTCATCGTCCTTTTGCTTCAGTTCAAGAAACTCTTTCTCCATCTTTGTTCGAAGAATACGAGGGAAGTACTTACTGAAAAACAGGTTCTTGAACTCGTCCCATTCCATGGACTCAATTTCATCTCTTGGCCTCGTATTCTTGATAAGATTCCACCATTGATCAGCTTCACCTTCCAAACGATACACTGCTAAGATGACTTTATCATGTTCAGAACATTGAAGAACTGAAAATATCTTTTCAGTAGTACTAATCCATTGTTCAGCAACTAATGGATCAGTAGACCTACTGAAAGAATGTGGACGCTGCCTCATGAAGGATTCAACAGAATGTTGCTCCTTCCTTTGCTCGTTTGGAAGTCCTGCATGATTCATAGCTTGAGAAAGTTGTGTGAGCATGGCTACAAGATTTTGCATTCCAGCTCCTATATCGTTTGGTTGCTCAGGGGGACAATCATTGCATTGCCCATCACATTCTGCATTAACACGGTTCCTTCGAGTTCCAGCCATCGTCTAAAACCCCAAAAGAATAGTGTGAGAGGCAAAAATCAT
Source organism: Viscum album (assembly GCA_963277665.1). Lineage (NCBI taxonomy): Eukaryota > Viridiplantae > Streptophyta > Magnoliopsida > Santalales > Viscaceae > Viscum > Viscum album. The sequence goes on from OY728141.1 coordinate 1,069,788,884, forward strand.
GCTAGGGAAAACAACATAATAAAGGGGGAGTACCTTCAATATCCAACATCTTAGGTTTAATTCTATGATCGTTAGCGTAATTCTATTACTATAACCTATACGTATACTTATCCCTAGGGACATCCCTAGACATACCTTAGAAATATCTCTAGGGATCTCACAAACGTTTTCGCATCCTAGTTTCCAAAGGTTGACTAAACCTTTCCTCTGATACCAACTGTAGAGACCCGAAGCTTATCGTACATTGACATTACATTACTTTTGCGGAATACTTAGTACATAACAAAAACACACACACAAGGATCGTAATAGTTTAGTGTCTTTGGAAACTCGGAACGTAAACTTCTAATTGTGGTGGAAGATCTTCAACATCTCCCATAAAGATCTTCCTTTTTATACCTAAAACCTTTCTTTATATCCTGGGGAAAAGAAAACATAAAAGGGTGAGCTGAAATGCTCAGTAAGGGTAAACAAAGGAAATATCAATCACATAATTTTCATAAGAACATAACATTTTTTTGGAAATCTTAACCTGCAAAAGAGAGCATAATTTCATAACATGGGATAAATCATAGTAGTGAAATGAAATCATAACTTAAAACATTACTCATTGTGGCATACACACATAATCATAGAGAATCATTTCTTGTTAGTCAAGACTCATTGCCAAGACTATCTTAGTGGACAAAGTCCCTTTCTGAATCGAGTAATCCTCGTTTCAGTCCTGTTTCACTGAACCGGTATAACCTACCATTCCAGCCATGTCTATCTCATGAGATATAAAATCTTTACCCAATGCATTGGAGGGAGATATAGGTCCCACCCATCTCTTAATGAATCCTTTCTTATGTGTTCCACAAAATCATAAATCATACATCATCGCATAACCCATGTAATAAAAATGGGATTCTTAAACAGCATGACATCATAAAACCATTCATATAAGATAAAAGAATTCATAAACATAATTCCATCACAACATAGTCAAATCAATGTAAAAATATGGATAGAAACAGAACCCTTTATTATCTTATATGGAAAATAATTTTGATAAAACACTTGAATTGAATTCTTGAGGAAAATATCCTTTCTTCTTCAAAATCAATTTCTTTTCACAAAACATCATGCAATTTTAAAAGAAAGAGATTTTATTGAAAATAGTCATGAAATATTTTAGAGGAAGCTTCATGAAAATAAGGCTTTATAAAACAGTATAAATCCATTCGTGTCGTATAAGTTAAAAAAAACATTCTTCGTACTTTTGTCAGAAAAGTCAAAAAAGTACCTCGTACGAAAAACGAAAAAAGATTCTTTTCATATCCTTTACTAAAAACTCATAGAAGGGAAAAATTGGATTTAAACAATTGTAGGTGGATGGAAATAATATTACATATTGAGGGAACATGGATGTGGATGATAAAATACACCCCAGTAAATACTTACGAATAAACAATCTCGGATAAAAATGAGATTGTGATATTTCCCTTACCTTAGGTCCGACTTGCTTTGTAAGTGTCCGAACCTCCTGTATAATGATTTAAATCATGTTATTGACTTATTACAGAATCATATTCATTGTTATGATATCATATATGGTTCACTTATGACATTATATTACCCGTTCTTTTGTAAATTCCATGTTAAAGAAGCGTTTTGGGTAAAATCGTTTCATTTATCGTAGGTGTTTTGACTTGTTGTTCTTGACATCATTATTACTTATATCATGATTTACTTACTTCCAGAATATAAAATATGATTTATATATCATATATATTCAGTATATATATATATATATAATAGATAGTTAAATAAAATGAAAAACACCGTTCATGGAGACGGTAGTCCGTACGTACGCATGAACGCTGTTTTACTTTCCTTATTGTCTTGAAATGGAAGTAAGTAGATGACATACATATATATTTATACATAAATCCAGTAGCTTTAAAATGTCATATATTTCATTATTATTTCTTATATATACTTTATAATCATTCTTAAATGGTTAACATGGAGAATGAATCTCATCGCGTCGTGGAGACGGTAGTCCGTACGTACGCACGAGCGATGATATCATTTCTATAAATATTGAATTGGAGTGGAGTGGATTATAAAATATATCAGAATCAATATGATGTTGTAATAACTATGTATAGTTATTCTTTACACCATTATACCCATCCATGTAAGGTGGTGGTGAAAAATAGATTACACCACGGCGTGGAGACGGTATTCCGTACGTACGCACGCGTGGTGATTTCTTTTTCCGTAGGATGGATAGATGGTGAAATAGGGTTGTTTCATACTTATAATAACATATCAGTATATGAGTGATACTGATGTTATTACTTCATAATGAAACAACCTAAGAAGAAGAAGTGGAAGAAGAAATAAAGATGAAAGAATTGGTAACGGTAATTACCTCTTCTTTGAAGTGCCTTTTGGAGACCTCCTCTTAGGGAACTAAAATTGGTCTTTGAGTAAGACCAGAACCTCTAGGATGTTTCTAGGGAAGTGGAGAAGAGATTTTGGCAGGGGTTGGCCGAGCTTGAGTGCTCAAATTGGTGTGAGGAGAAGGGGGAGGAGGTGTCCTTTTATAAGGGAGGAGAGGGGCACCTTAGGAATATCTCAAAATATTATTTTATATTAAAGTCAAAATCGGTTTATAATGGTTCCAAAGGGTCTTATTTCGAAGCTAAAGTGGGGATGGGTCGAAATCCTATCAACCAATAAAATTTAGACAAGTTTAGGATATTATTTTAACCTTATCAATTAGATTTAACTCTAAGTTAAATAATTTAACTTTTACAATGTCTTTTTGTTTTCTTTCACAATATGGTTAATACACTTACTATAACATGCCAAACGAACCCCAAATTGTTTATTATTAATATATATATCCTTATCTAAGTCATTTGGCCGAACCTTAGATTTTTAGGAATAAAATAACAATTAATAATATAATATTTGATTTAAAAACTATTTTGTGTCAATTTTGACACTATTTGATATATGATTTTTGTGAGAGTCATAACAGAATTAAATGTTCAAACCAAGTTAATTAAATCAACATTAATATATCATAGTAACCTATAAAATTAGTGGAATTCATAAAAAATCTCAAATTACATTTATTTTGGTGTTTATAACATCAATTATGTCAATATTTCATTAATAAGATAATTACTGCATCATCGTTGTGTCATAAATAAATTAAATTATTTTATGTCTAAAAATTACAAATAAAATTTCATCATGTAGGAAATCTTTTTATCTTTCTAATGAATATGTACAATCGAATTTATCTTATGTATAACCCCATATTAAAAATGATTTACTTATTAAACTTTGATTTTAACTATTTTAACCTTTCTTTAAATAAATTAATAATAAATGTCCTAATCTAATCCAAGTGGGCCTAAATGGTCATATTTTATTCCTAAGTTTGTTTTTGGTCGAATTACACTTGTCCAATAGAATTAGGACATGTGTTAGGGTAATAGTAATATCATATTTACCCTTAGTTACCCTATTTACTATTAACCGCGGTAAAAAAAGTAAAAAGTTACTATTCACCAGAAAATTATTTTCATCTTATTGAACCACATTTTAGTCCTTGATATTAACCGTGTCTCTCGGATTTTCGAAATTCCATTCACAGAAGCGGTAAAATTAAGTTTTATGCAAAATTCAGTTTTTAACCTACCACTTAGTAGTTTCACTATTCATCAAAAATTGATGTTTTTCAGAACAATGCCAAAATTTCATCCCAAGCTATATTTCATATTCCGAATTCAAAAATGAAGTCTATTTTACCAAATTCATAACATAAAAGTTTCATTAATTAATTTTATAATTAAATCCCGCTATTAAAACACATAGCGTGTTTTTAAGAAACAATATCTATCAAAAGATTGACACTTGTTTATGTCTAGTTTAAATGTGAAATTACATCCAATGACCAACATTGTATTAAATTGTAAAAATATATTCTAAATATACTTTAAAACCACTCAAATTAATAATTTATCACTATTAATTATTTCGATTAAAAAAGTTGTTTTTAATTATAATTTAGTAATTTTTCACTATTCATCAAAATATGAAAGTTATCCGAAAAGTACCAAAATTTCACCCTAGGCTAAATTCGATACTCCGAATCCAAGAATGAAGTTCATTTTGAAAAAATAAGATTTACAGAATTTTAAAATGTGGTTATTACTATTCATAACGGCTAGTTTTAATAATATTTTAATAGCACATCGTTGTTTAGTGAAACTCGGTATTGCGTTTTACACACGCTATCGAGGAAGGTCGCGATTGCATGTAATGCAAGGCAAGACAAGGATGTGTTTTGTGCAAGCTCCTTTTGGTTTAGCGTACAACACAAGACATTAATAAAATTAAAAAGAATATTTCTTTATAAAATATTGGGCTGTTACATTCTACCCCCCTTAAAATGAATTTCGCCCTCGAAATTCGTCGGGGTTATAAATGGTTTACTATTCGAAAGTTTCTTTAATAGAAACCCACATCGTAAAAGGGAATACCAAAACATGGCTTTAAAAACTAAAGTATGAAATGTAACGATTACCCAAATAAACTAATCACTGGGTTTCCACATAGGTGAAAATATGGATATGGAAGAGAAATCTAACCATCATGTTCTGATGGAGAGTGATAGAGAACATGGCTATGGAAAAGCCAGTAATCACAAATCCATAGATTTGTGATGATATAAGGTACCATCTGATTCATCAGGTATAAGATCACTAGGACAACATTTTTGGTTTTCAAGATCATTTCCCTAAAGTTGAAAATTTGCTTAAAATAAATACTTACTTTATTTTGGTACAATCTCACTTTTGTTCGTGCCTTGAACAATTTCTACTTCATCTCTTAAATAAATGAAGTTGAATTTGTTATTTGTGAAGTGTTAGAAGATTATGTGATAGAATGATGGGTCATTCCATCTGTCTCAAACAAAAGGTTAGAAAAAGTTATTAAATATACATAAGTCATTCTATAGTGAGATTAATCACATATGGTTCCTAAAATGGACTTATACTTCATATATCATACTGCTTAATATAATAAAACTAGTTTCTACTAAACAGGGACTTCCTGTAGGCTAGTGGTAGGCGATAAAGGCCAGTCGCACTTCGGTTGTGGGTTCGATTCCTACAGCCTTGTCCGAAGCGATGGGCTGTCGCCCGTCCTGCAGGTTGTCCCTTTTTCTAAAACTACGTTACTATAACATCCCATCAATAATATCGAAAATCTTCTATCCTTAAACAATACTAACTTATGTCCAACATAATCCAGTCTAATCTTTAGGCTTATACATAATACTGCAGTCCACTCTCATAATATAGTGACAACGATTACCAGAGATTTAATATTGTCGTTGATCCCCACATATCATAAGATATGTCTTGTTGGTCACATTCCAAACACACAAAGTCCTTAATCGTGTATTCTCTTGAATACCTTAGTGAAAAAAGTTAACACTTTCCACATACCAAAATCCTCAAAATTCTATATACTCAAACCATGATATCACTTAGTCCTTATATTAATCATGAGCTCATGAATACTATTAAACATTTCATTTTCTCGCATATCATCTTATTTCCAAAAAAAAAAAATCTCAATCACTTTGAATACCACATCAATAAATATTGCAATACTCAATGATACAACATTATTTTGGAATCCCATTACATAAACACTTAATCATTCCACCACATCGTTGTCATATTCAACATTGCCAATAGTGATCGCATGTGATTTCCCTTTGTCCTTTGCCTTCAGTGGTTGCTCATGTTGATCATCACTAACCCTTGGATTAGGGAAATTATTAGCATAATGCCCCATTTCCTTGCACTTGAAGCATTGAAGTGTTGGCGGTGCGTTCTCTGCAGTGTTTGCTTTATTCACATCATTAGAAACCCTTTTTCCATTACTTCGACACTCAGCTGCTCGATGACCTTCTTTTCCACACTTAAAACATTTTCTAGTCCCTTTAAGACAATCTCCACCATGCTTCTTCCCACACTTTGTGCATAAAGAAACATTCATCTTCTTTTCATCATTATTCTGAGATTTCTCCTTGAACTCCATCTTTCGTTTCTTGTCAAAACCATGAGATGGATATGTAACACCAACTTCCATTTCTACCTTGATAGCACAACGCACAATTTCTTCATAGCTACTGAAGTCTCTTATAGCTAATGCCCTTCGAAGACTTGGTTTTAAGCCACTGAAAAATTGATCAACTTTACTTTCAGGTTGAATGATAATTCCAGAAGCATACCTTGCAAGTCTTGTAAAATTTGCTTCATAGGTACCAACAGATTCATCGTCCTTTTGCTTCAGTTCAAGAAACTCTTTCTCCATCTTTGTTCGAAGAATACGAGGGAAGTACTTACTGAAAAACAGGTTCTTGAACTCGTCCCATTCCATGGACTCAATTTCATCTCTTGGCCTCGTATTCTTGATAAGATTCCACCATTGATCAGCTTCACCTTCCAAACGATACACTGCTAAGATGACTTTATCATGTTCAGAACATTGAAGAACTGAAAATATCTTTTCAGTAGTACTAATCCATTGTTCAGCAACTAATGGATCAGTAGACCTACTGAAAGAAGGTGGACGCTGCCTCATGAAGGATTCAACAGAATGTTGCTCCTTTGCTCGTTTGGAAGTCCTGCATGATTCATAGCTTGAGAAAGTTGTGTGAGCATGGCTACAAGATTTTGCATTCCAGCTCCTATATCGTTTGGTTGCTCAGGGGGACAATCATTGCATTGCCCATCACATTCTGCATTAACACGGTTCCTTCGAGTTCCAGCCATCGTCTAAAACCCCAAAAGAATAGTGTGAGAGGCAAAAATCATGCTAGGGAAAACAACATAATAAAGGGGGAGTACCTTCAATATCCAACATCTTAGGTTTAATTCTATGATCGTTAGCGTAATTCTATTACTATAACCTATACGTATACTTATCCCTAGGGACATCCCTAGACATACCTTAGAAATATCTCTAGGGATCTCACTAACGTTTTCGCATCCTAGTTTCCAAAGGTTGACTAAACCTTTCCTCTGATACCAACTGTAGAGACCCGAAGCTTATCGTACATTGACATTACATTACTTTTGCGGAATACTTAGTACATAACAAAAACACACACACAAGGATCGTAATAGTTTAGTGTCTTTGGAAACTCGGAACGTAAACTTCTAATTGTGGTGGAAGATCTTCAACATCTCCCATAAAGATCTTCCTTTTTATACCTAAAACCTTTCTTTATATCCTGGGGAAAAGAAAACATAAAAGGGTGAGCTCAAATGCTCAGTAAGGGTAAACAAAGGAAATATCAATCACATAATTTTCATAAGAACATAACATTTTTTTGGAAATCTTAACCTGCAAAAGAGAGCATAATTTCATAGCATGGGATAAATCATAGTAGTGAAATGAAATCATAACTTAAAACATTACTCATTGTGGCATACACACATAATCATAGAGAATCATTTCTTGTTAGTCAAGACTCATTGCCAAGACTATCTTAGTGGACAAAGTCCCTTTCTGAATCGAGTAATCCTCGTTTCAGTCCTGTTTCACTGAACCGGTATAACCTACCATTCCAGCCATGTCTATCTCATGAGATATAAAATCTTTACCCAATGCATTGGAGGGAGATATAGGTCCCACCCATCTCTTAATGAATCCTTTCTTATGTGTGCCACAAAATCATAAATCATACATCATCGCATAACCCATGTAATAAAAATGGGATTCTTAAACAGCATGACATCATAAAACCATTCATATAAGATAAAAGAATTCATAAACATAATTCCATCACAACATAGTCAAATCAATGTAAAAATATGGATAGAAACAGAACCCTTTATTATCTTATATGGAAAATAATTTTGATAAAACACTTGAATTGAATTCTTGAGGAAAATATCCTTTCTTCTTCAAAATCAATTTCTTTTCACAAAACATCATGCAATTTTAAAAGAAAGATATTTTATTGAAAATAGTCATGAAATATTTTAGAGGAAGCTTCATGAAAATAAGGCTTTATAAAACAGTATAAATCCATTCGTGTCGTATAAGTTAAAAAAAACATTCTTCGTACTTTTGTCAGAAAAGTCAAAAAAGTACCTCGTACGAAAAACAAAAAAAGATTCTTTTCATATCCTTTACTAAAAACTCATAGAAGGGAAAAATTGGATTTAAACAATTGTAGGTGGATGGAAATAATATTACATATTGAGGGAACATGGATGTGGATGATAAAATACACCCCAGTAAATACTTACGAATAAACAATCTCGGATAAAAATGAGATTGTGATATTTCCCTTACCTTAGGTCCGACTTGCTTTGTAAGTGTCTGAACCTCCTGTATAATGATTTAAATCATGTTATTGACTTATTACAGAATCATATTCATTGTTATGATATCATATATGGTTCACTTATGACATTATATTACCCGTTCTTTTGTAAATTCCATGTTAAAGAAGCGTTTTGGGTAAAATCGTTTCATTTATCGTAGGTGTTTTGACTTGTTGTTCTTGACATCATTATTACTTATATCATGATTTACTTACTTCCAGAATATAAAATATGATTTATATATCATATATATTCAGTATATATATATATATAATAGATAGTTAAATAAAATGAAAAACACCGTTCATGGAGACGGTAGTCCGTACGTACGCATGAACGCTGTTTTACTTTCCTTATTGTCTTGAAATGGAAGTAAGTAGATGACATACATATATATTTATACATAAATCCAGTAGATTTAAAATGTCATATATTTCATTATTATTTCTTATATATACTTTATAATCATTCTTAAATGGTTAACATGGAGAATGAATCTCATCGCGTCGTGGAGACGGTAGTCCGTACGTACGCACGAGCGATGATATCATTTCTATAAATATTGAATTGGAGTGGAGTGGATTATACAATATATCAGAATCAATATGATGTTGTAATAACTATGTATAGTTATTCTTTACACCATTATACCCATCCATGTAAGGTGGTGGTGGAAAATAGATTACACCACGGCGTGGAGACGGTATTCCGTACGTACGCACGCGTGGTGATTTCTTTTTCCGTAGGATGGATAGATGGTGAAATAGGGTTGTTTCATACTTATAATAACATATCAGTATATGAGTGATACTGATGTTATTACTTCATAATGAAACAACCTAAGAAGAAGAAGTGGAAGAAGAAATAAAGATGAAAGAATTGGTAACGGTAATTACCTCTTCTTTGAAGTGCCTTTTGGAGAACTCCTCTTAGGGAACTAAAATTGGTCTTTGAGTAAGACCAGAACCTCTAGGATGTTGCTAGGGAAGTGGAGAAGAGATTTTGGCAGGGGTTGGCCGAGCTTGAGTGCTCAAATTGGTGTGAGGAGAAGGGGGAGGAGGTGTCCTTTTATAAGGGAGGAGAGGGGCACCTTAGGAATATCTCAAAATATTATTTTATATTAAAGTCAAAATCGGTTTATAATGGTTCCAAAGGGTCTTATTTAGAAGCTAAAGTGGGGATGGGTCGAAATCCTATCAACCAATAAAATTTAGACAAGTTTAGGATATTATTTTAACCTTATCAATTAGATTTAACTCTAAGTTAAATAATTTAACTTTTACAATGTCTTTTTGTTTTCTTTCACAATATGGTTAATACACTTACTATAACATGCCAAACGAACCCCAAATTGTTTATTATTAATATATATATCCTTATCTAAGTCATTTGGCCGAACCTTAGATTTTTAGGAATAAAATAACAATTAATAATATAATATTTGATTTAAAAACTATTTTGTGTCAATTTTGACACTATTTGATATATGATTTTTGTGAGAGTCATAACAGAATTAAATGTTCAAACCAAGTTAATTAAATCAACATTAATATATCATAGTAACCTATAAAATTAGTGGAATTTATAAAAAATCTCAAATTACATTTATTTTGGTGTTTATAACATCAATTATGTCAATATTTCATTAATAAGATAATTACTGCATCATCGTTGTGTCATAAATAAATTAAATTATTTTATGTCTAAAAATTACAAATAAAATTTCATCATGTAGGAAATCTTTTTATCTTTCTAATGAATATGTACAATCGAATTTATCTTATGTATAACCCCATATTAAAAATGATTTACTTATTAAACTTTGATTTTAACTATTTTAACCTTTCTTTAAATAAATTAATAATAAATGTCCTAATCTAATCCAAGTGGGCCTAAATGGTCATATTTTATTCCTAAGTTTGTTTTTGGTCGAATTACACTTGTCCAATAGAATTAGGACATGTGTTAGGGTAATAGTAATATCATATTTACCCTTAGTTACCCTATTTACTATTAACCGCGGTAAAAAAAGTAAAAAGTTACTATTCACCAGAAAATTATTTTCATCTTATTGAACCACATTTTAGTCCTTGATATTAACCGTGTCTCTCGGATTTTCGAAATTCCATTCACAGAAGCGGTAAAATTAAGTTTTATGCAAAATTCAGTTTTTAACCTACCACTTAGTAGTTTCACTATTCATCAAAAATTGATGTTTTTCAGAACAATGCCAAAATTTCATCCCAAGCTATATTTCATATTCCGAATTCAAAAATGAAGCCTATTTTACCAAATTCATAACATAAAAGTTGCATTGATTAATTTTATAATTAAATCCCGCTATTAAAACACATAGCGTGTTTTTAAGAAACAATATCTATCAAAAGATTGACACTTGTTTATGTCTAGTTTAAATGTGAAATTACATCCAATGACCAACATTGTATTAAATTGTAAAAATATATTCTAAATATACTTTAAAACCACTCAAATTAATAATTTATCACTATTAATTATTTCGATTAAAAAAGTTGTTTTTAATTATAATTTTGTAATTTTTCACTATTCATCAAAATATGAAAGTTATCCGAAAAGTACCAAAATTTCACCCTAGGCTAAATTCGATACTCCGAATCCAAGAATGAAGTTCATTTTGAAAAAATAAGATTTACAGAATTTTAAAATGTGGTTATTACTATTCATAACGGCTAGTTTTAATAATATTTTAATAGCACATCGTTGTTTAGTGAAACTCGGTATTGCGTTTTACACACGCTATCGAGGAAGGTCGCGATTGCATGTAATGCAAGGCAAGACAAGGATGCGTTTTGTGCAAGCTCCTTTTGGTTTAGCGTACAACACAAGACATTAATAAAATTAAAAAGAATATTTCTTTATAAAATATTGGGCTGTTACACCTCCAATATGGTAGCTCAAAAAATATTGACCTTTTCTTCCAAATATGTCTATCATTACCAGATTTCTGTGTCTTTCCCAATGTCACATCAAGGTTTTTCACCCTCTCAAAATACAAATCTGGGGATAAAGGTTTTGGAGCAGTATCAAATTCTTGTGATCCATTGAATGCCTTTTTTAGTCTTATATAAGGGTGATCCATAGGCAAAAACTTTCGATGACCCATGTACACTGTTTTCCTCCCATGATGCAATTGACAATATGACGTCTGTTGTTCGCAAATTGGACATGCTTTATGCCCTTTAACACTGTATCCAGACAAATTTCCATATGCTGGGAAGTCATTTATAGTGAATAGAAGCACTGCATGCAGTTGAAAATATTTCATTTTATAAGAATCATACACCCTAATACCATCAGCCCATAACAGTTTCAAATCATCAATCAGCGGTGACAAGTATACATCAATATCATTGCCGGGTTGCTTTGGACCAGAGATCATGATACTCAACATGACATATTTGCGCTTCATACAAACTTCAGGAGAGAGGTTGTAAATTACCAATAAAACAGGCCATGAACTATGTGTGCTACTGAGGGTTCGGTATGGATTCATTCCATCTGTGCACAAGCCTAGTCTCAGATTTCTAATTTCATTTCCAAATGTAGGGTACTAGGCATCAATTTTCTTCCATTGTGGACAATCAGCTGGATGACGTATTTTTCCATCACATACCCGCTCATCAGCATGCCATCTTAACCTTTTTTCATCATGTGAATTAGCAAATAAACGTTTGAAACGAGGAATTATAGAAAGATACCAAAATACCTTTGAAGGGAGCTTTGTAATCTCTACATCAGCTTGTGATTTTTCTTTCACCTTATACCGTGATGTCCCACATTTAGGACACTCTTTCAGAAATTCATATTACTTCCTATATATAATGCAGTCATTCGGACAGGCATGTATTTTCCTGTATCCCAATCCCATCGGGCATAATATTTTTTTGGCCTTATAATGTGAATCTGGAAGATCGTTATCTTTTGGAAGAATGACTTTCATCAATTGTAGCAGCTCTGTAAAACTTCTGTCACTCCATCCATGTTTCGCCTTCAGGTTAATCAATCTTAACACTGCCGAAAAAACCGTAAAATCTGTACAACCAGGATATAATGGTTTTTCGGCATCACCATATAGACGTGCAACTGTCGGTTCTATCTCAATTTGTTCTGCTACAATATCGCGAATCATTTCTTCAATTCCATCAGAGTTACCATCTTGCGATTCATTATCATCAGTGATATTCTGTCCAGTTTCGCCATGCCAAATCCAAGGGTTGTAACTCGGATTGAAACCATGACAAATCAGATGATCTTTTATCTCTCTACTTTTCAACTTCTTCATATTCATACATTTCAGGCATGGACAGAAAAAAATGTCACTACTTGGAACATTTTGTTTAGCAAATTCCAAAAAGGCATCAACACCTTCCTCATATTCATTGCTCATTCGATGTGCCGTAATCCAACTTCGACTCATTATTACCTATAACAAATAGAAAAAATATATATATATTTTAGATAAGACAAATATATGTTTATATGAAAAAAATCATAATTTGAATGTAAACAATTTTGAAATATAAAACAAATCGATGTGTATTTAAAAAAATATGCTTGAATATTATTTTTTAAACAAAATATAGTAAGATATAACACCCCCCCCTGGACACCACCCCCACCCCCTACCCCCTTGGACACCCCCTGGACACCCCCCAACACCCACCCACACCCTTGGACAGCCCCCCACACCCACCCACCCCCTTGTAAACCCCCCTGGACACCCCCCGACCCCTCTGGATAGCCCCCCGCCCCTCCTGGACACCACCACCACCCCCTACCCCCTTGGACACCCCCCTGGACATCCCCCAACCCTCTGGACAGCCCCCCCACCCACCAGGACAACCCCAAATACCCTCTGGAGAGGCCTCCACCCACTTGGACAGCCCCCCACACCCATCCAACCCCTTGGACACCCCCCTGGACACCCCACCGACCCCTCTGGACAGGCCGCCACCCCCTTGGACAGCCCCCCACACCCACCCATCCCCTTGGACACCACCCTGGACACCCCCCGACCCCTCTGGACAGCCCCCGACCCCTCTAGAAAGCACCCCCACCCCTCCTGGACACAACCCCCCACCCCAGACCTGCTTGGACACCCCCCTGGACACCCCCCAACCCTCTGGACAGCCCCCCCCCCCCCCCCCCGACCCCTCCTAAACACCACCCCCCACCCCCTCCCCCCCTTGGACACCCCCCAACACCCACCCACACCCTTGGACAGCCCCCCACACCCACCCACCCCCTTGTAAACCCCCCTGGACACCCCCGACCCCTCTGGACAGCCCCCCACCCCTCCTGGACACCACCCCCCCACCCCCTACCCCCTTGGACACCCCCCTGGACATCCCCCAACCCTCTAGACAGCCCCCCACCCACCCGGACAACCCCAAATACCCTCTGGAGAGGCCGCCACCCACTTGGACAGCCCCCCGCACCCATCCAACCCCTTGGACACCCCCCTGGACACCCCACCGACCCCTCTGGACAGGCCACCACCCCCTTGGACAGCCCCCCACACCCACCCATCCCCTCGGACACCACCCTGGACACCCCCCGACCCCTCTGGACAGCCCCCGACCCCTCTAGAAAGCACCCCCACCCCTCCTGGACACAACCCCCCACCCCCGACCTGCTTGGACACCCCCATAGACACCCCCCAACCCTCTGGACAGCCCCCCCCCCCCCACCCCTCCTAAACACCACCTCCCACCCCCTACCCCCCTTGGACACCCCCCTGGACACCCCCCAACACCCACCCACACCCTTGGACAGCCCCCCACACCCACCCACCCCCTTGTAAACCCCCCTGGACACCCCCCGACCCCTCTGGACAGCCCCCCACCCCTCCTGGACACCACCCCCCACACCCTACCCCCTTGGACACCCCCCTAGACACCCCCCAACCCTCTTGATAGCCCTCCCACCCCCCTGGAATCACTGAAAATTTACCATAACAAGAAGTTGGGCCATTCAAAGAATGTTTTTAGGTGTGGAGGAAGAACTGAGTTTCAATAGATAGAGAAGGAACTCGACATTAGGTTGTCTATTCCAGGTGTGGATTTGAAGGAGTTAATGTTTGTTCAGTGACCCAAGAGATTGAATCAGAAATTCAGATGTTGTGCCATTTTCTCATGATGAGGATGAATAATTGGTGGGGTTTGACTTTTAAATGGAGAGCTTAGAAGACCATCATATTTTCTATAGATCAGTAAAGGATGTTAGCATCGAACATAAGGTTTAAGGGATGCTTTCAGATCCAAATATGTATGTTGATGGATGCAATGGATCTAGTAGAGGTTCTAGAAAGAATGGTGGTTTTATTTGTTTAGGATAAGTAGTGAAGAAAAAACTAGTTAATTTTTTACTTGCTGAAAAGAGGGTATCTAAAATTTTTAACATGCCGAGGGGAAATCCGGCGAGTCCTCCTCGTGAAACTTTGTTTTCAGGGGGTGAAAATGGTGATGTGATCCCAAATCCATGCACCTATGCCATGGTTGTGTGTGAATAAAGTAGTAACAACTGTAAAAGGGCAACCCATCCAAATGGACACGCCCCAACCCTCTCGGGGATTTATAGAAAACGATGAAAAATTAGTGAAATCATAAAATTAGTCAATATTGCAAGTCGAACTAATAGATCTAGGGATGATAAATAAGATTATGGTGCCAAAACGAGTTAAAAGGGTTCGCAATCGAATAATCTTAGCTAGTTTCAACATAAAATCACAACACACATATATATACTATCCGCGAAAAAAAACGAACGAGTGGGAGGATTACCTGAGTGCTGCGAGTTTAGATGATTGATCCGAGGAGATTAAATATGAGAAACGATGATCGCAAAACGAATCTAAACCCACGAAATGGACGAGCCGATTTGGGTTTACGCGCGAGAGAGACGAGTCGCGACTGTCGAAGGTAAACTCGCGAATGACAATCCACGGGTCTGGGTAAATTTTTAAATGAGTTATCACGTCGGTTATTCAATAACCGACGTTATAATTTTTTTAAAAAAATTTATAACGTCGGTTATTCAATAACCGACATAAAAACCTTCCTCCGATTCTTTTTTTACATCGGTTATTTTATAACCGACGTTATAAAGGCCTCAAAATCCGCGTTTTATTACGTCGGTTATTCCATAACCGACGTCAAAAACATCTGCGGATTCTTTTTTTACGTCGGTTATAAAATAACCGATGTAAAAAGGCCTTCAAAAACCATGTTTTTTACGTTGGTTATTGAATAACCAACGTAACAAACGCCCCCCGCTTCTGTTTTTTACGGCGGTTAATGTATAACCGACGTAAAAAACGAAGCCGCGCGATTAATAACGTCGGTTATTTTTATAACCGACGTTAAAGTTGTACTAAACACAGGTTTTTACGTCGGTTATTAAATAACCGATGTAAAAAACCTCGTTTTACATATTATGACGTCGGTTTTATATAACCGACGTAAAAAATGGTGACGTAAAAAATGTTTTCTGCACTAGTGACTACACTAAAAATGTGTTGGAAGAAGCATTTTCTATGGTGCAATTCTAAGATAAATGTAATTTACTTGTATTAAAACTATCTTTTAGTTCCATGGTTGCAGATCCTATTTTTTGTGATGATACAACATGGAACATCAAGATACACCACACTATAGGCATTCCAATTTTTGTAGAACTAACCAAAACTCCCCCACCAAATTCCATGTCATAGCATCAATCTCCAAACTATAGGGATCATTTGAATATAGGGACTCTACCATATCCACTTCTCAATGGTGTAGCTCTACTAAATATGGAAGTGGCACCAAAGTCCTCCCACATAGGGACTATGTCATATCCCACTATTTCATGTTGAAATCAGCATGCCCTATGACACAACATGCACCTACATGGCACAAGCCCTATTGAAAACCTAGAAAAACTCCACAATTACCCAGATACTCATAGTAATAACTCTTAAACATTAAAATAGAGCATTCCAACTCCCAGAGGGTGTCAAAAATCTTCCAACCATAAACACTTTCCACCCCCTAGAAAGGATCATGTTTCTGGACTCATGAAAAGATAAATCCTTTGTTTCCTTAACAACAATTATCACTCCCACATATCATGGATATCTTTTATTCACTACCAATATACATAGACCAAAGAAATAATTTTACCTTATAGTGACTTATCTTGAAGATCCATAATTTGAAGTGGTTTCTCACCCACATTTATGTCAGGATCAAGGTCAATATCCTCCCATTCAGTCATATGGGAAGTTTCTGGTTGATACCTCTTCAGTTGGGAGACATAAAACACATCATGAAAAAAATCAATAAATATAGAAAGTCAAAATGATATGCCACATTTTCACGGTCATCCATTATCTAAAAGGAACTTACAAACCTATGTTACAACTTACCCTAATTACCCAATTGACGATGTCCCAAGAGAGGTGAATCCTGAAGAAAGACCCAATCACCAACATCAAACTATAATGGCCAAAAATGATAGTCTACAAATAATTTTTGAGGACTCAATGTTGTGAACAATCTCTTGTAAATCAACAATTCCTTTTCTACCATCTCCTGATCAAGGCATTGTGGAATCTTCGAACCATTTCACAAAATAGTAACCAACCCAATTTGACCACATGAACTCAAGTGAACCTCCCCATATGTTATAGGTTACTGACTATAAGTGAGAGTTGATGGGGGAATAATGGGGATACTATTCCCTCATGATCAGAGTGTAGCAAAATGGTTTAATCATAAAAATCAATAGTGGAAGCAAAATATAACTAAATATATGATGATTAAACGTCCATCATATAAGTAACCAACAAATCCCATCCATAAATGTCATGTGAAAAATGATGATCTTGGAATGCTATACAAAAAGTAAATATATAAAGATATACAAGCAGACACTCATATATATAGGTATACCAAAAGAACCAAAAATACTAAAATATAGTCTTTCGATAGAATTAAAAGCTAAATCTAAGTACCATGAAAACCCTATCCCATAATATAATAAAATAATTCATGGGAAATTTGGTGCTTTCTCATGTCCCTACCTGCATCCATGATGTTTGTTCAAGTACCAATCGGTGGCCTGAGTAGGGTGTGAGACAAACTCAGTTGGACACCACCAACGATGTATAATGTCATCCAGTCCATGAATATACATATAATAAATATTTTTAAGATAATAGAAAAAACTATAAATTATGTGTGTTAATAAATAACCCACATAGGTCTGGATTCCCAAGGAACACCCGTCCTCTACTACCTTCTTCAACCTAAGATAGAATATCTCTAAGTAATCAATCATGATTTAATTTATAATTAATTATTTATACCTTTCTCATAGCCCAACCTTCCCCCATGAATCATATCTAAGCCTATATGTATAATAATATTATCATAATAAGTGAGGGTCTGACCAAATCCAAGTGTGTGATTTGTCTTGGAAAATGCATTGTATAATAAATTTAATATTTAATTTCAAAACAACTCAATCCCATCCTTGATATTCACAATTTGGAACCCATATATTTTTATAGGAAAAACATGAACCAATCAACATAAAATCCTATCATAGGCATTCCTCGTAGGAACCCTAGTATCACTCTAGGTGTGGTATAAGTCACTACCCTCAGAGTCCATCCTTGGTAGACCATATAGGGATCCCAATCATCAGTCATGGCATATATGATAATATTTTCTATAATTCCATCATTGAAAGTCCACAAAGGACTCCAAGTATCACTTAGGCATATATAATCCAACTTCAAAATGAGTTTTTCTATGGAATTCATATAATAACCCATGTTTCACCGAAGGTGCATAATAATCATTTCATTATAATTATTTAATTCATCAAGCCTAATGATTATATTTATTTAATTTTTAGTTGCAACCATTATCTCACTCTCGAACAGTAAATATTAATGTTCGTGGTCCTAAATTCTAACCATACCATTTAAGTTCACATTTATTTCAATTGGAAATTACATTTATTTAAATAATTTAACTCGCTTTAGAAGGTGGTCCAAATCATAGCATAGTTTTAGAATTCCTAGCATCACATTAATCCTCACATTAATCATAATTGGTCTCTTCGATTTAAATAACATCTCAACAATAACCAATAAGGACAATGACCAAAGACATAGGTACATGGTCTTGCATTCCCTCTTTATTCAATTTAATTATATTTTAATCATTTCATTTAACATCTCAAAGAATGGTGTAATGAATATACCTCAAAAGATTATTCAAATTCATAATCCACCCATGGTGGTTTTATTCATTTAGAAACAAACATATAGGGGTGGTTAAATTTAAGGTCATTAACCATTAATGAAATATAACTAGTTCTCATGGGTCATATAGGTCAAGCATATCCATTCATTTTATGAATTAAACCATTTAATAAGCATCACTTGGAATATTTAATGTGTGGAATAATGGAAATATATTAACACAATTAATTTTAGTAAAAATCATGAGACCACCTACCACATCTAGGTAGTCGACTCCTTGTCCATTTTTGTCCACTAATCCAGGATATAATGGATGAAATCAAGTAAATAGACAAATTCCCTGGAAATAGGTCTTATGATATCACACAAAAATAAATCTATAGAGAGGAATCAAAATGACTAAATGGTAAATATTAATAGATAAATCATTGGTGGATACCCAATAGGACTAGAGATGGCTTGATCAGAGTTTAAAAGAGAGAGATGTCACCAATACTAACTTCAGTCATGAAGGAATGTTCAAAGGGATTGGAGAGTTTTTATGTGTGGTAAGAGAAGAAAAAAGAGGTAAGAATTAAATATAATAAATGGGGAAATGGTAATTGTCACGACTATTCCCAGTGGGGCCCGAGTTGCAACTCCCCAAGCCCACCTCCAATAGGCCAGAGGCTGGTGACTATCACTGAGTAGGCATGTTACTAACATGGGAGGCATTGCCTATAAACCTGTACACATGCACACACATCTCTAAGCCCACAAAGCTGAAAAGAAAAAACTACTAAAAATGGAAATGCATGAATACACAAACAAAATCTCAACCAACAGAGTACGTTAGGAAAGTAAAGTACTGCAAGTGTAAAACCATGGCCCAAAAGTATAAGCCCACAAAAAGAGAGTCCGTAAAAAATTACAACCTGTAAAGAAAGGTGTCGGGACTGTAATCTCTAGCCGTAGGAACACACCCCGGCCTGTCTGATCTCACTGAGCATCGTCTGGTCCTGGTCCGCCTAGAATCCTGTCAAAAAATCGTTTGTCTGCACAAGACACGACACATGCGGGAAAATCCCGTGCAGGGGTGAGTATAATAATACCCAGTAGGACACCCCGAAACCACAAAGGAATAGAACAAGGGAAAGTACCACAAAGGAAAGATACAGTCATCTCTACACAGTATATGTCTACAGAACATATAACAATAATATCCAAATATACTCATACATGATCAACTACCGTGAAACCACTACTAATATCCAGCTCTAAGATTCCACTAAGCACACAAAAAGTAGAACACACTCCTAAGTCTAAAGAGAGAGAGATATAAAGTACTCATTTCGGGAGAACACACTCCACAAGTACTTGGGAACATGATTCTCGGATGAGGATCACAACCAATAGTCATGGGGTGATACCTAAAACTCAGTCTGAACTAATATTCTAAGCAGAGGATCGGTGCCCGAGCAAATTTGGTCACATCAATACCAAGAACTCTACTTAGGGTGTAACACCCCGAGATTTTATGAAAAATATTATTTTTAATTTCATTAATGTCTTGTGTTGTACGCTACACCAAAAGAAGCTTTCACAACACACATCCTTGACTTTCCTTGCATTACATGCAATCACTACCTTCCTCGATAGCGTGTGTAGTACGCAATACCGAGTTTCACTAAACAACGATATGCTATTAAAATATTATTAAAACTAGCCGTTATGAATAGTAATAACCACTTTTTGAAATTTTGTAAATTTTATTTTTCAAAATGGACTTCATTTTTGGATTCAGAATATCGAAATTAGCTTAGGGTGAAATTTTGGTACTTTTCGGCTAACTTTCATTTTCTGATGAATAGTGAAAATTACTAAATTTTAATTAAAAACAACCTTTTTAATCGAAATAATTAATAGTGATAAATTATTAATTTAAGTGTTTTTAAATTATATTTAGAATATATTTTTACAATTTAATACAATGTTGGTCATTGGATGTAATTTCACATTTAAACCAGACATAAACAAGTGTCAATCTTTTGATAGTTATTATCTCTTAAGAACGCGCTATTTGTTTTGACGACGGAAATTAATTTTTAAATTAATTAATTCAACTGATATGTTTTGAATTTGGTAAAATAGATATCATTTTTGAGTTCATAATATCAAATATAGCTTAGGCCTAATTTTTGGTATTTTTCTGGAAACTTTCATTTTTTGATGAATAGTGAAACCACTAAGTGGTTGTTAAAAAAAATGAATTTTTCATAAAACATAATTTTACCGCTTCTGTGAGTGGAATTTCAAAAATACGAGAGACACAGTTGATGTCAGTAAGTAAAATGTGGTTCAATGAGATGAAAATAATTTTTGGTGAATAGAAACTTTTTACTTTTTTTACCACGGTTAAAAGTAAATAGGGTAATTAAGGGTAAAAATGTTATTATTATTAACCTAACACATGTCCTAATTCTATTTGATAAGTTTCATTCGACCAAAAACAACCTTAGGAATAAATATGACCATTTAGGCCCACTTGGATTAGATTAGGACATTTATTATTAATTTATTTAAAGAAGGGTCAAAATAGTTAAAATCAAAGTTTAATAAGTATATAATTTTTAATATTGGGTCATACATAAGATAAATTCGACTATAAATATTAATTAGAAGGATAAAAATATTTCCTACATAATGGTATTTTATTTGTTATTTTTAGACATTAAAAAAATTAATTTATTTATGACACAAAGATGATGTAGTAATTATCTTATTAATGAAATATTGACATAATTGATGTTATAAATACCACAATAAATGTAATTTGAGACTTTTTATGAATTACACTAATTTTCTAGGTTAATATGACATGTTATTATTGATTTAATTTACTTTTTTTGAACTAATCATTCTGTTATAATTTTTACAAAAATCAATTACTAAATAGTGTCAAAATTGACATAAAATAGTTTTCAAAACAAATATTATATTATTAATTGTTATTTTATTCCTAAAAATCTAAGGTTTGGCCAAATGACTTAGATACGGTTATATATATTAATAATAAACAACTTGGGGTTCTTTTGGCTTCTTATAGTAAGTTTATTAACTTTATAGTGTAAGAACACAAAAAGACACAGTAAAAGTAAAATTATCTAACTTAAAGTTAAATAAAAATGATAAGGTTAAAATAGGAACCTAAACTTGTCTAAATTCTATTGTATGGGAGGATTTAGACCCATCCCCACATTAGATTCTAAATAACTCAATTTGTAGCTATTTAAAACCGAATTTGGCTTTATGATAAAATAATATTTTTAGTTTTTCTAAAGGAGCCCCTCTCCTCCCTTATAAAAGGGCACCTCCTCCCTCTCTTCCTCACACCACTTTGAGCCTTCAAGCTCGGCCAAACCCTACCAAATTATCTTCTCCACTTCCCTAGTAACACCCTAGAGGTCTTTGTCTTCTTAAAAGACCAATTTTAGTGCCCTAAGAGAAAGACTCAAAGAGGCGCTTCAAAGAAGAGGTAATGTCTGTTACCGATTCTTTCATCTTTATTTCTTCTTCCACTTATTCTTATTAGGTTGTTTAATTATGAAGTAATAACATCAGTATCACTCATATACTTATATTTTATTATAAGTATGAAACAAACTTATTTCACCATCTATCCATCCTACGGAAAACGAAATCACCGCGCGTGCGTACGAACGGAATACCGTCTCCACACTGTGGTGTAATCTATTTTCCACCACCACATTACTTGGATGGGTATAATGGTGTAAATAATAACTATATATGATTATTTTAAAGTTATATTGATTCTTAAATAGTATACATACACTCCAATACAATTCCACGATCATGAGAACGATATCATCGCTCGTGCGTACGTACGGACTACCGTCTCCACGACGCATTGAGATTCATTTTCCCCGTTAACCATTCATGAATGATTATAAAGTATATATAAAAAGTAATCATGAAATATATGACATAATAATTATATTGGATTTATGTGTATATATATGTATGTCATCTACTTAATTCCATTCAACTCAATAAGGAAAAGAAAACAGCGTTCATGCGTATGTACGGTCTACCGTCTCCATGAACGGTGTATTTCTTTCCATTTACTGATCTATTATATATATATATATATATATTCTGAATATATATTATATATAAATAATGTTTTATATTCTGGAATTAAGTAATCATGATCTATGTAATCATATGAATAATTACAAGTCAAAACACGGACGACAAATGAAACGATTTTACCCAAAACGCTCTTTAACATGGAATTTACAAAAGAATGGGTAATATAAAGCCATAAGTGAACCATATATGATATCATAACAATGAGTATGATTCTGGAATAATTCAATGACATTATTTAAATCATTATACAGGAGGTTCGGACACTTACGAAGCAAATCGGACCTAAGGTAAGGGATAATTATTCCAATCTCATTCTTATCTGAGATTGTTTATTTGTAAGTATTTACTAGGGGTTATGTTTATTATCCATATCCATATGTTCTCAAAATGTTTTCATAAAATGTTTACTTTACTTCTATGTATGTTTAAAGAAATTTTTACCCTTTTATACTTTTACCACATCGTATGGAAGGAATCTTTCTTTTGTTTACCATACGAGGTACTTTTTGACTTTTCTGACAAAAGTATGAGAAAAATGTTATTTTTAACTTATACGGCGTGAACGGATTTTTACGGTTTTATAAAGCCTTATTTTCATGAAGCTTCCTCCAAAAGATTTGATGACTATTTTTAACAAAATCTCTTTCTTTTAAAATTTCATTTCGTTTTGTGAAAAGAAATTGATTTTGAAGAACAAAGGATATTTTCCTCAAGAATTCATTTCAAGTATTTTATCAAAACCATTTTTCCATCTAAGATGACATTATTTCATATGTGTATGTTTCAAGTATAATGTCTCTATGATTTACATGGTTTCACTTTTCTTTTTATGAAATGATATCCATTTCTTTTATATTGATTATGTACTGATGGGATGAAGTTTATGAAACCCATTTTAGTCATTGGGTTATTATGAATGATGTATGTTTATTTTGTGGAACAAGTAAGAATGATTTCATTATGAGATGGGTGGGACCTATATCTCCCTCCAATGCATTGGGTAAAGATTTATATCTCATGAGATAGACATGGCTGGAATGGCAAGTTAAACTGATTCAGCAATACAGGACTAGAACGAGGAGTGAACTCGATTCAGAAAGGGACTTTGTCCACTAAGATGGTCTTGGCAGCAATGTCTTGGCTACTATGGAAATCATATCATGTGATTAATGGTTGCCACAATTACATGTTTTATTACCATGCTATTTTTCATTCTTAATGTTTCATTATGATCTTTTCCTTGCATACTTCCATGTTTTATGTCATTGCTCAAGCTTTTGATGTTTAAACATTATGTTCATGTTTTTAAGTTCAAATGTATATGGTATGTTTTATTTTATCCATGCTTAACCTTACTGAGCATTTGAGCTCACCCTTTTTATGTTTTATTTTCCCCAGGATATAAATAAAGTTTTTAGGTAATAAAAAAAGGTGGAAGATCTTTATGGGAGATGTTGAAGATCTTTCACCACGATTAGAAGATTGCGTTCCAAGTTTCCAAAGACACTAAACTATTACGGTCCTTGTGTGTCTATTTTTGTTATGTATTAAGTATTCCGCTAAATTAATGTAATGTCCATGTACGTTAAGCTTCGGTTCTCTACAGTTCGTATCAGAGGAAAGGTTTAGTCAACCTATGGAAACTAGGATGCGAAAACATTAGTGAGATCCCTAGAGATATTTCTAAGGTATGTCTAGGGATGTCCCTAAGGATAAGTATACGTATATCATATGGTCCTAGAACTACAGTAACGATCTTAGAATTTAACCTAAGATGTTAAATATTGAGGTTACTCCCCCTTTACTATGTTTCTTTCCCTAGCATGATTTTTTCCTCTCACGCTATTCTTTTTGGGTTTTAGAAAATGGCTGGAAACAGGAAGATTCATCATAATGGAGGATATGAGGGACAATGGAATGATATTCTTCATGAGAAACCAAATGAAACGGGATTTGGAAGTCCAAACATCGTTATTATTCCTAATCAGAAATCTCATAATATGATCAATAATCTCAACTTTGGTAAGTTTCCTGACTCGGCTAATAAGAGAAAGATGGAGTTTCATGATGATCATAGTGGAAAGAAAGTTCAATTTCCCCTATGTAAATCATGTGGGAATAGGCATCAAGGAGAATGTTTCAAAGGAACTGGAAGATGCTTTGGTTGTGGAAAAAAAGGACATAAAGCCAGTAAGTGAAAAGGAAATGGTTCAGTTAACACCATGGATGAGGATAATGGTATTTCTACGACATCAACAATGGTTAAATGTTTTAAATGTGGAATGTAC
This sequence comes from Viscum album, assembly GCA_963277665.1. Classification (NCBI taxonomy): domain Eukaryota; kingdom Viridiplantae; phylum Streptophyta; class Magnoliopsida; order Santalales; family Viscaceae; genus Viscum; species Viscum album. The sequence continues at coordinate 1,069,814,038 of OY728141.1, forward strand.
GGGCATTATGCAAACCAATGCTCTAAGGGAAATCTCATGAAGAGAATCAGTATGGTCGTATGGGTAATATTTATGTTGATGATGATGAAGAGACTACAAATGATATGTGAGATGAAATAATTGTTGATGCTCGGTCAATGGTTTAAGAGGTAGTGGAATGATTACATGTTTATCAAGTGTAATGTTGTATAAGTAATATCTAAGGATTTTTACACTGTTGTCTTTCCTTATGTTTTGAAAGTGTGTGATGAATGGTACCAGTATTTTTGGAAAGTATATGATATGCACATAATGAAGGGATAATAAGATAATGAGAAGTTTGATTGTATTCATGAGCACATGACTGATATAAGGACTGAGTGATATTATGGTTTATTATATAGAAATTTTGGGATTTTGGTATGTGGAAAGAGTTAACTTTTGACAGCATTTATGTATTCACAAAGGTTAAATGGGTAGTCATTTTTCAAGAGAATACATGATTAAGTTATTCACATGTTTGTAATTTGACCAACAAGATATATCTTATGATATATGGGGGATAAATGATGGCATTCAGGTGATTGTTATGTGACATTTCAAGTAATCGTTTTCTTTATACTATGAGCTTGGACCGAAGTATTTTAGATAAGCCTAATGATTGGAATGGATTATGTTGGACATATGCTAGTATTGTTTAAGGATGGAACTTTTATCGATATTACTGATGGGATTTTATAGTAATGTAGTTTTATAAAAACGACAACCTTCAGGACGGGCGATAACCCATCGCATCGGACAAGGCTGTGGGAATCGAACCCACAACAGAATTGCGACTGGCCTTTATCACCTACCACTGGCCTACAGAAAGTCCATGTTTAGTAGAAACTAGTTTTATTATATTAAGCAGTATAATATAAGAAGTATAAGTCCATTTTTAGAACCATATATGATTAATCTCACTATAGATGGACTTATGTATTTTTTGATAACTTTTCTAACCTTTTGTTTGAGACAGATGGAATGACCCATCATTCTATCACATGATCTGCTAACACATCACGAATGAAAAATTCAACTTCATTTATTTAAGAGATGAAGTGGAAATTTTCCAAAGAACGACCAACGGTGAGACTATACCGAAATCACGAAAGTATTTCTTCTAATTTCAATTTCATCAACATTAAGGAAATGATCTTGAAAACCAAAAATATTGTCATATTGCTCATATATGTGATGAATTAGATGGTACCTTATATCATCACAAATCTATGGCTTTGTGATTGTTTTCTTTTTCATAGCCATGTTCTCTACCACTCTCTATCAGAACATGATGGTTAGATTTCTCTTCCATATCCATATTTTCACCTATGTTCTCCTATGTGGAAACCCAGTGATTAGTTAATTTGGGTAACTGTTACGTTTCATACTTTAGTTTTTAAAATCCAAGTTTTGTTATTCCTTTTTACGGTGTGGGTTTCTATTAAAGAAAATTTCGAGTAGTAAACCATTTATAACCCCGACGAATTTCGAGGGCAAAATTCATTTTAAGGGGGGTAGAATGTAACACCCCGAGATTTTATGAAAAATATTATTTTTAATTTAATTAATGTCTTTTGTTGTACGCTACACCAAAAGAATATTGCACAACACAAATCATTGACTTTCCTTGCATTACACGCAATCGCGACCTTCCTCGATAGCGTGTGTAGTACGCAATACCGAGTTTCACTAAACAACGATATGCTATTAAAATATTATTAAAACTAGCCATTATGAATAGTAATGACCCCTTCTTGAAATTTTTTAAATTTTATTTTTCAAAATGGACTTCGTTTTTGGATTTATAATATCGAAATTAGCTTAGGGTGAAATTTTGGAACTTTTTGGCTAACTTTCATTTTCTGATGAATAGAGAAAATTACTAAATTTTAATTAAAAACAACCTTTTTAATAGAAACAACTAATAGTGATAAATTATTATTTTGAGTGGTTTTAAAGTATATTTATAATATATTTTTACAATTTAATACAATTTTGGTCATTGGATGTAATTTCACATTTAAACCAGACATAAACAAGTGTCAATCTTTTGATAGTTATTATCTCTTAAGAACATGCTATTTGTTTTGACGACGGAAATTAATTTTAAAATTAATTAATGCAACTGATATGTTTTTAATTTGTTAAAATAGACATCATTTTTGAGTTCATAATACCAAATATAGCTTAGGCCTAATTTTTGGTATTTTTCTGGAAACTTTCATTTTATGATGAATAGTGAAACCATGAAGTTGTAGTTAAAAAAATGAATTTTTCATAAAACTTAATTTTACCACTTCTGTGAGTGGAATTTCAAAAATCCGAGAGACACGGTTGATTTCAGTAAGTAAAATTTGGTTCAATGAGATGAAAATAATTTTTGGTGAATAGTAACTTTTTACTTTTTTTTACCACGGTTAAAAGTAAATAGGGTAATTAAGGGTAAAAATGTTATTATTATTACCCTAACACATGTCCTAATTCTATTTGATAAGTGTAATTCGACCAAAAACAAACTTAGGAATAAAATATGACCATTTAGGCCCACTTGGATTAGATTATGACATTTATTATTAATTTATTTAAAGAAGGGTTAAAATAGTTAAAATCAAAGTTTAATAAGTATATAATTTTTAATATAGGGTTATACATAAGATAAATTCAACTATAAATATTCCTTAGAAATATAAAAATAATTCCTATATAATGGTATTTTATTTTTAATTTTTAGACATTAAGTAATTTAATTTATTTATGACACAAAGATGATGTAGTAATTATCTTATTAATGAAATATTGACATAATTGATATTATAAATACCAAAATAAATGTAATTTGAGACTTTTTTATGAATTACACATATTTTCTAGGTTAATATGACATGTTAGTATTGATTTAATTAACTTTCTTCGAACTAATCATTCTGTTATGATTTTTACAAAAATCAATTACTAAATAGTGTCAAAATTGACATAAAATATTTTTCAAAACAAATATTATATTATTAATTGTTATTTTATTCCTAAAAATATATGGTTCGGCCAAATGACTTAGATAATGTTACATATATTAATAATAAAAAACATGGGGTTCTTTTCGCTTCTTATAGTATGTTTATTAATTTTATAGTGTAAGAACACAAAAAGACACGGTAAAAGTAAAATTATCTAACTTAAAGTTAAATATAAATGATAAGGTTAAAATAGGAACCTAAACTTATCTAAATTATATTGGATGAGATTATTTAGACCCATCCCCACCTTAGCTTTTAAATAACTCAATTTGTATCTATTTAAAACCGAATTTTTCTTTATAATAAAATAATATTTTTAGTTTTTCCAAAGGAGCCCCTCTCCTCCCTTATAAAAGGGCACCTCCTCCCTCTCTTCCTCACACCACATTGAGCCTTAATGCTCGGCCAACCCCTGAAAAATTCTCTTCTACACTTCCCTAGTAATATCCTAGAGGTCCTGGTATTCTTCAAAGACAAATTTTAGTGCCCTAAGAGGAAGACTCAAAGAGGCGCTTCAAAGAAGAGGTAATGTCTGTTACCGATTCTTTCATTTTTATTTCTTCTTCCACTTATTCTTATTAGGTTATTTCATTATGAATTAATAACATAAGTATCACTCATATACTTATATGTTATTATAAGTATGAAACAACCTTATTTCACTATCTATCCATCCTACAGAAAACAAAATCACCGCGCGTGCATACGTACGGAATACTGTCTCCACGCTGTGGTGTAATCTATTTTCCAGCACCACCTTACATGGATGGGTATAATGGTGTACATAATAACTATATATAATTATTCTAAAGTGATATTGATTCTGAAATAGTATACATACACTCCAATACAATTCCATGATTATGATAATGATATCATCACTCGTGCGTACGTACGGACTACCGTCTCCACGACGCGATGAGATTCATTCTCCCCGTTAACCATTCATGAATGATTATAAAGTATATATAATAAGTAATCATGAAATATATGACATAATAATGATACTGGATTTATGTGTATATATATTTATGTCATCTACTTAATTCCATTCAACTCAATAAAGAAAAGAAAACAGTGTTCATGCGTACGTACGGTCTACCGTCTCCATGAACGGTGTATTTCATTCCATTTACTGATCTATTATATATATATATATTCTGAATATATATTATATATAAATAATTTTTTATATTCTGTAATTAAGTAATCATGATCTAAGTGATCATATGAATAATTACAAGTCAAAACACGGACGACAAATGAAACGATTTTACCCAAAACGCTCTTTAACATTGAATTTACAAAAGAATGGGTAATATAAAGTCATAAGTGAACCATATATGATATCATAACAATGAGTATGATTCTATAATATGTCAATGACATTATTTAAATCATTATACAGGAGGTTCAGACACTTACGAAGCAAATCGGTCCTAAGGTAAGGGATAATTATTCCAATCTCATTCTTATCCGAGATTGTTTATTCATAAGTATTTACTGGGGTTATGTTTATTATCAATGTCCATATGTTCTCAAAATGTTTTCATAAAATGTTTACTTTAATTCCATGTATGTTTAAAGACATTTTTACCCTTTTCTACTTTTACCACATCGTATGGGAGGAATCTTTCTTTTGTTTACCATACGAGGTACTTTTTGACTTTTTTGACAAAAGTACGAGAAAAATGTTATTTTTAACTTAAACGGCGTGAACGGATTTTTACGGTTTTATAAAGCCTTATTTTCATGAACCTTCCTCCAAAATATTTCCTGACTATTTTCAACAAAATATCTTTCTTTTAAAATTTCATGACTTTTTGTGAAAACAAATTGATTTTGAAGAAGAAAGGATATTTTCCTCAAGAATTCATTTCAAGTGTTTTATCAAAACCATTTTTCCATCTAAGATGACATTATTTCATATGTGTATGTTTCAAGTATAATGTCTCTATGATTTACATGGTTTCATTTTTCTTATTATGAAATGATATCCATTTCTTTTATATGGATTATGTGTTGATGGGATGATGTTTATGAAACCCATTTTAGTCATTGGGTTGTTATGAATGATGTATGTTTATTTTGTGGCACAAGTAAGAATGATTTCATTATGAGATGGGTGGGACCTATATATCTCTCCAATTAATTGGGTAAAGATTTATATCTCATGAGATATACATGGTTGGAACGGCAAGTTAAACCGGTTCAGTAATACAGGACTGGAACGAGGAGTGAACTCGATTCAGAAAGGGACTTTTTCCACTAAGATGGTCTTGGCAGCAATGCCTTGGCTACTATGGAAATCATATCATGTGATTAATGGTTTCCACAATTACATGTTTTATTCCCATTCTATTTTATCATTCTTAATGTTTCATTATGATCTATGCCTTGCGTACTTCCATGTTTTATGTCATTGCTCAAGCTTTTGATGTCTAAACATTATGTTCATGTTTTTAAGTTCTAATGTATATGGTATGTTTTATTTTATCCATTCTTACCCTTACTGAGCATTTAAGCTCACTCTTTTTATGTTTTCTTTTCCCTAGGATATAAAGAAAGGTTTTAGGTAAGAAAAAATAGGGGGAAGATCTTTATGGGAGATGTTGAAGATCTTTCACCACTATTAGAAGATTACGTTCCAAGTTTCCAAAGACACTAAACTATTACAGTTCCTGTGTGTCTGTTTTTGTTATGTATTAATCATTCCACTAAATTAATGTAATGTCCATGTACGTTAAGCTTCGGGTATCTACAGTTGGTATCAGAGGAAAGGTTTAGTCAACCTTTGGAAACTAGGATGCGAAAACATTAGTGAGATCCCTAGAGATATTTCTAAGGTATGTCAAGGGATGTCCATAAGGATAAGTATACGTATAGGATATGGTCCTAGAACTACGGTAACAATCTTAGAATTTAACCTAAGATGTTAGATATTGAGGGTACTCCCCCTTTACTGTGTTTCTTTCCCTAGCATGATTTTTTCCTCTCACACTATTCTTTTTGGGTTTTAGAAAATGGATGGAAACAGGAAGATTCATGATAATGGAGGATATGATGGACAATGGAATGATATTATTCATGAGAAACCAAATGAAACGGGATTTGGAAGTCCAAACATCGTTATTATGCCTAATCATCAATCTCATAATATGATCAATAATATCAACTTTGGTAAGTTTCCTGACTCGTCTAATAAGAGAAAGATGGAGTTTCCTGATGATCATAGTGGAAAGAAAGTTCAATTTCTCCTATGTAAATCATGTGGGAAGAGGCATCAAGGAGAATGTTTCAAAGGAACTCGAAGATGCTTTGGGTGTGGAAAATAAGGACATAAATCCAGTAAGTGAAAAGGAAAAGGTCCAGTTAACACCATGGATGAGGATAATGGTATTTCTACGACATCAACAATGGTTAAATGTTTTAAATGTGGAATGTACGGTCATTATGCAAACCAATTCCCTAAGGTAAAGTCTCATGAAGAGAATCAGTATGGTCGTATGGGTAATATTTATGTTGATGATGATTAAGAGACTACAAATGATATGTGAGATGAATGAATTGTTGAAGCTCGGTCAATGGTTTAAGAAGGTAGTGGAATGATTACATGTTTATCAAGTGTAATGTTGTATAATTAATATCTAAGGATTGTTAGACTGTTGTCTTTCCTTATGTTTTGAAAGTGTGTGATGAATGGTACCAATATTTTTGGAAAGTAGATGATATGCGCATAATGAAGGGATAAGAAGATAATGAGATGTTTGATTGTATTCATGAGCTCATGACTGATATAAGGACTATGTGATATTATGGTTTGATTATATAGAAATTTTGGGATTTTGGTATGTGGAAAGAGTTAACTTTTGACAACATTCATGTTTTCACTAAGGTTAAATGGGTATTAATTTTTCAAGAGAATACATGATTAAGTTATTCAGATGTTTTTAATTTGACCAACAAGATATATCTTATGATATATGGGGGATAAATGATAGCATTCACGTGATTGTTATGTGACATTTCATGTAATCATTTTCTTTATACTATGAGCTTGGACCGAAGTATTTTAGATAAGCCTAAAGATTGGAATGGATTATGTTGGAAATATAATACTATTGTTTAAGGCTAGAACTTATTTTGATACTACTGATGGGATTTTATAGTAATGTAGTTTTAGAAAAAGGACAACCTGCAGGACGGGCGACAGCCCATCGCGTCGGACAAGGCTGTGGGAATCGAACCCACAACCAAAGTGCGACTAGCCTTTATCGCCTACCACTGGCCTACAGGAAGTCCCTGTTTAGTAGAAACTAGTTTTATTATATTAAGATGTATAATATAAGAAGTATAAGTCCATTTTAGAAACCATATATGATTAATCTCACTATATATGGACTTATGTATTTTTTGATAACTTTTCTAACCTTTTGTTCGAGACAGATGGAATGACCCATCATTCTATCACATGATCTGCTAACACATCATGAATGAAAAATTCAACTTCATTTCTTTAAGAGAAGAAGTGGAAATTTTCCAAAGAACGACCAACGGTGAGACTATACCAAAATCACAAAAGTATTTCTTCTAATTCCAATTTCATCAACATTAGGGAAATGATCTTGAAAACCAAAAATATTGTCCTATTGCTCTTATATCTGATGAATTAGATGGTAACTTATATCATCACAAATCTTTGGCTTTGTGATTGTTGGGTTTTTCATAGCCATGTTCTCTACCACTCTCTATCAGAACATGACAGTTAGATTTCTCTTCCATATCCATATTTTCACCTATGTTCTGCTATGTGGAAACCCAGTGATTAGTTAATTTGGGTAACCGTTACATTTCATACTTTAGTTTTTAAAGCCAAGTTTTGGTATTCCTTTTTATGATGTGGGTTTCTATAAAAGAAAATTTCGAGTAGTAAACCATTTATAACCCCGACGAATTTCGAGGGAGAAATTCATTTTAAGAGGGGTAAAATGTAACACCCCAAGATTTTATGAAAAATATTCTTTTTAATTTCATTAATGTCTTTTGTTGTACGCTACACCAAAAGAAGCTTGCACAACACACATCCTTGACTTGCCTTGCATTACACGTAATCGCGACCTTCCTCGATAGCGTGTGTAGTACGCAATACCGAGTTTCACTAAACAACGATATGCTATTAAAATATTATTAAAACTAGCCATTTTGAATAGTAATAACCACTTTTTGAAATGTTTGAAATTTTATTTTTCAAAATGGACTTCATTTTTTGATTCTGAATATCGAAATTAGCTTAGGGTGAAATTTTGGTACTTTTCGGCTAACTTTCATTTTCTGATGAATAGTGAAAATTACTAAATTTTAATTAAAAACAACCTTTTTAATCGAAATAATTAATAGTAATAAATTATTAATTTTTGTGGTTTTAAAGTATATTTAGAATATATTTTTACAATTTAATACAATTTTGGTCATTGGATGTAATTTCACATTTAAACCAGACATAAACAAGTGTTAATCTTTTGATAGTTATTATCTCTTAAGAACACGCTATTTTTTTTGACGACGGAAATTAATTTTTAAATTAATTAATGCAACTGATATGTTTTGAATTTGGTAAAATAGACATCATTTTTGAGTTCATAATATCAAATATATCTTAAGTATAATTTTTGGTATTTTTCTGGAAACTTTCATTTTTGATGAATAGTGAAACCACTAAGTGGTAGTTAAAAAAAATGAATTTTTCATAAAACATAATTTTACATCTTCTGTGAGTGGAATTTCAAAAATCCGAGAGACACGGTTGATGTCAGTAAGTAAAATGTGGTTCAATGAGATGAAAATAATTTTTGGTCAATAGTAACTTTTTACTTTTTTTTACCACGGTTAAAAGTAAATAGGGTAATTAAGGGTAAAAATGTTATTATTATTACCCTAAAACATGTCCTAATTCTATTGGATAAGTGTAATTCGACCAAAAAAAACCTTAGGAATGAAATATAGCCATTTAGGCCCACTTGGATTAGATTAGGACATTTATTATTAATTTATTTAAAGATGGGTTAGAATAGTTAAAATCAATGTTTAATAAGTATATAATTTTTAATATAGGGTTATAAATAAGATAAATTCGACTATAAATATTAATTAGAAATATAAAAAGATTTCCTACATAATCGTATTTTATTTTTAATTTTTATACATTAAATAATTTAATTTATTTATTACACAAAGATGATGCGGTAATTATCTTATTAATGAAATATTGAAATAATAGATGTTATAAATACCAAAATAAATGTAATTTGAGACTTTTTATGAATTAAAATAATTTTTTAGGTTAATATGACATGTTAGTATTGATTTAATTAACTTTTTTCGAACTAAACATTCTGTTATGATTTTTACAAAAAACAATTACTAAATAGTGGAAAAATTGACATAAAATAGTTTTTAAAACAAATATTATACTATTAATTGTTATTTTATTCCTAAAAATATAAGGTTAGGCCAAATGACTTAGATAAAGTTATATATATTAATAATAAACAACTTGGGGTTCGTTTGGCTTCTTATAGTAAGTTTATTAACCTTATAGTGTAAGAACACAAAAAGACACGGTAAAAGTAAAATTATCTAACTTAAAGTTAAATATAAATGATAAGGTTAAAATAGGAACCTAAACTTCTCTAAATTCTATTGGATGAGAGTATTTCGACCCAACCCCACATTATCTTCGAAAGAACTCAATTTGGAGCTATTTAAAACCAAATTTGGCTTTATAATAAAATAATATTTTTAGTTTTTTCAAAGGAGCCCCTCTCCTCCATTATAAAAGGGCACCTCCTCCCTCTCTTCCTCACACCACTTTGAGCCTTCAGGCTCGTCCAATCCCTGAAAAATTCTCTTCTCCACTTCCCTAGAAACATCCTAGAGGTCCTAGTCTTCTTCAAAGACCAATTTTAGTGCCCTAAGAGGAAGACTCAAAGAGGTGCTTTAAAGAAGAGGTAATGTCTGTTACCGATTCTTTCATCTTTATTTCTTCTTCCACTTATTATTCTTAGGTTGTTTCATTATGAAGTAATAACATCAGTATCACTCATATACTGATATGTTATTATAAATATGAAACAACCTTATTTCACCATCTATCCATCCTATGGAAAACGAAATCACCGCGTGTGCGTACGTACGGAATACCATCTCCACGCCGTGGTGTAATCTATTTTCCACCACCACCTTACTTGGATGTGTATAATGGTGTACATAATAACAATATATGATTATTGTAAAGTGATATTGATTCTGAAATATTATACATACACTTCAATACAATTCCACGATCATGAGAACGATATCATCGCTCGTGCGTATGTACGGACTACCGTCTCCACGACGCGATGAGATTCATTCTCCCCGTTAACCTTTCATGAATGATTATAAATTATATATAATAAGTAATCATGAAATATATGAAATAATAATGATACTGGATTTATGTTTATATATATTTATTTCATCTACTTAATTCCATTCAACTCAATAAGGAAAATAAAACAGCATTCATGCGTACGTACTGTCTACCATCTCCCTGAACGGTGTATTTCTTTCCATTTACTGATATATTATATATATATATATATATATTGAATATATATTATATATAAATCATGTTTTATATTTTGTAATTAAGTAATCATGATCTACGTAATCATATGAATAATTACAAGTCAAAACACAGACGACAAATCAAACGATTTTTCTCAAAATGCTCTTTAACATGGAATTTACAAAAGAACGGGTAAAATAAATCCATAAGTGAACCATATATGATATCATAACAATGAGTATGATTCTGGAATATGTCAATGACATTATTTAAATCATTATACATGAGGTTCAGACACTTACGAAGCAAATCGGACCTAAGGTAAGGGATAATTATTCCAATCTCATTCTTATCCGAGATTGTTTATTCATAAGTATTTACTAGGGGTTATGTTTATTATCCATGTCCATATGTTCTCAAAATGTTTTCATAAAATGTTTACTTTACTTCCATGTATGTTTAAAGACATTTTTACCCTTTTCTACTTTTACCACATCGTATGGAAGGAATCTTTCTTTTGTTTACCATACAAGGTACTTTTTGACTTTTCCGACAAAAGTACGAGAAAAATGTTATTTTTAACTTATACGGCGTGAACGGATTTTTACGGTTTTATAAAGCCTTATTTTCATGAATCTTACTCTAAAATATTTCATGACTATTTTCAAGAAAATCTCTTTCTTTTAAAATTTCATGACGTTCTGTGAAAAGAAATTTATTTTGAGGAAGAAAGGATATTTTCCTCAAGAATTCATTTCAAGTGTTTTATCAAAACCATTTTTCCATCTAAGATGACATTATTTCATATGTGTTTGTTTCAAGTATAATGTCTCTATGATTTACATGGTTTCACTTTTCTTATTATGAAATGATATCCATTTCTTTTATATGGATTATGTGCTGATGGGATGATGTTTATGAAACCCATTTTAGTCATTGGGTTATTATGAATGATGTATGTTTATTTTGTGGCACAAGTAAGAATGATTTAATTATGAGATGGGTGGGACCTATATCTCCCTCCAATGCATTGGGTAAAGATTTATATCTCATGAGATAGACATGGATGGAAATGCATGTTAAACTGGTTCAGTAATACAGGACTGGAATGAGGAGTGAACTCGATTCAGAAAGGGACTTTTTCCACTAAGATGGTCTTGGCAGTAATACCTTGGCTACTATGGAAATCATATCATGTGCTTAATGGTTTCCACAATTACATGTTTTATTCCCATGCTATTTTATCATTCTTAATGTTTCATTATGATCTATGCCTTGTGTACTTACATGTTTTATGTCATTGCTCATGCTTTTGATGTTTAAACATTATGTTCATGTTTTTAAGTTCAAATGTATATGTTATGTTTTATTTTATCCATGCTTACCCTTACTGAGAATTTGAGCTCACCCTTTTTATGTTTTCTTTTCCCCAAGATATAAATATAGGTTTTAGGTAAGAAATAAAAGGGGGAAGATCTTTATGGGAGATGTTGAAGATCTTTCACCACGATTAGAAGATTACGTTCCAAGTTTCCAAAGACACTAAACTATTACGGTCCTTGTGTGTCTGTTTTTGTTATGTATTAAGTATTCTGCTAAAGTAATGTAATGTCCATGTACGTTAAGCTTGGGGTATCTACATAGGGTTTCGGGAATGAATAGAGGATCCGGCTCCAAGTCTCACAGAGGGGATTCCAACAACTCTATTCAGGAAGTCCTGCTAAAGGGATCACACTCTTGTATATAGGAAATGATACCTGGAACCTTCAGGAGAAAGACCAATGGGACGAACCCTAAGGAAACAAGCTTAAGTCACAGAAGGAAACTGGCTGAAGCCATGTAATATTGGTTACACGGCGTGTAGTATGGTTACATGTCATGTTCCTTGACCCCGGGTGCTACCCATGTAATGGACCTTTTCATCCGTCCAGGTTGTGTAAAACTAGACTACACGGCGTGTAGTAGGCTTACATGCCGTGTTCCTTGACTCCGGGCACTGCCCGTGTAAATGACCCGTGTCAGACGTCTAAGTCGTAAAGGAAAGCCTATACACAGCGTGTAAGTCAAAGCAGACGTCGTGTCCTGCTAATTGGGAAACACCCATGTACTCTGGCCGAATGCCCGTACACGGTGTCTGTGTCCGTGTTGTCTTTCCATGTACCAGTACATGGGGTATCCCGTGTATGTGGTCGGGTCTAGACGGAGAAGCGTATACACGGTGTGTCCTTGGTCTTGTTCCCAACCTATTTCTGTGTACTCTCGGAGTACACGCCAGTTAAATCCATCGACAAACACACGCCGTGTAGCCCACACTACATGCCATGTAGTCACGATTTTTCCAAAATCATTGTCTTCCTCCGTGCACCTCGGCCAAATCTCTGGTTCTTGATCCAACCATTAGATCATCATGAAACTCCGTATTTGGGGTCATCCCATCCCTAAGAAACTAATTCCGTCAGTTTCGGGCTTCTGATCGGCCTTGATAGCACGTCCTGATCCACTCGCATGAAAATGCTCGAAGAACGGGAATTTCCGAACCACATCGATTTTTCCACCATCGTCGCTGTCGGACCTCCACTAGGTTATCTCGATGTTTGATCATTGATTTCAGATCATTGTGCCAACAAAAAAATGTGCAATGATCGATTTCCTCCAAGAACGTGTAGAATTCACATGAAGAATGTGTAGGAACCGGGAGAGAAAAACACAACAATCGAGAGGGACGAACCTCGATTGATGTTCGTGTCGATCTTGGTCGTCACCGTTATAAGGTTGAACAAAAACCAAATTAATTTCAACAATCAAATCCCCACGATTCCCGTAAATAGCCCATCCAGCAAAATGACCGATCCGTGGGCTAATCTGTTCGTGTATTACTCTGCATTCATCATAGGAATCAAGAATGGGGAAAGGAAATCATCAAACAAACATCCTACCTGGATCTGTGGCGTTCGTTGGTGAAAATCGTCAAGAATGTCGTCGCCGCGTAGGGAGGTTTTCTCCAGATCCTCTGAGCATCCAATGGTTTCCGGGTTATGAGGTTTGTAACCTTGGACCCCTGTGCAAGACTTTATTAAAAAGGGATAAATGATATCTATTACAACAAATTTAAAAATATTTCGCTGCAGAATAAAATATTTTTATTAAATATTTTATTACTGTTATGTCCAAAAACTAGATTTCACCACCAACCTGCGCCGGCCGATGTTAGGCCTCACCTAAGGTAAAATCGTTGTTCTGAATGCAACGGTGCCCTCGGATTTCTGATCCGAGAACCCGTTCAAGAGTTATTCCACCTTTTTAGGAAAGACCGCACGCGTGTGTAATTTAATTATTAAATTAAATTCCAACATTTGTCTCGGGCTCACCGGACCTCAGAACTGTATGCTGTCTCGAAGACTGATCTCAAAATGATTCCAACATAATATTAAATTAAAACATTGTAAAAAAACTACGAGACATTACATCACACCCACATTATGGCTTTTACGTCCCTGAAAAGACAAAACAAAGTCTACTCAAAACGAGGTGGGTACTACACACGAATCTGAGCCTCCCGCTCCCACGTGCTCTCCTGGAGATTCCTATGGTACCACCAGACATGCACCAAGGGAATTTATCACCCACAAAGGACCTTCTCCTGCCGATCCTCGATCTCCACAGGGTAATCAGCAAAGGTCGCTCCATCATCAATGTCCATCTCTCCCCAGTCGATGACGTGCGATGGATCATGCACGTACCTCTCTAGTTGTGACACATGGAAGACATTGTGCACCCGGTCTATTTGAGGAGGTAGAGACAAGCGATACACCACCTCGCCAACTCTACTCAGAATCTGGAAAGGTCTGATGAACCTTGGAGATAGCTTTCCGCCTTGGCCAAACCTCCGCAATCCCCATCGAGGTGAGACCTGAAGGAACACATGGTCTCCCTCCTCGAACTTCAAGGGTCTCCACCTCCTGTCGGCATAAGACTTTTGCCGACTCTATGCAGTCTTCATCCGCTCCTGGATGTCTTGCACCTTCTATATAGTAGCTCTCACCATCTCTGGTCCCATGATTACTGACTCTCCTGGGTTAGTCCAGCAAAGTGGTGACCTGCAAGGTCGCCTGTACAAAGCCTCTAATGGTGCCATACCAATAGTGGAATGATAAATTCTGTTGTAATCAAAATCCACCAGTGGTAGGTGATCCTCCCAGCTACGACCGAAGTCTAGTATGCAAGCTCGAAGCATATCCTCTAGAACCTGGTCGGTCTGCTCTATCTGACCATCAGTCTGGGGATGAAACATTGTGCTCAAGCTTAACTGACTCCCAAAAGCATCATGAAATCCCTTACACAACTGGGATGTGAAACGAGCATCATGATATGAGACGATCGTGGATGGCACTCCATGAAGTCAAACTATCTCCTACACATAGAGGCGTCCCAAGCTCTCTACTAAACTCTCCTCCTGTATGGCTAGGAAGTGGGATGACTTGGTGAGTTGATCAACGATCACCCAAGTGGAATCATGTCCCATGGACGTATGTGGTAAACCCATCATGAATTCCATGGATATATCATCCCACTTCCACTCTGTCACCTCAAGGGGTTGAGTCAAACCTCCTGGAACCAAGTGCTCAGCCTTTACTTGCTGACAAGTAAGGCACCGAGAAACAAACTCTACCACACTCTTTTTCATTCCTGGCAACCAGAACTGATGTCAGAGGTCCTGGTACATCTTTGCCACACCTGGATGCACCACCAAAGGAGATTTATGGAACTCCCTTAGAACCTCCTCCCGCAACATCACTAACACTACTATATTCCCTATGAAATGAACAACATGATCCCCACCTTCTGAATATCCATCGGCAGCATCACCCGTGGATATTTGAGCACGTAGAGTCTCACAGCTAGCATCCTCAAGTTATGCTTCCCTGACTCGCTGCAAGAGCGGAGGGGTAACAACCATCGACTGAAGGTAAGCACCCTCATCTCTATCCACGAAGGATAACTGTAAGGAGGCCAATTGCCTTGTCGCCTCATCCAACAACTTCAAACTGGATTTTTTGCTGAGAGCATCTACCACAACGTTCCCCTTCCCAGGTGTGTAAACGATCTCAAAGTCGTAATCCTGGAGGAACTCAAGCCATATTCTTTGTCTCAAATTTAGATCCTTCTAGGAAAAGATATATCTGATACTTTTGTGATTAGAGTAGACGGTAAACCACTCGCCCATCAGGTAGTGCTGCCACATCTTCAACGTGAAGACCACCACTGCCAAATCAAGATCATGGGTCATGTAGTTCTGATCGTGTGGCCTCAACTGATGTGATCCATAGGCAATCACTTCTTGCCTCTGGATCAGGACACAACCAAGCCCGGTTCCTGATGCATCGTAGAACACTATGTACTCGACACCCTACTCTGGTAATATCAAGATTGGGGCACTCGTCAAACTCTGTCTCAACTGCTAGAAAGCCTGCTGGAATCCCTCAGTCCATGCGAAAGGCTTCCCCTTTCAGTTAAAAGATGTCATGGGTGCTAAAATTCTGGAGAAATCAAGAATGAATCTCCGATAGTAGCCTGCCAACCCAAGGAAACTCCGCACCTCTATCACGCTCTGGGGTGGCTTCCATGCTAGCACTACCTCCACCTTGGTTGGGTCCACTGCCACACCATTTGCTGAGATAATGTGTCCCAGAAAGTGGACCTCTTGTACCTATAACTGACACTTCGAGAGTTTCCCATACAACTAGTTCTCTCTGAGTGTGTCCAAAACCATCCTCAGGTGTCTCGCGTGCTCCTCCTTGGATGCAGAGTACACAATGATACCATTGATTAAGACCACTATGAACCGATCTAGATAGGGCTGAATGATCCAGTTCATGAGTCCCATAAACATTTCCGGGGTCTTCGTCATGCCGAAGGGCATCACCAAGTACTCAAAGTGACCATAGCAACATCTGAAAGCCATCTTTGGTACATCCTCATCCCGTACTCACAACTGATGATAGCCTGATTGTAGATCAAACTTCGAGAACCATCATTCCCTTCTTAACTGGTCGAAGATGTCAGTGATCCTAGGTAGTGGATACTGATTCTTCATGGTCACCTGGTTCAAGCGCCGGTAATCCACACATAGCCTCAAGCTCCCGTCTACGTTCTTGGAAAATAGCACTGGGGCCGCCCAGGGTGAAACACTGCGTC
This sequence comes from Viscum album, assembly GCA_963277665.1. Classification (NCBI taxonomy): domain Eukaryota; kingdom Viridiplantae; phylum Streptophyta; class Magnoliopsida; order Santalales; family Viscaceae; genus Viscum; species Viscum album. The sequence continues at coordinate 1,069,830,877 of OY728141.1, forward strand.
TCACAAAGCCCTTCTTCTACAAGTCTTCCAGCTGCCCCCTCAGCTCAAGAAGCTCTACAGGAGCCATCCGATATGCTGATGCTGATATCGGTGTCGTCCCGGGTTGCAACTCAATGTAGAAATCTATCTCTCGATGGGGAGGTAGTCCGGGGACATCCTATGGAAAGACGACCTCGTACTCAACCACTACTTCTGGAAACTGGAAACTCGTAACATCTGATACTCTCCAAGGGAAAGGCTATCCAACTGATGTGAAATCAGTTGTGCCTTCCTATGCACGATTCCATCCTGTGCCGCCTGGGAATCTCTTTCACCGAAAAAAGAGAACCTCGTTCCATCACTGTAGACACACCGCACCTTTCACCTAAAACAGTCAATCTGGGCATGAGCTGTGGATACCAATCCATACCAAGAATGACATTGTAAGGCCTCAACGCTACCACCAAGAGGTTCCAACCGAAGCTCATGCCTCCATGGGTCAGGTCACATTGTCTGCAAAGGTGTGTGATCTCTGAATCTTCCCCAGTCGGTGTTTCTAATCCTAAGGGTCGAGTCAACGGCTCAACTGGAATCTCAAGGTCTCAAAAAAGATAAGCAGCCAGAAAGGAATGACTAGAACATGTGTCAATAATTATGGTAGCCAAAGTAGAAAAGACACAGATCGTACCTCTAATCATTCTGGGAGTACTTGGGTCATACCCCTCTGCCGCCTGTAGTTGTCCCTACCTCTGTCCACCAGCTCCCTGAGCCTGGGGTGGACCTCCTGGGGGTGGTGGTAAAGGGTCAAAACGTCGACCACCTTCAGCTGCTCTCCCAGCTCCTATACTGCGTCTTCTTCCCCATGGATCTGTCTGCTCCACACGTTGCCTCTACCTTGGTGGCCCATCCACTGCTCCCATTTCAGTAGTATAGTGGGTCAGACAATCTAGAGCTAGATGTCCCCTGCCATCACATGAGTAGCATCGCCTCTCTCGAGGCTGGCTGGATGCGCCCTGTGAACCCTGTACGGTAGATCCCCTATCATGGGATCTCCTCTGAAAATGTCTCCCACCCCTGGGTCCCGGGCATCGGCTACCTGCTGCAGAGGTCTCTGCTCCAGCTCGCCAACTACTGACAACTGTCAATTTTCCCTGCTTTTTCAAGAAGTTCTCGACCACCAAAGCATGCTCGATCACCCCAGCCTAAGTAGGAATTATCATAGGGATGATGCTATCTCAGATATCTCTGTGCAATCCCCGCTCAATAGTCTGATCACTGAAGTACTAATCTCTGACCATATCCATCGAGTACCAGGAGAGGTCGGTAAACCTCGATGAATAGTCATCCACTGTCATGGTTCCCTACTAGAGCTGAAGAAGCTCTTGTATACATATTGTTCTCAGGGTAACCGATGAAAAATCCTCTATGAAGAGACGCTCAAACTCTGACCACGCAAGAGTCGCCTCGTCGTGACTCTGAATAACCAAACTCCACCATTGCCCTGCTGATCCCTACAGGAGGCTCGCTGCCAAGATCATCATCTGGTCTACTAGTGTCCTGACCAAACGGAAGACTCTGCCCACTGCCTCAAGCCAGTCTGCTACTGCCTAAGGGTCAGGCTTGCCTCGAAACCTGATGGGTCTCTGTCTCTAAAACTCATGGAGTGCGCTCAGCCTGCGCTCCTCCTCCACTAGTACAGCAGGCACTAAACACTTCTCCACAGGTTCTGGGATAACTGGCACACCACCTGAAGGTAAAACTAGGGGATCTGGTACTTGTATCGAAGCCTCATCACTGAGGGGGTCATCCTCGTGATTGAGCTGCTGGATCCTAGCGGGTGCGCATCACAGAGGCATCCTGTAAAGAAACAAGATGTATCCCAGTCAGTGAGTATATCTGGAGAGCTGAATCAAGAAGGACATGGAAACCACAACCCATTCCTGCATGATGCATGTACCATTATTTTCCCTTGAAACTGTTGTTTTCATGTTCCGAGTCAAAAAGCAGGTTATCAGAGCTCTGTTGTATGGATACGTCGGCTACCCGCACCAACACTGGGGTCCCTGGCCTGAAATCCAAACTCGAAACACTTAAAACTGTTTCCCCAAACCGACTCACAGACTCTCGATCCAACGGTGGAACCGACCACCTCTGAAACCACTCTATCACGACCCGTCCAAGTGGGGCTCAGGCCGCAACTCCCCAAGCCCGCCTCCAATAGGCCAGGGGCTGGTGACTAGCACCGAGTAGGCATGTTACTAACATGGGAGGAATTGTCTATAAAACTGTACACATGCACACACATCTCTTAGCCCACAAAGCTAAAAAGAAAAAACTACTAAAAATGGAAATGCATGCATATACAAAAAAATATAAACCAACAGAGTATGTCAGGAAAGTAAAGTACAGAAAGTGTAAATCCCTGGGCCAAAAGTACAAGCCCACCAAAAGAGAGTCTATAACAAAGTCCAACCTATAAAAAAGGTGTTGGGACTACAATCTATAGTAATAGGAACACACCTTGGCCTGTCTGATCTCACTGAGCACGTTCCGGTCTTGGTCCGCGTAGAATCCTATCAAAAGCTCACTCGTCTGCACAAGACACGACACGTGCGGGAAAATCCCGTGCAGGGGTGAGTGTAAGAATACCCAGTAGGACACCCCGAAACCACAAAGTAATAAAACAAGGTAAAGTACCACAAAGGAAAGATACATTCAACTCTACACAGTATATGTCTACAGAACAAATAACATGAATATCCAGATATACTCATAAACGATTGACTACCATGAAACCACTACTAAGATCCAGCTCGAAGTTCCACTAAGCACGCAACAAGAAGAACACACTCCTAGGTCTAAATAGAGAGAGACACGAAGTACTCATTCTGGGAGAACACACTCCACAAGTGCTTGGGAACATGATGCTCAGATGAGGATCACAACCAATAGTCATGGGGTGATACCAAAAACTAAGTCTGAACTAATCCGCAACGCATAGGATCGGCGCTCGGGTAAAGTTGGTCACGTCAATACCAAGAACTCTACTTAGGGTTCCTGGAATGAATAGAGGACCTGGATCCTAGTCTCATAGAGGTGATTCCAACAACTTTATTCAGGAAGTCCTGCTGAAGGGATCATACTCCAATTTGTAGGAAATGATACCAGGAACCTTCTGGATAAAGACCAGGGGGATGAAACCTAAGGAAACTAGCCCAAGTCACAGAAGGAAACTGGCTCAAGCCATGTAAGATTGGTTACACGGCGTGTATTATGGTTACACGTTGTGTTCCTTGACCCCGGGTACTTCCCGTGTAATGGCATGTGTCATCCGTCCAGGCTGTGTGAAACTAGACTACACGGCGTGTAGTAGGCTTACACGTCGTGGTCGTTGACTCTGGGTACTACCCATGTAAACGGCCCGTGTCAGACATTGAATTCATAAAGGAAAGTCTATACACGGCGTGTAATTCCAAGCACATACCATGTCCTGCTAATTGGGAAACACCCATGTACTATGGCCAGATGCTCGTACACGGTGTTTGTGTCTGTGTCTCCTGTCCGTGTACCAGTACACAGGGTATCCCATGTATTTGGTCGGGTCTGGCCGGGGAAGCATTTACATGGCGTGTCCTTGGTCGTGTCCCAACCCGTATCAGTGTACTCCCAGAGTACACGCCAAGTAAATCCACCGACAAACACATGTCGTGTGGCCCATACTACATGTCGTGTAGTTGGGATTTTTCCAGAATCTTTTTCTTCCTCCGCGCACCTCGGCCAAATATCTGGTTCTTGATCCAACTGTCAGATCATCATGAAACTCCAGATTTGGGGTCGTCCCATCCCTACGAAACCGATTCTGTTAGTTTCGGGCTTCCGATTGGCCTTGATAGCGCGTCCTGATCCGCCCGAATGAAAACACTCGAAGAACGAGAATTTCCAAACCACATAGATTTGTCCGTCGTCGTCGTCGTCGCACCTCTGCTATATCATCTCGATGTTGGATCTTTGATTTCAGATCGTTGCGCCAACAAAAAAATGTGCAACGATCAATTTCCTCTAATAACGCGTAGAACGCACATGATGAACATGTATGAATCAAGAGACAAAAACACAATAATCGAGAGGGACGAACCTCGATCGATGTTCGTGTCGATCTTGGTCATCACCGTTAGAAGGTTGAACGAAAACCAAATTAATTTCAAGAATCAAATCCCAGCCATTCCCACAAATAGCCCATCCCACAAAATGACCGATCTGTGGGCTAATCTGTTTGTGTATTAGTCCGCGTTCATCATAGGAATCAAGAACAGGGAAAAGAAATCATCAAACAAACATCCTACCTGGATTCGTGACATTCTTTGGTGAAAATCATCAAGAATGTCGTCGCCGCGTAGGGAGGTTTTCTCCAGAGCCTCCAGAGCCACCAAGGGTTTCAAGGTTATAGGGTTTTTAACCCTGGACCCCTATGAAATCCTTTATTAAAAAAGGATAAATGATATCTGTTACAACAGATTTAAAAATATTTTGCTGCAGAATAAAATATTTTTATTAAATATTTTATTACTGTTACGTCCAAAAACTAGATTTCACCACCGACCTGCACCGACCGATGTTAGGCCTCGCCTAAGGTAAAATCGTTGTTCTGAACGCAATGGTTCCCTCAGATTTCTGATCTGAGCACCCGTTCAAGAGTTATTCCACTTTTTTAGGAAAGACCGCACACACGTATAATTTAATTATTAAATTAAATTCTAACATTTGTCCCGGGCTCACCGGGCCTCGGAACTGTACGTCGTCTCGAAGAATGGTCTCCAAATGATTCCCACATAATATTAAATTAAAACATGGTAAAAAAATATGATACATTATAGTAATTATCTACATTTTAAGTGGTCTCATGGTTTGGTCACATGATTGGTCAAACTTTGTTCCAACCGTGTGAACCCCAATGCCCAAAGAGCACAGCCTGCAATGCAAAATTATACAATGTGCATAGCCTATGTACACCCTCTATCTTATCCCAACATGAAAAAAATACCCCTAAAACGGTTTAGACAACCCATGTGGCACCCTCACTAGGCCTCGTGGTTTTAGGTGCATGGTTAGCACTAACTATGCACTAACAGTGTGCCTTTACTGTTTCCTCCAAAATCCAATGCTACGAGATCCAAACAATCCTCGAACGCACCTAACCCCTTCCTAAACCATAGGGAACTTTTATAGGGAAAAAACAAAGTGTTTAATCTAAAATAAAAGGATAAATGCCTCATAGATAAATCATGTTCTTACAATCTTCCCCCCTTAAAACAATTATTTCCTCAAATTTCCCATCCTTGGATGGTAAAACATCATCTGAGAATATATATGGAAACTAGCCATGTACTTTAGCCTTTCACTCCCAAGTCTCTTTCTATAAACAGTATTTTTACCAAAGAACACATACCAAAAGAATTTATTGGCCTCATAGAACCTTTCTTCCATGTTAAACAATATGGATAGGATTCTTCTTGAAGGATGCATCAACCTCTAAATCAACCTCCACGAGATGAAGAATATGCAATGGATCAAAATGACATCAGTAAAACTGAGATACATGGAAGTCTTCATGAATGGCCCAATACCTATGAGGTAACTATAGCCAATAGGATACCAACCTGAATCTCTCCAAAAAAATTTAGAGGACAATCTAATGAGGCAATAGATTAACTTTTTTATGAATCCATATGTGCCCCAGTCTAGGTGAAATCTGTAAGAAAACCTAACTCCCCTCCTTGTACTCTAGTGGTCGATGGTGAAGATCTACATGTGACTTCTACCTATACTGGGATATAGAAATACACTTCCAAATAAGCTAAACCTGATCAAATGTATCCTAAATGAGATAAGGATCTAGTACCGCAGCCTCTCCTGCCTCTAACTATTATAGGGGTGAACTAAACGACCAACCATGTAGACCCTCATAAGGATGCATATGTATTGTCACTAAGAAGATATTATTGTAAGAAAACTTTTCAAGAGGTAATTTTTTCTCCCAATAACCTCTAAAATCAATGATACATTCTTAGAGAATATCCTCCTAAACATGTATCTTAAACTTAAACTGAACATCAGTTTTTGGATGATAATATGTACTTAGCAGTACCTATAAATCTAGTTGACTCTACAACCCCTGCTAGAATAGTGACATGAAATGGGCATCTTTGTCTGATATGTTAGAATGTGAAACCCTGTATAAGTGTATTATATAAATAATATATAGCCTACCAAGCTCATCAACTAATAATTTTCTCAAATAGGAAAGAAATGGGTGAAATTTTTCAATGTATCTAAAATCACCCAAACAGAATTACTTCCCTAAGGTGATATAGGTAATCCTACCACAATATTCATGGTGACTTCATCCCATTTCCACTTAGGAATAGGTAATTGCTGTAAAAAACCTACTGGTCACCGGTGTTCTTCCTTCACCTACTAAAAGCTGGAACACTAAATAACAATCCAACATATCTCCTTCTTCATCCCCAACCACAAATATTAGCTGTATAAGTCACGATACATATTGTTAAGACCAGGGTTCACTGCACATATAGAGGAATATGACTCTCTCATCAACTCCTCTTGAATAACTGTAGGAACCTATATGTGTTCATGGATGCACAAGATCTCATCCTCATCAATGATCCAACTAGGTGGCATGTCATCATTAATAATACTCTCTCATTGCACCAAGCCTTCAGAATATGATAACAGACTCATCTCCACTCTCTCTTGAAGTTATAGATCACTAATAATGATGCAATTGCATACTATACATTATGTTCTTGAACCTTCAAATGATTCTTATAAATTAGGACAACAAGATTCCACTCTCTATCATCCTTAAGAACTACGTGTCTTTAATTCCTCCTACTCAGAGAATCAGTAACATAATTTCACTTTCCAATCATTTAGAAAGATCAAATTCAAAGGAATGTAGGTATTCAACCCACCTTTTTTCTATGATTCAATTCATGATATGTAAAAATTTACTTGAGTTTTTTTAGTCTATATACACCACAAAACACTCTCTAAGTAAGTAATACCTCCAACTGTGCATGGAATGTATGACAGTGACTAACTCGAGATCATGCGTTGATTATTACCTATCATGTGGAATCAAATTAAGAGACCCATAGTCCACAACTCTCTCCTCCTATATTAGAACTAATCCTATCCTTATTCCTAATTCATCACAATAAACTGTATATATTCTTCAGACTCCTGAATAATTAGGATTTACACTAAATTCAATCTCCCTTACAGTTCCAAAAAGTTCATATCACAAGATTATATCCATATTCACTTCACAAAATTCTTAGCCAAGTCTCTAATAGGTGATTCTAGATGTGAGAATTCCTAAATGAAGTGCATGCAATAACAAACTAGCCCCAATAAACTCGTATATCAATGATGATCTTTAATTTTCCCTAAATAACTATACCTCTCACCTTCTCTTGGTCAACTTATACTCTTAACTCTGAGATAATGTTACCCAAGAATTTAACTTTATCCCTCCAATAGTGGAACTTTGTGATCTTATTATATAATTGATGCTCTCTTAGTGAATCCAATATGATATTAAGATGTCTGTTTTGATCATGTAAATTGTGAGAATAGAATAAGATATCATCCATGAACACCACCATAAATGAATATAGATATGGATAGAAAGCACATTTCATCAGTGCCATGAAAATTATTGTCATGCTCATGAGACTAAATGGAATTAAAAAACACTTATACAACCATATCTACTATTGAATGTTGTACATGGTATATCTGATGGTCTAACACACACTGGATGATGACCTAATCTCATATAAATCATAGAGAAAACTCTTGTTCCTCCGAGTTGGTTGAAGAGATCATCTATATGATGCAATGGATACCAGTTATTAACTATAAGCAGATTTAACCAAATATAATCCATGAAAATCCTTCGGGTATCATCTTTCTTATTAGAAAAAAGGACCAATGAACCCCATGGAGAATAATTGTTTTGTATAATACCCTTAGCTTCTAAATCTTCTAGAAAACTCATAATCTTATAGAACATTGTAATATTCATCCTTTAAGGAGAAGTGGATACCGATGCAGCTCATGGAACTAGCTCGATGTAAAACTCTACCTATCTTTCTGAAGTCATTCTTGAAAACTCATCTAAGAAAACATACCTGAAACAATCTACCAATTTAAAGAAATATTCCTAACACATTCCCTATTCATCCAAATATAAGGTATCAATCTGGGCCATCATCCCGCCTAGTCCACAATGCTTAGGTCCAGATCGACTCACCTGAAATTCATATTCACCTTTGCGAATAAAAACTCTTCCCTTTGATGATATGAAAGTAAACCTTTGGAAATAGTAGTAAACCAAATCATGATACGTAACCAAACAGTCCATCTATAGAATTATTTATAACCTTTTCTTATCAAAGAAAAATAAGTCCCATACAATGTGACATTGTCCTATCTCAAGGGGGAACTCCCTGCACTAGAATACACTCTCCAATCATATCCCCAATAGAGTATCAAGTGTCATAATTCCATATTAAAATTGAACATTGATACCAATTATCTCCACAATAGGCATAGATATGAAGGAATGGGAAGCACCAATATTGAAAATTGAAGATAATAAAGTATAGGATAATAGGATGGTTCTCTCACTATAGAAGTTCTAAAACTCTAGCCCTTAGGTATCGGTTACACTTCATAAATCTGGTTTGATTAGTCACCCTAAGATATATCCTGGATACCCTATGAAGGTCTACTATAATGACACTATATGTCTCGTGTCTGGATACCTCAACCATGACCATAACCTTAGATTGATCGTTCATCCGTACTCTATCTCCCTTTTTAAAGAGAAGCTGCTGACCCCGCTCCAAAATTTAGCATAAGTGAAGACACTCTCTTAGTGGCTATTAGAGGGAAATATCTAAAAAATCAATGTAGATATCCTATATTTTCATAAGACCGGTACTTGATTGGGTCCCTAGTACACTGAGGTTTCTTATGTCCTAGTCTACCCCACTAATGGAACCTCACGTAGCTACTTGAGTATACACCCATACTACCAATATCACCACATGGAAGATCAAAATGATGCTTCTTACTATTGGTTGATGTATTTTTAGATCTAGGTGTTAAATCTCTTTATCTCTCACCCCCATCCTCTCTCATGTAATGCTTAGTGATATGAACCTGATTGACAATCCCAGATATGGTAGTAAGATGAAATACAGTCACCTATGATTAGATGTTATACTTAATACCATCCATGAATCTTCTATCTTTAGATAAGTCATCACATAACATAATAGGTAGGAAATAATGGATATCCATGAAATGGGCAGAATAATCCATGACTAATAAGTTTCCCTTTCTAATGGGCATAAAATCTCTGGCTTTATCATTCATTGATGTCTCGGGATAAAAATAATCATATAAGTCCATTTGGAAATCCATCTAATCCATATCCTGATGATGATCTGTCTAGGTAATAACATTACACATCCTCTTGGTGGGATATTGAAGCATATACATAGTGAGATTCACTCTCCTACTGGGAGGTGTCTCAGGATACACTAAAATCAATATCATGGCCTCCATCCATGACTCTGTAGCCAGTGGTCCTCCATCCCCTAAAGACATGGGTGAATTTTACTGCTAAAACTCTCACATAAACTCTATCATAGTCAAGGAAGGTCGTAGGGATCCCAGAATGGTCAACATAAAGCATTGTAACCCTCTCAAAACTGGTCATTAGTTCCCATATCAGATATAACCGAAAGTTCCTAAGGTTGAACAATGAGAGGTTCTACTATTGACCTTGGTCCCACCACCTCTAGATCAGGGTCATCACCACCCTCTTGGTGCATGCCTCAAGGTCATCGTTGTGGAATTTCTCTACAAATTCCAAACATATTACACAAAAAAAGATTTAATAATTTCTAAAAGATTTGGTATAAGAATAAGATAGGTATAGGACTTCCTATATAAAAGTTAGATCCATCTACGTACTCCAAAATACATGTCTGGTCAATGTACATATCATAAGTAAAGTAAGATACATTTCCTACTACCCGCTACTAAGGTTGGGTCAGGATCAAGATCACTGTTATAAGTGAAGGGTCCCAATATACTGAGTGTCAATTTCAAGTTATAGAGGAAAATACCTTTAAATTTCAGTCTTCATCCCAATTTAGAAATTACCATTCATTTTAGAATTCAGTTTCATTTCAATTTTATACTCACGTATATAGTAAATCTATTTAAAATGGTTAAATTATATAGATCACTACTTCTAATTTATAGAGGGTCATACACTTTATAAATTAAATTGTGGTGTCCATTTAATCATGACCATTTATTTATCAATTACCTACATAAAATGTTTGAACAATTTCATGGACATAGTAATAAACGCACCAAAACATTCTACAAGAAATTGATGTAGTAAATAAATGTGGCATGGAATAATGAATAACATATAAACCCTGAAGTGTTTGTGATGATTCATAGTGAAATACTTCCATTCCATATTGTCCAATGGTAAAAATAAATATTCATAACGAACATCAAACATCATGTTCATCACCCAATGGTGAAATCAAGGAAAATATAATAAGAAAAATATAGAATAACATGTCCCATCCTAGGTAAATTGGATTTTCACTTTATGTGGTTCAACTAATCTTAGGAGCATACACATAACCTAATCCTAATAGGTCATATTTCTCTTCTATACCACCCCAAAGTCATATAGAAATAAAAAAAAGAAAATGAACACATATGATACCAATTTGTGACATCCCAGACCTGGTTCACTCAATAGTAACGAACCCAGTTGACCATATGACATCAAACATGCCTCCCTATATGCTAGAGGCTACTGAATAGAAGTGAGGGTTCATGGTGGAATGGTGGGGACACTATACTCTCATGATTAAAATGTAGCACAACGGTTTAATAAAAAATATATATAGAAAAATCATAATATAACTGAATAGATGAAGAATAAACATCCATCATAGATGTAACTAAGCAATTCTATCTATCAATTTCATATACAAAATAATAATCATGGAATTATATACAAAAAGGAAATATAGGCCGACATGGATGTAGGCACACAAACATATAGGTATACTAAAATAACCAAAAAGACCAAAATACTATCTCTTGAGAGAATCATGAGCCATAGCTTGATCCTTTTCTCCCCTTCTCCCATCCTAAAATAAAATCAATTATAGACAACTGGGTTTTTTCCCATGTACCTATTTGCATCCATGAAGTTTATCCAAGTACCGAACAGAGGCATGAGAAGGGTGTGAGATGAACTAAGCAGGACACCACTAATGGTGTCTAATTCCATCCAAACTATGAATATAAATATAATAAATAGTGTGAAAATAATAGTAAAAACTGGAAATGGAGTGTGGAAATAAATGACCCACATAGTTCTAGATTCCCATGGAACACTCGTCCTCTACTACCTGCATCAGTCTAAGCTGGAATATATCTAAGTAATCAGTTAATAATTATTTAATTTATAATTAAATCTTAATACTTGGCCCATACACCATGTTTCCCCTATGAATCATATTTTAGATTATATGTTTAATAAGTCCAATATAATAACTAATGTTCAAACTAAAACCAATATTATGATTTGGATTAAAAATTATGTCGTATAATAAATTTCATATTTAATTTCAAAATAACATAATCTCATCCTTAGAATTATTAATTTGAAACCCAAGTGTTTCCCCTTGAATAACATGAACCAATTACCTTACAATCCCATCCTAGGAATTCCACATAAAAACCCTCATATCGTTCTAGGTGTGGTATAAAGACCTCCCTTAGATTTCATCCTTAGTGGTCCATATAGGGATCCCAAGTATCACTCATGGAATATATAATAATCTTCCCTCTGAGTCCATCCTTGGTAGTCCATAAAGGATTCCAAGTATCACTTGGGCATATATAATTCAACTACCAAATAAGTCCACCTAGGGAATTCATATGAGAACCCATGAATCAACCAAGGAACATAATAATAATTTCATTATAATCATTTATTTAATCAAGCCCAAATAGTCTATTTAATGTGTTTTGAGTTAGAACCCTTCTATCACCCTCATCATGGAAATATGAATGGTCATGGGTCCAAATACTAACCATACCAGTTAAGTTCACATTTAGTTCAATTGCATATTGAATTTATTTAAATAATTTAACTCACCTCAGAAGGTGGTTAAAATCATATCATAGTTTTAGAATACCTATAATCACATGAATTCTACCATTCATATTAATTTGTCTCTTTTTTTAAAGAACATATCAAGCCTAAGTAAGAAGGACAAAATGTAGAGGTATAGGGACATGATCTTACATTCCCTCTTCATTCAATTCAATTATATTTTAATTATTTAATTTAACATCCCAATGAAATAGGTAAATAACATACCTCAAAAGGTTAATCAAATTCATAATCCACTTATGGTGGTTTTATTCAATTAGAAACACATGTAGAGGGGTGGCTAAATTCAAGGTCCTTAACATTTAATTATATATAACCAATTATCATGGGTAATATATTTTAATTCTACCCATTAATTTTAATAATCAATCCTTTTAATAATATTTTCATGGAAAATTCAATTTTTAGAACAATTTAATATATATAAACACAAAGACTTTGAGTGAAATTTATGAGACCACCAACCTCTTCTTGGTAGTCTACTCCTCATCCATTGTTGGCTTATAATTCAAGATATAATAGAAGAAATCTAGAAAATAAAAAAACAACCTAAAAATAGGTAATTTTATCTCATAAAAAATAACTCCATTTATAGGAAGATAAAAAATTAAAGGCACAATTTGCATAGAGAAGTCCTCGGAAACTATCCAATGGGACTAACAGTAGCTTGATCGAAGTCTGTATGGAAGAGATATCACCAAGACTATATTTAGGCATGAAGGAAGCTTCAAAGGGAGAGGATACGTATTGTGAATAGGTGGAGAAGAAAAAATAGGGGAGAGTTAAATAGGATAAACTGGTTAAAATGGTAATTTTCAACTTTATAAGTGGTCACATGGTTTGTCTTCACTATTGTTCAAATAGTGCACCAACCGTACACACCCCACTAACTAGGGAGAACACCTCATATGTCATGTAGCACATAGTTTGACAAACTTAATGCAGCTTGTGCACACACTCTGTCTTAGCCCCGCATGGCCAAAATCACCCTTTCATGGTTTAGCAAACCATGTGGCACCCTCACTGATCTATTTGGTTTTGTTTGCACGGTTATCACTAATTGTGTTCCTCTACTGTTTACAAAAAACTAGAGATCCAAGATCTAAACAAGCCTTATATTCCCTCAAACACTTCCCTAAACCATAGGTAACATTTATAAGGCTAAAATAAATAGTTTAATCCAAACCCAAAGCATACATCCCTCGTAAAATAATAGGTTCTTAGAGCTTGGTCCAACCAAAGACCGCTCTCCCAACTCTTCCCATCATAATGGAGATCTACATGGCCACCCATACAATGATTAAAAGGGTTCTATATTAATTTAATCATGATAACTATTGTTATAGTAAAATTCACCCAGATAAATATACTTTTCCTAGGAAATACTAAATTCAATAACACATTCATGGAGCATATCCTCATGAATTTGAATAGTTCTCTCCATTTTATCACCAGTATATAGATGATATGTCATGATCAACTTCAACTAGGAGCCTATTTTCTCTTGTAAAACTCTCAAGAAACTAGATTTGAACATTGGTTCCCTATAAAAACAATCACATAGAGGCCACCCATGAATCCTCAAAACCTCCCATACATACAAGTGCCTGAGTTGTTTTACTTTTGACTTCTCTTTAATATGGAGGAAATGAGATGATTTTTTTATTCAATCAACAATCACCCAAATCACACACCTCACACTATAATTCCATGAAAAAATGGTGATGAATTATATGGAGACCAATAAATTTATTATCCTCTATACATCAAATTTTACCTCATAGAAATATGAACGACTAGCCTATCTTGAAAACATATAGCACCAAATAGATATTGAAACCACTCACCCGAGGTCTCCCCACCATTTAGGGTTTTACTAAGGCACTGAAAATATGTCTATAACACTTTATCAAGCCTAACCCACTCTTAAATGATGATTCAACCTTCATAAATTCTAATAAAAACTACCTGCCACCCTCTTCCACTATAAATTGAATCTTAGAAAACAAACTCATCAGAGACCACTCCTCTACTAATTCCTTCAGGGATTGAGTCATTAATTTCCCAATCAATGCATCAGTAACCACATTTCATTTCCCACGAGTATAATAAATATCAAAATATAAATTTTGGAGATACTAAACCTAGTGTCTTTTTCATAGGTTTATATCCCTCTAAGTGAAAATATTATTCAAGGTATCAAGATATGAATACACCATAAAACACTCCTTGAAAATATAGTGATGCCATGTTTTGAGTGCATGTACAACCACTACTAACTCAAGATCATCGTTGGATTAGTTCTTCTTATGAGGGATTAATTAGTGAGAGCCATGGGCCACCACTTGCTTCCCCTACATAAAGACACAACCCAGTCCCATACCAAAAGAATCGCAAACCACATCATATATCAAACCCAGTTCTAAAATAATTAAAACCAAATCTGAAGTAATCATCACATATTGCTCCTCAAAATATATCTAACAATTTTTGTTCCACTCAAACTTTAAACCCTTGGGAGATAAATCCATCATTAGGGATGAAATATTAGAGAAATCCCAAACTAACCACCAATAGTAACTAGCGAAACCCAAGAAATTCCATATATCAAATGTATTTATAGGTTATTCCCAAGACATTATCAGTTGTACCTTTTTAGGATCTACTAATCCACCCCTCTTAATATAACACGCCCCAAAAAAATTACTTCTTGGATGAAAAATTCACACATTTAAATATTCTCATAAAAATAATGTTCTTTCATGATTATGAGGATAATATACAAGTGTTAATAGTGATCCTCCTCTAACATGGAGTACATAAAAATATCATCCATTAAAACAACTATAAACGAGTTCAAAAACCAATGAAATATTTGGTTCACTAAATCCATAATCACCACAGGATTGTTAGTGATACCAAATGGAATAACAAAAGTCTTGAAATTCCCATATCATCCCTTAAATGTTGAATTAGGTATATATTCTTCAAAGACTCTCAACTGATGGTATCCCAACTAGATACCAATCTTATTAAATCAATGATCCCCTTTTAGTTGATCAAAGAGATCATAAATTATTAGTAAGGGATAATTATTCTTAATGGTCACCTTGTCTAGCTCTCGATAATCAATGAAAATTTTAAGGCACTCATATACTTCCTTAACATATAGAATATAAAAATCCCAAGGTGACATGGTAGGATGAATAAATCCATTATCCTCAATATTAGCAAGTTGAACCATAATTTCCATTAACTCTACAGGTTACATATGATAAGATCAAATGAAATGGGAATAATGCTGGAGATAAGGTCAGTAGTGAACTCATCCTCTATTGGAGTGGTAACCCATAAAAACCATAATTAAAGTCCTCAGGGTACACATTTGCCACTTTGGGAAGTTTACTGCTCAAATTATAATCAACAGGATCAAGAAACACCTATGAAAACTAGAATGATATCACTCTGGCATAAGGTACAGCGGGCCCCAATATCCTATACCTAGAATCCCACTCACCCTAAAATACATGAGAGAATCTATTGGGAGATAGAAATTTAACTTTATGACAATAATAATTGATCTAGTTCCTAATACTAACCATCTAATCCATGCCAATGATCAGGTTGAAGAAATCAAGATAAATAACCAATAAATCCCACACCACTTCAAAGTTGGTTATAGTCACCCAACACATGGGACACTAGAAAAATCATTCAGACCTCTTTCCCAAAGGAGTAAAAATATCCAATAGGATCACAATAATATCTGAACATAATACCAACACATCAACCAAATTTGATGATATAAAATAATGATTAGCACCTGTATCAAATAATTCCAATACCATAGAGGATAAAATAAACACCATACCTCTAATAGTAGTTGGCCCTATATTATATTCCTTTGGTGCACACTCTACAGCAGAAATACATCCAATATTAACTCATCCGTAAGATTTAATAATCATAAGAACATTCCCATTTGTGTGAGAATAAGATCCAATACCCTTAGAAGCATCAGAATGAACCTAATAACCCTTGGTAATAGTAGATCTAGCCTTACTATCGTGGGATATCCTTCCACAAATACACATGAGATGACTAGGTTGACCATGATGATGAAAATTATTATGATAATCTGTACAGTTATGCTTCGTATGTGTATTTTCTCCACACATATTGAATGTAACCTACTATTTTCGTAATAAATCTCCAAAAATTGGTCCAGAAGAAAATAGAGTACCCTTGAATTTTTGTTTCTGTCCATAGGACACACACTAGATAATAGCTACAACAACCAGAGCCTCACCCAAACCCATTCTCCCATTTATTTCTACCTCATCCATATCCACTTTATCCACCACCTCAAAAAAATTCATAAGTCATAGGTTAATCATCATTGACTGAATATCAACCCTCAAACCCATCTCCAACCTATAATATTTGAGTTAATCATAAGTAACAAGATAAAGTTCTAAGTGTACCAATATAGAAAAACAATTAGAAAACTTTAAAATAGTATACTCCCCCTAATCCAAGGTTATAAATTATCAACTATTCTCAACATGAAATGTCTCAAGATAAAACTAGTAATTGAATATTTTCTTAAAATATGTCAGGGCGATATACTGAAGCAACTTAGCTTTCATGACAGAGCCCCACCGTATCCTTCCCAATCCTCAAGAATGTGAATTTCCAATACCCAATATTGATTCTCTATATATACTCTATTTTTCCATTTTAATACTTTTAAATATATCAATGAATATTTTTGGAGCCATGAACTACGATGGCATGCGATTCTAAGTCCTGGTGGGCCCATAATTAATTTTATAAAAATATATAATTTATTTTATATCATGTACACACATTTTTTAAAAGAAAATGAAATATATCCATAATAGAGTCTTGGGTTATAAATATGACACCACGGTTGAATCCATATCATGGGATTTACCCTAGGAATTCCCTAAAATTATTCGACACCAGATTTTCAGATGAGGCATCCATTGGTGGGTGCTTTTAAATTAATATAAATGATTAATTTATTTACTTTAATTAAATTGAATTATATCTAATATTACATAAATATATCCTTATAAAAATTATCTAGGTTTAGGCTCATAAATCTGGAGTACTAAATACCTTCATTTCCATATCGATATCAGATACCACTTGGTGATCAAATAAATTTGAATCAACAGATGGTGAACACAGTGGACCTTCCCCATTATTCGAAAAGTAATTATTCACCAATGATTGATCCAATATTGAGGTATTACTCATTAATTGTGGTTTCCACTTTTTATTAAATATTGATCATGTTCTAATTTTTTATTCTTTGATCTAGTATTAATTTAATCCTTTGTATGAGATCATGTTTTGGAATTAAATTTTTTATTAAATTTATCATTCTTATGCCATGATCACACCTTGGTTTCCTTGTCTTTAATTTATTGGACAAGAATGCTTGGTCAATGATTATTTTAACCCTTTTTATGGTTCTTTTCCCCCATATCTCTTTGCGTTCTTCTTTGTTGGCCTATGGGGCCATGGTTCGACATTATCGAGTGGGATAGAGTATGATCAGACACACATATTCATGTAAGTTGGGTGAAAATGATTGGGATGTATATTTTCGAAGGGATTAATGTTCATTTAAAGATGAGGGAGATTATTTCCATGGATCTAGGATCCGGGACCAATTTGTAGTGATGGTAGGCATGCGGGGTGCATGACGGATAACCAAGAAATATTGAAATTTTATTTCTGACCAGAAAAGAAATAGAATTGATGGACAAATGAAATTACCACCATTTTATCATAGTCAAATAGTGGATTCAATGTAGGGAGATAAGATCTAGTGAATTATTAAATAAACTAGAGTTTCTGAAAAAACATGACTACATTGTGCGTAGTTTGATGAACACACACCATGTAGCCCCACCCAACTGTGAAGGCTAGGTTTTGGGGATGATAAGGACCACACACCATATGTCTAGACCATACACCATGTGACCCTCCATGAGAAGTCGGGCCATGTGTTAGATCCACATGCCTACAACCCCATACACTATGTATGCTAGGAGTACACTGCCACAAGCTTGTACAAGGGGACATCCATGTACATGGGCCTAGCCAGGAGCACACGGTTTGTCCTCAGGAGGTTGAGACACATCATTTAGTACATCTACATTCCATTTAATACTATATGGCTAGAAATATTTGTGT
Source organism: Viscum album (assembly GCA_963277665.1). Classification (NCBI taxonomy): domain Eukaryota; kingdom Viridiplantae; phylum Streptophyta; class Magnoliopsida; order Santalales; family Viscaceae; genus Viscum; species Viscum album. The sequence continues at coordinate 1,069,849,403 of OY728141.1, forward strand.
AATAGAGGAAAATTCCATGAGTCTAGGTGGGGTCACACACCATGTGGACCCCCTTACATCCCATTTACATATTTCTAAAAATTACACCTCTCGTATATCCTTTCTTTTGACTATGATTTTGGCCCATTAGTTGTGTATACTTACTATTTTTTCACATAAAATACGATGGTGAACTTCCTAGTGTATTTTGAGTTAAAGTACAATATTTTATGAGTGTGATGATTTATTACGTGAAGATCGATGATGGAAGTTATTGGGTAAGATCATCAGAATGATTCTCGATAAAGGTAGTGCTCCCCTATCACACCAAGGCATGGGTCCTCTATCCTTGGAGATGATACTCCCTTGTTATACCAAGGTGTGGATCCTCTATACTCATTGTGAAGATACATAAGTGGTATTCTCCTATCACACTGGGGCATGGGTCCTCAATCCATATATATTGTACTCCCCTATCATAGTATGTAATAGTTCATTTAAACTCATTATAAAGATATAGAGGTACAACTCCCCTATCGCGCCAGGTCACGGGTCCTCTAACCACAATGATGGTACTCCCCTATCATACCAGGGAACAATTCCTCAATATTCATTATAAAGATATAGAAATGACAATCCTCTATCACACTAAGTAATGGGACCTCTATTCATAGAGATGGTACTCTCCTATCACACCAGGGTGCGGATCCTACATAAGACTTCTTTGGATAGACACGCGAGATGTTGAGCACTAATGAGGGACCTATAGAGTAGTAGGTAGACTCATCATCCAAGGCTAGAATATGATATGATGATCCTTTTTCTCTATCAACTAGGTTTATTTTATTATGTTATATATAACTATATCATTAGGTTTTGTTTTCTTTTACTTTGGGTTGACATTAATGCATCTATCGTGTCTCATGTTTCTCCCTATTCAATTTTTGGGCCATCCAATTGGGTGTCTATACACTCACCCCTTCATGGAATTTATCCACATTTTTCATTTCTTATGTAGATGATTGATAGATCGGTGGTGATTTTATGGGACCTTAGGAATACTTGGGTGCATTGACTGTGTATGGTAATCAGTCTTGGAGATCTAGAGTTGGGCTCTATCAATATTTCATTTCCATTTTCTCAGGTTGGGATATCTTTTCTGATTGGGCATGTATTTTACCCTTTACTTTTCAGATTAATTTGTCACGTTATTTTTTATTCCATCCAAGTTATTACATGCATGTTTTTTACTCTATATGTTACATTATTTTATTATTATTATTTTTCACTTTTTTCATGGAGACGATTGGGTGAGTGCATACATGAACTTTAAGAAAAGGACTCTCATTCTAGTTAGGCCTTTTGGTGCTTGTCTCTAGCCCCTACCATATGAAGTTGGGCTTGGGGTAGTCTCAAGATGGCTTTTCACTGACCAAGAAGGCCCTGATGGGTCATGTCATGAACGATTGGTATTATAGGTGGTTTGATCTTAAGACGGTGTTTGGAGTTTTTTACTCTTATGAGGTTTTTTTGGGAATTTAGGTTAATGGTGTCAAAGTGTCCCAATTTTTACTCTTGTGATAGAAAACCCAGTATTTGTGTAACGACTAGCGTAACCATTAACCTGGAATCTGACTATCTTCTTTTCAAATCAGTATACTGAGATATTGGTTACATAGAACATTGGTACATGCATCCTATAGGATTGAGTCCTTTGACTATCATTCTTGAGTCATCTCTCCATATATATATATATAAATATTATCATCTCACCATGGAATGTATTTATTAATTTTCATAATTTATTTGAGAATATACCTAGCCAATTTATTGATTCAAGATCATAATGATGTTCCAATAAGTGATGATGCCTTAGTTTAGGGTCCATCTCAAGAGATCTTTCCTCTAGGTGGGCAGGTAGCAGCACCTCCACCTATCGAGAAAAAAATTGTACTGAAAAAGAAAGTTTAGGATACATGAAGGTTAGCACAGTCTATGATTTCCAATGTGAGATGCCAATGTGGTTCCTCAGTGAGCCGGATCACCAGGTAGTATATTATTTTCCTGAGTTTGTGATCCAAGTTTTTAGACTTGTGTGGACCTCGATCGACCAAGTGGTTGTTCTAGTAGCCAGTCTTTTCTGGTTATTTAGTCATTAATACATGTGATGAGTTGTGACTCTCATGGTCTAACATCCAATAGAAATTTTTATGAGGAGTACTTCAACTTGTTCTTACACTCAATTCGGATTCAAGAGCTACTAGAGTTGTATTGTGGTGGGATGATAGTTTCTGAGTATACTCCAAGGTTTTCTAACCTTATGAGATATTTCCTTGACATTATTTGGGATGGCTACTTTATAGTGTCTAAGTTTTATCAGGGTCTCTAGATAGACATACATGTCAGTGTAGCACCCCTATTCATTCCCACATATGTTTGAGTGGTGGAGCAGGAAATGGTGGCAGAGAGCTTCCTATCTAAGGGATTCCATGTGTTTGGTACCATCAGTAGGTAACCTAGAGCTGAGTCATTTGAATTGACTACAAAATGATAGGTTTTGAGGCATAGAAGGCATGCCCATGCTCATAATTAAACACAATATCATGCAACTCGGGGACAACGTAGAGGACTAGGGAATCCCAGATAGGGGGTATGTTATTCATGTAATGAGAGATGTTACATGGTACATGATTTCCCAACCCAACATGCTGATGTGGGAATGAATAAGGTAGATATAACTCCATGTTATAGGTAGCACAATGATTAGGGTTCTCTTAGGTGTTCCTAAGGCAGCCCTTAGGGTGGAAGTACTAGTAGAGGAGTGGGTACAGCTCTTAGAGGAGGAACTACTGGTGGTGGAAAATGTTATGAGATCCTTACTCCACTTCCACTAAGAGGACCATTATAGACTCAATGAACTAGTGGTTTGGTCCATGTTTAGTTTTATGATATGAAGATTTATTACCCAGCAACTCATGGTATGATTATAGGTATGATCTATGTTTATTCAAGTCTTGATCTAGTACTAGTACACATAGATGTGAGTTATTCCTTCATCTCATTACTCTTAGTGTGATAGATGGAGCTCCCAATTAAGAATTTATCCCAACATATTTGTCTTGAGGTTCCTATGGTTAATGCTTCTTTGATATCGTTTATATACTGGCAGTGGGAGATATCACTTAGTGGAGAGGTTTTCTCATGGGACCTCTTAGTCATCACGATGAGACCTTATGATATCATCGTTGGTATGGACTGGTTGTCCATGGTTCGATCCTAGATTGAAATTCACTATAGATGAGTCATATTCCTTCATATAAAAGGTATGAGATTCCCTTTTATGGGTGAGATAGATATTATAGCAAAGAGAGTGGGTCTTGTGATCAAGAATTTTTAATCCTCCACCCATCAGTTGGTGATTATAACCCTTGGAATAGTTTACTCTTCGTGAATTTGGGTTCCTTAAGTCATGGAGGATTATGTGGATGTCTTCCCTGAGGAAATTACATGGCTACCTCTGAGGTGGTATATGGATTTCTTCATCGACTTGCACCCTAGGACCACTGTGATATCTTCGGTATCATATCAAATGTCCCCTACTAGGCTCCGAGAGTTGAGTTTGTAGTTGGAGGAACTTCAAGAATATAGTTTTATTAGACCTAGTGTGTCCTCCTAGGCATCTCTGATTTTTTCATGAAAAAGTTGAATGTGATCTTGCATATTTGTATTGATTATCATCTCCTGAATAAACGCACGATAAATAACATGAATATCATTCTATGGATTAAAAACCTCTTAATAGACACTTTGATCAGTTTTGAGGCATGATAAGGTTTCCAAAGATCGATCTTAGGTCCTTCTACCACCAATTTAGGTTTTTCAAGGCTTAAATTAAAAATATATCATTTTGTTTGTTGTTTTTGAAACAATTAGTCCTTGGTAATGCTTTTCGGAATGAAAAATTCTCCCATAGTGTTTATGACTCTGATGAAATGGATCTTCCAGCCATACATGGTCTGATTTTTGGGTGTCTTCATTGATGACATACTCATCTAATTTGCATCACAAGTGGAGCATGTAGATCACTTAAAAATTTTCCTAGACTTTCTTTAGGAGCACTAGTTGTATGGTAATATCTCAAAGTTCTAGTTTGGGATACATGAGATTCACTTTATGTGGAATTTCATTTATTTTCATGGATTAGTGTTGACCTAGAGAAGATCAATGTATTTATTTCTTGGGTTCCACCCAAGATTATTTCATAGTTGTGGAGTTTTCTTGGCATAGAAGGGTACTACAGGAGGTTTGTGGCAGGATTCTCAAAGATTGAAGACTCTTTGACCACCCTGATGTGAAAATGTAATTTCTTTACCTATATTAAGTAGTGACAAAGAGCCTTTATGGAGTTGATACTAAGGTTGACTAATAATCTTGTTCTGATACTACGAGTGGAGGTTGTGGAGTATGTATTATATTTTGATTCCTCTAGAACTAGGATCAGTTTCATGTTGATACATAGGTAGGTAGTGATCACATATGAGTTGTGTCAGTTGTTACCCCATGAGTAGAATAACATGGCTCACAACCTGGAGTTGGTAGTTGTGGTCTTCACTTTGAGGATGTGGAGGAACTATCTTCTAGGAGAGTGCTTTATTGTTTACTCATACCAACATAGTCTTTGGTATGTATTCACATAGATATATATAAACTTAATATAGATTCAATCATTAGAGTTCATGTAGTAAAATTTCTTTAAGATTGTCTATACTCCTAGGAAGGGAAATTGTTTATCAAATACCCATAGATGGAATTCTTGGTCTCACTTGGTGGAGGTGGAATGTGAGTAGTTTTATTACCTGAATCTGACCTTGGTAGAGGAGAGGGTGTCGATTTTATTATGTCGATGGTGTGGAATCATTTTCTTATCCATATTTTGAGGGAGTATCATTTGGTAGACATTAACTGTGAGGTCCTTTGTGACTATATATCCTTGTGAGATTCACCAGATAGATTCTATGAAGGAGGGAACCATGCCATCCTTTTCCAGGGGAAAATGGTTTTTCCAATCATGATGTGAGAGGAGGTGATGAGGGAGTTTCTTGGTTCCCTTTTGTCTATACATCCCATTTTAGGGAATAATTACATGGACATTTAGGGGGAAATTATGTGGGTTGGAATGTGGTGGAGCATTTCTGAGTTCATCTCTTGGTGTCTCAAATAGGTGTAGGTTGAGCACCAAGTTCCATCGGTTTTGTTGTAGCCTCTTGAGATCCTTGAGTGGAGTTGGGATGGAATATCCATAGACTTTGGTATAAGGATTCCATGGACATTGAGAGGCCATGATTCCATCTAGGTTATAGTTTACTGACTTACCAATTTGGTGCACTTCCTTTCTATCAGGGAGAAGAGTTCGGTGGAGAGTTTAGGGTAGTTGTATGTGTGGTAAATCATAAGCCTCCATGGAGTTACCTTGATGATATTATCTAAACATGATCTATGGTTCACATCATAGTTCTGGATAGTCCTTTAGGAGTCATTCGGGACCTATTTGAGGATGAGTATGGCTATTCACTACCAAATAAAGGGGTAGACTGAGCACACAATCCAAGTGTTTGCGGATATTTAGAGAGATTGTGTGTTAGAATTTGGATGGAGTTGTGAGGATTAATTTAATTTGGTAGATTTTTCTTATAATAATAGTTATCAAACTACTATAAACATGGAACATTTCAAGGCCATGTATGGGAGACCCTACAGGTCACCCTTATATTAGACTGAGATCAGTGAGGCATCGCTTTTTGGGGTAGAGATGGTGAAAGAGATAATAGTGAAGATATGGGTGATTCACAAGTAGATGAGGATAACCCTAAGTGAGATGAAATATTATATAGATCAATTTTGTAGGACCTTGTATTTTAATTGGAGAGACTATGTTTTCTTTAGAATCTACCCACAATGAGTATTATGGAGATTATTACATAGAAGAAATCTATCCTCAAGGTTCATTGGATCGTTCTAGATCCAGTAGAGCGTTATAGAGGTTTCTTAACACCTAACCCTACCCCCATAGTTGGAGTGGATTCATGAAGTCTTCCATGTTCCACAGCTAAGGAGATACATGCATAATCTTATGCACATTATTCAATGGGGCGATTTGGATATTGAGTATATATCAAAATTCAAGGAGTACCAAATAGAGATCGAGGGAGACAAGAGAGGATTCTCCATGGATATATCATACCATTGGGTTGTGTGCTGTGTCATTATGTGAACATACATGAGAGCTCCTGGGAGTAGGATATCTAGATGCAGGCTTAGAATCCCCACCTTTTTTCTAAGTTTGTTATTTTTAGAGATGAAAATATTTAAAGGTGGTAATAATTTATAGAATTTATTTTTTCCTTATAAGACACTGAAATATATCAAGAAATATTTTTGGAGCTAGGTGCTGAGACGATGTGTGATTCTGAGGCCTAGTGAGCCCAGAATTAATCTTATAAAGATATTAAATATTTTTTATATCATGCATGCATAGTTTTTAAAATAAAATTTAATATCTCATAAATTGATTCTTATATTGGAAATATGAAACCATGATTGAATATGGAGTGTAGGTTTTACCCTAGTCCTGACCTCAATTTGGTCAGCATCGAATGTTCAGATGTGGATTCCGTTGGCGGGTGCATTTAAATTAAAATAAATGATTAATTAATTTATTTTAATTTTAATGACCTAAATATTGTTCAATATAAATATATTATTAATAAATTTTTCCAAATTTAGTCTCGTAACCCTATTAGATTAATTAGAGGAACTCTGGTGACCTTTTTTGGTGGATCAATATTGGATAATGCTCAGTGATCGAATCAAGGTATATTTATAGACAGTGAATACATCAGATCCTCCCCATTAGTGGTGAATGTGTTATTCACCAATGATCAATAAAATATTGAGGTAGGTCTCATTAATTTTAGTTTTATCCCTTTATTAATATATTGGGCATATTATTATTATGTATTCTTATATATGTGATTAATTTAATCCTTCACATGAGCCCGTGTATTCGAATTAAATTATTTATTCAATTTATCCTTTTTATTCCATGATCTTAACCTAGATTCTATTATAAGAATTATTTGGATAATTATAGTAAAATTAGTTTTATTTTCCCTTTATATGGTGATTATCCCCCATTATTCTTCTCATTATTCATCATGGGACAATAGGGCCACAGTTCGACATTTTCGGGCGGGTTCGAGTGTGATCAAACCCAATGATTCAGGGTGGTTGGGTGAATGTTGTTTGGGATGGTGATTTTTTGATGGATTGAGGTTTTTTTATGCAGGTGATGACTTATATGGATCTAGTATTCGGGATCGATCACGAGTCAGGAGAGGCATTTGATATGTGCTTCGAACCACCGTGGAAGATTGGATTTTTATTTTCAGCCAATGTAGTCCTAGAATAGATAGTTAGAGGATATTATCACCATTTTTGGGTGGTCAAATGCTTGATTTGGTGGATAGAGAGTGGATATAGAGTATGGGTGAAAAAACTGGAGTTTCAATGCAAAATGAAACTACATAATGTGTATTTTGATGAACACATGCCCTGTAGCCCCACCCAACTACGAAATCTAGGGTTTTGGGAAAGATAATAACCGAACATCATGAATATAGTCCACAGGCCATGTGATCCTCCCTAGGAAGCCAGTTTGTGTTCCAAAAAAAAATTCTTAGTACCCCGTGGGGGTGGAAAATTTATGTACTCTAGGAGTAAAATGGAACGGGCTGAAACTTGAACATAGCTATATACACAGGAACAACCAGGAGCACACGGTTCATCCCCAGAAGGATCATGAACAGCATATAGTACCCCTAAATCTAATATAGTACTACATTGACATAAAAACGTTTGTAGGTGAGGACATGGTCAGGATTCCAGGTGTGGTCACATGCCACGTGGACCCCCTTACACATCGTTTACTTCTTTCCTAAACTTATACCTCTCATATCTCCTTTATTTTAATTCATATTTTTGCATGTGAGTAGCATACCCTAAGTTTCACTAATGTTTTCTTTTTTATTATAGTATATCACACATCCCTTTCTAATTAACAAAGTCTCACCATAATTGGATAATCTATCTATTCAATCACCTTACCAATAAATATCAATGAGAAAAATGTAAAATCAATTCTATATCTATATACAGACCATAGTTCATTCTTCCCTTTACATATCTAAAAATATTTTTTCTAAAAGTATGTATACCTCCATTAGTTCAATCTAAAACTATGTAATTCAGGTAATTCAAGGATATGATGTACCATATTAAATTTAACACATTGGAAGAATCAGATATTTGGATAAGAATATAATATTAATCTTGAAATAATTATATTACATATCCACTATAAACTTTTGGAAAAAATTTCATATAAATTTTTTGAATGAAAAAACCAACATTGAAGAAATTATCTGAAGTTAAATATCATATTCATAAGGAATTATATTATACATTGGATATTTTGTAAATTAAATATCTTAATCCTAGGGGAAGGATATTATGTATGATAAATAATTTCTTATGTATAGATAATTCATTAAGATGAATACATTATGCATCCTCTCTCTAGAAATAAATATGTTACATATTGTCCGAGATCAAATTTTTAATAGTTTTATCCCATAGATCACAAAAATTATAGTCCCTAAATCAAAATGAATATATATAATTCACAATTTCAAAACATTGTAATTAAGGGGCTCTATAAATAATTATGGTCTCATTATCATCCTTCTCATAACGTCACATGTAATACTATCACCAAGTACCAAATTTTTTAAAAAATTACAATAACCATATATATAACTGTCACAATAACTATAGAACAATATCCATAAGTGAAGTGGGACTAAATTACTACTAAGATATCTATTTAGTTTTATTTAATTTACCTCGATGTTAGGTCATAACCATCCACCTCTAACTCATGTGGAGATTCACATAGTGAATGAATATATGTAATCAATCAAACTAATAAAACATATAATAATATACTCATGAAATGAATAATTATAATCAGTTAATATCATTATCTAACCCATGGGATCTTTATAGTATACTAGTAGGGTACTCATCTCGTTACATCACTAGAATTCATTTCCAAATAAGTCTGTATTGATCTTAAAACATCCAGTCAAACTATAATGACCCATAATTTACATACATTGTTATTAGTTCAGAATTGAAGCACACTTATTACAACATATAACAAAACCATGATAGGACTGTATAGGTATAGTGACTTTAGCAACTGGGAAACATAAACAACTGGTTCATAAAGCATCTACATTATCTCCCATTTATTTCATAATATCTAGAGTCCCTTTTGGCATATCTGGCTTAATATCCATCTTCCTGGCCTAGGGAAAAGAAAACATACAAAAGGGTGATCTCAAATTCTCAACAAGGGTAAAGGAACGAGATATAAATCATATCATATTCATAAGAACATAACATTTTGAAAATATTATCCTGTAAAAGAGATCATAATATCATGAAATGGGATAAATCATATTAGTGAAATGTAATCCCAATAATCAGAACTTAAAACATGAAACTTTGTGGCATACACACATAATCATAGAAAATCATTTCATATTAGTCAAGACTCATTTCCAAGACTATCATAGCAGACAATGTCCATTTCTGAACCGATTTCACACCTCATTCCAGTCTTGTATCACTGAACCGGATTAACTAGTCATTCCAGCCATGTCTATCTCATGAGATGTAAATATTTACCCAATGCATTGGAGAGATATATAGGTCCCACCCATCTCATAATGATACCATTCTGATTTGTGCCACAAAATCATAAATCATATATCATAGCATAACCCATGTAATAAAAACGAGATTCTTAAACATCATGCTATCATAACATAATACATATAAGATAAAAGGACTTCATAAAAATAATTCCATCATAACATAATCAAATAAATCTAAAAATAGGGATAGAAACATAAACCTATATTATCTTAGATGGAAAATATTTTTTATAAAACACTTGAACTCCATTCTTGAGGAAAATGTCATTTCTACTTCAAAATTTTTTTTCCTTTTGTTAACATCTCATACAATTTTAAACTAAAAGAAGTTAATTAAAAAAAAACTTGAAAATTTGTAAAGGAAACTTCATGGAAATAATTTTCTATGAAATCATGAAAATCCATTCATGTTGTATAAGTTAAAAAAACATTCTTCTCATACTTTGGCTGGAAAAGTCAAAAAGTACCTCGTACTAAAAATGAGAAAAGATTTCTTTCATATCTTTTACTAAAAACTCACCAATGGGTAAAATTGGATTTAAAAAATTTTAGGAGGATAGAAATTATATTACATATTGAGTAAACATGGATGTGGATGATAAATATTCCCCAGAAAATTTTGATGTATAAACAATCTAGGATAAAAATGAGATTGCGAGATTTTCCCTTACCATAGGTCTGATATGCTTCGTATGAATCAAAACCTCCTATATAATGATTTAAATAATGTCATTTACTTACTCCATAGTCATACTCATTATTATGATATCATAAATGGTCATATTCTTAGCTTCTTATTAGTAATATTTGATTGCTACTTGTTATTCAGGTGTTCATTGCTTTATGTTCCGATGCGTGTTTTGTCGAATAAATTCTTATTCCTCTTTTTAGATTATAGTTATATCATCTACAGAATGGTATTAGTATAATATATATCATATATATTCATTTAATTCATTTATATAATCATTATTCAATGAAGATCATGTAGAATGAGTCGCATCACATTGTGGAGACAGTAGGCCGTACGTACGCACGAGTGATGATATCGTTCCCATAATTATATGAATGGAATTGGAGTTGATGATATAATATATCAGAATCAATATAATGTTATAATAATCATATATAGTTATTCTTTACACAATTATACCTATCCAAGTAATGTGGTGGTGGAAAACAGATTACACCACGGTGTGGAGACGGTATTCCGTATGTACGCTCGCGCGGTGATTTCATTTTCTATAGGATGGATAGAAGGTTAAATAGGGTTGTTTTATATTTATAATAAAATATCAGTATATAAGTGATACTGATGTTATTAATTTATAATGAAACAACTAAATAATAGTAAGTATAAGAAGTAAGAGACTTGAAAGAATAGGTAGAAGAGAATACCTCTTCCTCGACATGCCTCCTTTAAACTTCCTCCTAAGGGACTAGAGTTGGTATTATGAGAAGAAAAGAACCTTCAGAATATTACTAGGGAAGTTTAGAATAGTAATGGGGAGGGGTTGGATGATCTTGAAAGCTCAAAGTTGTGTAAATAGGAGAGGGAGGAGGCACCCTTTTATAAAGGAGGAGAGGGGTACCTTTGGAAACCTCAAAAATATTAATTTATAATAAATCAAAACCCACTTAAAAACCACCAAAAATGATTCATATTATAATATTAGATAATATAGGGTTGTAATCTAATCAAAAAATAAAATTTATACACGTTGGAAATTTATTTTAAACCTTATCAACTTCATTTATCCTTATTTAGTCTATTTAATTTTATTTGTGGTAATAAGATCCTAGATTTTAAATTTTTATAAATAATTACTTATGTGTTGTTAATTGTCCATAATTGGATAATTTATGAAATTTTAGACTATATAAATTTTAATTTATAATTTTTAAATATTTTTGTGATTTTTAAACAATTTTATAATATGTTATTTTTATAAAATAACAATAGTGTCAATTTTGACAATATTAATTTATTTGAATTTAAATAAAATCTACACAGAGGATATATTCGAACAAAAATATTTAATAGATTCCTAATATGTCATATTCATCTAGAAAATTCTTGGAGCACATTAAATAGTTCGTATAATATTTATTTTAATATCATTAAAACCATTTATTTGATATTTAAACAAATAAAATAATTTCAACATCACTATTGTGTCACCTTTAATAATAAATATTTAATCCCTAAAAATTCTAAATAAATTCACATGATGTAGATAATTTTATTAGATTTATTTATAATATTCATTTTTGAAGTTTCATAATGTTTATTACTAAATTAAAATTACTATACTTAAAAGATTTAAGAAAGTGACATGTTGTCACCTTTTTTGGTTTTAATAATAATTAAATTATTTCCACAGTCAAAAGTCCATAAAATGAATCTATTCCGACCCTTAGGTAATATGGGTCGAATTTTAGTCATCCAATAGAATTTTGGTAGGTGATAGAATAATTTTATAATCTTATTTTTACCCTTAATTACCTGATTTACCTTCAACTGCAGTAAATAAAAATTACAGTAGTTACTATTCATAATATCAAAAAAATAAAAGTAACCTATTAACATAATTTGGTCCCACTAAATTCAAATATGGAATCCATTTTTCAAAATTCAAAACACAGAAGTTTCATTAATTAATTTAAAATTAATCCTGTTGTTAAGAAACTCGGTTTTAAAAGTTAAAACATTACCAAAGATTGAAAAGTTTGTACCTATGAATTAAATGTAAAAATAATGGTAGTGACATAAACTATATTAAATGGTAAAAATATATTCTATTTATTCTTTAAAACCATTCAATATTATAATTTAACCATATAAATTATTGTGATGAAAAATGTTGTTTTTAATTAAAATATAGCGTGTTTTTACTATTCATTAAAATATGAAAGTTATCAGAATAATATGAAAATTTTATCCAAAGTACATTTTTATTTTTTGATTCCAAAAAAGAATTTTATTTTTTAAAATTGAACATATAAACATGTCAAAAACTAGATGTAAAGTGGGTGTGCCATCAAAAGGCGGCAAAACTGCATTTTTTAAATAATACATATTTTACCCGAAACATTTATTTTGTTCTAACACCATGTTCTAGAAAATGTGTAAGATAATGTTATAAAATTCAAAATTTAGTTAATACTATTAATAACGGCTAGTCCATAATAATATCATAACAGTATAACATTGTTTAGTGAAACCCGGTATTGTGTCCTACACACGCTATCGAGGAAGGTCGCGATTGCGTGTAATGCAAGCCTAGCCAGTGTTTTGTGTAGTGAAAGATTCCTTTGGTTTTTCTTATAACATAAGACATAAAAAAATTATTTCTCATAAAATATTAGGGTGTTACATTCTACCCTCTTTAAAATGAATTTCTCCCTTGAAATTCATCACTTCGTAACAAACAAATGAGGATATCTCTCCCTCATCATATCCTCAAGTTCCCATGTAGGTTCTTCTAATTGGTGGTTCCTCCATAAAACTTTAACCAAGTAAGTGGTCTTGTTTTGTAGGAATTTTTCTCTATGATCCAGAATCTCTATCGGCTGTTCTTCATAAGAAAGATCTTGCTCCAGCGGTACAACTTCTGAGATTAGTACATGCGAAGGATCAGGTATGTACTTTCTCAGGAGAGATACATGGATCACATCATGAACTTGAGAGAGATTCGGTGGAAGCGCCGATCAGTAATCTACCTTCCCAACACGATCCATTATTTCAAAAGGACCAATATACCTGGGGCTCAGCTTTCCCTTCTTTCCAAATCTCAATACTCTCTTCTAGGGAGATATTTGTAAGAACACTTTATCACCCACTTCAAACTCTTAGTCTTTTCTTCTGTTATCGGCATAAATTTTTTATAGACCTTGAGCTACTCTTATGTGTTGTTGAATAGATATAACCTTTTTTTCCATCTCATCAACAAGATCAGGTCCTAATATCTTCCTTTCCTCAACTTCATCCCAGCAAGTTGGAGTTCTTCATTTCGTTCCATAGAGAGATTCATAAGGAGCCATCTGAATACTGGAGTAAAAGCTATTATTATAAGATAATTCCACCAAAGTTAGGTTTTGATCCCAACCACCTTTTAAATCCATAGATCAACCTCTCAAAATGTCTTCTAGAGTTTGAATTTTCTTAGTAGACTGACTTTCTATCTGAGGATGATAAGCAGTGTTGAAACTCAACTCTGTGTCTAGAGTATGCTGAAGACTTCGCCAAAACATCAATGTAAACCTCAGATCCCAATAAGATATAATAGAAAGTGGTACTCCATGAAATCTTACCACTTCCTTTACATATATCATGGAAAGATGATCAAGAGATAAATCCTCTCTAAAAGTAATGAAGTGTGCCAACTTCGTAAGACGATCAACTATAACACAAATAGAATTATGGCCTTTGGATATTTTATGAAGTCCAGTGACAAAGTTCATCGTGATGTTTTCCCATTTCTATTCTGGTATGGGTAATGATTGTAACATCCCCTTATACCTTTGTCTCTCAGCATTAACTTGCTGACAAACTAAGCCTTGAGAGACATATTCAGCAACATCTCTTTTCATTCCATCCCACCAGAAGTACTCCTTCAGGTCCCTATACATCTTCGTGCTTCTACGGTGAATAGAGAATGAAGAAATATGAGCTTTATCCAATATTTCTTTACTTAATTATGGGATTGGAGGAACACAAACCCATTTTCTGAACCTTATTATTTCATCACAGTCAATGTGGAATTCAGGAACATTTCTCACCTTCTTTTGTAACTCTAAATCTTCTTTCTGTTCCTCTTTAATATTCACATGTATAGATGGTTGAACATTCATTTGAGAAAGATAATATTTTTCCCCTTCCATTATAATTCCATGATCCATCCTTTGTAAATCCATAAAAATTGGAACTTTTGTTATCCTCATCATGGATAAGCTAGCATGGTCTTGTGGACTTAATGTGTTTGCACCTTGTTTGCTTTCCCAGGGTGGTAATGAATTGAGCGGTCGTAATCCTTAATCAGATACAACAATCTTCTTTGGCGTATATTTAGCTCCTTTTGTGTTAAAATATACTTTAAAATTTTATGATCAGTATAAATATCACACCTTTCACCACAAAGATAATTCCTCCAAATCTTTAATGCAAAGATTACCTCATCTAACTCCAAATCATGATTTGGGTAATTTTTCTCATGGATTTTCAACTGTCGTGAGGAATAAGCTATCACCATATCATTTTTCATGAGAAAACACACAAATCCCTTCTTGGATGCAACATTGTAGATCATAAACCTTTCTCCACTACAAGGCAGTGTGAGCACAAGTCCACTAGATAACCTTTATTTTAACTCCTTGAAATTCTCTTCACACTCCTCTATACAAACCAACTTAACTCCTTTTCGAGTCATCCTGGTGAGTGGATTAGATAATCGTGAAAAATCTTTCACAAAACGTCAATAATATCTATCCAAAACAAGAAAATTTCAGATCGCAGTTACTGTTGTTGGTCTTGACCATATTTTGATAACCTCTATTTTTGCTGGATCCACAGATATCCCCTCTTTTGAGATTATGTGACCCAAAAATGAAACTTTTTGAAGCTACAATTCAAACTTGGTAAATTTGGCATAAAGCTTCTCCTTTATTAGGGTCTTTAATAAAATTATCAAGTGATCTTCATGTTCTTCCTTGCTCTTTGAATAGACAAGAATATAATCTATAAAGACTTCCACAAACTGATCAAGATAGTCTCTAAAGACTATATTCATTAGATCCATGAAGATAGTAGGGGCATTAGTAAGACCAAATGGAATCACTACAAATTCGTAGTGTCCATACCTTGTACAGAAAGTCGTCTTTGGAATATCCTCCTTTTTGACCCTTAATTGATGATACCCTAAACGAAAATCAATCTTGGAAAAGTATTGAGCTCCACGTAGTTGGTCAAATAAGTCATCAATGCATGGGAGAGGATATTTGTTCTTGATAGTGATCTTGTTAAGTTCTTGATAATCAATGCAGAGTCTCATTGATCCATATTTCTTATTAATAAAAAGAACAGGTGCTCCCCAAGGTGACGCACTAGGGCGTATGAATCCTTTATCAAGATTCTCTTGGAGTTGCTTCTTCAATTCTTGTATCTCAATTGGATCCATTCTATATGGTTTCTTTGAAATAGGTAAAGCACCCGGTGCGAGTTCTATTGAAAACTCAACTTCACAATTTGGTGGGAGACCTAGCAATTTCTCTGTAAATAAATCATCAAACTCCCGTATAATAGGAATATTCTTAATCGTGAGTTTCTCACCAACCATTTGAGATAAATAACCTTCATTTAGTGGAATCAAGACCCATATGATGGATGAAATTTCCACTGTAAGGTTATGTTCATCCTTGCATCGATATATGATCATAGATTGATCGGGAATATGAAATTTGACTTCCATTATTTGGTGATTGATATGAGCTCCATATAAATAAAGACAATCCATGCCAAGAATCACATAAAATTCCACTATAGGAAGGATCACAAGATTTTCAGGAATCAATTTCCCACAAACATCAATCGGAGAAGAATTGTAAACTTTTGATGCGACCGTCGAGCCATTAGGAGTTGTCACAGCTAACTCAACATCTAATTGTTGAGGTAATATAGTGATACCCATAGAAAATTCTTCATAAATAAAAGAGTGGGTGGATCCAGAATCAAATAAATCATTTTCTACTTTAGAGTGGATGGTAAGTGTACCTTTCACCACTTTGTTATCATACTCCACATCACTGATAGAAATTTCATGTGACTTTCCTTTGTCTTTGGCCTTAAGAGTTTTTTGACGTCAATCATCAACAAAAACCCTTGCATTAGGGTATTGATTAGCATAATGCTCTATTTCCTTGAACTTGTAACATTGAAGTGTAGGAGGTGCGTTCTGTGTAGTCTTTTCTTTGTTCGCATCACTAGACATCTTTATCCCATCATTGCGGCATTCAAATGCCCTATGACCTTCTTTTCTACATTTGAAATATTTACTTGTCCCTTTAAGACAATTTCCTCCATGTTCTTTTCCACACCTTGAGCATAAGGGAAAACTCATCTTCTTTTCAGTTTGCTCTTTAGATTTCCCTTTGAATTCCATTTTCCTCTTCTTATTAAACCCATATGACTGATGGGTTACTCCAATCTCCATCTCAACCTAGAGAGCACATCAAATAATTTCCTCATAGCTATTGAAGTTCCTTATGGCTAACGCCCATCGAAGACTTGGTTTGGAGCCACTAAAGAATCAATCGATCTTACTCTCAGGTTGGATAATAATCCCAGAAGTGTACCTTGCAAGCCTTGTAAAACTTGCTTTTCAGGTACCAATTAATTCATCATCATTTTGCGTTAGTTCAAGAAACTTCTTCTCCATATTTTTTCAAAGAATATGAGGGAAGTACTTATTGAAAAATATGTTCTTGAACTCGCCCCATTCCATGGACTCAATTTCATCTCTTGGCCTCGTATTATTGATAAGATTCCACCATTGATCAGCTTCACCTTCCAAACGATATACTGCTAAGATAAATTTATCATGTTCAGAACATTGAAGAACTGAAAATATCTTTTCAGTGGTACTAATCCATTTTTCTGCCACTAATGGATCAGTAGACCTGCTGAATGAGGGTGGACGCTGCCTCGTGAAGGATTCAACAGAATTTTTCTCCTTCCTTTGCTCGTTTGGAAGTCCTGCATGATTCATAGCTTGGGAAAGTTGTGTGAGCATGGATACAAGATTGTGCATTCTAACTCCCATAACGTTTTTTTGCTCAAGGGGATAATCATTTCATTGTCCGTCACATTCAGCATTAACATGGTTCTTTCAGGTTCCACCCATTGACTAAAACCAATAAGCATAGTGTGAGAAACACTAATCATAATAGGAAAATCACATAATCATGAATAAAATTTCACACTTTAGGTCTTATCATAGCTTATTCATGGCCATTTCTAAAATACTAATATTGTGTTCTATGCTTAGACATATCCTTAGGGTTCTTACTAAGGCTTTCACATCCTAGTTTCCAAAGGTTGACTATACCCTTCTTGTGATACCAACAATAACGACCCATAATTTACGTACATTGTTATTACTTCAAAATTGAAGCATACTTATTACAACATATAACAAAACCATGATAGGACCATACAGGTATAGTGTCTTTAGAAACTGTTAAACATAAAAAAATGTTTCATAAAGCATCTACATTGTCTCCCATTTATTTCATCATATCTAGAGTCCCTTTTGGCATATCCTACTTAATATCCTTCTTCTTGACCTGGGGAAAAGAAAACATACAAAAGGGTGAGATCAAATTCTCAGTAACGGTAAACGAAGGAGATATAAATCTTATCATATTCATAAGAACATAAAATTTTGAAAATCTTATCCTGTAAAAGAGATCATAATATCATGACATGGGATAAATCATAGTAGTGAAATGTAATCCTAATAATCATAACATAAAACATTAAACTTTGTGGCATACACACATAATCATAGAAAGTAATTTCATATTAGACAAGACTCATTTCTAAGACTATCATAGCGGAAAAATTCCACTTCTGAACCAAGTTCACTCCTCGTTCCATCCCTGTATCATTGAACCGGATTAACTAGTCGTTCCATCCATGTCTATCTCATGAGATATAAATTTTTAACCAATGAATTGGAGGGAGATATAGGTACCACCCATCTCATAATGATACCATTCTTATGTGTGCCACAAAATCATAAATTATATATCATAGCATAACCCATGTAATAAAAATGGGATTCTTAAACATCATGCTTTCATAACATAATCCATATAAGATAAAAGAACTTCATAAAAATTATTCCATAATAACATAATCAAATCAATCTAAAAATAGGGATAGAAATAGAAACCTATATTATCGTAGATGGGAAATAATTTTGATAAAACACTTGAACTCCATTCTTGAGGAAAATATCCTTTCTACTTCAAAAACATTTTTCCTTTCTTAACATGTCTTACAATTTTAAAATAAAAGAAGTTAATTAAAAATAAACTTGAAAACTTGTAAAGGAAACTTCATGTAAATAATGTTCTATGAAATCATGAAAATCCATTCATGTCGTATAAGTTAAAAAAAACATTCTTCTCGTACTTTGGCCGGAAAAGTCAAAAAGTACCTCGTACTAAAAACGACAAAAGATTCCTTTCATATATTTTACTAAAAACTCACCAATGGGTAAAATTGGATTTCAAAAATGGTATGAGGATAGAAATAACATTACATATTAAGGAAACATGTATGTGGATGATAAATATTCCCCAGTAAATTCTGAAGTATAAACAT
Source organism: Viscum album (assembly GCA_963277665.1). Lineage (NCBI taxonomy): Eukaryota > Viridiplantae > Streptophyta > Magnoliopsida > Santalales > Viscaceae > Viscum > Viscum album. Next base: position 1,069,868,606 of record OY728141.1, read on the forward strand.
TCTCGAATAAAAATGAGATTGCGAGATATATTCCCTTAACTTAGGTCTGATATGCTTCATATGAATCCAATCCTATTGTATAATAATTTAAATAATTTCATTGACTTATTCTAGAATCATACTCATTGTTATGATATCATATATGGTCATATTCTTATCTTCTTATTAGTAATATTTCATTGCTACTTGTTATTCGGGTGTTCATTGCTTTATGTTCTTATGCATGTTTTATCGAATAAATTCATATTCCTCTTTTTAGATTATAGTTATATCATTTAAAGAATGGTATTAGTATAATATATATCATATATATTCATTTAACTCATTTATATAATCATTATTCAATGAATATCATGTAGAATGAGTCACATCACATCGTGGAGACGGCAGGCTGTACGTACGCAAGAGCGATGATATCATTCTTATAATTATATGAATTGAATTGGAGTTGATGATATAATATCTCTGAATCCATATCATGTTATAATAATCATATATAGTTATTCTTTACACCATTATACCCATCCAAGTAAGGTGGTGGTGGAAAACAGATTACACCATAGTGTGGAGACAGTATTCTGTACGTACGCACGCGCAGTGATTTCATTTTCCGTAGGATGGATGGATGGTGAAATACGGTTGTTTAATATTTATAATAACATAACATTATATGAGTGATACTGATTTTATTACTTTATAATGAAACAACTAAATAAGAGTAAGTAGAAGAAGGAAGAAACTTGAAAGAATATGTAGAAGAGATTACCTATTCTTTGACATGCCTCCTTTAAACTTCCTCTTAAGGGACTAGAGTTGATCTTTTGAGAAGAAAAGAACATCCATAATATTACTAGGGAAGTTTATAAGTGTAATGGGCAAGTTTTGGCTGAGCTTGAAGTTTCAAATTTTTGTAAAGAGGAGAGGGAGGAGGTTTCCTTTTATAAGGGAGGAGAGGGGAACCTATGGAAACCTTTTAAAAATTAATTTATAATAAATCAAACCCCACTTAAAAACCTCCAAAAATGACTCATATTCGAATATTAGATGATATAGTGTTGTAATATCATCAACCAATAAAATTTAGACATGTTGTAAATTTAGTTTAAACCTTATCAACTTGATTTATCCTTATTTAATATATTTAATTTTATTTGTGGTAATAAGATTATAAATTTTAAATTGTTATAAATAATTACTTGTGTGTTGTGAATTGTCCATAATTGGATAACAAATATTATCTTAGACTGTATAAATTTTAATTTATAATTTTTAAATATTTTTGTGATTTTTAAACAATTTTATAATATGTTATTTTTATAAAATAACAATAGTGTCAATTTTGACACTATTCATTTATTTGAATTTAAATAAAATCTACACTGAGGATATATTAGAAACAGAATATTTAATAGATTCCTAATATGTCATATTCATATAAAAATTCGTGTAGAACATTAAATAGTTCATATAATATTTATTTTAATATTTTTGAAACCATTTATTTGATATTTCAATCAATAAAATAATTTCAACATCACTATTGTGTCACCTTTAATGATAATTATTTAATCGCTAAAAATTATAAATAAATTTACATGATGTATATAATTTTATTAGATTTCTTGAGACTATTCATGTTTTAATTTTAATGAAGTTTATCACTAAATGAAAATTATTATACTTATAAGATTTAAGAGAGTGACATGTTGTCACTTTCTTTGGTTTTAATAATAATTAAATTATTTCTATGGTCAAAAGTCCATAAAATGAATCTATTTTGACCCTTAGGTAATATGGGTCTACTTTTAGTCATCCAATAGAATTTTGGAAGGTGTTAGGGTAATTTTATAATCTTATGTTTACCCTTAATTACACGATTTACCTTTAACTGCAGTAAATAAAAATTGCCATAGTTACTATTCATAATATCAAAAAAATAAAAGTAACCTATTAACATAATTTGGACACACTAAATTCAAATATGGAATTAATTTTTCATAATTCAAAACATATAAGTTTTAGTAATTAATTTAAAATTAATCTCATTGTTAAGAAACTGGGTTTTAAAAGTTAAAACATTGTCAAAGATTGAAATGTTTTTACCTATGAAGTCAATGTAAAAATAATGGTAATGATGTGGATTATATTAAATGGTAAAAATATATTCTATTTATTATTCAAAAAAAATCAATATTATAATTTAACCATATAAATTATTGCGATGAAAAAAGTTGTTTTTAATTAAAATATAGCGTGTTTTTACTATTCATTAAAATATGAAAGTTATCAGAATAATATGAAAAAATTATCCAAAGTAAATTTTTATATCCTAATTTCAAATAAGAATTTTATCATGTAAAATTAAACTTATAAACATGTCAAAACTATATTTAAATTGGTTGCGCCATCAAATGGCGGCAAAACTTCATTTTTTGAATAATATTTATTTTACCCGAAAAATTTATTTTGTTCTCATACCATGTTCTAGAAAATCTGTAAGATAATGTTATAAAATTAAAAATGTAGTTAATACTATTCATAATGGCTAGTCCATAATAATATCATAACAATATATCGTTGTTTAGTGAAACCCTGTATTGCGTACTACACGCGCTATCGAGGAAGGTTGTGATTGCGTGTAACGCAAGCCAAGTCAGTGTTGTGTGTAGTGAAAGATTCTGTTGGTGTTGTATATAACATAAGACATAAAAAAAATATTTCTCATAAAATCTCAGGTTGTTACACAAACCATCACAATACCCATTATATATTAATCACTTAAATTATATGAAAATAACATGATAATCACAACACTATGGAAATATATAGCAAAAAAATTAAGGAAATCCACACTTATAAAACTCCATACATGATTTTATATCTAAAAATAAACCATAAAGACAAAATTCATGTCGAATATAACTCCTATCAAACATTAATCCCAAGAACTCCAATTAATAAAACATCACTTCTAAATTCAACCTCTTAGTAACCATGCCATCTAGATCATGTATGTTAAGTTGACACTCTCTGAGAAAAATATATCAAAACAATAAGTTTCATATCAACATTTTCCACACCATCTATCAAAGATCTACATTTCATATCTGTGAAGTATAAAGGATAGAAGAAAGTAATGGTAAATACTATGGAATGGGTACATCTAACCCTTTAGAATTTGGTTGTCTAAAATTGGTCATATAGACCACCCAAAACCCTTCTCCAAAGGACTATCAAAGAAAATGGAAACTATCAAGAAAATAAAAATTGTATTATCTAGGTTCCACCCTCTAAAACTCATGCATTGTTACTCTTCCTCTTGAAAACATGATCTAAAAAAGGACATAAAATTATCAGAATGATCAAAGCCACACCCTTCAAACTCTTGTTTTTGTTCCACCTACTGGGATTTTATTACCTCCATGAACAATTAGTGATTTTATCCATGTAAATTTATAAAATAAATTTTTTTAAAAGGTCCCACCTTCTGAATAAAGAAAATTATATACATTATAGAAGAACTAATTTTTATATTCTATAAGATTAAATAATTAAAAATAATTTATCAAAGGTCACACCTACTATATATCATTGTATTAACCAAGAAATTTAATTATCTATAACACTCAAAAATATTAAGATATAAACATAATATTTGATAGTATGTATGACATAAAACACCAATCATAGAAGGGAATATAACAACCCAAGACTTTATCATATATCTATTTTTAAATAAATTCTATCTCATATATATCTTTTACTACACACAACACTGGGTTTGAATGAAACATGAAACTCTTTTAAAGTATTATTATTTAAATAATACCAATATAATCTAGGAGTTAAATTAGCAGGTATGAATAGTAATAACTAAATTAAGTAAATTATACGGTTTACACAAAAAATAATATGTACATCTAATGACTAGAGATAAAATTATAATCATTTGAATGAAAAATAAATGATTTCTAAAAAACTGTATTTTTTATCAAAGATGGTTTAGTCGTGCTTTACGCAAATAATTTTTAATTATTTTTTAAAAAATTTAGAAAATTTATTTGAAAAAATAGACAACATTTTTAATGTAATCATATCAAAATTATATATGTTTTAATTTTTGGTATTTTTCTAAAAATTTTCATTTTTTTATGAATAGTGATGACTATGAATTTCAATTTAAAAAAACCTTATCATTTAAATTATTTATAATGTTAAATAATATTTTAAATTTTTTTAAAGAAAAGTTGGTTTTATTTTATATAAATAAATCTAATTTATTTCATTGGAAAATATTTTATATTTAATTTGTTATAAAAAACTTTATAAATGTTTGAGCATTTTCTCTTTAAAGAAACCCTCTTTCTTGTCGCGTCTATAAAATTATTTTAATTTATATTTCCAAAAATTATGTGAATCGAATTTGGAAAAATTAATTTCATATTGTGAATCAGAATTATTTATATTACATAATATGTTAAACTTATTTTTTGACTAAAATTAATAGTGAAAATAATAAAAAATATTTTCCACGGTTAAGGTAAAGATGGATTTACTGAGGGTTAAACTAAAAATATAAGGGTTAAATTGACCAAAAGACTTGTATAAAATATATTTTTTGGCCATATTTTGACCCTATCAAGTCTAGGTCTCTATAATAATCCATTTTTTACCCATTAGATAAGTGAAAAACCTAGTTACCAATTTTTCTTTAAAAAATATACATGTGTGTCACTCACCTCACTTATAAAAGGCCACCCCTCTCCACTATTATTCACACCTTAAAAGACTTTTTACTTGTCCAATACCTAAAAAATGACTTCCCAACTTACCTCCTCTCATAACAGAATCTTTATTTTGGGCATAACTCCAACCTGGGACGGAATTGTTTCAAACCTAAGTAGGATACCCAAATAAGATGTAACATTATTCCATGAGACTTTTTATTTTATTTCTTCATCCACCTTCTTCAATTATTATTAAATAATTACTATATAATAACCTAATTATATTAAATATAATTTGATTTTATTATGTTAAATTTATAACCTATAACCTCTCCCAATTCTATAAAATGTGTAACACCCCAAGATTTCATATTAAGTTATTTTCTTTAAAGTAATTCAATAGCTTATGTTACACGCAACACCGAGTTTGAACGCACCACGACTTACCAAACTAATCGTTCAAAATGTGGTTATGAATAGTATTAAATTATTTTTGAATTTTATATACTCCATATAATTTGAACATCTATATTATGTGTTTCTTAAACATAATATAAGAACAAATTCAATTTTTTAGATAAGAGAATTATTTTTCAAAAAATGAAATTTTATCACCTTTTAATGAAGAACCCTTTTTAAATCCAATATTTGACACTTTTATATATTAAATTTAAAAAAATAAACTTATTATTTAGAATAGGGACATAAAAATTCAGTTTGGATAAATTTTCGGTTCTTTTCTGATAACCTTCATATTTTGATGAATAGTGAAAAATACAAACTTTTTATCGAAAACAACTTTTTTAATTAAAATAATTTACAATATTAAATTATAAATTTGAATGGTTTTTAAGTATAATTAGATTATATTTTATCATTTAATCCAATTTTGTTCATTGGAAGTAATTTTACATTTAAATTGGACATAAACCCATGTCAATCTTTTGATAGTTTTTACTTCTCAGAAACTCGCTTTCTAGTTTTGACAACGGGAATTATTTTTAAATTAATTAATACAAATTTAATTTTTTTTAATTTGGTAAAATAGACATCATTTTTGAATTTGGAATCTCAAAATTATCTTTGGGGGAATTTTTGGTATTTTTCTAAAAACTTTCAATTTTTGATGAATAGTGAAAAACACTACGTTGTTGTTTAAGGATGACTTTTTATTTAAATAATTATTTTTAATTTAAATTTATTTTAAATTAAAAATAGATACATAATACTTATATTAGTCCAATTTAATTCATTGAAATCATTCTATAATAAGATTGGATATATAAAATTTTATTGAATTTTTTACCGTCTTTTACCCACATTCAAGGAACATTTACAAATTTGCATAAAACATAATTTTACCACTTCTGTGAATTGAATTTCAAAAATTAAAGAGACGCAGTTAATATCAGTAAGTAAAATTTGGTTCAATAGGATGAAAATGATTTTTGGTGAATAGTAACATTTTAATTTTATTTACCACAGTTAAAAGTAAATGGGGTAATTAAAGGTAAAAATGATATTATAATTACCCTAACACATTTCTTAATTCTATTGGATAAGTTTATTTTGACCAAAATCAACCTTAGAAAAAATATGATCCTTTTTTATCCACTTTTATTAGATTATGACATTTATTATATTTTATTTAAATAAGTGTTAAAAGTGTTAAATTCAATGTTTAATAACTAAAACATTTTTAATATAGGGTTACACATAAGATAAATTTGACTATAAATATTCATTATAAATATAAATATATTTACTACATAATAGTAATTTATTTATAATTTTTAGACATTAAATAATTAAATTTATCTATGACACAATGATGGTGTAGTAATTACCTTATTAATGAAAGAGTAAAATAATTGATGTTATAAATATTAAAATAAATTTAAATTGAAACTTTTGATGAATTACACTAATTTTATAAGTTAATATTAAATTTTAGGGTTGATTCATTTTATTTTTTTCTAAGAAATAATATTTTTATGACCATCACAAAAACCAAATACTAAATAGTGTCAAAATTAAAATAAATGAGTTTTAAAACAATACTATTTTATTAAATTATATAATAGTCCTAAAAATATAAGGTGTGGCCAAATCACTTATATAATGATATATATTTCATTAATAAACCACTTGAGGTTCTCTTTGTATTTTATAGTATGTTTATTAACCATGTAATATAAAAAACAAGAAGACATTGAAAAAGTTAAACTATTTAACTAAGTGTTAAATCTAAAAGATAAGGTTAATATGGTGACCTAAACTTGTATAAAACCTATTGGTTCAGAGTATTTAGACCCATCCCCACCTTATCCTTGAAATAAATCCATTTGTATCCATTAGACACTTAAAATTATTTTATATTAAAATAATGTTTCAAGCTTTTCCTAAAGTGACCATCACCTCTCTTATAAAAGGGTACTTCCCCTTCTCTCAAATTCACAAATCCAAAGCCATTTGGTTCAGCCAAAACCTGATCCGATATCCTCCCAAATACCCTCAAATCATATTAAAGGCCTTACATTGATCATAAATCCATCTTAAGGAATACTTTTGATCAAATCAAAAAGGAATCACCTGAAAAAGATGTAATAATTTCATCACCTCTTTTAAAGTTATTTTCTTCTTCCACTTTCTCTTTCTTTGTTGATTAAATACCAAATTAATAACTCTAGTACCTTATACATACTGTGATATTATTATAAATATTTTACTACCATATTCATTATTCTACCCATCCTATGAATGAAAAAGGCTCCATACGTGCGTATGTATGACTTACCGTCTCCACATCGTGGGGTAGTTTGTTATTCAACACTTCATTATTTGGATGGGTATAATAATGAGTATAATTGATGTAAATAATAAATATAACATGATTATTATTCTTTATATGTAATATAACATCCATTTACATATGATTTCACCATCAATAGAATGATATTGTCACTCGTGCGTACGTACGGATTACCGTCTCCACGAACGCGATGAGATTCATTCCCCATCGTAACCATTCAAGAATAATTTTCATTTCATGATTAAAAATAACGTTTAAGAACTTAATATAATTATTTATATTAATAAAATACATCACATCCATAACAAAAATTACTTACATAACAAAACATATAAATGAAAACGAATCATTATACACCCAAAACAGTGATACTACTGAAATATTATTAACAAATCAATATTATAATATCATATATGATATCATATTTATGTATTTGGTTCTTTTATAATTTAATAAAAATAATTTAACCATTATAAAGAAGGTTAAACTTACCCACTACTAAAGGAAATTATAAGGTAAGGGGTTTTCATATCACTTCTTATTCCTGTGAGATTCATGTTTATTTCCACTATTTCCTTTTATGTGGTTTATGTACTGCACATGATTGTATTATTTACATAATATACTTTAATTTATGGGTATTTACATATTTATTGTATGATACTTATTTCATGGGGTGTATGTTTCGTAAGTTACCAAATCGTTAAGGAAATTTCTAGTTTCGATTTCCACTCATTGGGTTTTAAGAAAACATCATTGATTATTTTACTCCAAGATTATGTGTGAAATCACTATTTATTTATTTATGTAGTAATTTACACTCCCTTTTGTGTGGATATAATTTTTATACACATAATCACTCCATTTATAAATTCTCAATTCATCGATATGAACTTGATAAGAGAAGTCTTAACTCAATTTCCATTTATTAAGTTAAACATCCAAGTCATTGTGTTGTTTTTACAAGAATATGTGTGAATGTCCTCTGATTTATTTACAATTAATATACAATCATATTGAGTCTATTTATATTTTTCACACATAATTATGTCATTTGTTTATCCTTAACCTAAGGATATGGTCTTTATAAGGGATATTATCTCAATTTACATTCTATTGAGACTTCTTTGTTGTTATGCACCAATTCACTTTTATATGGTGTACATACTGCACTCTAACATAGTATATCATGAATACCCTTATTCTCATGATATTATAAAGTTTTTATTACCTCAATTATTTGTATTCAAGCATCTCTCATTTGGTTAGTAACTCTAACTAAAATATCATTTTAAATGTTTTAAATATTTATTCTTCTAAATCTTTCTCATTAATGTCCATGTTTTAAAAATGGTGTTAATAATTTATTTATATGTATATGAATGATTTAAAATTAAAATTACTTTTAAAATTTTCAAAGTTTTATGGGACACTTCGATTCAAAAAACTATTTTTTACAGCTTCTTGATAAATAGTGAGAGTTTTAATTGTTTTCAAGAAAAAGGGGATATTTATCTCAAATAGTTTTACTGGTTATTTTCATCTATGTAAACATCCTTATTTAGTCTTGATTGAGGTTGATTTATTATAATAAAATATTTCATATTGTATTGAATGAGTTATGTTTGACTATGGATGTGCTATTTATATACCATTCATGGTTTGTGGTTTAAAGTATTAACATTTTGTATGCTTTTTTTAATACGAATGTTTATGTTATGTTTCAACCATTTCATATGAGGAATGAATTAGACTTAGTAAGTGATGGGTGGAGCCATCTATAGCTTCTTGATGCATCAGTATGTCTCATGGGAAAAACTAGTGTTTTAGCACAAGGCCTTGACAAAATCTTTATTTGTAGTCTTAGCATGAGGCCTTGACTGTGTGGTTATGATGTCTGGTATTATGCATTCCATCATTATGAAATTAGATGTTGATGTAACATGTGATTATAAAACTAGTTCAATATCCAAGTGAATAATTAAATGGAATTATTTGATTTATATTTTCTGTATTATACTGAATTTTAAGTTTAAAAGGCTTGTGTTTTTGTCTTATACATTGCCTTAAATATTTATGCTTATTTACAAAAGTTTCCACTATATTGTTTATCCTTACTGAGCATCTAAGATCACCCCTTTCTTATGTTTTATTTTTTTAGGATTCAAAGAAGTTTACTATGCTTTATATGTAGTTTTAAGCTAGGATAATAATTTAATTCTCATAGAATTATCTATGTTGTATTTTTAGTTAGAAATTGTAATGTGAAGTTCATGTATGTAATCTATTTTCCAAGACTGGTAAACTGATCAGCCCTTTATGACTTTATTTTTTGTAATCATTCAAATTTTATGTAATAATGTACCGAATATGGGTATCTAGGGTTGGGTCATTCTAAAATGGGTTACGAAATCCCCATTCATGTGTACGGTGGACTACCACCTCGTGAACTGATGTCATTCGTTTTTCCATTACCACCTCTCAAGATTGGGTATATTGATGGATATAAAGTATATATAAGATATATATAAAATATTTATTCCTATTTAATAATTTTATCATATGTAACTTCTAAATTTTCATTCTTTATGGGATATGATAACGTCGCTTATGTGTACGGTGGACTGTCGCCTCACGAAGTGATGTGATTTTTCATTCACTAATGCTTTACATGGAAGGTGATAGGGATAAAGTTAATGAATATATGTAATATAAAATAAATTATTATTATATTAATTATATACTAGTCATTATGAAAGATAATACATCATTTTATTTCTAGCACTAAAAAATCATAACGTCGCTCGTGTACATTTGGACTATCGCCTTCACCAAGCGATGTGACTCTCTTTCCATCACCACAACACATAGATGATATATATATATATATGTGTGTGTGTATATATTTAAATAAATAATATGGTATATATATGATATTATGATCATTATATGTGGATAAAATATCACTTACCCTCTTTCCATAATAATCATTGAAAAATTGAAATGTTACTCTTGCATATATAAGCCCTACTGTCTCCATGATTGTAATGTAATTCATTTTTCATAATAATATTTAATTATTGGTTTTAAAATTAAAATTTTTGTATAAATTTTATAATTATTTCATTATTATTTATGTGGATGTTTTTAAAAAATAACCACTTTGACCATAGTCAACCAACAAATGTCATTTTTGACACATAATCCATATATCATCGAAACGTATAACATAAACTTAATTAACTTATAAATCATATATAACATGGTAATAAGTAAAATAATAATAATAATAAATTATAAACAGTATCTTAATCAAGTAACTAATTAACATAATTTCATTAGTTAGGAATATTAAGAATGTACGTGACAAGTCGGACTTGAGGTAAGGGTTTCTCATCTCACATTTACTTCTAAGAGACATATGCCATATTCACCACATATTTCTCTTATGTGGTGTATATAATACCATTTTGTATGTTATATAATTGATTAATTTCTATTAATGTTATATAAAGTTTCATTTAAAATTATTTATTTCATGTGGCTTATGATTCAAAAGTTACCAATGTGGTAAGGTTTTATTTCACAAACACATCATTGTTTGGGATTGTTTTTATTTAAGTTTTCCATGGGAGAATTGCATGATATTTATATTTTAAAATAAATCTATTTTCTTATACTGTTGTTATTAATGAACTTTTTTATGTAATAGTTCCATTTTTCCTATATTTGGTAATTAAAAATATAAATAAATTTTTTTTTAAGATAATCTAAAATTATTTCTCTCTTCGATAAAAAATACTTTCTCTCCCAAACACATTTTTTCTAAAAATGATTTCAGAAATGTTTTTCATTATCCAATTGATTTATTAAGGAAATTTTTTTCCATTTCTTACTTTTAAAAAAATTGAAAGGAATATTCTTGTCCTTTTCTAAATGAGTCACTTTTTTAACCTTTTTACAATGAAAAAGGAATGTTATTTTTAACTTATACAGAATGTATGTAATTACCCACCATCATGACCATAATTTTTTTGAAGCTTCCTATTTAAATTTATAAGGTTGTTTTTAAAGAAAATATTTTTCCTAGTATACGATAAATTCTTTTGTTTAAATTGATTTTCAAATAAATATATTTTGAAAATATTTTACAAATTTTATAGTTTTAAAATAGAAGTTTTATTTTCAAGGAAAGGTTATTTTCTTCAAGAAATGTTCCAAGTGATATTTCAAAATTATTTTCCATCTAATAATTCATTCTTTGATATTAATAATGATTTAATGGGGATATTCTCTAGTGATACCATCTTTATTATTTCTTTTAATGGTTTATGATCAATTTGACTGGGTATGTACTATGTTAATACCATTCACTTTACTATAGATGGTTTATAGTAATTTTTATTTATTGGGGAAAGTATTTAAATTTTATATACCAGTTTAAATACAAATTTTTATGTTTATTATGTTTCACCCTTTTCATATGAGGAATGAATTGGACATTGTAAGTTATGTATAGGGCCCATTATATCCCCTTGATGCATTAGTAGATCTCATGAGAAAAACTAGATATGGTTTTGGCTGAGGCATTACCCATTTATTAACAAGCCTCTTCAGTAGTAGATGTATTGGAATAATCTTTGATGGTGTGTTTTAAATGTCCAACATTATTAATTCCATAATTATGAATATAGTAATTGATATTACATATGATTATTTGACTAGTTAGAATATCCATGGTCAATTTTCAAGCTCATGTGATTATTTATATGGAATTATTTTATTATCTTTTATTCTTTCCATATTATAATAAACTTATTGATTAAATTGTATGTTTTTTGGTTATTTACCTTGGAATATTTATTTTGACATATTTATTCATATATCCCACTATAAGATTACCCTTACTTAAAATTTAAAATTTCCCATTTCTTATGTTTTATTTTCCCTATGATACCAGGAAGTATGTTTTGATTGATATGAAAAGATATGCTCAGGAGAATAAGGGAATTATCAAAGAAAATTCTTTGTGTATTATATGTTTTAAAATGTAATGTTAATTTTAAGTATGTATCTAGTTTACCCAAAATACTAAACTATTTAGTCCTTCGAGATGTGATTCCATGTATCTTATGTCAATGTAATAAATCAAAAATTATCTTTGGGCTACTGGGGTTGGGGTGCTATAGTAGGTATCAAACAAATTTTAGTATAATCCTTGGAAACTTGTTTAAGTAAAACATATATTATGAACCATAGCCATATGATAACCTTTTATGATAATTTTATAAGAACATCCTAAAGTTTTGGTAAGAAATATATTATATGGTTTTCCAAATAAATACATCCATGTTTTGATATTAGAAGTGGATATGGTTCTGTCATAGAGGTGCCTTGGGGTGATAACCCCAAAAATATCACATTGGGCTTGACCCAATCATCACCTAGTGCATGACAATAGGCCTTACTATGCCCCTAGTTTGATATGCATGGGAGATATTCTTAGGAAGATTCACATTTTCTTTACAAACCAATATAAAGGATTTAGAAATAAATATATCCCCAAATAAACCATGTTTATGTTTATGATATTAGTTATGCATAAATTTTTTAATTTATGTTAAATTTTTCACTAGTTTTGGGATTATAAATTATTCTTCATAATGTTATGATATAATCTAGAATATGTCATTGATTGGAAATGGATCCTAACAGAAGGAATTGGAATTGTATCAATGCATGTACTCCATGTGGGGATTTCCCTCATGGGAAAGATAATGAAGCTGTAGCTTGGTCTATATTTTGAAATGATCAAATTATACCATATTTCGACAAATGAATCAGGTTATGGATAATAACCTTTCCCATATAAAGAAACCTTATGATCCACCATTTTGTGTAATATTGTTAGATCATTTCATGCATCAACAGAATCTACCATTCAATGAGACTACAAATCCATTTTTAGCTGAGCAATGGATAAGTTTATTTCAGAATATATTTCTCACTCTCGAAATTAGCAAAACGGAGAAATTTATTTTGGTATTTTATCATCTCTCAAGAGATACAGATCAATGGTAGTCATTAATTCAAAAAACTAAGCATGAGGAGGAAATATAAATCATGGGGTGGAAGCATTTCAAGATAATATTATTGGAAAAATATTTTTTTCATGAGCAACGAGATGATATTGAAATACATTTCTTGAGTCTAATAAAGAGAGAAGATGAAAAAATTTCGAAGTATGAATCCATTTTTATAAGGTTACAAAGGAATTCTATGGACTATGTACATAATCAAAAGATAAAGTTTGATCATTTATTATATGGGATTTACCCAATCCTCATACGGGTACTAGTCTTCCAAAAATTCTCATCATATGAGGACATATTATCATGGGCTATCAAGAAAAAGGAATAATTATCAATGTCTTATGAATTGGAATGAATATATAAAAGAATAATATGTAAAATAAACAAAATTAATTAAGGGAGGAAGGTAAATAAGTGTTTTACAACATTTTATACTTGTGGAAGGAATCACCTTATTACACACATAAAAAGAAAATGATTTTTCTTCAAGTGTGGAGAAAAAGGACACCATGCTCATGATTGCAAGGGTGAGACATAATATTCCAATATGTGATTCTTACACTATAAGGATATGGGGTACTTTGAAAATTAATTCCCCAATAATCAAGTGAAAATACTTCAAAATTATCTAAGGGGTCAACAAAAAGCTTATGATCTTACTATAAACAAAGTAGAATGATTAATATGATTGTTTATTTTTATCCAAGAAATATTGTTTAAAATTATTTTTTTAAGGAAATTCTCAAAACTTATAAGGATTATACTACATTAATTTTTCATTAAGGATTAGAAATTGCATGTTGAATAGAACTTAAGACTGTTGACACTCTTTTTTGTCACATCGATGAAAAAGAGACAAAGTAAAATAAATTAGGGAAAATAGAATGAAATAATTGAAGAAGGTAAAGGATTTTAAAGGCCCAAAAGTTTTTTATCCCAAGCCCCCCCCCAAGCACTTTTAGCATGAATTTTACCTATGTGTGACCCTGCACAACCGACATGCACACAACACATGTCTGTGACACTTCTATGAGATGAAACCTTTACTGAGGGTCCTATATTTTCTTATAAATAGGACCTTGGGGAGTTCATTTGTATGGATAAAATTTTTAAAAGGCCTCTATAAGCTCTAATAACCCTAGTCCTTCACTCAATCCCTCCTAAACCTTCTAGATATATTTCTAAAAACTTAAGGAGAGGCAATTAAAGAGGTACAATGAAATTAAAATTCATCCCATGGTTCAAAATAAACAACACCTATATGAGTCACTTGCTCAACCTTTGATTAATGAATACTAGAAAGAGGTACCCCTTTCCAATTACGGACCTACACAGGTTACTATTGGGAACACCTGTGGACACCCTTGATGGCTTAAGAAAATTCTCTCCTGAGTGTAGTCACCCAGGTTGTCTGTCACCCAAGGTTTCATCAGTTCTCCAAGACTTGTCTGCATTAAGCACCCGTTGTGTGAGCCTCCTTGGTTTTCCCTATGCTACAACTAGCTCAATCTATTCCTTAGGACTACTTCAAAGACATCAATGGCAAACCCTCTCCTCCTTTGTCTCCCTTGTCTAAGAGGTATCAACTCAAAACCTCCAATGAGGCGTCCTAGTATACAAATCCATAGGAAAAGCCATGCTAGAGTGTCTCCCATTTGGATTTTTATTTCTACTGTTAGATGTTTCCTGCACTGGTCTTACGAGATTTTTAGGATCCTTGAGGAACATGTGAATTTTTATATCTATGTTCATGAGTACCCCTACCCCAGGGATAGTGTAGGGGAGATCTTGGTTTTAGTTTCAATGGTTAGGACTATGTCTTTCCCTTCTAGTCACTGAGACTCGAAGCCTCCAGTTCCTAGTGGAGAGGGTGAGGATTACACTTGCTTTTCAATTCAACATGGAATTAAAACTTAATCCCACTGCAAAACTGGTGTTAGGTAATCCATCTCTGATTAATCCCCATGAATTTTATGTAAAAGGTTTCATTCTTGCTTCTCTCTATCCCTATGTCCTTCACCTTCATTCCCAATTTAGCTTAAATTGAAGAGAAGGAAGTGTCGTAACCCCGGAATCTTCCACCATATTCACCAAACTCTTCCATTGGAAGAGAATGGTTAGAGAAAATGGGCACACTCAATGCCTCATCCCTCTCCCTTTGGGATTTTCCTCCATGTACACCTACAAGAAAAATAAAATAGTGTGGTTTTGATCAATCTTCTGATTCCTCTTTTTTCTATAACCAAGCATGACTCATGATGGATTAGATATTAATGGGGATCATAAAATGCACACAATACATGTGAAACTATTGAACTATGATAAATATAATTCTTACTAACCAGGATTCATAGGAATCCTACCTAAGGCTTGAGATCAATGGGAATACTCTTTAAGAGTAATCCCCAATCATAATATGATTGTAATATGAGAACTCTGGTTCCTACTAACCAAGATACGTAGGAATCTTACCTTCATTCCGAGATAAATGGGAATCCTCCTTAAGAGTAAACCCCAATCATAATCCCCTTAATCCAAGCATCCACCTCGGGAGTAAGCCCCTATGTAAACCCCCCAAATCATCATGAGTTTAGATTCAAGAGTTGATATATCTTTCATGATCCTTTCTCCAGGTATCCTTTTCATAAGTAATCCCCAACTTAATCCTCTCAATGATCCATACTCCCCTACAATACTAATTGAACTATGTTGGATTTTATTCCCATCAAAAAGGGATATGTAGAAATCCCTCTTTAGTTCCAAACCTGGCACCCAAGCTAACCCTACTCTCTCTGGGAAACATCCCTAGTAGGGTTTAATTCAAACTAAGAAGCTGCATCTCTCTTAGGTTCTCTAGGATAATTCTACATAAGTCCCACACCAAAAATTGATTAGTAACCTTCCTCCTAGAAGTCCTCACCATATAATATTAAACAATATGGTTGGGTCCTTATCACATGGACTTAAAAGGTATGATGTTCTCTGATAAGGACCACCAAACTATGTGTCTTCTAATTCCTTTCACAATGATACGTAGGAATCCCATCTATGGGTTAGATCCCAACATCAAAACAACTCATGTATTCCTAGATGAAGATATACTCCCTAGTGCCCCATTGGGTGTCTAGGAAGCTAGAATCATCATAATAATGTCCAAAGACTCTGTAAGTTGTTTATGAGAGGATACCATTGATGGAAAACCTTAGATACATATAGACGATTCTAATATCTATACATGCTAATAATTAGTTGTTTACTCTTGGATAAACCACATCATACATCAGATTTAATAAAGGATTCATGAACATATCTTAAATCTATAATAGAGTCTCATATTAGGAAAAATTTCCCCCAAAAGTGTGTGATCATCCCAAAATCCCATCCTTTCGACCAATGTGAGTTCTTAAGAATCATTGGTCAAAATACCTAATAAATGATTTCCTTTGGAAATCAGGTCCCTTCAGATATAGAACCATTGGGTGTTTCCGATTCCATGAACAAATCAGTTATAAATTGTTCAAAAAAATCTTCATCAGGCTCGAATTATGTGGAGAACAAAAAATGGTGAACCTGATGTAAATCCTTAACTGAGGATGATAGTGTCACGCACCTGTTCATCCCCTTTCACTCGGAAAAAAGGGGCCATACAAGGCAATCAACTGTGCTTATGTTCATTCAAATGATATATTAATTTGATAGAGTTTCTTATTTTTGTTTTTCATATATATAGGCACATCTTTTCATAAATTGTCTCAATCTAATGGAGTCATTCCATTTTTTTCCAACGAAATAATTAGCAACCACTTAGGCAGGGTCTTCATCTGTGTAAAGGATTCTATCACCAACCCAGTGTATACAACGTTGGATCTCTAACTCAATGTTTAAGGAGTAAACTTAGAATAGTAAAATATTAACTCTGGAGGATGCTTGATAGGCCCTAAAGATCTACCATCACCACCAATCATCTGTCAATAAATGACCATTGGTCCTAAAGTAGACGGTGTTGACCTCTGACTTCAACTATTTTAGGATCTTATCCTAAAAAAAACTAGTCCCTGTTATATGTCAAGGAAATGGAACAAGAGGCCACATACGGAGTCATCCATGAGACACATGGGTCCTTCTCAATGGATCCTTCCATCAATCATTGTTGCCAACATCATATGGTAGTGTACTGTCAACATGATGAGGGTGTTATTATTGGTTGTTCGGGCCAGGTCATTCAAACCTATAAATGAAAGACAACCCACTAGGGCTAACAACCAATCAATGGGGACCCCTCTAGAGAATCCCACCAACCCATTTTGGTGGAAAATTGTGAGTGGGAACATAAAACCATCTATCGTCATTCATCCAGCCAACAGGCTCACCTAGAATAATTCAAATAAACCTATCATACAGATCTAGAAGAAACCTGTGATTAGGAACATACACCTTCCTACACCCACTGATGGTTTTGCTCAAGCTTAACGTGTAGGAAGTTCTGCTCAAGCTTAACATCACTCTGGTGGTAATCTCTATCAACTTATACTTCTCCCACAGGCAGTTTCATTCAATCTTAACATGTTGAAGCTCAGCCTGATCTTGGTCAAGAGTGAATCCCAGTAACACCACCTCCTTTCTGAGCTCCAACAAATGGGCTTCGTATGGGGAAAGTGTAACACCCCGAGATTTTATGAAAAATATTCTTTTTAATTTCATTAATGTCTTGTGTTGTATGCTACACCAAAAGAATCTTTCACAACATGCATCCTTGACTTGCCTTGCATTACACACAATCGCGACCTTCTTCGACAGCGTGTGTAGTACGCAATACCGAGTTTCACTAAACAACGATATGCTAATAAAATATTATTAAAACTAGCCGTTATGAATAGTAATAACCACTTTTTGAAATTTTGTAAATTTTATTTTTCAAAATGGAATTCATTTTTGGATTCAGAATATCGAAATTAGCTTAGGGTGAAATTTTGGTACTTTTCGGCTCACTTTCATTTTCTGATGAATAGTGAAAATTACTAAATTTTAATTAAAAAAAACCTTTTTAATCGAAATAATTAATAGTGATAAATTATTAATTTGAGTGGTTTTAAATTATATTTAGAATATATTTTTACAATTTAATACAATTTTGGTCATTGGTTGTAATTTCACATTTAAACTAGACATAAACAAGTGTCAATCTTTTGATAGTTATTATCTCTTAAGAACACGCTATTTGTTTTGACGACGGAAATTAATTTTTAAATTAATTAATGCAACTGATATGTTTTGAATTTGGTAAAATAGACATCATTTTTGAGTTCATAATATCAAATATAGCTTAGGCCTAATTTTTGGTATTTTTCTGGAAACTTTCATTTTTTGATGAATAGTGAAACCACTAAGTGGTAGTTAAAAAAAATGAATTTTTCATAAAACTTAATTTTACCGCTTCTGTGAGTGGAATTTCAAAATTCCGAGAGACACGGTTGATGTCAGTAAGTAAAATTTGGTTCAATGAGATGAAAATAATTTTTGGTGAATAGAAACTTTTTAGTTTTTTTTACCACAGTTAAAAGTAAATAGGGTAATTAAGGTTAAAAATGTTATTATTATTACCCTAACACATGTCCTAATTATATTGGATAAATTTAATTCGACCAAAAACAAACTTAGGAATAAAATATGACCATTTAGGACCACTTAGATTACATTATGACATTTATTATTAATTTATTTAAAGAAGGGTTAAAATAGTTAAAATCAAAGTTTAATAAGTATATAATTTTTAATATAGTGTTATACATAATATAAATTCAACTATAAATATTAATTAGAAAGATAAAAATATTTCCTACATAATGGTATTTTATTTTTAATATTTAGACATTAAATAATTTAATTTATTTATGACACAAAGATGATGCAGTAATTATCTTATTAATGAAATATTGACATAATTGATGTTATAAATACCAAAATAAATGTAATTTGAGACTTTTTATGAATTACACTAATTTTATAGGATAATATGACATTTTAGTATTGATGTAATTAACGTTTTTTGAACTAATCATTCTTTTATGATTTTTACAAAAATCAATTACTAAATAGTGTCAAAATTGACATAAAATAGTTTTTAAAACAAATATTATATTATTAATTATTATTTTATTCCTAAAAATCTAAGTTTCGGCCAAATGACTTAGATAAGGTTATATATATTAATAATAAACAACTTGGGGTTATTTTGGCTTCTTATAGTAAGTTTATTAACCTTATAGTGTAAGAACACAAAAAGACAGGGTAAAAGTAAAATTATCTAACTTAAAGTTAAATATAAATGATAAGGTTAAAATAGGAACCTAAACTTGTATAAATTCAATTTTATGAGATGATTTCGACCCATCCCAACCTTATCTTCGAAATAACTCAATTTGGGGCTATTTAAAACCGAATTTGGCTTTATAATAAAATAATATTTTTAGTTTTTCCAAAGGAGCCCCTCTCCTCCCTTATAAAAGGGCACCTCCTCCCTCTCTTCCTCACACCACTTTGAGCCTTCAAGCTCGGCCAACCTCTGACAAATTCTCTTCTCAACTTCTTTAGAAACATCCTAGAGGTCCTGGTCTTCTTCAAAGACCAATTTTAGTTCCCTAAGAGGAATACTCAAAGAGGTGCTTCAAAGAAGAGGTAATGTCTGTTACTGATTTTTTCATATTTATTTCTTCTTCCACTTGTTCTTCATAGTTTGTTTCATTATGAAGTAATAACATCAGTATAACTAATATACTGATATGTTATTATAAGTATGAAACAACTTTATTTCACCATCTATCCATCCTACGGAAAACGAAATCACCGCGCGTGCGTACGTACGGAATACTGTCTCCACGTCGTGGTGTAATCTATTTTCCACCACCACCTTACTTGGATGGGTATAATGGTGTACATAATAACTATATATGATTATTGTAAAGTGATATTTATTCTTAAATATTATAAATACACTCCAATAGAATTCCACGATCATGAGAACGATATCATCGATCGTGCGTACGTACAGACTACCGTCTCCACGACGCGATGAGATTCATTCTCCCCATTAACCATTCATGAATGATTATATAGTATATATAATAAGTAATCATGAAATATATGACATAATAATGATACTGGATTTATGTGTATATATATGTATGTCATCTACTTAATTCCATTCAACTCAATATGGAAAAGAAAACAGCGTTCATGCGTACGTACGGTCTACCGTCTCCATGAAAGGTGTATTTCCTTCCATTTACTGATCTTTTATATATATATATATATATTCTGAATATATATTATATATAAATCATTTTCTATATTCTGGAATTAAGTAATCATGATCTAATTAATCATATGAATAATTACAAGTCAAAACACGGATGACAAATGAAACGATTTTACCCAAAACGCTCTTTAACATGGAATTTACAAAAGAACGGTTAATATAAAGCCATAAGTTAACCATATATGATATCATAACAATGAGTATGATTCTGGAATAATTCAATGACATTATTTGAATCATTATACAGGAGGCTCGGACACTTATGAAGCAAATCGTACCTAAGGTAAGGGATAATTATTCCAATCTCATTCTTATCCGAGATTGTTTATTCGTAAGTATTTACTGGGGGTTATGTTTATTATCCATGTCCATATGTTCTCAAAATGTTTTCATAAAATGTTTACTTTACTTACATGTATGTTTAAAGTCATTTTTACCCTTTTCTACTTTTACCACATCGTATGGAAGGAATCTTTCTTTTGTTTACCATACGAGGTACATTTTGACTTTTCCGACAAAAGTACGAGAAAATTGTTATTTTTAACTTATATGGCATGAACGGATTTTTATGGTTTTATAAAGACTTATTTTCATGAACATTCCTCCAAATAATTTCATGAATATTTTCAACCAAATCTCTTTCTTTTAAGATTTCATGACGTTTTGTGAAAAGAAATTGATTTTGAAGAAGAAAGGATATTTTCCTCAAGAATTCATTTCAAGTGTTTTATCAAAACCATTTTTCCATCTAAGATGACATTATTTCATATGTGTATGTTTCAAGTATAATGTCTCTATGATTTAAATGGTTTCACTTTTCTTATTATGAAATGATATCCATTTCTTTTATATGGATTATGTGCTGATGGGATGATGTTTATGAAACTCATTTTAGTCATTGGGTTATTATGAATGATGTATGTTTAATTTGTGGCACAAGTAAGAATGATTTCATTATGAGATGGGTGGGACATATATCTCCCTCCAATGCATTGGGTAAAGATTTATATATCATGAGATAGACATGGATGGAACAGAAAATTAAACCGGTTCAGTAATACAGGACTAGAACGAGGAGTGAACTCGATTCAGAAAGGGACTTTGTCCACTAAGATGGTCTTGGCAGCAATGCCTTGGCTACTATGGAAATCATATCATGTGATTAATGGTTTCCACAATTACATGTTTTATTCCCATGCAATTTTATCATTCTTAATGTTTCATTATGATCTATTCCTTGCGTACTTCCATGTTTTATGTCATTGCTCAAGCTTTTGATGTTTAAACATTATGTTCATGTTTTTAAGTTCAAATGTATATGGTATGTTTTATTTTATCCATGCTTACCCTTACTGAGCATTTAAGCTCACCCTTTTTATGTTTTCTTTTCCCCAGGATATAAAGAAAGGTTTTAGGTAAGAAAAAAATGGGGAAGATCTTTATAGGAGATGTTGAAGATCTTTTACCACGATTAGAAGATTACGTTCCAAGTTTCCAAAGACACTAAACTATTATGGTCCTTGTGTGTCTGTTTTTGTTATGTATTAAGTATTACACTAAAGTAATGTAATGTCGATGTACGTTAATCTTCGGGTCTCTATAGTTGGTATTAGAGGAAAGGTTTAGTCAACCTTTGGAAACTTGGATGCGAAAACATTAGTGAGATCCCTAGAGATATTTCTAAGGTATGTCTAGGGATGTCCCTAAGGATAAGTATACGTATAGGATATGGTCCTAGAACTAAGGTAACGATCTTATAATTTAACCTAAGATGTTATATATTTAGGGTACTCCCCCTTTACTATGTTTCTTTCCCTAGCATGATTTTTTCCTCTCACGCTATTCTTTTTGGGTTTTAGAAAATGGCTGGAAATAGGATGATTCATGATAATGGAGGATATGACGGAAAATGGAATGATATTCTTCATGAGAAACCAAATGAAACGGGATTTGGAAGTCTAAACATCTTTATTATTCCTAATCAGAAATCTCATAATATGATCAATAATCTCAACTTTGGTAAGTTTCCTCACTCGGCTAATAAGAGAAATATGGAGTTTCATGATGATCATAGTGGAAAGAAAGTTCAATTTCCCCTATGTAAATCATGTGGGAAGAGGCATCAAGGAGAATGTTTCAAAAGAACTGGAAGATGCTTTGGGTGTGGAAAAGAAGGACATAAATCCAGTAAGTGCAAAGGAAAAGGTTCATTTAACACCATGGATGAGGATAATGGTATTTCTACGACATCAAAAATGGTTAAATGTTTTAAATGTGGAATGTACGGGCATTATGAAAAACAATTCCCTAAGGGAAAGTCTCATGAAGAGAATTAGTATGGTCGTATGGGTAATATTTATGTTGATGATGATGAAGAGACTACAAATGATATGTGAGATGAAAGAATTGTTGATGCTCGGTCAATGGTTTAAGAAGGTATTGGAATGATTACATGTTTATCAAGTGTAATGTTGTATAAGTAATATCTAAGGATTGTTACATTGTTGTCTTTCCTTATGTTTTGAAAGTGTGTGATGAATGGTGCCAATATTTTTGGAAAGTAGATGATATCCGCATAATGAAGGGATAAGAAGATAATGAGATGTTTTATTGTATTCATGAGCTCATGACTGATATAAGAACTAAGTGATATTATGGTTTGATTATATAGAAATTTTGGGATTTTGGTATGTGGAAAGAGTTAACTTTTGACAGCATTCATGTTTTCACTAAGGTTAAATGGGTATTCATTTTTCAAGAGAATACATGATTAAGTTATTCACATGTTTGTAATTTGACCAACAAGATATATCTTATGATATATGGGAGATAAATGATGGCATTCACGTGATTGTTATGTGACATTTCAAGTAATCGTTTTCTTTATACTATGAGCTTGGACCGAAGTATTTTAGATAAGCCTAAAGATTGGAATGGATTATGTTGGACATATGCGAGTATTGTTTAAGGATAGAACTTTTTTCGATATTACTGATGGGATTTTATAGTAATGTAGTTTTAGAAAAAGGACAACATGTAGGACGGGCGACAGCCCATCGCGTCGGACAAGGCTGTGGGAATCGAACTCACAACCGAAGTGCGACTGGCCTTTATCGCCTACCACTGGCCTACAGGAAGTCCTTGTTTAGTAGAAACTAGTTTTATTATATTAAGAAGTATAATATAAGAAGTATAAGTCCATTTTAGGAACCATATATGATTAATCTCACTATAGATGGACTTATGTATTTTTTGATAACTTTTCTAACCTTTTGTTTGAGACAGATGGAATGACCCATCATTCTATCACATGATCTGCTAACACATCACGAATGAAAAATTCAACTTCATTTCATTAAGAGATGAAGTGGAAATTGTCCAAAGAACGACCAACGGTGAGGCTATACCAAAATCACGAAAGTATTTCTTCTAATTCCAATTTCATCAACATTAGGGAAATGATCTTGAAAACCAAAAATATTGTCCTATTGCTCTTATATCTGATGAATTAGATGGTACCTTAGATCATCCCAAATCTATGGCTTTGTGATTGTTGGCTTTTTCATAGCCATGTTCTCTACCACTCTCTATCAGAACATGATGGTTAGATTTCTCTTCCATATCCATATTTTCACCTATGTTCTCCTACGTGGAAACCCAGTGATTAGTTAATTTGGGTAACCGTTACGTTTCATACTTTAGTTTTTAAAGCAAAGTTTTGGTATTCCTTTTTACGATGTGGGTTTCTATTAAAGAAAATTTTGAGTAGTAAACCATTTATAACCCTGATGAATTTCGAGGGCGAAATTCATTTTAAGGGGGGTAGAATGTAACACCCCGAGATTTTATCAAAAATATTCTTTTTAATTTCATTAATGTATTGTGTTGTATGCTGCACCAAAAGAAGCTTGCACAACACGCATCATTGACTTGTCTTGCATTACATGAAATCACGACCTTCCTCGATAGCGTGTGTAGTACGCAATACCGAGTTTCACTAAACAACGATATGCTATTAAAATATTATTAAAACTAGCCCTTATGAATAGTAATAACCACTTTTTGAAATTTTGTAAATTTTATTTTTCAAAATGGACTTCATTTTTGGATTTGGAATATCGAAATAATCTTAGGGTGAAATTTTGGTACTTTTCGGCTAACTTTCATTTTCTGATGAATAGTGAAAATTACTAAATTTTAATTAAAAACAACCTTTTCAATCGAAATAATTAATAGTGATAAATTATTAATTTGAGTGTTTTTAAAGTATATTTAGAATATATTTTTACAATTTAATACAATGTTGGTCATTGGATGCAATTTCACATTTAAACCAGACATAAACAAGTGTCAATCTTTTGATAGTTATTACCTCTTAAGAACACGCTATTTGTTTTGACGACGGAAATTAATTTTTAAATTAATTAATGAAACTGATATGTTTTGAATTTTGTAAAATAGACATCATTTTTGAGTTCATAATATCAAATATAGCTTAGGCCTAATTTTTGGTATTTTTCTGGAAACTTTCATATTTTGATGAATAGTGAAACCACTAAGTGGTAGTTAAAAAAATGAATTTTTCATAAAACATAATTTTACCGCTTCTATGAGTGGAATTTCAAAAATCTGAGAGACGCGGTTGATGTCAGTAAGTAAAATGTGGTTCAATAAGATGAAAATAATTTTTGGTAAATAGTAAATTTTTACTTTTTTTACCACAGTTAAAAGTAAATAGGGTAATTAAGGGTAAAAATGTTATTATTATTACCCTAAAACATGTTCTAATTCTATTGGATAAGTTTAATTCGACCAAAAACAACCTTAGGAATAAAATATGATCATTTAGGTCCACTTGGATTAGATTAGGACATTTATTATTAATTTATTTAAAGAAGGGTTAAAATAGTTAAAATCAATGTTTAATAAGTATATAATTTTTAATATAGGGTTATATATAAGATAAATTAGACTATAAATATTCATTAGAAATATAAAATTATTTCTTACATAATGGTATTTTATTTGTAATTTTTAGACATTAAATAATTTAATTTAATTATGACACAATTATGATGCAGTAATTTTCTTATTAATGAAATATTGACATAATTGATGTTATAAATACCAAAATAAATTTAATTTGAGACTTTTTATGAATTCAACTAATTTTTTAGGTTAATATGACATGTTAGTATTTATTTAATTAACTTTTTTTGAACTAATCATTCTGTTATAATGTTTACAAAAATCAATTACTAAATAGTTTCAAAATTGACATAAAATAGTTTTTAAAACAAATATTATATTATTAATTTTTATTTTATTCCTCAAAATCTAAGGTTCGGAAAAATGACTTAGATAAGGTTATATATATTAATAATAAACAACTTTGGGTTCTTTTGGCTTCTTATAGTAAGTTTATTAACCTTATAGTGTAAGAACATGAAAAGACAAGGTAAAAGTAAAATTATCTAACTTAAGGTTAAATATAAATGATAAGGTTAAAATAGGAACCTAAACTTGTCTAAAATCTATTGGATGAGATTATTTCGACCCATCCCCACCTTAGCTTCAAAATAACTCAATTTGGGGTTATTTAAAACCGAATTTGGCTTTATAATAAAATAATATTTTTAGTTTTTCCAAAGGAGCCCCTCTCCTCCCTTATAAAAGGGCACCTCCCCCCTCTCTTCCTCCCACCACTTTGAGCCTTCAAGCTCTTCCAACCCCTGACAAATTCTCTTCTCCACTTACCTATCAACATCCTAGAGGTCCTGGTCTTCTTCAAAGACCAATTTTAGTGCCCTAAGAGGAAGACTCAAAGAGGCGCTTCAAAGAAGAGGTAATGTCTGTTACGGATTCTTTCATCTTTATTTATTAATCCACTTCTTCTTCTTAGGTTGTTTCATTATGAAGTAATAACATCAGTATCACTCATATACTGATATGTTATTATAATTATGAAACAACCATATTTCACCATCTATCCATCCTACAGAAAACGAAATCACCGCGCGTGCGTAGTACGGAATACCGTCTCCACGCCGTGGTGTAATCTATTTTCCACCACCACCTTACTTAGATGGGTATAATGGTGTAAATAATAACTATATATGATTATTGTAAAGTGATATTGATAATTAAATAGTATACATACACTCCAATACAATTCCACGATCATGATAACGATATCATCGCTCGTGCGTACGTACGAACTACCATCTCCACGATGCGATTAGATTCATTCTCCCCGTTAACCATTCATTAATGATTATAAAGTATATATAATAAGTAATCATTAAATATATGAAATAATAATGATACTGGATTTATGTTTATATATATTTATGTCATCTACTTATTTCCATTCAACTCAATAAGGAAAAGAAAACAACGTTCATGCGTACGTACGGTCTACCGTCTCCATGAACGGTGTATTTATTTCCATTTACTTATCTATTATATATTTATATATATATATTCTGAATATATATTATATATAAATCATGTTTTATATTTTGTAATTAAGTAATCATGATCTAAGTAATCATATTAATAATTACAAGTCAAAACACGGACGACAAATGAAACGATTTTACCCAAAACGCTCTTTAACATGGAATTTACAAAAGAACGGGTAATATAAATCCATAAGTGAACCATATATGATATGATAACAATGAGTATGATTCTAGAATAAGTCAATGACATTATTTAAATCATTATATAGGAGGTTCGGACACTTATGAATCAAATAGGACCTAAGGTAAGGGATAATTATTCCAATCTCATTCTTATCCGAGATTGTTTATTCGTAAGTATTTACTGGGGGTTATGTTTATTATCCATATCCATATGTTCTCAAAATTTTTTCATAAAATGTTTACTTTACTTCCATATATGTTTAAAGACATTTTTACCCTTTTCTACTTTTACTACATCGTATGGAAGGAATATTTCTTTTTCTTACCATACGAGGCACTTTTTGACTTTTCTAATAAAAGTACGAGAAAAATGTTATTTTTAACTTATACGGTGTGAACAGATTTTTACGGTTTTATAAAACCTTATTTTCATGAAGATTCCTCCAAAATATTTCATGACTATTTTCAACAAAATCTCTTTCTTTTAAAATTTCATGACATTTTGTGAAAAGAAATTGATTTTGAAGAAGAAAGGATATTTTCCTCAAGAATTCATTTCAAGTGTTTTAGCAAAACCATTTTTCCATCTAAGATGACATTATTTCATATATTTATGTTTCAAGTATAATGTCTCTATGATTTACATGGTTTCACTTTTCTTATTATGAAATGATATCCATTTCTTTTATATGGATTATGTGCTGATGGGATGATGTTTATGAAACCCATTTTAGTCATTGGGTTATTATAAATGATGTATGTTTATTTTGTGGCACAAGTAAGAATGATTTAATTATGAGATGGGTGGGACCTATATCTCCCTCAAATACATTGGTTAAAGATTTATATCTCATGAGATAGACATGGCTGGAACGGAAAGTTAAACCGGTTTAGTAATACAGGACTGGAACGAGGAGTGAACTCGATTCAGAAAGGGACTTTGTCCACTAAGATGGTCTTGGCAGCAATGCCTTGGATACTATGGAAATCATATCATGTGCTTAATGGTTTCCAAAATTACATGTTTTATTCCCATGCTATTTTATCATTCTTAATGTTTCATTATGATCTATGCCTTGCGTACTTCCATGTTTTATGTCATTGCTCAAGATTTTGATGTTTAAACATTTTGTTTATGTTTTTAAGTTCAAATTTATATGGTATGTTTTATTTTATCCATGCTTACCATTACTGAGCATTTGATCTCACCCTTTTTATGTTTTCTTTTCCCCAGGATATAACGAAAGGTTTTAGGTAAGAAAAAAAAGGGGGAAGATCTTTATGGGAGATGTTGAAGATCTTTCACCACGATTAGAAGATTATGTTCCAAGTTTCCAAAGACACTAAACTATTACGGTCCTTGTGTGTCTGTTTTTGTTATTTATTAAGTATTCCGCTAAGTAATATAATTTCCATGTACGTTAAGGTTCGGGTCTCTACAGAATGTCTAATGATAGAGGGTGGGAAATCACTCAACATAAATTACCGTGAGAGGGAAATCACTCTACAGTTGGAATGGAATGGATTTCCCTAATACTCTATAAATATTTATGGACTTAATGAATAGTGTATTTATATATTACCTCAACAAATTTGTGGTAGTATATATAGACAATATTCTAATATACTATAAAACCAAGTAGAATCATGAGGAGTATATGAGAACATTCCTCTTGACCCATGGTAGTATATATAGACAATATTCGGGTCTCAGTGGATTTGATCCATTGTTCGGTGATTGAGGGATTATATGATCCATTAAAAGTAGGAGGAATTTGTCTCATAAATCTCTCAGTTGTGATTTTTTCTTTATTAGGGGGGGTTGAACATTCCTCTTGACCCATGTTTCTATTCAAAACATGAGTTAACTGAGAGATTATCATGAAAAAGTTTGTGATTCCCGCTACCATTGAATTGGGAATCTCATTAGAACAGTCATCACATTTATCTTCATATAGGTTGTTAGAATGAGTCCTTCTATTACCATCCATTGTCCAGAATAAAATGAAAGTCAGAAGTAACACATAAAGGGTAATCTAAATACAAAAACGGGTGACTTATAAATTACTTTTATTTCCTTAACTTATGAATTTATAGGCTTCAATCTATGTTATCCATGATCTACTTCCCAACATATATTCTTAGGGGTATTTCTTTAAAAATAGTTCATAACAATATTGTGAATTTACCAAAGCATATCCCCAAAGAGTGTCGTAACCAAGAGTGCAGAAAGGTATGTTGTCATGTACCCGGATACCTCGGTTCAAGCCCGAGACTCCATGTCAGAGTTTTCACTCCTAGGTACATCTATCCTAGAGCCGCCTCTACCTGCCCGTATCCAGAGAGGGATTTATTTTCTTCATAAAACACTTACTCAATAATCACCAAAACTTAGGGATGTTTTTATTATACTTATTCTTATCCCTAAGGCTTTCACTAGGGTTTTCTAATCTTAATCCCAAAAATAAATAAACCTATCCTCTGATACCAACTATAACTACCCTACATTTTATTATACATTTAAACATTATTTATTACATAAAATATTCACTTGATACAAAATAGAAGATCGAGAGGTATAGTATATTTAGGTCTTAGGAACATTAAATAACGACTTAAAACAAGAAACACAACATCTTTATTGAAAACATCTTTTTCATTACCACTACATTCCCTCATACTTAGCATTGCATGGGATAACCTGAGGACATGTATAAGAAAATGGTGAGATATAAAGCCCAGTAAGGAACTAAACAAGGAATAACATGAAGGATGCAATAAAAGTTATGCAATTGGCATATTAATGGATCATAATAGAAACATGAACATAAAGGCATGATATAGCATGATTATTATTACATGGAAATGCGGCAACAACACATAACATGGTATTAGCATGAGCCAAGGATCATTGAACATGGATCATGAGTAAACCCTATTTTAACTTGAATTAGAATGAGTAAACCCCCCATTGAACTTGACATATCAGGATACTAATCTTTACCCAATGCATTATAGAACTATCTAGGTGCACCCTTTTTAATCATTTCATTTCATGCATAAGTGTGCCACATGGATCATATAACATGGATTCATTATAAATCATCATTTATTAAAAGTCAAAGGAATGTGGAATTAATACATGAAACTCCATAATAAGTAAGTAAATGTTAATATAGGTGAATACCCTTGATATAAAAATGGGCATTGTATTCACTACACAGTGACTTTGGCTTGGAAAATCACAGTGCAATTTTTGCAGCATAACGGCGTGACATAAGAATTCATAAAATAGTTGATCAGAGATAAAAGAGAGTATCATATTATTTAAATGAAATAGAATATAAGGTGGTCATATATATACATTTCCCAACATAAGTAATGGAATTTAGATTCATAATACAAAATAATTGCTTGAATGTAAACGAGGAGAGTGAATTTCCTTACGAAATTTCAGCATGGTAACAGGTGTACATGGGAGGTATTAATGAGATATAAAGGGGTATATCAAAATTAAAACATAAATAGGGAAGTATTGGGGAGTTTTTAAATCATACCCAAACATTTATAGTTG
The DNA here is from genome assembly GCA_963277665.1 of Viscum album. Lineage (NCBI taxonomy): Eukaryota > Viridiplantae > Streptophyta > Magnoliopsida > Santalales > Viscaceae > Viscum > Viscum album. Next base: position 1,069,899,773 of record OY728141.1, read on the forward strand.
AAAATAAAAGGGCATAACAGTATAGGGAAACTTGGACATAAATAAGGAAGGAAGGAAATATCTTACTTGGATGTGTGATCCCAATGGATTGGGAGAGGTTTGAGGGAGGCTTATTGAGAGATTGGGGGACCTTGGGAGGATTATAGAGAGGGGATTGAATGTGTTTTTCATGATACAATGAATTTGAGTGAAGAGGAAGTGGGATCTTAGGTGGGTTTATATAGGAAAAGAGAGGGAATTCTTTATTATTTAGGTTTGGGACACCACACATTAAACTAATCAAAACCACAAACCATCACATGGTATTTTCCCATGGTTTTTTCCAAAGGTGAGTGAAAAAAATTTATTTTATAATTTTAATGGAATAAATTATTAAAATAATAGGTTTTCTTATGTGTAGGTGAGTCACACTCTCAAGGAAATCAATTCAAAAATCTAAAATGTTTTATAAGTCTTGGAGGGTCCACTAAAACTTTGTAAAATAAATAAAACAAACATGAAATCACATTATTTTAATGGTGAAACATATGTTTTACTAAAATAATTTTTATATTATTTTATTACATCACTATTGGGTCATTATGATGTCATAAAACACATTATATATTTAAAATCTATTTAATTTTTACCCAAAAATTTGACTGTCTCATAAAATTATGAAAGATTTACCATTGGATAATTTAGATGTCCTAATTCCAAAAATAATATTCATTTTATCCAAATAATTTTCTAAATATGTGAATTTTTACTTTTAAAATAAAAACTGACAGTTATTGAAAATGCATGGGTTTTGACAAAAATAGCTTTCAATCCTTAATAAAAATTACAATTGTATTCATAAATATTATACAATCATTTATATTTAATAAAAATTAATTTAGTAATAATATTTTATTATACTATTATTTAATTCAAAAATCCTCTAATTTATCAAAATATATTTCTTAATTAAATATTAACTAAAAATACTATTTGTGCTTTAAAAACTATTTACAATGTAACGCTAATAAAATGAATGTATATTCTCTATAAAAAAAATAATTTACATAATCTTGGTGCTATATTATTGTTACATAACCCCTTTTAACACCTGTATAAGGATGAAGGGTAAGGTGTGTAATGGTGACAGACTCTTGGGGTGGCTCAGATAACATCACTTGGGTGATAATGTCTATCAAGTTCCACTTCTCCTGTAGGAGGTTCCGCTCGAGCTAAACGTGTTAAAGCTCAGCCTGAGCTTGGTCAAGAGTGAATCCCAATGACGCCACCTCCTTCCCAAGCTCCAAAAAATGGGATTCATATGGTTCAAGTCTAGTGGATGAGTCCATTGCTTCCCTTTTTTGAGTAAATTGGTTTTCTTAAAGCCCTATATTTATACTAGTCATGTGATCAATGTTCAACGTCTATATTAGAAACAGTAACAACTCTTAATGGTATTTTAAAATCCAAAAACATAAAACCAACAAATTGAATAAGTTATATAACCATTTTACATAATAATACATTTAATTAGATCAAGAGGAATTTCAATTGATAAAATTTTGGGTCATTACATTATATCTCCATATCTTTAATGAAAATACCATGAATGTTGACTACTAGTTATTGGTAGCATAGTTATATTCATGGGGGGATAAATATATAGACATATAAGTAATGATTGTATGGTTTTACATAAATTTGTAGCCTATTATATTATGTTATTCATCATAATACACTTCTTCATGGGTACATTTATTTAGTAACCTCAAAATTGGTGAACTAGACAACCTATCCATCATAAGTTAAAAATTAATTCAATATTTCTTAATCCAAAAAAAGGTTTGAACATTATTTTTAAAGGCTGATAAAGGATTAAAAATACAATAAAATTTATATAACTACCTCTTATAATATCCTAATATAATAATATACATGTTCACCTTTAATAAATTCATGGGTCACTTAAAAGAAACAAATTGATCAATCATAATTGGTTAAGTAATAACACTAATCTTTGAGAAAAATAAATTTCTAAATGAATATGAATCTTCTATAAATAACACTTTTAAAACTTTTTATATAACTGATGCTTGCATAAAAAACCCAAAAAATATACATAAATTCCTTTCGTGTTACTTTCTTATCCTTAAATACATTAATATGTCAACTAAAATAATATAATGAATTTATCAGCGAACAACTTGAAAATATAATACTTCAAGACAATAAATATTATGGGTTTTTTATCAAATTAATCAATATAGAAATATATTATTAATCTTCATACCCACATAAAATATTTATATTTAGAATTACCACCTTCTAAAACCTTAATTGATTATATTGGAAATGTATATTAACCTTTTAAAATAATCTCACACCCCTAACATGATCAAATGGGTATTAAATTCTCTATAAAAAATAATGGTTCATTAATATTATCATGTTCCATTAAATATAATCATTGAAAATCCTAAAGTTGTCATTCAATTTATTATTGAAAAAAATGGGTACTCTTCGTGGTAATAAATAATATAAAATTAATTGTTTTTATAAAATCATATATTTTATTTCTTAACACATGGATCATAAATAGAGTCATCTAGTATGAAGTTAAAAAAACTGGATTGGTGCTAATTTTTAAGTCAATGTGGAAATAGACCTCAATTTGGGGAGGTATACTCATAACCTCCTCAGTAAAGGAATAGATGAACTATCGAATAACTAAAGGAATCTCTTCCATCCATAGATACACTACATATATCATTAAGACAAAAAATTCAATGAGATTGACTAAAGTATATTTCAAATAGAACTAGATATAAAGTAAATATTTCTCATAAAAACTAAATTATTCTCACTTATACTTGTGAAAAAAACATTTCTTCTATCACAAATTACACAAGTTCACACTAAAAACAACCAATAAATATAATGAAAATTTTTATAAGGATATATATAGGTAAATATAAAATCCTAGCATTGATGGTCATTTCCTAATACAAGCTTGTGTCCCAAAAAAATTAACAATCTAAAAAATTCTTCAACCAACATTATCATCTCAAGTGGCTGAATCTTACTACAGATAAGAAAATTAAAATTAAAAACTAGAGTTATAAAAATATAGGAATAAGTCACACTTATCTAAACTAATAAAAAATAATGTGTTGAGTATAAAAATACCGTACCTATCATGAATTTTAGACCATATACCTCATCCACCACTATGAACTGCAATTACCCTCTCCCAGATACTCTTACATGAAGGATATACTATTTTTATCTACCCCTTACCAAATTACAATGTTTATCCTATGATTATTGAACCATAAAAAAATTATCCTTCAAAATAAATCCTCACAAAATTCTAAGGATGATAGGATAATGATTCTAATCCTTCTGCTATAATTGGTATTATAGAGACCCTGGAATCTATTGAGGAGAAATATCCATCATCAATATATGATCCTTACTATAATGATTTCCTTCAAAATATGGTATCTCAATCATAATATTCCTCACACCATCATAAAAAAATATTATCTTTTATCTACCTCTTAAGGACCTCAAACCATTTACTCTCAATTATTTATATGACATGTGGTAAGGTTATTTATTAATATATAATAAGCTCAACTATCCTTCTAAAAATAAATTCTGAATTTCATCACCACTCTAACCACAATTCTATTTGGTTATATTCAAGCATAAACACATCTTAATCAGTAACATATCTACTATATCATCTCACTGAATTTTCTTGGTGTGGATATTTATTCACAAAATGTGTATATTTATTATGAAATTTAGATAGAGAATTTACCCAAAATTTGAAGTTCCTATTCAATTTCATCTTAATTTTTTTCAATGAGTATGTCTATTTATATGTTTTAAATGAATATAGAGAATATTTGTGATGGATTTTAGTATCCACCTACCTATTAGTAGACGTTTCCCATACATTATGAGTAAAGACGATCACTTTCCAATACTTTTTGGGAACTATAAAAGGTGTTTCTAGTACTTTAAGATCTGGTTGGATATATTTAGGTAGAAAACTATTACATCAAATGATTATTGAACAAGTATTCAATGATAAAATAGTCAAGTGTTATTGGAGAGAGAAATATTATCCACAACATGACACATAGAATGAGTTACTTCCATTATAGAATAATGGAAAAAATAAATAAATAAATTTAATGAGTTTATCTTCATGAAAGAACATGAAATGTGTTTATAAATAGATTCCAATGTTGTCTACAACAATTTAGAGAATCCAAGTGGAAAACTAGTTGTAGTGAACGGATTGAAGAACCTATTATTATTAGTGTTAAAGGAAAGTTTGATTTAGGATATTGAAGATACAAGATTCTAAAGAAACCATCCATGGACTTATAGAAGATAATTTAAAAAGGATGAGGTGAAAAATAAGTTGGATGTTTCTCTTTTAATGTTAGATAACTTATTAATATATAGTGAAAATGAAAAAAATATAATAAAAGTGTGTTTTGAGCTAGATTAAATGAAAAGGAAACCATCTAACAATTCTTGTGGTAGAAGGATACCAAAATTACTGGGAAAATACCTTTTATTAAGTTTTGATAGGTCTGAAAAGTCCCTAATATTTTTTCGACTGAATTATATCCAATTTTAATTAGATATTAATTTTAATTAGTTGTTGAATTTGACAATGTATAGATTCTATATGAGACATTTCCTAGTGTTTTTAATGATTCATATCCCATAGGAAGTGAAGAATTTTCAAGTCCATGAGGTTTGTATGAGTGATTCAGATTTTTGTATGATTCAATTTCATCTACATATGTGTTACTGAGGGTTTCTAGACAAGTCATTATTAACTATGTATGAGTAATTTTGTTATGTGTATGTGTTATCAATCCTTTACATAAGCATTATTTTTTATATGAGTATGTGTGTACTGCCATAGCGTATGTTTCATTAAAAACTTAGTGAAAATCTAAATTCTACAAACTAAAAAGTGAATATTTCATATTTTATATCTAAATAGTTAATTTAAATGGGATGATAGAATGATTTGTCTTCATATATTTAAACATCAGTAACACAAAAATGGATTTTTGATTCAATACTAAATGATTGAGAATTGAGTCTTCATTGACTAGAAAGGAAGATCAACATTGAGTGATTTTTTATTGAAAGAATGAAGTTGTTCTTATTGATTATAAAAGTTAGAAATTAATATATATTTCAAAATATTATTGGCTTATTACATAATGATCCAAAAATAATGAATCATTGAATATCCATGTTCCATTCCAATTCTAAGAAATATTGTAGAAAGAGAAGAAGTGGTGATCACTGTAATTATAATGTGGTATATTCAAAATATAATATTTGAAAATCCATTCTAGTGATCAAAACTAAAATAAATAAAAATATTCTTGTGCATAACTTCAATTTTCTAAATATCACAAAGAAGAATGTGATTAAAGTTGATATTGAGGAAGTTGAGATGAATCTAAGTTGATATATGAGTGTGAGGATTATTCTAAAGTATATATTAATATTCAATTAATCTCTCAATCTATTGAATATTGAGTTTAGCTTGAACTTAAATGCTATACATTTTTATATAGTTGTGATTAGTTTTTGTTTGAGATGCTATAGAGGTATCCTAAGAAGATGATGAAGAGTGAACAAAGATTTTAGTATAAGTATCTAGAATAAAATGTTATCTAGGAAGAACTAATGTGTGATTATATTGGTTAAATAAAATGAGATCAATCTTTTTTAGTGAGAATGAAAAGATATATCCAATGCACAAATGCATTTTTTATGTGATTTATTATATGTCCATGATAAATATTGATGTTTTTGTTTTTATTGGAATTATTTTGAGTAAAAAACGAGAAGTCTCAATCTTTGTAAAAGTAACTATAAGACTAAATTCCTCCAAAAAAAGTGAGAAAGAACAAAAAATGTACGATCACTCTTATGATTTCCCTAGATATAATGTTTGAGGAGGAAAAAAATATTACAATTGTGGTAACACCAATGTACAAATAAAGGAAAAGTGATAAATATCATGGGCACTGAATCGCATAGAGATATTCTATATATAAAAAATAAAATATATATTTCCATAATGACCTATGTATAAAACTAAAATGATACTGAGAGAAGTAAATGAGGGATCACATTGAGAAACCAAATTATATGAGTCAATAATAATAGGAAATATATTGAGGTATATTTATACAAATTTGATGATCACTGGGTATCTAAGTTGAATGAAGAAGATGATCCTCTGACATCCATTGTTACAGAAGTTTTGGAGGATGGATCTTAGGAGAGATCAACCTACTATGTATGTTTTATATCAGTTGGTGTTCTTATTTTTTATGATTGAGGAGCATTTGAATTCATGAAGATCAAAGGATATCAAGTTTTCGTTGACAAATCTTGGTGTGAAGGTCCTATAGATGACCTTTAAAGTTGTTTTATAATTAGATATGGAGTTTCAAGTATTGTTTTTGAATAACCTATGGAATACAAAGACGCTTCTATAAGAAGAATAAGATCATTATATGGATCCAGATACATCCATGTGATGGAAATTGATCTACATTAAAAATATATGGAATCAAAATACTTTTATATACAATGTAGGAAGATATGTAACTTGGGTGACTCAAGGTATAAAAGTGTATCATAGTGTGAAGTAGTGGTTTTAGTGTCAAGATAGGTTTAAATAAGTCTCATGAAATGAAGGAAATTATAATAATGGTGAGATATTTTATAGGTTTGGGAAGCACAAAATATTATATTCAGAGATTAATTATAGTGGAGAATCCTTGATTGGGATGATTAACCAATCAAGGTAAAGAGTGTGTTTTCATATAGAACCTTGTATATACTTGTGTTCTTGTGACTTTATTTACTATATTTTTTGGGAGAGGATTTGAGATACATGAGTAAGAGGATTGACACTAGTAACAGTATGTGATGTTGAATTGTAATGAATAATTTTTAAAAGAGACCACTAATTCACCCCTCCCCAATCAATGGCCCACTAATCCTTGGGTAATTTCAATTGGTATCACAGTAAAGCCAAGATTCCTCTGAAAAGATATAGATGAATTGTAGATTTGATATGTTAGAAGAATAATTTCAAATCTATAAATCTATCTCTATTCCTACTAAATAAGAATTGAGAATTTTACATAACAAATGAAAACAGGTTGAAGAAATATTCAAAGAAAAAAAGAAAAAATATAAAGAGAGAAATGGATTGGACACTTTGGGAAGTTTAATAAATTGGTAAGTGATCATCTAGAAAATATATTGATAGAGATCCTTTTGATGAAACAAGTAAAAGATATAAATAATGTGAGGAGCATGAAGATATTACAATAGTTGAATACTTTTACACACATGATATATTTTATTTTAATATTGTTCCTCTTGAAGTATTAACTTATATATTTCAATTTATCAGGGAATAATATAATGAAATATCACAGTTAGAGGAAGAAACTGATGTCATGGAAGATGAATTAGCTAAGAATAATTTCATATGAAATACCCTCAAAAAAATGTGAGAGAAAAGGATGATACTATATCACTTTTAAATGAAATATATTTTCAAATTATGGTTGATTTTAAATGAAAATTTTGTGAGATTGATTTTTTTAAAGCTATAGTAAAATAAGAAATCCATGTATTATAGAATTCTCACAAATCCCTAATGAATGTCAATGATGCATATTAAGATGTGAATTCTAAAAGATTAAGAATCATAAAATTTGAATACAATATATTTGAAAGATGATTGATGAAAACCTCATAAGGATGAGATGTGAATGGGAGAGAAATATTAAAATAGTTGAGGCTGAGAAATATTCCCTAAATATGAAGTGTTTAGAATGTGGAGAAAAGTTTAGATAATTATAAACTGGTCAACCTAAATCCTACCATGTTGATGAGAATAATTTTACTACCACTCAGTATTCATAGAACAATATTTCCCCAATATGTACTCTTATTAGTGGAAATGATAAATTGAGATGTGCCTCGGAAGAAATGAAGTGGGTAAACCACTTTTCAGTTAGTTATATTAGTAATGAATCTGTATTTTCTAAAATTTTAGGACAAAAGATAAAATTTATACAAATGTAGGGAAGTAAAAAATTTGGGACATTCACCAATGTGTTAAGTAAGTAGGTTAATATGTCCAACAAAAGTTTCACAAAAAAATCATAAAAGGTTGGGTTTAAAGGAAAAAAATTATTAATTATGTCAAGATAGAAATACTACAACTAAAATTCGAAGAACAAGGTTGATTGGTAGGTGTTGGTACTGTTAGAGATTTGGGAATAGAGTCATTTATTAAATTAATAATATCCCAGTGTGTATAAGTTCATGAAATCTTGGAGCAAGGGGAGTGAAGATAAAAGTAAAATGAAACCTACTATAAGAAAACAAAATCAATAATAAAATTGAAAATCATTCCATGAATAATAGATTTGATTATGTTGAAAAATTTTGTAAGTCATGAATAATTGGTAGTCACTACTATGATTAATAGTGGTGTAACCTGTCAAAGTATTATTCATAAATTTAAGAGAAGAAAAAATCACCAAATTTAGAGAATAAAATTTGTAGAAATGTAAACAATAAAATAACTGAAACTACTAAGAAAATGGATGTCACATCGAGGAGAGGAATATAATTTTATTGATGAAATATAGTCCATTTTATGGACTATTACAAAATGGATGTAAATATTCAAAAATATAATGGAATAAATCTTCAAGAATAGATTCAATGAAGGAGAGATATAAGAATATTGGCATGATTTAAGACATTATTGAGGATTAATGTGATGAGCTACCAAAGAAGGGTATCTCAAAGACTAATGAAAAATTTTGTATCAGGTGAAACAAAATAGGACACTATCTCATCAAGAAATGTGGTGTGGAATGGGTTTCGCTCATCATATTTCCATTGTCACATTTCCCTGAAACTTCCAATGTTTCCCCATCTATAGTTGGGTACAGAACTTATTCCCAAAGGCCAGCGACCACTTGTGTTTTTAGGCCCATTGACTCTTAGGGACTTTCATTGGTTGATAGGATGGGAGGTCATCTCATCACACCCTTTGGGGGGGTGTTAATTGTTTCCTACTATGGAACTCTCTTATAGATTTAAGATATGTTCATGAATCTCTTCCTAATCCCTATATAGGACCGGTTACCCTGATGAAACAACTTTAGGCCAATTCTATTTTATATGAAAAAGATCGAGATCTCTTGGGTGATTCAATCTATATGTGTCCTAGGTTCCACATCATTATCTAGTAATAGGTGGTTTCATATAGGCTGAAACCATATAACCATGGGATTTGGAACATACTCCCATATTAAGAGACAATTAATATTATGAGTATGGGATTGATCCATTATGAGTCATCCTACATATCCTGGTTATAGTAGGAATCAAAACCCGCATAGTTTGTTTAACTCTTGTAGTTTTACATAATATAGAAGGACATATATGGGTTCTCTTGTACACCTTCAAGATCGGGTGCCAAAGGTACATACTATATATCTTGGGTATAGAGAGAATCATATTTTTCATAGTTCATTCTTTCAGGACTTATATTTTTGAGTTTTATATGTCATTATAAAGACTCTTGGTGCATATGACAAGATTACCTCAATTCCCTAAGTTTATGTCAGCCATGATCAGTGTGAGAAACAAGGGATAGTAAGTATCCATTTTTATTATTGTGAGTAAGGGACTTAGAAGTTGGGATCACCTTGAATGATCAATACTGATCTTGAACCTTGGAGAGAGGTAGCCTATGTATCCTGAGTATAGAAGGAATCAAAGTTGTCATAGTTTCCTTTATGTTGGGTCTTACACACTAAGTTTACCCTAGATGATGTAGATTTACGATGACAGTGAGGTGTTCATTGTATCCCCCTAAGCCCATGTGAACCATGATCGAGGGGATAAACAAGGGGGGAAATATGATCAGCCTCATGGTGTACGGGTATTGGACTTGTATATTGGAAAATCCCTTGGGGTTTTTGTTATAGAGACCAGGCCTTAGGGAGGTTTCCTACATATCCTAGTTATAGAAGGAATTAGAGTTCTCGTAGTTCATTTTATGTTGGGGTTTACAAACTAAGGTTTCCCCACGCCATTACATGGGTTTATAAGGTAGATTATGTGTCCATATCAACTCCCTATTCCCATGTGATCTATGCTACTTTGTGAGAAAAAAAGGATAGAAAGTAATCAATATCTTTGCTTTAGACAAGGGACTTGTATGTTAGTCCCTCCATAGATGATCATTATGGATCTCGAACCATATAGGGGGGTGGTCTATATATCCTGAATAAGATAGGAATGAGAGTATTCATATTTCTCTTTATGTTGGGGCTTACGCACTAAGGTTTCCCTATTGATATGGGATTACACATTGAGGATAGATAATATTGTCCAGTCTTGGGATGCCCTAATGATCTCACCTTCTTGTATAGAATATGTCACAAGACCCAGTTGAAACACCCTAGGGGTCACCACTTGACCTGAATTGACACATATGGAGGGTTTCATGAGAATCTGTGTGGAATAGCCCAAGGGGTGACTCGTGTCTTGGATGACACCTCTGGGAGACATCGCAGGACCTGGACGGTAGGTCTGGAGGGCATCGTGAGTCTCATTTAACTTTCCCAAAGGGTATCGTAAGGGCTTGGTTTTCTTGTCCAAATGCCTTCGCGAGAGTCATAAAATATGGGTGGGCGCTATTATATGAGTCAAGAGATGTGTCCAAAATATGTTTCAAGTCTTTTATGATAGACCCATAGGGTTCACAAGATCAAAGTGGCACCCACAGGGGCACTGTATGATGCACCCTGACTTTTCTAGAGGACTTTGTGTGTCCCATATGACATGCTGAAGGGGTTTTGAGAAATCTAGGCAATGTGCCCTTGTGTTGTCGCATGTCTTCGGATGACACATGTGAAGTGTATGAGGGGTAGTGAGAATGTATTTTACTTATGTTGTATGCCTCTCATCTTGGTTCTAATACTTGTATTGTGAATTCCTTGGGTTGGTTTAGTGTTAGTTTCTTTGAGACTCGTGTGATTTGGAGGACATGTGGTATGTTCTTTGAATTTTCTTCCAGGATTCCTTCATGTGATCTATGAGTGATCATGCAAAGCACTTTATGTCCAGCACATGACTACTCCGGCTTCTCACCGCTATATTACCAGACATAAAGGTGTCAGTCATGTGATCGGTTGCCCCGAGAAGTCTATATAAGTCAAGAGCCAAATCTTGTAGAGAATGGGCGTATGGTCGGTCGAATATCCCCCATGTAGTGGTCCTCAAAAAATAAAAAACCATTTCTTCGTGTTGGGGAAGGGAATTTATTGGTGTCTCCACCCCTGATACTCATCAGTTTGTGCGGTGTATCTGGCATAAGCCCAGGCTGGAGTCTTCGAAGAGTCCTAGCACCATGCGGTTTTGCAAGTCTCTATCATGGACTTCTTCAATCACGTTGCCTGATTTTTAGATATTTTGAGTCTCCTTCTTCAACATATCTTTTATCATATTATTTCTGATTATCAAAGAATTTTTCAATCATGTGGTTGTGTTGAAGGACCTCCATGTTGTCATTATAAAATGTCCAAGGACCTTTGCAAGATTCAAATTCCCATGGGAAGACACTCGTGGGACCTTGGGTGACATGTATTGGGGTCTCATGGGTTAGTGTTGTGGGTGTGTTGGGTGTGCCACATGCCTTTCAGTGACCGTGAGTACCTCTCACCTTCTCCCTTTTAATCCCCTTTATTCGATGTAACAAAAGTTGTGATTCATGCGAGACTGCATGTATATTATCGAGGGTATTACTTCTATTTTTTGGATATGCATCACATGATCAATATGGGACACATGGGGGTGCGCAAGAATTCCATTTCTTGAAGAGAAGGATGAAAATTCAAAGGGATTCCACGAGACAAGGCAGGCATGTCTTCGAGGTCTCCTAATGCCTTGGGGTCGTTAGGGTGAGTTTCTCATGCCTTTCAGTGACCGTGAACCCCTCTCACCTCCTCCATTTTAACCCCCTTTGTTTTAATTTACAACGGTCCGGGATCATGTGAGTTGGCACTAGTGATATCTAGTATTTTTACTTGATTTTTGGATGATGTCTCACTTGACCAGTATGGGTCATATGGAGAGTGTGCAAGCATGTAGTGGACAAGTCTATTAGCCTATATTTAGATCATTGTGGGGTTTTCTAGATGCTCCCAAGGACTTACGTGTAGTGAGGTTAACAAGACAGGGTCTTTCATGAGGGGAGGTAAACATGTCTCTGAGGACTCACAGCTTCTCATAGGTTGCTCAGGGTTTGCATCGCATGCCTTTTAGTGACCTAAAACCCCTCTCAACTCCTCCCCTTTATCACCTTCTTTATATGTGGTGAATTCTTGGAGGTCATGCGATATTTCCTAAATATCAATAAGAGGTTTTATTATTCCTGATGATGACCTATAACATGATCTTCATGACCACTAGGGGTCTCTTCGTTTAGGAAGTCATCCTTATTTATTCTTAAAGGATTTTGGATGGTTTGTCTGGCACTTTCAAATGAAAACCCATGTAGCTTGGGGGTGCTCATTCACTTTTCTATGGGGTATTCAAAAGATCAGGTAGGTTTATTGAAGAGGGATCTTCAAGACTATCCATAGGTGATGTGACATGCATTGGGCCTTCACGTGACGTTGAAATGGTCACGCAATCTTGAGTGTCTTAGAGGATTATCAAATCTCCAACCATCCCCTTCTTCCGTGATTTCACGAGGAGAATAATAATACCCATATTCAAGTATTTCCTCCTTTTGTGATTTTTCTGGTTCTTATTTAGCAGGAATCAACAAATGAACCCCTCTAGGAGCGATGTTTGAGGGGACAAGGACTTGATTCTAAGGAAAAACAATTCCCTCCAGAACCATTGATGATGTTTGGATCTATTTCTTCAGGTGACGTTTGATCTATCAAATGAACTTTGGTATTCCTTGAACATACTATATATAGGGGAAAATTCATTCCACTGGCCACCTAACCTCAGAGCTCTTCTGCAATTGCTTTTATCATGAGGCCCTACCACAAACCCTGGTCGCGAACCATGTCTGCAAGTTTGTGTCATAAACCTATCTCGCTAAAAACCTTGGGTAAGGTTGATTTCTGCTCAAGCTCACATCTGGATCAACCACGAACTTGATTTTTGGTAATTCCTTAGACTTCGACTATGAGGGTCATGGTTTCCTCGAGTGGTTTTATAAGACTTGCTAACCCAATCATTGGATCATTTGAGAATCATGTGACCTGGTTTAGGTTATGCGATCATGAGTCTGAAGGGGGGTTATATGATTTGTGTGATGCACTTTAGGGGTTATGCACCCCATGAGTCCTCCATAAATACAGTGATCTGCAAACCTTCTGTGTTGTTCATAGATCCTTTTCTGAGTAATGTGATGCACATGATCTCGTTGTCTTGGGTTATGATTTATTTTTGTCAAGACTTTGTGTTTTCTTTTTCTGGCCTATGCCACTTACTTATTTTCATATGGCTTACAATTCTCATGAGGGTTCCTCATATATGTCCAACCAAAGTGGCATGATTTCCAAGAATCACAATGTGGATCCCCACTATTTCTTGTGTATAGATAATGAGATCTTGTACAGGTTCCTTTCATCTGATATTCAGAATTACCCCTTATCCGATAAACATACACTATATGATTTTGGCTTGCTAGATGATGTTGTTATACCTCCCTCAGATTTTTTTCTACCATTCCACTGGTTATCTAGCTCTTAGGACTATGTTCATGCCACAATTACTGATGATGGTCAGCTGGTTTTAGCCCAATCTCAGGGCTTTCCTGTTCTATTGTCCAGTTCTCTATTGATTCAGGATGGTAATGACCTTACTCAACAACCTTTTTCTTATAGTTACTCAAGCATATCTTCCTCTTCTCTAGATGCCTCTAGCTGTGGATGGTACTCAAAATGGGATCTTCTTCCAAGCATCAATTTCTCTAATGAATGGGCATGTCCATTCTGGGTGAGGTAGATCTTTTCAGAATATACTAATGATCTATATAGGGTTCATCTCTATAAATCTATTTGGATATCTCAATTCATCATTTACCTCTAACCCATCCTCCTTCGGGAAATGATTAGCTGCTGGTGTCCTGACACCGACACGTTTCATATTCCTCATAGTGAGGTGGGTATGAGTTTATGGGATATACATCAATTGGGTGTCATCCCTACTCTCAGTGATATATATAAAAAATTTCTTCATAATGCATATTTCTAGGAGGATTTTATATATAATTCAGTTCTTGTGAAGTATATGCTCACTATTGTAAAGAAAATTCTAGGGAGAGATTTGATAGTGCGCTCACTTATTTCCTTCACTAACTGGATCAATTTTTTTTAGTTTGGTAGCTGGGAGAGATATAATGATATTATCCCTCATTTATTCCCTTCTCATGATTTCTGCGATAGTGCTAGATCATATCGGGATATTCTAGAAGCTGAGTAATACACCTCGTGGGGCTATTGGGTGAACCCGGAGGTTTCTTCAGACCATAGCTTATAATGTTTTCTTTATATGTTCCTAAATGGGTTGCTCTTCCCAGCTAGGGATATATGCTCAGGAATTTGTGTTAGCACATTGGTAATGGTGGTACATCTTTCAAAAGGTTGGAACCCTTACCTATTGGTTCCAGTTCTAACATGCCTCTACCAGATTTTGGGTCATAACCAACAAGTCAGCACTCTCTATGGGATTGGTGGTCCTCACTCATTCCTATTCAGATGGATAGGAGAGTATGAACACTGTTACAAGTACTAAAATATCTCTAGGATCATGGATCCCATATCCATCCTTATATTTATTAATATCTCTGGGGTTGGACCTATGTCTCTATCCCCTGTAGAATTAAATGGGTCACTATATTGATATGACAGCTTCAACTCTGCTACCTTCCATGAACTAAGAAGTATGATTATTGATGATGTAAGTGGCTCTCTTGATGAGAGGTCTTATATGATCTCTCTTAAATATGGTATTCTTATAGTCAGGGTGGAAGATCAGATTATCTATGAGTTGTACACATCATACCGATTTTCTTGACAATTTGGATGTGTTCAAGGAGTTTCCCCCATTTCTTTGGCCATTGTCTTAGGGGAGTGACATCCTAGAATTATCCACCAATTTTGGAAGATAATATCTATGAAGATACTGTAACTATGATTATATTTTCACCTAATTATGCTCCTGATTTCTTCACTTGGTATTATGCTCAGGCTTGGGTGATGGCTTATCCTAATGGGGTGCTAGGCCAACTTGTCTTCCATGTGGACAGGCCCCTTGCATCACCAATTCCTGTATCTATGGAACTAATGGAATTTATTGAGGATTTTGGTGAGGCATCATGTAAGAAACCACACTTTGATGATGGTTATTCATATGGTAAGTCAGGTTCTATTGAGGAGACCCGTCCTTTGGTGTAGGATATGAATGATGTGCCTATTGAGAGAGAGGTGTATGGTGCTTTTTCTCTAATTTCAACATTGATTCAGCTGGTTGGTCATCATTCTACTAAAAAAATCTTTGTTAGCTAATGAGTCTCAATCACATCATAAGATGATCATGGAGTGTATCCATTTCATGATTATGGAGACCCCCCTAGAGATCTTCTTCTATCAAGTGGAGCGGTTTCACCTGTTATTTCATGAATTAGGGATATGTGGTTTTGATTTTCAGCCTTTGTATGAAATTATGTATAAGATAATCATGAAATGAAGATAATTTTACATGCAAGAAAGAGGATTTCATGACCTCATGGATGAGTCCTCTCTTTCCAAACAAATGAGGGAGGTGGAAAAAGCGCTATAGTATGTTCTCTAGTTATCATTTGAGCTGCAAGACCAGATGGATCCTTGGACAACGCATATATAGAGGCATGAAGAGGTCATTTCTCATCTAAATTAAAATATTTATAAATCAAAGAACTCATTGTCATCTGATCAGAGGAGGGTTAAAGAATTGAATTCTCTGGTTGAAGTTCTCTTCTATGAGGCAGAGGAAAAAGAAGCGGGGAAGGTGACACTCCAACGCTCAATTGATGCCTCCCACCAAACTCTTACTGACATGATTAGCGATGTTGACCATATTTTTTTGTGACTCAATTTTTTTATTTCATACTAAAATTTTTCAATCCACCCCATTTTTTGAAGATGTTTCATAGAGACACCAAAATTTAGAGATTACTCTCCCCTTTTTACTGATAATGGTTTAGTTTTTTTCTAAGATTACTATCCAATTTTATGCCTTATATGATACCTTGATATTATGTTTCTTTATTGTAGACACCCATCCCATGATTTTCATAGCATGATCATGAATTCTTATTCTGAAAAAAAAAATCCTCTGGGAAGGAAGTGTGTCCTATAGAATGAGTGTTTTTCATATCTATGGAAGAAAGCTTGAACATAATAAGTCCATGTAGTGGGCCTCACAGTAATTTCCTTTTTTTTATTTTAAGGTATTTTTGCTTGGACCATTTATTGATTTAGTTTAATGTATTCTAGCTCAGACCATTTATTTCTTTATTTCAAGGTCTTCTATCTCATACAATCTGTTTCTTTAGTTTAAGGACTTTTAGCTCAGACCATCTATTTATTTAGTTTAAGATATTCTAGCTTAGACCATCAATTTATTTAGCTTAAGGTATTCTATCTCAGACCATCTATTGCTTTAGTTTAAGTCCTTTTAGCTCGGACCATATGTTTCTTTAGTTTAAGGTATTTTAGCTCAAACCATATGATACTTTATTTTAAGGTCAATTAGCTCAAACCATCTGTTGATTTAGTTTAAGGTCTCCTAGCTCAGACCATATGTTTCTTTAGTTTAAGGTTTTCTAGATCGGACCATCTATTCATGGGATATGGTGAAGATGTTCAATGAATGACCCAAAACACTCTGAGGTGATGGATCCTACCATGTTGTTTCTAAGGCTCATGAGGATTATAATTCCCATATTGTAGAGTGAAACATTTGGTTGATAGCCATAGGAACATATGTAAGAACCATGAGCATGTATGCATAGTCAAGAAAAGGTTTCTTTAAGGTGGATATCTTTTACAAGGGATGTGGGATATTTATGGTGTAAATATTGATGAGGTTAGAATATTAGGGATGAAAAACCTTCCTGGGTAGTTGGGGTATGGATGACATAAATCATAAACTGGGAGTTTGAGTCCATGAATATGAGATGGTGTCGTCATGCCAGGTATGTCCCTTGACATTCTGAAATACCAGGTTATGTCGTGGTGTGGAAAACGTTCACAAGAATTGAATCTTTTTCTAACAAGGTGAAGATTCATTTAGTTTGTGGGTCACAGAACTTATGCATTGGTATCATTCCAAGAAAATGATGATCCCCACTTTTCCATTGGATATAGAAGATATTAAAAGACTCAAACGTCTAGATCATGAATTTGGATATGGGAAGAAAGCCATCCAGGAAGGACTCTGTCACCCTAGAGTAGCTAGCTCTTAAAATGAAGCTTGATCTCTATGTCATGTGGTTTCAATTATGATATGTGGGACATAAAAGGATATAAAATTAAGTGTTGTGGTCTATATTTGATAAATGGTATGAAACATGGTAATGTAACATCAATCCTTTTCAATACACTTGGATAGTTTAGTACAGGAATTGTAAATCATGATCTGGAGTGCTCAAATCTGGATAATGGTATAGTACAGTCGTACAGGGAGTGTTTCAAACACACTAAGGTTTTGAGTGCTACCATGATGATGTCAGGGATCATGATAATTGAAAATTATTTTTTCAGAGTTATGAATTTTTTTGACGGTCATAGGCGCATATGCAGGAGCCATGAGAATGTATTCATAGTCAATTAAAGGGTCTCTGAATCTAGATATCCTTTCTAAGGTCCATGGAAGGCTATGATGATTCGAGGTACCCCAACTCATGAAGTATTGTTTGTGGAAGATATAAAATCCATGGAGGGTTCGAATTCCCTAATGTTTGTGTCACCTCTTAGCGAACATATTCTCACGATGATGAGATGTGAAATATATTTCCCTAATTTTTTCCTAGACTAGTGGGTCAAGTGAGAATACCATGGATTTTACTAGGGTTACAGACCCAATGATCCATGCACCTTTTATGTTTGTGCACAAATTTTTTTCTAAAATCTGAGGATGAAAATTTTAGCGGGAGGAGACTCAACTTTTTCTCTGGTCTTCCTTTTTGGATTTTTTTCTTGACATGTTTTATGTCTCTTCTCCTAGAAGTTTTAGGTCTTTCAATTTTAACCAATATGGGATAGATTTTAAGGTTGTATGTCTTGACCAAAGCATAGAGAGTTTAGGGTCATGATTTTCATGGACCTTCCATGGAGGATGTGATATAAGAGGTTAATTAGGATACCTATAGTTACGATCACTCCAACCTCATCTCATGCATGTAAGGAAAATGACATAAATTTGGGCTTGATTTTCTTAGGTCATGATTAATGATGTGGTATAGTCATACAAGGATCATTTTAGTCACACTAAGGTGTTAAGTGCTATCATGATGATGCCAGGGCTCACGAGAAATGGTCATGCATGAGCCATGGGCATGCATTTCCTTTTTTAGAGTGACACATTTGGTTGACATCCGTAGGCGCATATGAATGAGCCATGGGCATGCATGTATAGTCAAGTAAAGGGTCCTTGAAGCTGGGTATCCTTTCCAAGGGCCATGTAAGGTTGATGGCGGTCTGAGACACTCAAAATAAAAGTGTCGTATATGGATTGAGGCGATTTTAAAAGATGGTAGAAGCACCCTATACTCTAGTTGAATGGCGTAAGTCTCTTGTGGTCCTTTAATAAGAAATGAAAAATGAAAGATGGTTTTTATAGATTATCATCACATAGTGGGGATGTTTTTCTTGTTGTTTTAATGTCATAGAACCAAGATATTTTCCATGTAGTTTAACATCATGCGGTATGGACGTATTTCCATGCATTTTAATTTCATGTGAGGAGGACGTAGGTTGAAATGGAGTTTATTTTAATGTAGTTATAATGATGTGGAATAGTTTAATTTCATGTTTCGGGGAAATAGGAGGATAACTTAGGGTCATTTCGGTCAGACTATAAGATGGATTTACTAATGTGGAGACGCACAGTGTGGTTCCATATAGAAACTCGACATGAATGAGGGCCAAATAGGTCTCAACCACACCATGAACCTTTCTAGTAAAACTTAGGAAAAAGGTCCTACATAAGGTTATACTTACATCTGGGTCCAAAGATGAAATGTCAAGGAGTCACTACATACCTCAATAGGATGAGAATCAAGAAACACATAGTTCTAGGAAAGGAAATACTCTTCATAGGTCTATACCATATGTAGAGGTGTGAATTATCTCAATTGATAGTTGTATTTGGATCTAGGATTGAAGATATAGGTGTCACTACATATCATATATGTGCAGGAATTAAGCTAAATGTAGTTCTTAGATGTTCTATGCAGTTTAACGTCTTGTGGAGAGGACGAAGGTAGATCGATGTGAATTGGTGGGAACACTATGGTTGGGCCAAAGGATTGAAGCTTGGGTGTCACTACGTATCTCATTAGGGTGAGAATCAAACCACACATAGTTCTTGGAGGACTACACAAGTTAATTTTGTGCAGAATAAACATCAATTGTAAAGTTTAATGTCATTCGGCAAGGACTTATGGCATGTTTTTTATGGTATTGTATTCACGACCTTAATAGACCCAGTATATTCCTCTATGCCTTTCTTATGAGGTTAACTCCATACCTTAATTTTTAATCTCACATGATCTTTTCTCGGTGTGAGAAAAATAGGAGCAGCATAGGATACCCTACAGTGCAAAGACAAAAGAAGAGTATGACATGTGCATTTTGTATGATGCAGTTTCTAGACAAAGATATATGATTGAGGCATCCCAAAGTATCTAATTGGGAATGAGAATAAATCCATACATATTTATAAATGAAATGTGTAGTTTAATGTCTTGCAGCAAGGACTTATGGATTACCCGACGTGAAGGGGAAGGGGAGTTGTTGATGAGTATAGTTTTATATCATGTGGTAAGGACATTGACTGTGTAGTTTAAAGTCTTGTAGTAAGGATGAATTCCATACTGTTTAATGACATGTGGTTAGGATGAATTTTTTACAGTTTAACATCATGTGGTTAGGGAAAACTCCTTAAAGTTTAACATCATGATGTTAGGATGAGTAACGGGGATTAATCTGATGCAGGATCCCTTTTTCTTAACATCTTATGAAAATTACTTTTTAATAAATATCGCATTGGTGGGAGGAGTGACACACTTACCATCCATGGTGTCCACCGAATAGGATACATTATTATAGACATTTTGTATGATGTAAGGTCCTTCCCACTTGGGATCCAATTTTGGGGGCTTCATCCCCGGTATCATTGGGGTTCTGAGAGACAACACCCGTTCTCCCGAGAGGAATGAATGGAGGTAAACCTTTTTATTAAAGGCTTATCCAATCTGATTCTTGTGTACTTTGAGGTTGTGAAAAATTTGAAACATTTTCTCATCTAATCATTCCAACTCTTCCATCCATTTTTATGATTATTCAACATTTGATAGTTGTCCGTAAATGGCTATTCAGAGTAGGGGAAACTGAAATTCAATGGTTAATAATGTGTTGGAGTCATACACCAGTGAGTATTTTGTTTATTATGTAGCAGTACATGTGGTGGTAAGGTAGGACTACAAATCATTGAGGAGTCTATCTAGCCCAGAATTATTATCCACGTTCACCATCTTTTGGAATATGTTTTATAAGGTCATATTGAAGGCCTCTATCTATCCATTTGTCACTTCATGATAGAAATATGACTGATTAGACTCGATGTTGTACTCCTGGTAAAGCTTCTTCAACTCCATGGAATAAAAGTTGGTGTTGTTGTCTCTCAATATTTTGTGAGGTACCCTGAACCTGGTGATGATATGGGACTTCATGAAGTTGAATATATTATTCATCCTGACTTCCTTTAGGGGTATTTCCTTAGCCTATTTGGAAAATAAGTTAGTGGCAATAAGTTTATACATGAACCACTTAGTTGTGGCTAGAGGATATGGCCCCATGGAATCCATCCCCATATGGAAAATGTCCAAGAATATTTAGCGGCATGAAGCAATTCTGAGGAATTATGGATGATGTTTGCATGGATCTGGAATGCATGACATCTCTTGGTGAATTCCACATAGTTCAGTATCATAGTTTTCCAATAATATCCCAATGTCCTAATTTTGTTGGAGAGCCGATTTCTAGATTGATGGTCACCACAATAGCTTACATGGAATTACTCTATGATGGAGAGAACTTCCTCTTCTGCTATTCACCTGAGTAGAATTCCATAAAGTCATGCTTATACAATATTTTTTTCTCATTTGGTCCATCTTGAAGAGTGAAGTTCACTACCCCACACTGAATCTGTTCCCTTATGGAATGATCTTTTGGGAGAGTCTCATCTCAAAGATAGATTATTATGAGCTCCATCCATCTAAGGGTGTTCATTGGTTCATCATGCTCTGGGCTGGTGCTGACTTTTTTTATCTCTTCCATATTGCATATAAAAACTAATGACACCAATATTTGATGTGTAATATTGAAGGTCTCTTCTTCTTGGTCTGGGTTGTCCAGGATGGTGGCTATATTGGTCAATGTGTTGGCACAAGAATTCTGCGATCAGGGAATATAATTCAAGGTGTGCTCAAAGGGTAATTCTTCCATTAATCCTCTCACATAGCTAGTGAGGGGGGAAGTTCTTCTTTTTTATGTAATATTATCTATTGACCTACTTTATCACTACTTATGAATCCCCTTTGATGTTCAGGTAGTCTATGTTCAACTGTAGGTCTAGTTCCATGCTAGTGATGAGGTATTGGTATTATTCCTCATTATTTATGTTTCCTTCAGATATTGAGAAAGAGTGGGGAAAGGCTACTTTGTTATGAGAGATATATAGAATCCCTAGGCCAGCCTGACTGAGCTTTGAGTTCTCTATTATTGTTCTTGGAGGACTCCATTAGGCACCATCAAAGTAAATCTCTTATTTTTGGGGAGTGTCATGGACATAAAATAACTCTTTATCAAGGATCTTGGTGTCTTCCAGTTTTATTTCCAAGGTAGGTTGTGCTGTGAAGAAATCAGCCAGAGCTTTCCCTTTCACATTCTTCTAAGATATGAACTAGATTTCATACTACTACATAATGACCACTCAATGGTCCAAGAACCCATTCAACATGGGGAGGCCAAGGATATACTTGAGCGGATCAATATGAGAGACTAGGTGGGCCTTTTGGTGCTTCAAGTAGTGCCTCATTTTTTTACTATGGAAATGAGTGTGAGGCAATTCTTCTCGACATCGAAGTATCGAGTCTCAGTACCTATCGTGGTCTGTATGAGGTAGTAGAGACTACTCTCTCTCCCCACATCATTATTCTATGTGATAAGGGTTCCCAATTAGCATTAAATGGTGGAAACATATAATATGAGTGGCCTCCCTTCCAAAAGATGCATCAAAAATAGTGGGTGCAGCAAGTACTACTTGAGACATTCAAAGGATTTCTAACAATCATTGTCCCATTGGTAGGTGTATCCCTTATTCATTAACTTGGTTAAGGGGAGATCCTTTCCGACCATGTTGTCTATGAATCTCTAAATGTAAGAGAGGTTCCCTGGATTCCACTTAGTTATTTCATGTTTCTATGGGTTGACATTCCAAAAATATAATTAGTCTTTTATGGGTCAACCTCTATGTCATGGTGGCATACGAAAAAGTCAACGAACTTTCCATACATTACCCCAAAGTAACATTTCAGTAGATTCATCTTTAGACTATTTTGTTGTGGGTTTTGAAATATTGTTTGGATATCTGTGAGGTGATCACATCATTGTCGGTATTTAATGACCAGGTCATTGACATAACACTTGACTATCCTTCCCAATAATGTCTTGAAAATGCGATGTATGGTGCACTGATATGTGGAACCTACATTATTTAATCCAAAGGGAATGACCTGATATCATAAGATCCCTTGAGGTTCTCTAAAGGCAGTGGATTATTCATCTTTGGGGTCCATCATGATTTGATTATACCTTGGTACTCTAATGACAATTAAGGTCTCTAAAGTCAATACAGACCCTAATCTTCTTGTTCTTCTTCATGGGGATAATGTTGTAAATTCATATTTGGTATTTCACTTCTTGTAAAAGGTTGGATTTGATCATCTTTTTGACTTATGCCTTTCATTAGTGGAAAGGGAGGGGTTTAACCTCCTGGATGCTTTCTTGAAGACCCTATGCTAATTGGGTAGTCCGAGATGGTGTGTAGCCACATATGAATTCTATTTTTTCATTTTTGTGTAGTTCCAATAAAACATGTATCAATGATACTTTAGAAATGCAATGTACATCTCTTTCTCTTCGAGAGAAATAGAGGAACTAATCAAGGTAGGTTATAGGTCTTCTTCTATCCCCAGGTTTATCTTCATGAACTCGTCTATGGTAGTAGATATTCCTTCCTTGAATGCAAGAGGGGAATTAAGGATATCATCACCATCCATTTCTTAACCTGTGGAGATGTATTTAGGTGAAGATGGTTGTCTGGGGGACTCTCTATTGGTATCAGAGAGAGGGAGTCCATTAAAAGAGATACTATCATCCCCTTCTATCTAGACTATTTCAGAGAGATTATGGAGATTATTTTTGTTGAGGATAGGAGAGGATTGGACCTCTTAGATTAGTTCTTCTACTTTGAACATGTTTATAGGGAACACATAATCATCATTTATCATGCTCTGGGGATTCATAGGGGCGATCCCTAAGCTATTGGGGGTTGTAGCCTGTATATCATCATCCTCTATTGGTTGTTTACCTTCCATGTTAAGTAAATATATTTCGACATATGTATCTTTGTAATTATCTAAGGGGAATTGTCACCATGTAGTATGACAACCTTTCCATTGATGGGGCACTTCATACATTTTTGGAATGTTGAAGGTACTGTGAGGTGGCTATGGAGGCAGGTCCTTCCAAACATAACATTATATATGGTATCCTACTAGATAACCGTGAACTCTGCATCATATGTGATCTCCTCAAATTGGGCTTCGAGTTTGATTTTCCATAGGAGTCTCTCCTCGTGCTTGTAATGTCTCTGTATGCTCTACTTTGTAGGTGATAAGTCCCCATTACTATACCATAGTCTTTGGAGGGTCCACACAAGGATAAGATTGATTTGTTATCCATTATCAATCAGTACCCTTTCCACATTGACATTATTGAATATGTCTGAAATGTATAAGGGTTTGATGTGGCCCTGGATGGCCTCCTCCCAATCTTGATCAGCGAAAGATATGGAAACATGGAATCGTAAGGTAATAGTCTCCACTCAATATAATTCGGTGGCAACAAATTCTATCTTGATTTTTTGTGGGCTCCAGAGAGCTTCAGTGAGTTTCTCTCTGAGTTATTTTAATATATGAAGTGAATCTAGGATCAAGAGATTTCCTGGGACCATATCTAGCTATTTCAAAACATCATATTTTTTATCTAGAGGTTAGATCTTCCTAGTATAGAGATTCTCTTGGGAAATTGGTTCAGGAACTAGAGCATTCAAGGCAGATGGACCTGGTTCTTGTGATGAGGTTGAGGTGGGAATTGATGCCAGCGGTGTAGGTTGCATCATCCTTCCTTACCTCTTGGTTTGATCATATTGGATCCCTTCTATGTGGTCATGCAAAAAAATCGGATGCGAGAGACTACTATAGGGCTCTGAGGCACCTCCTCACCTCATTTAGTTCTATTGGAGCACTTTCCCTTGAGTCTCGGTTGCATATATGTCCTATATGATAACATGATCATAATATTGAGTTTGACCACATTCAAATTGTCCCCTATATCCTTGGCTATGGTTCATTCACACTCTTACTCCTCAGTTATATGTAGGAAGAAGGTATTTGGGGGCATACTCATCATTGAGGAAGGGGTTTGTCAAGTGTATTGTTTTGGAAGAACCAAAAATGATCTCTTCATCTGATGAGGGTTCTGTTTGGTGGGGTGGTTCCCGTGCTGCTGATGTCTTAGGTAATAAATCAATGAGGGTTAATTACTTCTTTGGAGGAGAATATTACTCTTCCTCTTTTGTTTCATTCTGTCATTGGTGTTCATGATCACCATTGGGAGATGCATCTAATGCCTCTTTCTTGGGTGTTGGAGCTACATCTGGCCTACACAATTGTTCTCTTAGAGTGACATGGACTCGATCAAATATATTCTAAATCATCTCGTTGTTGAATTTTCTCATTTGTTCGGCTGAAACCTCCTACAAATCATCGTGTTCTTCTAGTTGGACCATGTATATGAAATCCACTCGATCTGGGGAATTATCCAGCACTACTTTTCTGGAATCTATAATGGCTTGAATGATGTCTTTTAAGATGAAACAATTTGGGATATTATGACCCAAACTTCTATGGAAATGATGGTAATCATGTCGGTCGGTGACGTTGACCTCATCGGGCTTCCTGGGTTGGGGAAGTGTGAGAATATTATTTTCCATGGCTGAAAAAAAGTAATCGGGTACTTATTCATTCTAGAAGAAGAACACCTTATTCATATGTTCTTCAAAACCCAGACAACCAAGGTTTATATGTGCTTATGGATGAGGGTGATTCTATGGTTATCTCAACTCGATAATAGGTGTTGGATGGTTTGGTCCTGATTGGGTATCTAGATGGGTGTCACTTCTGGCTTGGGAGTGGCAGCTATATCTTTCATTCTGAATGGCCCTTTTTCCTATGTCGTGGGAAGGATTCGAGCTTTGGATCGGGTCTGCTGAATATTCTCTTCAAGGTGATGTTCTTTTTCATCAAATTTTCAGAATACACCTAGATATTTCAATGAAATCAAGGTTTTTTTAAACACATCCCTAATATTTTTCAGCACAGAGTTCTAGCAGTTGATCTTGAGAAAGAGGTATTCTGAGTGAGTAGGTCAAACCCTTTCACCATTCTATGAAATCAGACACCCAATAATTTTCACATTACTTGTATTTCATTGCGTCTATGATCATTGTATTCCTCAATGTTGAAATGAATTGATAAATTAATTGACAATGAAGTTGTTCACATCTTACAATTGATCCTACTGGCAGACTGCTATACCAAACAAAGGATGAACTTGTTAGAGTTTATACAGAACACCACTTCTTGGTTCCCTCTTACTGATCTTGAGGGCCCATTATCAGCTCGAATTGGGACACGAAGTGTGTGAGATGATTCTCAGGTTATCCCACACCATCGAAGGTGGAGAAGGTATGATTTCCAAAGTTGGGTAGAGGTGGCTTATCATTGACCAATTCGGGATATGGATTCCTTTCAGGCTGCATAGGTGTGCTCTACCCTTCCATGGCTTTCATTCAAGTATCCAAGGACTCGATGGTGTTAAGATGATCTAGAGGTACTGCTAATCGGGTCGTCTCCCACCCTTGGGGAGTTGGAGGGGGTTGATGAGGTGGCCCTATTGTTATCTCCCATAAATTTGTAATTCATCCTAAGACTAAATGGTTATCTTGGTGGGGAATAGGTTTTTGTCATGATGGAGGGAATTCAAAATCATTTTAGACTTCCTCATGCATGTGGGATAGTTTCCTAGACTTGGATCCAATATAATATTTAGAGGTTTCCCTGGATGATAGATCAGTTATAGGTGGGAAAAAAATTCTCTTCTTGGAGACAGTACCCCTTGGGAATATTTCCGTAGAGTAACTCCTTGTTAAGTTTTCAGAAAAATTGTTTTTTCACCCTCATATTGTGACAATCAAATCTCCAATGAAGGAACCTCACTCTTCCAAGGAGGTGATCGAGATATGGTTTTACCCTCACCCTTAGAATCATTTTTCGGGGATGTGGAAACTAGATATTCAAAATTTCCATGTTTTGGATACGCCTATAGTTCCTGGTGCATGCAAACTCATTTGGTGAATTCAAGGAACCCTTATCCTGAGGTATGTTTTAGTGTTAGGACCTCCAATATTTGTGTCATAATCAATATCTTCCATATTGAAAGTAATGAAGTTCACAGAGTCATATCAGGTAATGGTGGTCATGCCATTGTTTTTGATGGAACAAGATGATTCTACACAGCTTCCATCAGGTTCATTATTCGGACCCTTGGCCTTATTGGGACATTTTTTCATGTGAACCCAGTGAGGATTAATTATCCTCATAGCATATTCCCTATGCTTTGGTCTATGAACAATTATCTGGATGGAGTTACTAGTCGGGGTTGTCGAATGGGCCCCAATAAGAAGAGATGGGTCTCGCAGTAGGTGGTGTGCTGATTGTTGATTCATTTCTCACATTATAGAGAAAAATGATTCCCTATGTGGTGTTGATGATGATGAAAATTCCACAAACCTTGTAGGGTGAGGGTAATTAATGGCCTCAGTTTTCACCGATTGGTCCAATTGTTGAGTATCCAATGGCTCTGGTCGGGGATTTGACGTCTCCCGGGATGGACATGAAGTAATAAATTCCCCAATACTAGTGGGTTGGGGGTTTTATAGGATAACTAATGATGTTTCTAGGGTCCTATTAGGGGATTATGAACCTAGGGAGAGTGATCAAGATATAAATTCCCCCAGCCTAATGGGTTGGGGTTCACTTGCAGTTGTTGCTGATGTATCCCAAATCATCTTAGGAATCGATGATCCAAGAGGTGGCGGCAGTGGTAGATGTTCTATTGGACCAAAAGGTTGGGTATGATCCTGGATGGATAATACTAAATTTATAATAGCATCCTTCTTGATGTGGCACAATTGTGCTCACGTAGGAGCTGGGTGTGATGATGACCCGTGATAAGAATCATTTCTCATGGGAAGTTTTCCAGTGATCACAACTTCAGTCTCCATGTTTGAAATGTATTCTTATTGTTTTGAGGGGTCCAGTTTGAAGTTTTTTTGGCTATCCTCCCCCTCTTTTTGTAATGTCTTGTCACTATTGGATCAGATACATTCAGTTGTAGTGACCAAATAGCCTAAGAATTACCTGGTACCCTAATTTCTCCAGATATTATAACATTAAAGGATTTCATATTTGAAGGGATCATCTATTCTATAGGGGTGAAAAAGTGTAATTCTCTATACTATCCCAATCCTTGAATGCATATTCCTGACGTATAATTGGATATCATCTACCAAAGCATCATGATGCCTGGAGGTAATCATGTTGTAGATTTACGTTGTGCTTTTTCTATTTTGGATCCCAATCCATGGAGATAGAATCTAGGTCAAGCTAGAAATAGAGTATCCTAATTTTCTGAATCTGAAACTCGTATCTAGGATAAGGGAGATATTGATCCTTTAATCACTAATGAGTAGCCCATATATCCTGGCATAGATAAAGAATGTACTCCTTTTCTAGCTCGACTAGGATCTCATAGATGGAATTAAAGAGGGGTTAGAACATGATGGGGAGGCTGTTTTTGGATAACTCTCTCCATATATCAATTTTGGCCTCCTCCTCATCATACATACATGCCTCCACCTGGTCAGAATATAGAATATTGCTCTAATGGTCTCCTGTTGATTAGAATGGAGTGTTTCTAAAAGTTGATGGGAACCATATATGGTTGACCCCTGCATTTTGAGCACCTCTATGTACAAAGGTTTCAAGGTTCGGTTCACCTCTCTATAAGGATGTGTCTAGAAAAGGGAGGATTTCCTTTCCCATTGGATATATCACCATGGTGAGGTTGACTACAACGATATCAAGAGTATAGTTTTTGTGATCCATCTCCACACTACCATGATAAGGACTATCGTGGTAATGAACATCTCCTACTTCCTCTTTTATAGAAGAGTCGGCGGACCCTTGTGGTGTTGAGAATATGTCTCGAACAACGCCAAGGAAGCTGGCATTGAGAAAATTATGTGCATGGACCATGTTCTGTGTCATGGTCAGAATATGTTGACCTGTCTTTTCTAGTTGTACAGAAGTATGCTCCTACTGCATGGAAGTTGTTGGAACATGTATATAACTGTTAAGTGTTGTGGGAGTATGATACCACTATTGAAAATCTATTGGAATATGCTAATAATTTTTCTCATTATTGACATGGATATGATCCCTTCCTAAGGCATGTTTCATTCTCACTTGGTAAGCCTCAGTCAAGATGGGAGTATAAGCCCGATATTAAGACTTTTGGGATATTCCACTGGTCTTTCTTGGTAGGAGTGTGATTATACCCCTAAGAATGTGTCGTTATCACCTGGTTGGCCCCATTTGTATTAGGAATATGATTCTGGTCTGAATATGCATTCCTCGTTGGAATATACTGACAGACCTCTGGAATGGGATAAGGACTATGAGATTTCCCCTATGTTTCCTTGGAATGATGTTGGTATAGTCGTTCATCGGCTGAAGTATGAATACATGCCTGACTTCTATGATTTGTTTAAATATTCCAGATAAATCCATTTATAAGGATATGATCCTGTCCTGAGGCTTCTTCCATTCTCACTTGGTCATCCTTGGCGAAAATTGGGATATGTTTCTAATCCTGGGCCTTTAGAATATGAAGTCGGATTTCTTCAACAGGAATGTTCCATTATCTGAAGGTTTTTCTCACTCTCATATAGTTTTCCTCGGTTGGAATGGGTATAGGATCCCAATCCAATGCCTTACCCTTCATCATAATATGATGATAATCCTCCTAGGTGGGAGCAGAAGTGTGTGCTTGCTCCGGTACAACCACGTTTTCTTGATGATATGATTTTTGTGCTACCCTAGCTATAGGGATAGGAATATTCACATATCCATTCATC
Organism: Viscum album; assembly: GCA_963277665.1. Classification (NCBI taxonomy): domain Eukaryota; kingdom Viridiplantae; phylum Streptophyta; class Magnoliopsida; order Santalales; family Viscaceae; genus Viscum; species Viscum album. Next base: position 1,069,929,752 of record OY728141.1, read on the forward strand.
TTAAACAGTATCATAATATTTTGGTGGAGTTCTTAAGTTATTGCTAAAATGTATTTTAATTTTAGAAAAGTGTGTATAGGGATATGAGCCTGCACATTTTCTATTTCCATGATTAACTAGAAGATGTATTCTATTGAAGAATGGATATGTGACCACTTTTGTCCTCCTTGTTCTGTTGTATTATTTGAATAATCTTCGTATACAAGGGGTAGGAATATTATCCTCTCCCATGATTGTTGTGGGAATATTCCTGCATACATGTTCTGAGTGAGTAGGAATATGAGCCTATTGGTAGGTCCCTTCCTGAGTATGGTGGTAATCACCATTGGTGGTAGCGGGGATATGTTCCATCTCTTAGATATTTGACACCTTTCTACACTAAGTATTTTTCCTTGAAACCCGTTCATGGGTGTCATAAGGTGTTGTGTGTCAGATGGTACCCTCAGCAGGCGACTGAGGGGTACCACCAAGATGGTTTCAGCAACAGTGGTTATCAGGATCCCTCCTAGGTAGATCTTGAACCTAAAGGGAACCATATCAAGATTATTGTTCCACCTTCCTTAGATATGGAAGGTAGTGTTTATCATGCTCCAAGGATAATCTCTTAAATTTGTTGGATGTGATTATGAGAGCCACAGGTTCAATAGTAGCCTTCCTTACGTAATGTGGGCTCACTGGCTATTGCATCTGAAGAACATCATAAGAAGCCTCCATAGTTGGGATAGTACTATATCGATGGTACTCCCAAACCATCATATTCGCTACCTTCCATTGGAGTCATCATGAAGGTGAGATTTTTTTCAATTTATGGAAGTTATAGTTGCGAAAAAATTTCCAGAAAAATTTTTGGATGATGATGACATCATCTAGAATTGGGATGTTGAAATTTTATCTACAATTATGCTGATGAAAAATAACAAGGTTACTGATAAGTGTAGTATCGTAGGAATAATACTCTCAATCTGATATTCATGGTTAACTCATTTGTTCTTTTATTCCTGATTCAGACATTCAACTCATTTGGACTTATCAAACAAGGGATTGACTTATGAGAAACCTGGCTATAGAGGATCATTTGTAAGATTATGTTGGGCTTATTTCATTATTTTTATAGGGTTCAAAAAACAAAGTGTACTTATGCATTATAACCCAATCATTTTGTCATTAGAGATATTCAAGGCGGGTTCACCATTTCTATCTCATTGGGAAATGTGGTGTGGAATGGGTTTCGCTTATCGCATTTCCATTTTCACATTTCTCTAAAGCTCCCAATGGTTTACCCATCTGTAGCTGGGTAAAGACATGATTTTCAAAGGGTTGAGTTCACATGGGTTTTTAAGCCCAGTGACTCTTAGGGACTCGTATTGGTCGAGAGGATGGTAGGTTGGGCTCATCACACCCTTTTGGGGGGAATTTTTTCCCACTTTCAATACAATGTTATAGATTTAATATATTTTCATGAATCTCTTCCTAATCCTAATACGGGACCAGTTACCCTGACAAAATTACTTTAGGTCAATTCTCTTTTATATCCAAAAGAATGAGATCTCTTGGGTGAATCCATCTATATGTGTCCTAGGTTCCTCGTCCTTCCCCAGTAACAGGTGGCTACTTATATGCTGAAACCATATAACCAAGTTCTCCAGAATATACTATCATATAATGAGGTGATTAATATTCTAAGGATGGGATTGATCCATTATGAGGCATCCTACATATCCTAGTTATTACAGGAATCAAAACTCACATAGTTCATTTAACCCATGCAGTTTTACTTCATCTAGAAGGACTTATATGGGTTCTCTAGAAAACCTTTAGGGTTGGATCTTGGAGGGAATTCCTACGTATCTTGAGTATAGAGGAATCAGAGTTATCGTAGTTCATTATTTTAAGACTTATATATTGGAGTTTCATGTGTTAGTATAGGGACTCGTGGTGCATGTGATATGATTACCATAATTCCCTAAGCTTATGTGATCCATGCTCAGTGTGAGAAACAAGGGATAGTATGTAACCAAAGTTATTTCTTTGAGTAAAGTACTTAGATGTTGGTATCACCTTGAATGATCAATATGGATCTTGAACCATAGAGAGAGGTAGCCTAAATATCCTAAGTATTGAAGGAATCATAGTTGTTATAGTTCCCTTTTTTCAGGGCATAAAGAATGAGGATTCCTTGGATGATGGATATTTATGATGCCAGAAAGGTTTTCATTATATCCCCATAAACCCACATGAACCATGCTCATGGTGAGAAACAAGGGGGAGAAAATGATCAGCCTCATGGTTTATGGGTATGGGACTTATTTATTGGAACAACCCTTATTATAGATTTTGGGCCTTAGGGAGGTGTCCTATATATCCTGGTTATATAAGGAATCATATTTCTTGTAGTTCATTTTATGTTGGGTCTTACACACTGAGGTTTCCAATGCCAGTTTAGGGGTTTATAAGGTAGATGGTATGGCCATAACAACCCCCTAAACCCATGTGATCCATGCTTGTTTATAAGAAACAATGGATAGAAAGTTAATCAATACCATTACCTTAGATAAGGGACCCATATGATGTTCCCTCCATAGTTGATCAATATGGAGCTAGAAACTCAAAGGGAGGTGGAATACGTATCCTAAATATGATATAAATCATATTCATCATAGTTCCATTAATTTTGGGGCTTACTCACTGAGGTTTCCCTATTGATCGGGGCTTAGAAATTGGGGATATACAATATTTTCTAGTCCTAGGATGCCCTGGAGATCTATCCTTCTTGTTTAGAATATGTCACAAGACCCAGTTGGGGCTTGACACATGTGGAGGGTTTTTTGATAGTCATTATGGTATGGCCCAAGGGGTATCACGTGTCTTGGCTGACACCTCTGGGAGACCCTGGGGAACCTGGCTATAAGGTCTAGAGGTCATCGTGAGTCTCACCTGACTTTCCCATATGGTTTCGTGGGGGCTTGTTTTTCATGTCCAAATGGTTTCATAAGAAATGGTTGATATGGGTAGGAACCATTATATAAGTATGGTGATGTTTCTGAAGGATGTTTCAAGTCCTGGATGATAGACCAATATGGTTCACAAGATTGAAGTGGCACCCATGGGGGCACTGTATGATGTACCCTGACATGTCTAGAGGACTTCTCTTGTCCAAGATAACATGTCGAGGGGGTGTCATGAAATATTGGCTATAACAACCCTAATATTTATTAGACACTTAAACATGATTTATTACATAAACATTCACTTAATAAAATACTGAGGATTTATAAGTCTAGTGTCTTTGGAAATTACTAACATTGCATAACAACTTAAAACATGAAATATAATATCTTTATTTCCAAGTACTTTGACATGACCAACTCATTTTTTCGTACTTAACATTTCATGGGATAACTTGAGGACATACATAAGAAAGGGGTGATCTATAAATCCAATTAAGGGAGTAAATAAGGAATATAATGAAGAATACAATACATTTTTGGCAATAGACATATCAATAGAGCATAATATAAACATGAACATAAAGTCATAATATAGCATGTTCATAATAACATGGAAGTGTAGAAACAACATACAACATGATATTAGAATGATCCAAGGCTCAGTGAACATGGATTAGTATGAGTAAACCCTCATTTCATATTAATTATCATTAGTAAACCCTCATTTCACATGGTGTATCAAGATACTAAACATTACCCAATGCATTGAAGCACTATCAGGGCACACCCTTCATGAAATTTTAATATCATGCTTAAGTGTACAACATATATCATATAACTTGGATTCATTAAACATAATAATTTATTCCATGACCAAAGAATGTGGAATAAATTCATGTAAGTACCATTAAATAAGAATATTTTAATAAATTTGAATACCCTTGATAGTGAAATGGGTATGGTATTCACTACATGAGGATTTTGTCTTTGAAAATCATGGTGCAATTTCGGCAGCATAACGATATCATATGGAAATTCATAAATTGGGTTGATGAGAGAGAAATGGGTCTATAATAATTTATAAGTGAAATATATTATAAGGGGATCATTGAATATAATATCCCAACATATTAATTGGAATTCAGTTTCATGATATAGAAGAAATGCTTGAATTGAAATAAGAAGAGAGAAATCCCTTACGGAATTTCTACATTTCAACATGGTAACAGGTGTAAACGGAAAGAAATAATGAGAGAGAAAGGGGTATATAATCATTATAAAATAAATATTAAAGTATGGGGGAGTTGATAAATTATACCCCACCATTTTTAATTTAAAATAAAAGGGTATAACAACCTAAAAAAATTGGATAAAAATGAGAAAGGAAGGAATGTGAGGATCCCTTATGAAAATTTGGCATGAAACAGGAGTATATACGGAGTCATAAGAGGGATAAATGAGAGTGAAATGGGCTCTAATAATTTATAAATTAAATGGGAATTATGGAGGAAATTTAATAAGATATCCCAAAATAAGAATAAAATAAATTAAATGACATAACATGAAAAGAATGCTTGATAAAAGAGGAGGGTGGAAGATCACTTACTTGAGTGTATGAATTAAAAAGCTTGAAGATGGGATTATTGAGAGCTTGGGGTCCCTTGGGAGGATTATAGAGAGGTGAGGATAGAGTAGGGACGTGATCCAAGGATTTTGAGTGAATAAATGTGGGATCTTGGGTGGGTTTATATAGGAAAGGTGGAGGAATTATTTATTATTTTGGTTTTGGACACTACACACTAAAATATTCAAAACCACAAACAATATTATGTTTTTTCCAATAGTTTCTGGAAAATGGGAGTGTTATAAAGTATTTTAAAATTGTAAGGTTCAAATATATTAAAATATTTCCCTTGATTATGTGGAGGTGAGTCACACTTTAAAGGAAATGATTTTAAAATCATAAAATATTGTATATGTCTTGGAGGATTCACTAAGGCTTTATAAAATACATAAAACAAATATAAAATCGTATTATTTTAAAGGGAAAACATATATTGGGCCGAGAATACCCATTAAAATATTTATTAAATTATTTTGGGGTCATTATGATGTCATAAAACACATGTTTTATTTATACAGTATTTAATTTTTACCCAAACATTTGACAATCATAGAAAATTATGAAAAATTAATGGTTGGATAATTTCAACAACATAATTTCAAAAATAATATTCATTTTATCTAAATAATTTTATAAATATGTGAATTTTTAATTTTAAAATGAAAACTGACATTTATTGAAAATTCACGGGTTTGGACAAAAACAGTTTTCAATCCTCAATAAAAATTACATTTGACTTCATAAAAATTATATAAATATTTATTATTCATAAAATTAAATTGATAATAATATTTTATTAAAATATTAATTATTTAAAAAAATTATTAATTCCTTAAAAAAATTTATTTAATTAAAAAAATACACTTTTTGTTTTATCATATAAAAATATAAATTTTATGAAACCGGTTTTCTAATAATTTATAGATAAGTAATTGATATAATAATCATTTATAAAAATTGGTCCAATATTATTTTTAATAAAAAAACTTATTTTAATATAATAATGTATATATTTCTCAAAAGTACCATTTTTACCTGAATAATCAATTTATCAAATTCACCATTTTTTTGAAAAAATATATTCTCATAAATGAATTGATGGAATACAAATTTTATTTATAAAAAGGGATTACATAATAAGTAACTAATACATGGTTACATAACCCCTTATAACACTAACACAATACCTAAGGGTAAGGTGTGAGATGGTGATAGACTCTTGTGGTGGATCAGATAAAATCACACGGGTGGTAATCTTTATTATTTTGAACTTCTCCCATAGGTGATTTTGTTCAAGATTAATGTGTTGAAGCTTGACCTAGGCTTGGTCGAGAGTGAAGCCCAGTGACGCTACCTCATTTCTAAGCTCTAACAAATAAGCTTTGTATGACCCAAGTCTACAGGATGAGGTCATCCACTCCTTTGTATGTGTCGATAGGATTTTTTTTGAAAACCTTATATTTATATCATTCGTATGATCATTTTTCAATGGATATATTATCAATGGTAATGATACTTAACAGTCATTTTAACCCAAATATAAAAAAAAGAGTTCATGTTTTTTCTATATCCAAAAGTCATTAAAAGAAAGGGAACTTTATTCATAAAATATTAGTTCATTACATGGGAAATGTGCCCTTGTGTTGTTTCATGTCTTCAAATAACACACGTGAAGCACCTAATGGGCAACAATCATGTCTTTTACTTAACCCTTCTACCTCTTGGTTCTAAACCTTGTATTTAGAATTCATTGGTTTCATTCAGTGTCAGTTTCTTATAGTCTCATGTTATTTGGAGGACATGTGTTATGTTCTTAGCATGTCCTGTTGGAAGTCCTTCACATGAAATATGAGTGATCATGTAAAGCACTTTATGTCCAACGCATGACTACTCCGGCTACCCATTGGTCATGTGATTGGTTTCCCTAAGAAGTCCATATAAGTCAAGATATGAATCTAGTAGATCTCGGGAATCTGGTCGATTGAATATCTCCCACAAAGTTGTCTCTAAAAAATCCAAAACCATTTTTTCATTTTGGGGTGGGGAATTAATAGGAATCTCCACCCCTGATACTTTCCAGTTTGTGCAGCGTATCTGGAATAAGTCCATGCTGGAGTCAGTGATGGGGCCTAGTGCCATGCGATTTTGCAGCTCTCTACCATGGACTACATCAAGTACATCACCTTATTTTTAGAGATCATGACTCTCCTTAAACAGAACATTATTTATTGGATTATTTATGATTATCAAATACTTGTTCAATCATAAATTTATGTTGAATTATCTCTAAGTTATCATGCTTTCATGTCTGAGGGCCTTCACGAGATTCAAATTCATGTGGGAAGACACTCGTGAGACCTTGGGTGACTTGTCCTGGGGTCTCATGGGGCAGTGTTGAGGGTGAACAGGGTGAATCCCATTCCTTTTAGTGACCAAGAGTACCTCTCTCCTCCTCTATTTTAATCCCCCTTATTTGGTTTAACAAAGGTTAGGATTCTTGCAAGATTTCATGTGTTTTGTTGAGGGTATTTCTTCTATTTTTTAGATATGTGTCACGTGACCGATATGGGTCACACAAGGGTTCATGATAATTCCATTTCATGAAGATGAGGATGAAATGCCAAAGGAATTCAGCGATACAAGGTGGGAATGTCTCTGAGATCTTGTAGTGCCTTGCAGGCTGTCACGAGTGCATCACATGTCTTTCAGTGACCAATAACCCCCTTAACATCCTCCCTTTTAACCCCCTTTGTTTTATTTTACAAATGTTAGGGATCATGAAAGTTTAAATGAGTGATATCTAGGATTTTGACTCAATTTTTGGATGATGTCTCGCTTGACCAATATGGGTCATACAGAGAGTGTGCAAGAATGTGGTGGATAGGTCTATCCTCCTGTCTTTAGAGTGCTTCGGGGTTGTCTAGAAACTCTTGAATACTTTCGTGCAGTGATGCTAACAAGCCAGGATTCTTTTATGAGGTGACGTGGATGTGTCACAATGGATTTTCAGCATCTCAGAGGTCACTCAGGTTGTGAAACATATTCCTTTCAGTGAAGATGAACCCCTCTCACATCATCCCCTTTATCTCCTTCATTTTATTTGGTGAAGTCTCAGAGATCATGCTAGATTACCTAAATATCACCAAGGGATTTTATTCTTCAAATGATGACCCGGTGCATGAACTTTATGAGAACTAGGGGTCTCTTCCTTTAGGATGTCATCCTTCTTAATTCTCAAAGGATTTTTTATGGTTTCTCCGGAAATTTCTAATGAAAAACTATTCGGATTGGGGGTTCTTATTTGGTTATCTAGGGTTATTCGCAAGAGCAAGCGGGTTTGTTTAAGAGGTCTTTGTGGGACTACCCTTGGGCGATGTGTCATGCATAGGGCCTTCACTTGACCTTGAAATGTTTACATGATTATGACTCTCTCATAGGCTTCTATAATCTTTAAACATCCCTTTCTTCCATTCTTTCATTGGGAGAATAATAATACTTGTATTTAGGTATTTCCTTCTTTTGTGATTTTTTTTGTGCTTATTTGGAGAGCATCAACATTCACATTACAAATAAGTTCATGACATGGTTACCTGGTTAAAATGGTCTAAAAATAAAAAGGGGGGAGCAACATTAAGTACATGTTACAAATATAATGTTACAAAGAAGGAAACCACATTAAAGAAGAAGGGTGAGAAAGTGAAAAGGTATTATTAAGTAATATTTCTAGCCCAGATGTAAGAGGCCAAGAAAATGTAACAAGTTATAAAGAGAAATTGTTTTCTAATTTCTAAAGTAAAAGATCATACTCTATATAAGAAGGTAGTTTAATCTAATAAATAATATATGTTTTCCCAATATAATCAGACTTGAAAAACTAATTAAAAAAGATAGCATGAATAATTTTCAATATAGTGTAGATGCAAAGAAGAAACTATTAGGGTTAAGGAAGAAATTATAGTCCTTTTATAATTAAAGAGTTATTAATAAACCACTTTTTCTCGTTATTTTTTCCATAAACCATGAAGAAAATAATTTAAGGTGAATAAGTATGGAAATCATCCCTTTAGGGGTAGATATCAAATAAATCAAGCTTCCAGATATGAAACACCTCATGTTGAAACCAAAATTTTGGATAGCCCTAGAAAAATATGAAGAATGGGTTATGATGTTAAATCTTATAGTTATGATTTAAGGTGTAATTATTGTATTTAACAAGGGGTTTATAATCTAATAAATCAAGAATAAATACCTTACACTTGAAATTTTTTGATGTGTGTGTTCAAGTAAAGTGTATGTTTTTTAAAATTATTTAAAATTTATTTGATAATTCCCTAAGACCAAAAATTCATAAGATCATATAACATTGTGGTGAGATTGTGGGAAGAATTGTTGTTTATATTAATCAATCTTGTTTTCTAAAAAGATTTTTTACATGTAGACTTATATTTGATTATTTATGAAATATTTATAATTATAATGTGGTACCACTCTTATCTTTTGGTTTTAATGGAACATGTGGAAAGTTAAAGAATAATGGGGAGAATATGTGTTTTTAAAATTTAAAATAGTTGGTTTAATTCCCTTAAATTTTGTGATATAAATAAAGGGATATAATAAAAATCCATTCCTATCCTATTTTGTCTATGGGTGAGAAAAATTTCCTCCACTTTAATTTTTTTCATTAAGAGGGAGAGTAAAAGTGAACTTCAAATAGAGTATTAACATGCATTTATTTTGTGTGGAAGGTAAACGTATTGAGGGAAAAATTAAAAAGAGGATATTGAAGTGCCCATTAGATTGTGTCTTGTATTTGTTTTCAATGACTATAACAGTGTATATACTTACAATGAACTTGGAGATGATGGGTGATGGAATAAAGTATTCACCCACCTATTGGGAGATGTTTCCCATCTATTATGGGTAAATAAGAGTAGTTTTCCATACTTGCTGATAAATGGAAAAGGTGTGGTTTCTTATTAAAGATCAGGATATATATCTTTAGAGAGTATCCTATAACATCAGAAAATTATAGGATTGATCTTCAATGAGACAAGATTCCAATGTTATTAGATATATAAGCATTTTCCATGACATGACACATGGAATGGGCTACTGTAATTATTAAACAATGCAAAATAATAAAATCAAATAATTTAATGAGTTTATCTTCATGGAAGAACATGAAAAGTAATGATGGATATATTAAAATGTTTTATACAATATTTTAGAGTAGTAAAGTGAAAAACTAGCTAAAATGAATAGCTTGAATAAGCTAGTATTATCAGTGTTAAAGGCTAGATTGATTAGGGATATTGAAGATCCAAGATGTTGTAGAAACCATCCATGGTTTTCTATTTGAGAATTTGAAAAGGATTATGTGTAGAAGAATTTGGATTCTAATTGGTTAATATTTGATAACTTATTAAGTCCTAGTTAAATTATGAAAAAAAATATTCAAATTGTGGTTTGATCTAACTGAAGGGAAGTAGAAATTATCTAATTATTTTTTTGGTAAAAGGACACTAAAATCAGTGTATAGATACCTTGGATGAAATTTCTAATGGTGTAAATAGTCTCTAGTATTTTTTAAAGTGAATCGGAGCCTATTTGATGAATTTTAGATTCTGTATGATTCGTTTCCTAGTATTATGTATGAGTCATCTATTGGATATAGTGAAAATTTGACAAAGACATGAGATGTGTATGAGGGATTTAAATTTTTGTATGAATCAATGGAATCTATGTATGTGTGGTTGATGGTCTAATTATTAGTCATTTTAAACTACATATGAGTCACAGTTCTCTGTGTAAGTGTCATCAAGACTCTACATAAGTGTTCTTTGGGATCTATATATGAGTGAACTGCCATAGTGTATGTTTCATTTAACACTTAGTAAAAATATGAATTCTACAAACCAAAAAAGTAATGTTTCCATATTTTATATCTCAAGAAATAATTTAAATGTACTGATTAAAGGGATATTATTCATTTATTTAAACATAACTAACTATAAAATGATTTTTTGATTAAATATTGAATGAATGAGAAGTAGATCTTAATTTATGAGAAATAGAGATCAATTTTGAGTGAGTTTTTGAATGAAGAAATGAGATTTTTCTTCTATAATATCAAATATGGAAATGAAGATATATTTTAGATTATGCTTGAGTTGTTCCTTAATGATCCAATCATAATAAATCTTTAAATATACATGATTTAAGCTTGTTCAATACATATTGAAGAAAGAGAATATGATGGGATCACTATTATCCTAATCTAGTATTTTTATATGAGAATATTTGAAAATCTACCTTAGTGATAAAATATGAAATAAATATTAAGATACTTGTGTTTAACTTTAATGTTCTAAATATAATAAATAATAATATGATTTAAGCTAAGTTTAAAGAAGCTTGAATGAATGTAAGTTTCTATCTGAGTGTGAAAACCTTCTTGAATTATATACTAATATTCATTGAAGTTTTTAAGATACTGAAGATTGAGTTGAGATACAAATAAAATTTTATATAGTTTTTATACAATTGTGATTATTTTTTGTTTAAAACTTATATAAAGGTATCCTAATATAATGATGAATAGTACACTGATCATGGTGTAGAAGTATCTAGAATATTAGTTGAGCAAGGAAATATGGTTGTGTGATTCTATAGATTAAAATATATGAGTTGAATCTGTTTTAGTTAGAAAAAAATATGGAGAAAAGTTGTAAATTTATTTTTGGTGTGATTTAATATAAAACAATGATAAATAATGGTGTTGTGGTTTTTAGTAGAATTATTTTAAGTAAATAATGAGGAAGACTTATCCCTTCTAATAGAATCCATAAGAATGAATTCATCTGAAATAAATTATAAAGAAGAAGAAAAAAAGGAACTCTTGTAATTTCCCATTAGATAATTTGAGGAGGAAAAATAATATGGAGATCATGGGAACACCCATATATCAAAAAGAAGGATAATTTGAGAAATATCACGGGAGTAAATCACATAGAGATCTATTTTCTTGGTGATCTATGTATAAAACTAAAATGATGGTGAGAGAATAATGTGAGGGAGAGAATTGGGAATCTTAGATATTTGAGACAAAATGAATAGGATATCTCTTAAGAAAAAATTATTCATTTCTAAGATGAATTTTATGGATATTGGTTATCGATGTTGAAGAATGAATAGAATCATCTAATATCCATTGTTGTATAAGTTAAGGAGGAAAGAGTTGATGAGTGACTAGCCTAAAATCTATATTCTTTATCAATTGGTTTTGATCATTTCAATTATTATTGAGCTACTGGATTTATGAATACCACATGAGCTCAAGTTTGTGTTCAAAAATCCCAGTGTGTAGCTTCTATAGAATATTTTTAAAGTTGTGCTTCAAGAAGAGACTGAGTTGTAAATATTTTTTTCTGAAGAACCTATGTTATTTTAAGGATATACTATGAGAAGGTGGAGATAATTATATAGATATAGAGACTTCCCTATTCTGACAAGTGATCTACTTCAAAAATGATTGGAAAGAAAATATTTGTATATACATTATGGGAAGCTATGGAACCTATGTGACTTAGGTTATGCAAGGGAAGAGTAGTGTGAAGCTATTATTTCATTGTTCATATGTGATTGAATAATTCTTATGATAAGAGGAAAATTTTAGGCATGGTGATATATTTTGTAGGTATATGAAGAACCAATCATTATAGTTAGTTATTAATTATAGTATAGAATCCTTGATAGGGGTGAACAACTATTCAATACAAGGAGTAGGTATTTGAATCAAACCTTGTAAATATGTGTGTTCTTATTACTTTCTTAAATTTATTATTTGGGAGATGTTTTGAAAAACAAGATTAAGTGGACTGAGACTGGTAACAGTATAGTAGTATGAATTATAATGGAATAATTTAAGAAATATGACATTTATTCACCCCTTCCTTCTCAATAATCCGTTGATCATTAGGTAATTTCAAATTTCTTTTATCTCGGCTTCTCATCAGCTATTTTATCTTGAGAATAATGCAACATACACAAAAACATTATCTCAAACTCCTAAATATTGTATCTTATATGAAATATTGATAAAAGATCTTATTGATTCTCAACTCTAAGGTTCACTGATAAGAACACCTTTTAAAGTTACTCCCATAACTGAGCCCATTAGACCAAAGACTCGAGTTAATTACCCAAATAAATCATCCACTACTGCAAAGATGATATCCTCAAAAATATCACATTCATTGAAATATTATACGCTATTATTTTATAACTCAATGATAACACTATACCCACCACCTTTGGCCAGTATTCAATATCTTGATTTGAGATGGATCCCTCATACTTAAAAAACATCTATCTTTGAAAATGAAACAACATTACATCATAATATTTATACACCATAGGAACCCTTTTTCAAATTGGATAAGTATATTATGTTTCTTCCTCTCATGTAACCTTATGATGATTAATACATGACATAACTACAAATATCAATGGATACCTAACAACACTTAGCCTAAGGATATAGATGCTATGAATATAAATTCAATTCCCTCAATCCTCCCCATTCATATTTCTTGTCTCTAAGAACAACCAACCATCATTGCCTATATGAAAGTATATAATGAATATCCTCAACCTATCATAATACCTTATCATTAGTAAACTATCCCCTAGATCTAATTAGTAGTTTATCAGGGTCTTTTCACAAGATCGCAAGGGTCTTATGAATCCATGGACTATTTTCTTGGCCTACTTCACATACTATGTTTAAGTATACTACTTCAGTAACATCCAAATAAATCCTCACATGTTACAACATAGAAAACAAATATAACCTTACTATAATACCATCATGTCATGAATAAACCTCGATGAGACACCTCCCTATGTTAAACACAATATTTAGGGTGACACCCCATGCTTACCTTCAATGGGATATGGTATGGTATTGAACATTGATTGTATAAAACACACAAACATTGATGGAATTCCACTTATAACCCAAGATCTGGGAAAAAATTAAACTCTATTATAAATGTGAAATACAACCACATATGAATGTAAGTAATAACATGATAGTATGAAAAATATACTATTAATAAATATAATCATAAAAAATTTAAATAAAAGAAACCCAAAATATCCCTTGATATATCTCGGTGATGGTATACATCTACTAGCCTCCAACACTAATGATATACCAAATACTGAACTAATTTTTTTCCTAAAACGCCACCAAAATGGTCATAAATATCTGTAAATAAAAAATAATTAGATTGGTCATATTCATTTTTAGTAGGTTTCACTTTTACCTCTAACAAGTCCAACATGACTAAACCATGATAATGCATCATTGGGTATAAAATGTAAACTAAAAAGGATAGTATTCTCCTAGGTATGGTCTATAATTACTAAATTTACCCTAAATATCACCACAAGAAAACACCTAGAATCATAATTTATGCACATATAACATGAATTATTAAAACATTAAAAGAAATTACCCCCCACCCCTCCCCCATAAACTATTCCCACCACACTGGAAGTTCATTCCCAAAATCACAAATCATTCCACTACTCACTACCAGTACTATCAATCCATGACCATAAATAACCATGAATCGGTAACTGTGAGTAGAGTGGGAAGAAATTCCTCATCATTTTTTTCATCCAGTACTCTCTAATTTACCTAGATATTAAGTTAAACACATCCTATTATAAATCAAGTGTTGATTCATATAGTGAATGATTTTACTTCATCGCTCTAAATTATAAACATACAATAGAATATTCATGAAACTCATATGTCCAATTAGATAATATCGTCACCTCGCCCATGGGATCTCTATATTATAATACTAGGATACTCATCTCACAACATCACTAGCCTGACATTTTCAACATGTAAACATGAATATCGAAAACATTTCATCAAACCACCATATTACCCTCCACATATAAATCATCTATATCTTATGGATAAAACATGGAAATAACATAACCAAGGGAATATCCAATAAGATGGTTTACAAGGAGGAACCTCACACGAACTAAATCCCAACATCTTGAAACCCGCCAACCAAACTTTACACCTATATATTATAACATATTCCAAACTTCCATACACATAACACTATGAAGTAAAAATTTACATGTTGAGTAAAAATCATAGGATCCATGTCATATGGATGAAGGAGATATACCCTAAGGAATTTATATCATAATATATTATATGTGCATGCTATATAGTATGATATGAATGATTATAAAGCATGTAATATTCTTGTTTTTTTGGTATATAATTAGTAAGAATATAATGATATTGTCTCCACTGCCTTAGCATAATAGTGGAATATTAAAGTTTATCATTCACATTATTTCACATTGGTTATCATAAATAGGAACATTTCATAACATGAAATGAATACTATATCAACTGAGTATTTTTATAAAAAATGTATGAATGGATGATTCATAACTCATATATTTCACAATATATATGTTAATTCATAAAAACTTGGAAATTTATTAAGGGATATAAAAGGGTGTTCAAGTCATAGAAATGAGTTGTATGCATGTGTAGGTGTCTCTTACTAGATTCTATATACTGCTCACTTTTCCATAATCCTATTTCCTTTAAGAGATACTAGCATATAATGGGATATGTGAGATACTTTCCCAAGTTATTGGGTTATTTGATGAAACCCATGGATACACAATAGAGGAGGGAGTCAATAAAATACCACTATGGGATCTTCATAAAAAATTACGATTAAAGAAGTAGGATTTGAAATCAATAGTGTATGGTATACAGAAGTTATTCATTTTTAGTTTATACATGGTTTCAATTTCAAACATAGTTGATCATGGTTCTTGAGTTTCTAATTTCTTATACTGTATTGATTATGTGTAATCTCCTCTTTGAAACCCATCAGTGGTATCATATCCTTACCATGTATTTTTATTCTCAAAATCATATTGAAAATAAAGAAATAGGTTTTCATGTTGTATATTGTAATTCTTACCATAATAAATGATTTTTTTGGTTGGTAATATGATGTAAAATATTTTAAGGTTGAGATGTGGTTATTTATAATGATATGGGATATCTTAGACGGAGATACAGTACATATTATTTGGTTTCAACTTGTCTTAGAGTATGATTTATAATATTGTATGCTATGATAGTGTCGATCCCTTGAAGGAAAAACTTAGTATCATAACATAAGTTTGATATCATTACATATCATAGAATATGATCCTAACAATGAGACAATATTAGGCACCTGCTGATCATCAACAATGATATTTTCATTTTGTTGAGTTTATATTATGAAAAACACCATGGTTATCATTACTGTGATTATCATTCATAAAATATGATTGATAGCATTTACATGGTTTAAGTGGTATGTCCTATCAATCACTTGTTGTGATATTACCGTATTATTAAATATGATATATAGAAAAAAAAATCAATTATAAATTGAATTATATAATTTATAATTTTTTTATAAATTCTAAAAGAAACTATTTTATGATATTTATTTATTTATAAAATTTCTATAAATTATTTAATTATAAAATTTTTATAATAAATTAATAAATGTTTATTAAAAATTTATTATATAAAGATCTAAAATTTTTAGTTTTTAATATTAAAATACCTTTCTAAAATTACATAAAATGACTTATAATTTAGATTTAAAATTTTTACATGGAAAATATAAGTGTAATTTATAAAATGTTTATAAATTACAAAGTAATGAGCAACATAAAAAGTGTATAAAATTACAATTATGAATTTTTCTTAATAAATAATTTGAATTTTTTAAATTAAATTCATTATTTGAGATATTATTTAAACCATTTCAAAATGAGTTTTGATCATTGATATTGATCAGGGTTTAAATAATATTTATTATATGATATTTAGATTATGTAAATTGTTTACCTAATACATTTGGGATATTAAATGTTTTTACTTCATTTAAAATCATATATTTATGTAAAGGAAATACAATAGAATAATATGAAAGATTTCATACCAGGAATAAATATATAGTTTTTATATTTATTTGATTAGTTAATGTCCATATTGCATAACTAAAATTATAAAATGTTTATAATTTCTTAAATTATGAATTGGTCATAAATTTTTATCTCATATTTAAATATATGAATTGTTCATTTATTTATTTCATTAAATATTTTTTCATAGTTATAGTTTTTTATATTATGAATTGATGTATGTTGTAGTTTAAAATCTTAAACTAATTATATCAATTTCATACATGCATATAAGAAGATAAATTCTAGGTATGATAACTGTTTTAGTTTTATTATACATTGACTTTGGATTTTACTAGGTTATAAGCTCAAATTAAGTATTTAATTATTATTTATATATATATTATGGGTTATAATTATGATTTAATTTAAGTATCTCTTGAGTAAATCATTATTGGGTAGTGGTCCTTTGGGTCAGACTACTCACTGTTATGGAGGCTTATACCTTGTCTAGAAAAGATGGGGATGGAAATTTTTCGGTCCAAGATTACTCTTATGGGGATTATTAATTTCATATGATTATAAGACTTTTTATGGAGTGGTTTCATATACATTTTCCATGAGATTTATTTAGATGTGTATAATTACAGTTATCTCTTAATTTGGGTTAACAACTCAAGTTGTGAGTTATGTAAAGAGTTATACATCAATATGGTTTAAACATATTTATTTGGTATAATGAATAGTATTACAAAATAAATCATTTGGTATATGAATATATATTATCGGAATACATGAGATAAGATATTGTGCTTTAGTCCCCTATAAAATACAAAGTGTCATATTATTTCTAAAGTGGACACTTATCAAGACATTGATCATCCGACCAGGTAGTTTCATGTTAAAGTTAGGTGCCCATGGATTGTGTTAAATAATTTAAGAAACTAATAAGATGACCCTGAGACTTAGGCTTCTTATTTTTGGTAATTTTTTTGGGTTACACATAACTGGGAAACCCCCAGGAATGATAGTATAGTAATGATGTTGAGTTTATCTCTATAATATATTTTATAAATAATTATCCATTATGACATCCAATAATCATATATGATATGATTTTTATAATAACCTAATTAAATAGATAAGTGGTGATATGAACACTAAAATGAACTCATTAATTAGTTAAATATGGATCTTGGCATATTAATTGAAATGATAAAGTTTTCATCATTTTAGTGGGATCTTATTTAATAATTTTTTTTTGTTAAATGAAAGTAAAACATGATAATATTCTAATAAAAGCCTCTATAGAAGATATATTTCATCATCATATTCAATATTATATTTGAAATAATACTTTATAAAGGATAATATTAATGTAAAAAATTCTTATACTAGTATGAAACTTAATAACTGTTCTTAAGAAACTGAAAAATATATGTGTTAGAGAAAACCATTCCTAATAAAATGAATATTGATGTTTTTTAACAAATGAATATATATTCTTATAAGAATTATATAATTATTCACATAATTTTTCAAAGGAATTAGTTTAAATATTACTAGAATAATTTTAGGCTCAAATAATATATTCAATTTGATTAGGCATGCTAATGACTTGGAGAGATTAGAGTTTTCCTTTAAGCCTTATTTTGGTTGTTGAATTCAATCTTAAATTATCATTAGAAATGTTCTAATAATGTGATTGATTTAAAGAAAAGTTTACCATATTTTTGTTGATGTGTTGATAATGGATGAACTATGTCATTTGAGGTCTATGTTTTAGTGTTTTATCAATAGTATAAGTGGGTAAAAGTTAAAACCATATCATGCTTATTTATGTTGGGAAAAAATAGTAGGGAATTACATTGTTTCCAATAATGCTTATGTAGGGAATGACATTGTTAAAACCATATCATGCTTATGTAGGGAATATAAGTTAGTTAGAAAGTCCAATAATTATTATTTATGTAGTTAGTAAAGGTTATTGAAACCTAAAGGTAAAAAATGTAGGGAATGGCATTGTTTCCATATCATAGAATTTCCTAGGATATAATAATGGGTTTGATAAAATCTAGGGAAATTCCATGTCAAATACCAATGTTATAGAAATAAATTGTTTTATTTTGAAGTGAGTATGATATAAAATGTATAAGTTACAATTTTTGTAAATATATAGGAGTTCAAAATCAAGTGAATAATTAATGAATCTTTTAGTTTTCATTCAGTTGATAAATAAAAAAAATTAAATCAAGAAATTGAATGCATATGAATTTATCAATCTCATATATATCTAGATAAAGGGTGTATGTTTTTATCTTATTTCTCTTATATGATAAGAGAAGTTTTGTCTTAACAAATTGTTGTTATAAAAAATATGAGTTGATGAATTTAATACATATGGTTTATGATTCAAAATATTTTATATCATAATTTTTAATTAGATAATGGATAAAAAAATATCTAGAAAAACAATTATCCAGTTGTTTTCTAAAATATGTTAGATATGATCCCACCACCTATCAGTGGAATTTTTTAAAAGAATAAATCTTATTTTGAGTACATTATTTCAAACACATAAAATGAAATTTAGGATATAGATAAAATAGTTTATTTGTTAAATATTCCCACTAAATGAAATAAGTATTATTTCCTATCACAAAATAGTTTGTGTATATTATATTGATTTTATAAAGAAAATATACTATTTTAGGGTCCCAAAAATTCAGAAAATGGAAGGAAATTACTCCCACGAGTTGGAAAAGGCAATGAAATGCAAATTTAATTGAAAATATTGGAAGAAACTTGAAGAAATCGTGTTTTTAAAATAGTTTTGAGCAACCCGCATACCATCACTTTAGAGTGTTCATGGAATGCATGAATTGATAACCAATAGTACATGGAAGGTCCTACGTGGCATCAGCCTACGCAGCAATAACCAGCAAACCAAGGAAATCGCGGACCACATTTTTAGTGGAACCAAGATCCCGAAGGCTATCTGCATACCATATTGTGAACTAAAGAGTTCGTGGATGAAGAAAGATTAGAAGGGTTTTGAGAACCTTCATGCATGAACCATAGCCTTCGCAAACCCTAGTTTGCTGAGTCTTTAATGGTTTGAGATAGATCTTCATGTGATTTCAAAATTGGTGTTGCATTTTCATAGATATGATTTATCCATTTCTCTATAAAAGGATCATAGGAAAAGGGTGAAGAAGAGGGAGAGATAGGGATAAGAGTAAAGGGGGTGAATAACATAGAGGGTGTGGGATAAATTTCTCATGCACAGGAAGAAATCTGTGGGACTCCAACCTACATCCAAAAC
This sequence comes from Viscum album, assembly GCA_963277665.1. Lineage (NCBI taxonomy): Eukaryota > Viridiplantae > Streptophyta > Magnoliopsida > Santalales > Viscaceae > Viscum > Viscum album. The sequence goes on from OY728141.1 coordinate 1,069,949,676, forward strand.
AGTTTTCAGATTCCTTCTCAAAAAGAATATGCAGTTCACATAATTAATCCTATGAACCATATGTGGATTTCAGTTTATACAATTCCTCCCCACAAAGAATATTCGAAAGACTATCCCTAGATAACCAGCGAACAAATAAAAAATATAATAAAAACAGTTCATGTTCTCCCTATGAGGAAGATAGTATGTGGACCCCCTATGTGGAATATAGTTCGCGGCAAGCACCTCTGTGTACCATCTTAAGTATCCAGCTCCTACGCAGTCGGTCCCTTCGCTACAGTCACTGAACCCCATGAAAAATGGATGGTCGCACTGCAAACTTTTCAAGTCAGGTCAACAACATTTTCTATTGCGCCCTTACGCAGCCCAAACATCTATCCCATAAGTACAATGAAAAGATACATTCTTCATGAACCTCCTGAAAAACCCTATCACCTACCTCCTATGCCAAGTTATCTTAGAACTCCATGGACAATCATAGCCTGAATGTTTCTTAGATTCCTAAACACATCATTTCCTTCCATCAAACTTTGTGTCTCTAGTGATTTCAAATCCTCGTAAACCTCTGTGACCATCAGAAGATGAATGTCAGTATCTAGAGGACACCTTTTCTTGACTATGCACATCATGCCCCAGTGGCTCTGCATATATTTCCCACAAAGACAGTTGTCAACCAAATAAATATTTGTCCTCAGGATAGTCCTTTCTTACCTCTGTATGCCTCAATGGCTTCCATGCCCCATATCATTTCTCTTTATCCAATAATCCATAAATTCACAGTTTACACTTTCATTCCCTCTCATGTTAGATACATGTCAGAACATCCTAGCCCGATTACCCTACAACTAATCATGTATTAGATAATAAGAATTCCAAACTCTATGGCCTTATACTATTAGTTATTATCTGAACCACATGACGTTAAACTATACATTATTATTCCCATGCAACACAAAATTAAATTGTGATTCCATCATCCAAGGTATATGACTTTAAACTATAGTAAACTAGGCGATTTCATATCTTTAAAAACATCCTCGGCCATCAAAAATGGGAAGTCAGTGTCCTGAGGACACCTCTTCTTGACTATACACATCATGCCCCGGTGGCTCTACATATGTTTCCCACAAAAATGGAATTTCAACAAGAGAAAAAGTCTTCCTCAAGAGAGACCTCTCCTAAATCTATATGCCTCAATGGATTACATGCCTCGTATCATTTCTCCTAATACGTGATCCTCCAGAATCATGATTTCTACATTCCTTCCTTCTCATCCTCAAGGCATGTCAGAACATCCCAACATGATTTTCCTCATGTTAATCATCATCCAAGCTATATGAATTTAAACTTTAGTATACCTCACATGACATTACTGGGCACTCCCTTTGAGGTAAGTCCCCAATATCTTGAAGGCCGAGCTATATAACCTTTAAAGTAATTTCAATTTAAATGGTTTATTTCTCCATTCCCTCTCCCACGGTCTCCCAATCCTCATCTCCTGTAGGCTCTCCCTCTCCCACCAATAGAAGAGGAAGCATGTGGTTGGATGGATCTCTCACATCCTCCTGTTTCTCACACCAAGCATGAATCGCATGGGCTTAAGGGTTAGTGATGATAACAAAATTCACATAATTGTGAACTACAAGAACTCTAATTCCTAATCAAACTAGGATATGTAGGTTGCCTAACTTAAGGCCCAAGATCAAGAGGATACCCATCCAAAAGGGTTCTCCCAATCATTTCCTCCTAAATGAGTAGATTCCATTTGTAAGCCACATCGCTTCTAAAATATGGGACCTCTGATTCCTGATCAAACCAGGATATATAGGACACCTGTCATGAACCAACCTGGGTTGACCCTGAACCGGTCCCCCGATCCGGTCCACGACATGGCCCAAGAGGCATTCACGATCCTCTCGGGCTGGCGACAAGCACTAGAGAATCAATAGAGTACAACTGGGAACGATTTTTTCCAATAAAAATAAATAAAATAGCAGAAAAATATAATAACACAAAGTAAATAAATGACCCTAAAAAGAAAGAACGGCCAACAAGACTCACTGACCTGGTCTCGACCAAAACTTATCGCAACTTTGAGAGTCACTCACCAGTCCACAACCAACTATCTCCCACGATGAGCAAGCTCGAACCAAACCTGCAGCAAAACTAAAAACATGAAAACACTATAGGCGTGAGTATTAAAACTCAGAAGGTTGGCCCAACTAATTCTATTCCCAATGCACATACCATTAAATAAAGAATTTATCAATTCTAGGTTTGAACTAAATTATATAAAATATTGGTTTCCACGCACACTTTCATTTCTAAAACAAGTAACATTTCATTGCACTTTTTAATATAAAAACAAGTTTTGTGTTTGAATGGAACAGGTGAATTGCTTTTTTTAAAAAATTTGTGAAAAATTTATAAATCCAAATTTTAATTGTTAGTCAAAGTTAAAACCACACACAACACACAACACACACTAAGGGAAATGGAAAAAGTGGCACACAGGGGCCAGAAACAAAACTAGACCTCTCAATCATCCACCACATACAAATAAATACTAAAGAAAACATGGGTTGAACCTAGGATCTCATGAACAATCCAAAATGTACTATACATGTGACTCATTATGAAGGCATGCCTACTCTCGATGACATCATAACGCCTTAATTCCTAGTGTTTCTCTACATGTCCTAACCGAGGGGCTAAATCCTCTATCAAAGTTTCATCCGTACTAGGGGCCACTAGCCAGTGCGTAATCTAAAATAGTACAGAAATCATTCTTAAAAGATTCACTTACTATTCCAAGTTCCCATGTTAACACATATAATAAGCAGGAAAGGGGTGATTCAACAAAGTCAATCAAGTAGCATAAACATCACACACAAATCATACAGTCAATGTACACCAAATATCACCTTTGAGTCATCCCAAAGTGAGTTTTCCAAAACAATTTATTTTTTAAAAGTGCCAAATGGGCCTTCACCAATTTTAATGAAAATCCTCATTTCTCAAGAGAACCAAAATGCATGATCACGCATCAAAAGAAATAATTTATCAATAAACCAAAACTACATTTTAAATTCCATGAATTATGTTTAAAATCCAAATGGGCATTCTTTCACTATTGGGTGTCTTCTCGTCAAAAAAATATTTCAAGTGTCGTGTATAAAATAAACGGATCTTTCTAGACCAAATAATCATTTTAAAATTAGTTATCTTATATTATTTATAATTAATTAAAATTAATAAAATATCAAGAAATTAATAAATTCTGAATTTAAAGTCTAGTGTATAGGGCGACCTACCTCAGCTTGCAGTCCAAACACAATGGCGTGACATGCCTCGTGCAGGCGTACAAGAAAGCGCAATCCAATGACAACAATAGCATGGGGTTTCCTTGAAAACGCACTGCAACAAATGCACAATAACTAAAATCACACAACCACTGACTTAAAATAATTCAAACAGATAACCAGCATAAAAGAACCACCTCGGTATGTTTTCAAAACACTACACGCACCATCAATACTATTTAATAAACCCCTTTAAAAACCACGAAGTTTTTACAAAAACCAAAAAATGCCGAAATAACTCAATAAACATTTTAAAGAGACAACATACCATTTTAATAAAACACTTAGAGTGCACCAAACTAACTATTCACCAAAACACGCCAAGAATAAATAGTTTAAGAGAAATAGTTAACCGAACAAAATTACCGTACCACATAATTTATTCTAAAAATAAATATACTCAAAAACAAAAGTACATATTTAATATTAAATGAAATTAAGTCATAAAATAATTCAATACCTCTAAATTTAAAGGTGCAGAGAGGTCGTAACGGGGTGCGCTCAATCAACAGAGTCGCACGACAGTCAAAAAGGAGCAGCAAGGACACCAAAAGTGGGTGTGGCCAAGCTAGGAGGTCGTGAGACTATTGGACAAGAGGTGTGCTGAGGTGGATATGTGTGTCGAAAAGATTACGCGCAAGAAAGAGGTGGAGGCAACACCAGAGGAGGGGTTTCTGGTGGAAAGTGGTCGGTCGGAAGAGCATTTGCTGGAAAAAAAAGGTTGGCAGGGAGAGGGGGCGCGCTGGTCAGGCGCACGGAGCAGGGAAGGGATACACATCGGGGTGTCGCTGGTCAGGTTGGCCCAAGGGGGAAAAACTTCCAGACAGGGGGAGTCAGGCCCACTGGTCGCCAGAGGAAGCCGCTGGCCGGAGAATGGCTGAAGAAGGTAGGTGGCACCGGCAGCATGGGGTGTGCATCGGACGAAGGGAGGGGAGTGGTCCACTGCCGCTAGTCTGACAAAGATGGAGAGGAGGTTGCAGCGCTAGCTAGGAGAAGGGGGTGTGTTTCCGGTGTGAGCGGGGACCCAGAGAAGGGTGGCACCGAGATAAAGAGAGGAGGCGGCGGCTACTGGTCCAAGGCGTGGTGCAGCGTCGGAGATCGGAGGGGCGACGGGATGGCTGGAACGCCATAGTGAAGGTGCGTGTGGGCTGGCTGGCGTAGAGATGTGGCGGCAGGAGGTAAGGGATGCGGATAGCAGGCGAGGCTGGTGGGGAGTGCGGACAGCTGGAGGGTTGGTGTTGTAAGATGGAAGGGGAGTGCAAGGTAGCACCGAAGGCGAAGGCGGAGGTGGCCGATGGCGATTCAAGGCTTCTGAAAGGGTGCTGCAATAAGGGGAAGGAGGCGGGTAGGGGTGTGGCGGAGTGAAAAAAATTGGGTAACCGAGGGAGTCCACGGGTAGGGTTAGAAAATAAGGGGAAATATAAAATAAATAATAAATAGATAAAAAAGTAACAAATAAAAATAAAGATAAAAACAAAATAAGATTGAAATAAAATGAATTAAAAAAAACTAATGATAATAATTAAAACTATAATAGTAAAAATAAAACTCAATAATAAAACATTGATAACAACAAAGGTAATTTATTATAAGACATTATTAATATTTATAATAATCAAACTTTAATACTAATAATAATAACAATAAGAGAAAAATTATAGTTGATAATATCCTTCATATAATAATTGACATAATGTTAAGATTAATAATAACCTTTATTTCCTTTTTAATGATTATGATAATGTTAATGAATATTTTTAATAATAATATTAATAATCCTAACGATAAAAATAAAAAAGATAAAAATATTCATCTCACTTTAATTATAATAATAAAATCATTAACAATAAAAATTTTAAATAACACAATAAATCACCATCTTTACTCATTTCAATTCTCTGAAGGAAGGAGAATCGTGCCAATGCCTAAGCGGAGCCGCGTGGGGTTTCCAATACACACTCTGCCCATGCGTCCAGTGACTTCAGCTGAAAAATTTGCACTTTTTAACATAATTCAAAAAAAAAATTCGTCTGGGACTCAACCCGAACCCCAATAAAATTTTAAAAAGTCAAAGAAAATTATAAAATAAAATAAAAGATGGAGCTGGGTATGACAATTCTCCCCACCATAACGCTTTCTTCCCTCGGAAAGCCAAAACAAGATCAAGACCCAAAGATGAAACTCTTTAAGTGTCACTCACCCCCAAAAGTTTAAGTGTATTCAGTTGATCGATCCAAACAGACACTGAAAACCCCTGACACACAAATCATCCTTAAAACAAGATCACCTTAATCATCACCAAGAAGAACCCAAACCATCTGTTTCCCCCAAGGAACGAACGAACTTAAATCACCTCTGATACTTATCCCAATAATCTTCATCCAACGAAATTGTTGGGTGTACTCCAATATCAACGTTTACTGGAGTGAAAGAACTCAAGATTAGGTGGTTCAGCAAGAGACCACCTACCACCCAACGATACATGGAAAGAAACTCTGATACTGACATGGGGAGGCCCGAACAAACTCCCCATCATACGGATTGGGATAACTATAAATTACTTCAGGTGTAACTTTATGAGACCCACTGTGGGTCTCCCCACCATAAGAACTGACGAGATTAACTGAACTTGAAAACATTCTGCACAGACCAAAACCCCCACCACAAGGGTAGGGGAGGGAGAGAAAGGGCCCAACCGATAGAGCATCAAAACTATTATTGTCTAACCATCAATAACGTCGCACCCTTGGAAGAAAAAAAATCATTCCACATTAAGGAAAAAGGTTAAACCAAGGCCCCTTTTCACCATTGGGGTTCTCCTAACTACACTCCATCTTCACTCCAGGGCCTATGGCTGGAGAACTGATGATTGAAGAATCTCCTGCCTTGTAGTCAGGCATTAAAAATCCCCAAACATAACACACAAACCATAATTTTACCAAACACATTTCCAATAAAATAATAGTTTTAAAGAGGTTCAACTACAACTATTCTTACAACTGAAGAAAAAGAAACATTGCAAAATGCTACAAAAGACGATTACTACATCCAAGAACCACTACAGAGAGGAATCCCCAAACTGATCCCCAAACATCACTTTACTCCCGCTAACGGTCCGAGGTGACCTTCAACGAGCCAGGTCTTGCTTCATTGTGCTTCTTGGAAACACCACGGCAAAATCAATGCAAGTGACCCTAATGTCCACAGGTGTGGCAGGGCCTCGGAGCACTCTGACACATCGGCCTCTTGTGACCCCGCCTACCACATTGGTGATAGATCACGACATTGCTTTGTAAAGAAGATGAATGAACGTATGATGGTCTCTTGATTCCTCTACTAGCACCAATAGCATCAGGTTGATTCTCATTCTTCTTATCACCATCCTTTTCACTGCTTCCCAAACCTAGAGGATTCACCACCTCAAGTCCTCCTGCTAACCTAGCTTCAACCAAAAAGGCTTGCCTTACAACATCCAAGAAGGTTGTTAGGTTGAGCTCTTCCACTTTCGATTGCAGCTCAGGTCGGAGTCCAGACTCAAATTATCGAGCCTTCCCAGCATCATTCGCAACAAACCAATGATCATACGGAACTAGATCTATGAAATGTCAATATAATTTCAGTACCGATTCAATGCCCTGCTGAAGACAACACAACTCCATCCTCTTCCTCAGCTTCTTCAACTCAGAGAAGTGTTTTTGGATAAATGATGACTTGAAAAACACCCATGTTAGATCTTCCTGAGTCTTATTCCAAGACACAGACTTCCACCACTTCCAAGATGGACCTTCAAGCATAAAGGTAGCCAGCTTCACCTTTAACGACTCAGGAAGCCCAATGAAACTGACCTTCCTCTCAATATTTTGCAACCACTCCTCTACCTCAAGAGGCTCTGCTTCTCCATAAAAGAGAAGAGGGTTCAACTTTCGGAACTCCAGAACATAGTCTTTGGACTGATCAACTGGAGGATTCACTAGGGGCGCACCACCCGAAGCTTCACCTTGGGCATCCATCAAACCATCATGGGGGTAAACACTAAGGAACAAGGAAACAAATAAATAATCAAAACATGGTCATTTCCATTTCAATTTCATCTTTTCACAATTTCCAAAATAAAACATCGCAAAAATATTCTTAAAAGTAAAGAAGACCCATAAAAACCGTATGGAGAAACTAGTGGTGATTGGTGGCTCAGATGTATGGTTGGTGACCATACGCCAGCCACTCCACCGTCACAGGGAGCACTCTAGGGTAATGTCCCTGACTCCACATGGCTTGCTAGACCATGCGATCTCACAGAGGTCACTTTCCTGGCTCCCATTTCATTTCCCGACATAAAACAATTCAAAACAATCAAAGGACACCAACAACCTGAACATCCCATGGTAACCTGAGGTTCTGAATGAGAAAGGGTTCATGACATCCTTCTCGTCTATATGCCTCGAGTCCTGACTACTCTACTCCTTCTACCATGAAAATCCCAAATAACAATGGGCGCTCTGAAAAATAAGGTCCGCTCAGGACCCGACATGCTCTGATACCATTTTGTCACGAACCGACCTGGGTCGACCCTAAACTGGTCACCCAAGCCGGTCTGCGAAATGGCCCGAGAGGCATTCCTGATCCTCTTGGTCTAGAAACAAGTGCCAGGGCATCAATAGGGGACAAGTGGGAATGATTTTTCCCAATAAAAATAAATAAAACAGCGGAAAATAGAATAATGAAAAACAAATAAATGACCCTAAAAAAGAAAGAACGACCAACAAAACGCACTAAACTCGTCTCAACCAAAACTCCTAGCAACTAAAAGAGTCACTCACCAGTCCACAACCAACTCTCACCCATGGAGAGCAAGATCGAACCAAACCTGCAGCAAAACTAAAAACAAGAAAACACTATAGGCGTGAGTATTAAAACTCAGTAGGTAGGCCCAACTAATTCTATTCCCAATTCATATACCATTAAATAAAGAATTTATCAATTCCTGATTTGAACTAAAATATATAAAATATTAGTTTCCACACACACCTTCATTTCTAAAACAAGTAACAGTCCACTGCACTTTTTAATATAAAAACAATTTTAGTGTTTGAAAGGAACAAGTGCATTTCTTTTTAAAACATTTTTTAGAACAATTTAGAAATCCAAATTTTAATTGTCTGTCAAATTTAAAACCACACACAACACACACTAAGGGAAATGGAAAACGTGGCACATGGGGGGCCAGAAACTGAACTAGACCTCTCAATCGTTCGCCAGATACAAATAAACACTACAAAACATGGGTCGAACCTAGGAGCTCATGAACAATCCAAAACGTACTATACATGTGACTCATCCTAAATGCATGCCTACTCTCGATGACGTCATAACACCCTAACACCCAGTGTTTCCTTACATGGCCTAACTGAGGGGCCCAATCCCCTAGCATAGTGTCATCCGTACTATGGGCCACTAGCCAGTGCATAATCTAAAATAGTGTAGCAATTGTTCTCAAAAGATTCACTTACTATGCCAAGTTCCCATGTTAAAACATATAATAAGTAGGAAATGGTTGTGTTAAAAAATTCAATCAAGTAGCATAAACATCACACAAAAATCATACAGTTAACTTATACCAAATATCACCTCTGAGTCACCCCAAAGTGAGTTTTCCAAAACAATTTATTTTGTTAAAGTTCCAAACGGACCTTAACCAATTTTAAAGAAAATCCTCATTTCTCAAGAGAACCAAAACACTCGCTCACACTTCAAAAGAAATCATTTATCAATAAACCATATATACATTTTAAATTCTTTGAATTGTGTTTAAAATCCAAACAATAATTCTTTCACTACTGGGTGTCTGCTCGTAAATAAAATATTACAAGTGTCATGTATGAAATAAACCGATCTTTTTACACCAAATAATAATTTTAAAATAAATTATCTTATATTATTTATCATTAATTAAAATTAATAAAATATCAAGAAATTAATAAATTCTGAATTTAATGGAGAGTGCACTGGGGGACCTACATTATCTCGCAGTCCAAACACAATGGCGCTACATGCCTCGCGCAGGCGTACAAGCAAGAGCAAGATGATGACAGCAATATCGCGGGGTTACCTTGCAAACACACTAAAACAAATGCACAATAACTAAAATCACACAAACACTAACTTAAAATAATTCAAACAGACAACTGGTGCAAAAGAACCACCTCAGTATGTTTTCAAAACACTACACACACCATCAATACTATTTTCTAAACCCCTTTAAAAACGATGAAGTGTTTACAAAAACCACACAATGCCAAAATAACTCACTAAAAATATTAAAGAGACAACATTCCATTTTAAGAAAACACTTAGAGTGCACCAAACTAACTATTCACCAAAACATGCTAAGAAAAAATAGTTTAGGTGAAATAGTTTATCAAACAAAATTACAATACCACGTAATTTATTCTAAAAATAAATATACTCAAAACCAAAAGTAATTAATTAATATTAAATGAAATTAAGTCATAAAAGAATTCAATACCTCTAAATTTAAAGGTGCAGAGGTCTACACGGGGTGCGCTCAATCAGCAGAGTCGCACGACAGTCAAAAAGGGGAGACGAGGACGCCGAAAGTGGGTGAAACCTATCTAGGAGGTCGTGCGACCATCGAAAAAGATGATTATTAAGGTGTATATGTGTGACAACAAGATTACATGCAAGAAAGAGGTAGTGGTAACACTGGCGGAGGGGTCGCTGGTGGAAAGTGGTCGGCCGGAGGCGTAGTTTCCGGAAAAAAAAGGTCGGCAGGGAGAGGGGGTGCGTTGGTCGGGTGCGCAGAGCAGGAAAGGGGAACCGCATCAGGGTATCACTGGTCAAGTTGGCCCAAGGGGGAAAAACTGCCAGACAGGGAAATTCAGGCCCACTGGTCACTGGAGGAAGCCGCTGGCCAGAGAATGGACGAAGAAGGGAGGTGGCACCGGTAGAAGGGGGTGCACACCGGACTAAGGGAGGGGAGTGGTCCACTTCCCTTGGTTGGACGAAGATGTAGAGGAGGTTGCAGCGCTATCCGGGAGAAGGGGCATGCTTTCGATGTGAGAAGGGACCCAGAGAAGGGTGGAACTGAGACAAATAGAGGAGGCAGTGGCTACTGGTCCGAGGCATGGCACAATGTCAGAGGTCGGAGGGGTGACGGGATGGCCGGAACGCCGAAGGGGAGGCGCGTGCGGGCCATCTGGCGAAGAGAGGCAGCAGCGGGAGGTAGGGGATGCGGACAGCAGGCGAGGATGGTGGGGACCGTAGACAGCTAGAGGGTTTGCTGCTGTGAGATGGAAGGGGATTGCGAGGCAATGCCAAAGGCGAAGGTGGAGGTGGCCTGATGGAGGTGGCTGATGGCGATGCAAGGCTGCTGAAAGGGCGCTGCAACAAGGGGAAGGAGGCGGGTAGGGGTGTGGCGGTGTGAAAAAAAATAGGGTAACCGGGGGAGTCCCGCGGGTAGGGTTTGGAAATAAGGGGAAAAATAAAATAAATAATAAATAGATAAAAAGGTAACAAATAAAAATAAAGATAAAACAAAATAAGATTAAAATAAAACGAATTAAAAAAAACTAATGATAATATTTAAAACAATAATAGTAAAAATAAAACCTTAATAATAAAACATTGATAACAACAAAGGTAATTTGTTATAATACATTATTAATATTTATAATAATCAAACTTTAATACTAATAATAATAACAATAAGAGAAAAATTATAGTTGATAATATCCTTCATATAATAATTTACATAATGTTAAGATTAATAATAACCTTTATTTCCTTTTTAATGATTAGTATAACATTAATAAAACTTTTTAATAATAATATTAATAATCATAATGATAAAAATAAAAATAATAAAAATATTCATCTCACTTTAATAATAACAATAAAATCATTAACAATAACAATTTTAAACAACACAATAAATCACCATCTTTACACATTTCAATTCTCCGAAGGTAGGAGAATCGTGCCAATGCCTAAGCGAAGTCGCGCGGGGTTTCCAACACGCGCTTTTCCCATGCGTCCAGTGACATCAACTGAAAAACTTGCAATTTTTTACATAATTCAAAGGTTTTTCGTCTGGGACTCAACCTGAACCCCAACAAAATTTTAAAAAGTCAAAGAAAATTATAAAATAAAATAAAATATGGAGTGGGGTATGAAAACACCTACCTGAAGGCTCGAACTCAAACGGGTGCCCTCCCATACTGGATCACCCAATCATATCCTCTCAAATGGGTTGCTTCTATGCATAATCTCTGTAAATTCCAAACTACGTGGGTTCTAATTCCTCTCTCGAGGATATTTAGGAAACCTATCTTATGGGTTTGGCCCCAAAATCAAATCACCTTTCATTATCTTCTGGATAATGATAAACTCTAGAGAAACTTATTGTATGGATCAAGTCAGCATCACCTCTGTAGCATCAAATATGTGTATGCTTATGAGGATACTGCAACTAGGGGTAGCCCGTGGACACAGTCTTCTGGAATGAACCAAAGATTCATGAACATATAAACACAACTTAAATCTATAAGAGAGTCTCGTAATAGGAAATAATCCTCCCTTAAAAGGGTATAGTGAGATCGAATTCCCATATTCTTGACCAACATAATCCTTAAGTGTCATTGGTTGAATAATCAACCAATGAGCACCTACCTTTGGAAAGCAGGTCCATGAATCATGGATATCAGGGTCGTTGGGTGTTTCTGGATCCACGAATAAACACGTTGGAGACCATCCAAGGAATTTATATCTAAGGATGACAAATTTTATAAGTACTTGACCCCATGTAATTGACTTCTGGGATCATTTGACTATGGAATCTCTTTCAAAATATGAAATGGGTGAATTAACTAGTCCCCGTCGGGTTAATCCAACCTTCCTTTAAGGGATAATGATGCAGAATGGGTCAAAACAAAAGAGATGTTGAATTTAACAAGATTCCATCTCTAGAAAAAGAGATAGGTGATAATTATCATCGCACTATTTCCTCATCACCTGGAACACGCCGCCTCGGAGGCGGAACAACTATCTAAGAGATTGGTGGTAGTATGTTTAGACATTGATAAGTTTAATTTGTAAAAATAAAAAATCATTTCTATCAAAATTCAAAGTGAATGTCACTAAATATCCTAAAATATTTTAAGATATATTGGTAAAGAGAAATATACAAAGTTACATTTAGTTTTTGTAATAAAGTGAATGTCACTTTATATCCTAAATAAGTTTTTGATGTGTTTTTTAATAAATAATGTAAAATGTTACATTTATTTCCAAAAGATCTTAATAAAAGAATTTGATTGAAAATGTTATAATATTGGTGATAATTTTGTACTTATAAATTGTTCTAAGTAGAAAATAAAATTTATTAACATCATAACATTTGATGTTGTGAAGTAAATAAGATTGAATACTTTGTTTAAGGAGTTGAACTTTTCATTTATTGTTCCAAAATTTCAACACTATTTAAACTGAATTACTTCACAAATGTTACTCACTAAATATTTTAGTGGGAGGATTTTATCAGATGAGCACATAGAGATGTGGTGGGAATTACATAGATATTTAATGAGTTTAAAAAACCCTAAAAGGTAAAGAAAACATAAGGCTGATTTGGTGGTCTATCATATGGGATTTGATGTGATGGGCACTTTTTTATGCATTTTTCAATGTTCTTAAAGAATCTTAAAAATATAAAATGTATCATGTTAATATAATATTTAGCCTCCATTTATCACGTTGGATATATATATTACATGAATACACCACTCAAAGTATGAATTTGATTTATCTCTAACTTATATTAATCTTGGAGTATTATAGGTTATGAAAAAATTTCTTGGTTAGTGTGAGTAGGATTATTATATCATGGTATATAATATATTATGAGGTATAAAATGGGTTTGTTATTCTAGATGGGCCCCACGTATACCACATGGATTTCATACACAATGTCTTTAGTATACTAGGGGTGAATGGTTCATATTAGAATTTCCCCAATACCTGAGGTTGGTGATATTATTCACAAAAGAACCTTCATACCCTGATACATTTCTTATGCACAACTTGAGGGTGAGATAATTAGAGGATGGTTGGGTATTATATTGATTATGAAATAGATTAGAGCTTAACTAAAAATGGTATTTTTCCTCTCATATGATGGGTATAAAATATGGTCTCTCCATTGAGATAGACTGAGGAAGTGTAAGACCATACATAGATAATACATATGATGTGTTTATCTATTAGTTTAGGGGAATGTTATTATCACCTATCATGGGGCACTCATAAAAACAATTTTTTAATCCCAAGTAAAATGAATTAAAGTGGGACTCGGTTTGTCTCCGAAGAAGATGGATTTATGGATTTGTTAATTATTTTGTTTAATGGGTTTGAATTGTTGTAAACAGTTGATGTAATTGATGGGTTTTGATATTAGTTTAAATATTAATGGTATAGACTTAGATTATTTCCCTCATTATTATATTGAATCATTATTTAAATTGTTCCCTACTCTTCCTCTAATCATATGATATTTAACTGACTAATCTTATCTATTTTTTTTGGTTTGGATAGAGAAATAAAATGATCATTTTATCCCCTATATTTTCCCATCCTAGTATTCAGATATCTATGATCACCCTCAAATTATCCCACTTCTTTTTATTGCATGCAGTGACTTAAGTTCAAGTGGATTCTGTGTGCAATACCAACAAAGAAAGGGGAATAAATAAAAAATAAAAAACCAAAAGAAATATCCAACTAATTAAACCATTAAAATAATCATATAATGTGTGTTATAATTAATCATATCAATTATAATTCATAATTTGGGAAATGGGAGAATTATCCTTGGTAAAACCATAAATAGATTAGTGTTCCAAATTTGGAGTATTAAATCCAATATTATAAGAAAATATGAAAGAAAAGTAGTAATAGTAGCCTGATCGAGTGATTGTAAAAAATACACAAAGTTAGTAAGATTACCTCTTTTATTAGTTAATTTTTCTCCATTTATAGAAGAAAACTTGTAGATTCTTGGTTCACTTCTAAATCCACATGTGAGTAGCATGGGTTCATCAACTTCTTTGGGTGACTCTAGGAATGTTCCCCAATTTCAATTTTAAGCAGTTTCTTTTTCATTATTGGATTATTGACACGTTTCCAGTGTTGAGGTTATTTATATAGGGATTAGTGTTTTATTACATGGGATCTTGAACTGATGTTACCCTTATGTAGGTTTTATTGGGTTTTTGTTTCCCTTATTAAAGTGTACCCTTATACAGGTGTACCCTTACATAAATTAAAATTACACGGGCTCTTCTGAAGCATGACTGACCCTTACAAAGATATGAAATAACCCTTTACTAGGTAAAATTGAATCTTACATAGTTTTTCCATAACCCTTATGAAATCCCATTTTTAACCCTTATATAGCCTTCCCTACATTTATATAGATCTCCACTACCCTTATGTAAATGTTTAACAGTACGAAAGTCCTCCACTACCTTTACATAGATCACATTCACCCTTACATGGATTTTTCTACCCTTATGTGAGTCATACAATACCTTTATTCAAGTATTTCATCCAACTCAATTCCCTTAAATAAGTTATTCACTACCATTATGTGATTCTCACAACTACCTCACTGCCCTTATGTGAATCATCTACTACCTCAGTTCTTTTAAAATTACAATACTAGCACATAGTTTTCTTCAACTTCAAGCTCTAAATTGACTTGATTTGAATATACAAACACCTTAAACTTCCATAGCTCAGATTTATATTTGTTATGAGGCTCTTAACCTCAATTACTTCCTATGAAAACTTTTGTTGTTTTCCTGGTGTAGTTTTTGATCAACCTAGCTTCAGTTTTCAAATATCTTCATCACACAGTGGAACTCAAATCGATCTCAGAATTTGGTGAGGTAAAGAGATTTGAAGATCCTATTGACTTCTTCAGGTAAATGGTAGAAATTAATTTCTTCAAAGTCAAAAACATATGGTGGTAGCATAATACTTCTTCTATTGGAAGCATATGGTGGTGGTGGTGGTGGTAGGTTGTAAATAGTAACAGTACTCATGGTGATAGGGAGATTTTACTCTGATGGTACTACATCCTAGCAAAAATAAATGCATGAATAACAATATGGGATTCAAGGGAGTAATAGAAAAAAATTCCTTCTGGTAGTAGATAGTTTAGCAGTAGTGGAACTTTCCTTCTAGCGGTAGCAAGTGTTGGACATAGAAATATTTTTAGAAGCGGGGATTCCTGGCAGTAGTAAAATTTCCTTGTGATTATATAACATATAACTAATTGAGGTGAAAGGCTAGCAGTAGAAGATATGTTACCTTTTATAATTCAAAACACACATTTTTTTAGTTTATGTTTTTTTCTAATTAATTATAGAAAAATGATCACAAAAATCAAAGATCAAAAGTAGTCAATTTAAGAATATTAGTTACATATTTAAATTAAATAAAAAAAATCAAGTTCCAAAATAAATTCATGGCTTCACAATTTATTTAAAAAATGAATAAATAAATAAAATAAATGTTTATATCCATTTAACAATTATTTTTTGAATCCAAAAAGTCAAAAAAATCACAAATATTCCTATGGAATTAATTAAATTATGGGTTATTTTCATGTAATGATAAAAATAGAAAATTTTAACTCACATCACTCTCCCACACTTGAAATATTTCACTCCCAATAAATTTTATAATTTAATTCCAAAGATATTTATTGTCCTACCTAAATTAAAATACAAAAACCATAATTGAAGAAGATCAAATAATTCTTCCACTAAATTGTTATGCCTCCTATGTGATTTTCACACACTATATTACTTCTATTCATATTCAAATTATAATTTTATGAGTGAATTTGATATATTTAAGTGTAATTATAATTTTAACAAGTAAAACTTCCATTTATCCCTCATTCTAAAGCTTCATAAACCAAATTTAATTTTTAAACTTCATTGATAATTCATAAATGAATTTTTTATAAGTGAATTGCCTCATTCATATCGGTTTGATATTCTCCTCACCTGAATGATTTTTTTTTAACATAGGATGAATTTATTCATTTTTTTAAATTTTTTTTATACCCATATATGTGATTCCCTATGAAAAATAACTTATTTAATATGTAAATAGGGATTAAACTCACACATCCAGTTATACTATCTCTTAGATTTATTATGGGATTCCAATTGATCATTTTACTCCAGGTTCAAATGATTTAAATGAATTTATTTTAAAGAGGCTCCCTAAGGTTATATTATATCACAAAGGTTAATTCACTTGAGATTGATTTCAAAATTCTAGTGACTATATGTTATAATTTTAATTAAACAATGATATGGTCAGTTTTCACTCTATATTTCTAGTCTTCAAACTGAATCTTCATAAAACAGGGTTATGTTCACATAAAAATCATTCACATTCAGTAATTAAGAATCAATTTAATTCTCACACTTATATTGGTACTTTAATTAGGTAGGATAGTATTAAATTTTAATTTTCCTATCTTAAAAATATTACAAATTTTTAAAAAAATCTGAAAAGAATGTATGTACAAGATATAAAACCTTTATTATTAATATTATTATTATTATTATTATTATTATATATATTTTTTGGTTTCTTATATACATACTTAACTACTCTATCCTAATCCCCCGTACTTGGTTTATAAATAATTCCAATTGAATTCCATCATGAATTTGTTCAAGAAAAATTATTCAAAATAATATAAGTAGTAAGACAGATATATGGGAAAGAGACAACCTGATAGTGCTCTATTTATCAGAAGTAGGGAAAATTTTGGACTCCTCTATAGGTTCTTTCTATAAATCCTCGTGTTATTTATTTAATTTTTGTCCATTTACAATGAATGGAATCTTTGAACCTTCTCCTTGAATCTCAACTGAACCAAAAGGAAATGTATTAGTTACTTTCTATGGCCTCATCCACTTATAATGAATCTTTCTAAGGAAGATATTTATCCTTGAAGAAAATAATTTCACTTTGTCTCCTGCATGAAATTATATTTTCTAAATGAATTTATTATGAGTATATTTATCTTTCTCCTTGTATGGTAGTGAGTTCACATATGATTCTATTATCATCTCCTCAAGCTCTATAATCTACAATTTTCTCTATTATCCAGCCTTTCAAAACTCAAATTTCACTCTTTTTACAACCTAGTAGGCTTTGTGCTACAACTCAATAAGTAAGTGATAATTTTTACCATAAATAAATCTATAAGCATACATACCTTAGGGTATTTTTATGTAGTTTTATATACCCATAGGAATCCTTTAATTTATTACTCTAGTCTTTGGGCTTGGGCTATAATATTTTCACCAAAATTCTTTTGAATTATCTATTGGACACCTCATCCAGTCCATTTTTTCTGTGGAAAGAAGTAAAGAAAATTTGGGGAACTCCATATTTATTCATGAGTACATCCATATTATTGTTTGATAATTTTATTTCTTTGTTATTTATTATATATTGAGGTATTTTAATCCTATAAAAAATTATAGATTTTAGAAATTCAATCATAGTTTTTGAATCACCAGTTCGAGTATCTTTTACTTCAATCCACTTAGAAAAAAAAAGTAAGCTGCTAACAAAATGTAGGAAAATACAAATAACACAGTAAATGGGAATATGAATTCTATTCCCCACACATCAAATATCTCATAGAAAATCAAAGGTTTTTGGGGAATCTCCATTCATTTAGAAGCTCCACTAATAAACTGAAATTTGGGACATATCATGTAAATCATTAAAAATTAAGGGACAAAAAATCCATCTTCTACAAATATTCTAGCAGTTATTTGAGGTCCAAAATTGCATCCACATGGAATTTTATGGAAAAAATAAAGAACATATTTAATTTCCTCTTTAGGTATGCACCTTCTAATGACATGGTCATTGTAAATTTTTCATAAATAAAGATCATCCTAATCATAATATTTTTATTTGGATTTCAATTTAGTAGTTTGATGTCTAGAAAATATGGAGGGTACCAATTCTATGGTAAGAAAATTCATTGTGTCAACATAACAGGGCAGGTGAGTGAGGTTTTAGAGTTTCTCACCATGGAATGAGTCGTCTAGATTGGTCTTAGGTATTGATTATACCTCGATAGTGTAAGGAATTCAACACATGTGGTTTACCACCATATTCTCATATCTCTTCTTATCCTTGATCTCTAGGTCAAACTCATATAGTTGAAACATTCATATCACTATTTTAGGCACTGCATCAGTTTTATTGATTAAATATCTCAATGCTACATGATAAGAATAAATAGTTAATTTACTCTCTAAAATATAAGAACTTGTTTTTTTTCTAAAGATATAGAAATATATAAAAAACTTCTCTGGTGTTATGTAGTTGATCAGGGTAGTGTCTAGGCTATGAGAAGTGTATGTTATCAGTTTTGGAAGTCCATCAATATTTCAGTAAATAAAAACCCCTACAGTTTTGTTGGAAGCATCACACGAGATCAAAAAGTGGTAATTCCTTCTTGGTGGATAGATTATAGTGGAAGTAATCAGTCATTATTAAAATCAATCAAAAAATTTCATGCATGATTCATCAAAAATAAAATTATTTTCCTTATTGAGTAGGTTAGTAAGGAGGGAAACCATTTTTCTAAATTCTATAATAAACCTTCGATAAAATCCAACTTGGTTTAGAAATGATCTAATGTATATAATAGTGGTGGGGTAAGTCTGTGTGGAAATAACAACAACTTTGGATTTATCTACTTAAATTCCATCTTTAGAAACAAAATTTCCAAATAAATTTTCTTTTTATACTATAAAATGGAAGTTTTCAAAATTTAGAACCACGTTTTCTCAATTAATTTTTTATGACATTCTATAATATTTCCATAAATATTTGCGAACTATTTCCATATAGAGTGAAGTCATCGAGAAATTCTTTCACATGATTTTTAATCAAGTCTAAAAATAATAATTACCATGAAATTATAGAAGATACTTGTGTAATTATAGACTAAAATTCACCCTTTGGTAGGAAATCATACTAAAGGTATAGGTGAAGGTGGTCTTTTATTAGTCCTCTAGAGCAATTGGAACCTAAAATTCCCAAAAACCCTCATTAAGAGAGCAATTGTGACCCTTCCAAACTGGTCTTTTTGACATTTTTTTCCAAAAAGGGTATGGTAAAATGGTATTTTCTTATTACAGGGTTCAATATCTTATAATATATGAAGACTCTCTAGTTATTATGAATTATTATGGGAACTGATAATTTTTATCATTTTTCAGAATTATGTAACTAGTTCTCTTTGGGAAAATTTGAAGGTGACTTACCCATTAGGATTTTGAAATGGGGTATGTTATTCTATCTCCTAAAATTCCTTCTACTACTTTTTTACTACTTCTAAAATTTTCAGGTTAATCATTCTTTAGGTCTATCCCACTGTTTTAGATTCTTCTTCAAGAAAAATCCTATGTATGTAGGTGGTAGGGATAGTCCTTGGTAATTAACCTAATTTCAAGCCTATGGCCTTAGAATTATTTATCATAATTTTTAGCAATTGGAATTATTGGATAGGATCTAAATTATTTTACATTATGACAGTTCATTTCTAATTTTCTTTTAAAAAATATATTTAATGTTTGATGGAAGAAATTTATGTTCTGATTTATGGGGTTTTTTTAAAGATGGTTTAGTTTAGAGTTCTCTATGTTGAAAACTTGTACATACAACGCAGAAATATTAGTAGTTGGTTTTAGTAACTCATCAAAATAAATTTATTCAATTTATTCAAAAAAATTTAACAATAAAAAATATCTCCATATTAAGTTCATTTTTTCGAAACAAATTCATAAAGTAGGTTGGGTGTTTCTAAATGTTATCCTAATATGATTATGTCATCAAACATTTTAACTTCCTCCCTGAAAGAACAAGTTAATTCAAAATATTTTAATATAAAAATAGATTTCTCTTAATGTGAGTGTCTCTTTGAGTGATTGATAATGAAATCTATTATTTCCTCTACAAAAGTCATAAAAATGGTGCCTTAATTTTTAATTATTATGGTTTTAGTAGTCTTGATAAATGTACAACCTAGAATTATGGGATAGTGGTATTTACCTCTACCTTCTTCCATATTGAGAATATATAATTTAGTTGGGAAGGGATAACCTTGTACACATACTAATACATCTTTAATAACACCTATTGGGTAGGCAGTGGATTGATTGGTGAGTTGTAAAACCACTCAGGTGGGTTTGAGTTCTCTCATGTATAGAGAATAATAAATAGAATAAGGAATTAAATTAAGTTAGGCTCCTAAATCAAATAATTCATTGGAAACAATAATCACTATTATGGTGTAGTGGATAGTGAAAGTAACTAGATCGTGGATTTTTTAGGGGATTTTTGGGGTAATAAGGGAAGAAACATTATTACCTAATTTTTCCTCTTAATATCATTATAATATTCTTCTCTTGGTTCATATTTATTTAATTAATTCTACAAACCTTTTAATTTGGTAGATGGTCTCCAACAGATGGATATTGATCTCTAATTTTTTAAACACATCTGGGATTTATTATTGTAGTGATTCTTCATTGGTTTTCTTAGGTGAATAAATCCTTATAAGAAAAGGAGGTTGGGGTTTATGTGGGTCTTCTGTATTAGCTTTCCACTTTTCTTTATTCACATGGGGTATCTTCAAAGATTCATCCTCGAGTTCTTTTTCCTGGGTAGATCCACTTGGTACATATTTCTGTTTATTTCTATCTTAGGTATCTAGGGAAAATCCTTCAAATATTTTTTGTTCATTATCACCCATTAATGTAATGGAACTAAAATTTCCTTATGTTTTGGGAACTGGTTGACTAGGAAACTTACTTAATCCTTGATTTACCAAGTTATTGAGGGTGATCATGAGCTGGCCAAACTATCCTTTTCATTCCTTAAACTCTAATCCATGAGTGGTGATATTGGTATTTTTACTATTATGAGATTCTATTACCAATCTTAGTATGACCTTCATGGAATTATATTGAGATTTTCCTTAATGGTGGAGTTTTGATGGTTGGAAACTTTTTCCCTAGAATGGTGGGGGTTGTAAAGTCTATTAAGAAGCCTGTTAGAAAGCTTTATGGAATGGTGGATTTTATGGTTGTTAATTCCCAACTCCAAATTTATTTGTTTAAAGTTTTATAAATCATTTATTTCTATTTAGTTGATTCTAGAGGTACCTTTAGTACATGGAATCATATATTTCATTCCCTTGAACTTAAGTTCATCCATTAGTGTAATGATTTTGAGAATAGAAAAGACAACATAATTGAGGGTGTGTGGTGGGTGATGTCTCCTACACCTTGTTTATAGCTATCTAACACATAGAATATGTTATTTATTTAATTTTATTTTTAGTAAAGGTGAGTTGGATCATTTTTCCTCATGTACACTACTAGTTGTAGTTCTTGTACCAAATTGTTGGGAATTTTAGGATATTCCATCAATAATTTCTCTAGCATCAATAGGTGACTTATCAATCATTACTCCTCCCAAATAAGTATCATGTATGTTCTGTTCATTATCCATTAATCTCTTGAAAAATAATACCATGAAGTGATGTTCTCCATGAAGATGTTGTGGGAAGGATGCAGTTAGTTTCTTGAACCTTTCCCAAAACTCATATTGAGTTTATATAGTTTCTTGTTTGATTACATATATCTCATTCATTAGTTGAGTAATCCTTAAATTATTGAATAAATTCTAGAGTAAATAATTTTATATCTTATTATATTAGGTGACTTCTCCAAGTTGTAGATTATAGATCCAATCTTTGGTTTCCCCTTCAAAAGAGAAGGGAAAATCCTTATATCTAATTTTATCCTCAGTGAATCCTCTAGTTTTTAATCTATTACATACTTCTTTAAATGCTCTAAAATTCCTATTGGGGTATTCACCTGATAATCCATGAAATTTAGGCAGAATTTCTATCATTTCAGTTTTAAGTTCACAATATTATTAATCAATCAATTGTAATTTCTAGTTATTAATGTTTAAATTTGATGCATATACTTCCTTCAAATCCATATTCACTTGAGTAGGATTATATTACAACTTTTCATTACATAATATAACTCTTGTGGAATAAGAACCTAAGAAAGTAGAGTTAGAACATGGAATGGTGACAAAAAATTTCTCTTGTTTAGTGATTTTTAGAGTCAAAGCCTAGCAATCATTGTTCTCTCAACATTAAGATCAAAACCAATGAGGATGGAAGAACTGTATCTATTCATTTGAAATAATTTTAAAAAAATAAACACTAAAACTTTCATCCCTTGAAATAGAACCAATTATAATGATCACCTTTCATGGGACAATAGGAAAAATAATTTTTTAAACCTATGTAAAATGTAGTAAAGTGGGACTCAAGTTCTTATTTGAGAATATAGTTCTATGGAAATGTTAATATCATGTTTAATGGGTTCAAATTTTTAGAAACTATGGATGTAATTGATAGGTTATAATGTTAGTTTAAAGAATAGTGGTTTAGACTTAGATAATTCCCTCATTCTCTTGTTGAGTCATTATTCAAATTTCCCCTACTCTTCCTCTAATCAAATTATTTCTTACTAGCTACTCTTGTATGGTTTTTTTAGTTTGGATATATAAATTAAACAATCATTATATCCCATATACTTTCCTATCCTAGTGATTGGATATCTCTGATCACCCTCTGATTATCCCACTACTTGCTATCACAGGCAGTGATTTAACCCCAAGTAGTTCATGTGTGAAATCCCAATAATGAGAGTGGAATATATTAAAATTGAAACCCACAAGAAATCACTAACTAATTAAACCATTAAAATATATGGTTAAATTAGAAGGATAATTAACCTTAATGATTATAATTAATCAAAAGCAGAATGGGGGAATAATCCGTAGCGTGGCCATAAATGGCCTAGTGTCTCATCTTCAGAGTATTGTATCCAATATTATAATAAATTTTGAAAAACATACTAACAAAATATTGATTTATTTATTGTTAATAAAATCCTCAGAGCAAGTGAGATTCACTCTTTTATAATTCAATAGTTTTACATTTATAGAATAAATCTTAGATATTCTTGGCATGTTTTCGAATTTAAATGTGAGTAGCATGGGTTCTTTAACTTATTTTGGTGAAATGACTATGAGAATTTCCCTCAATTTTAGTGCTAAACAGTTTCTTTTTCTTCATTAGATAATTGAAAAACATTTCTAATACCTAGGGACTTTATATAGAGATCATTGTACCCTTATCTGGGCTCTTGAATTGATGTTACCCTTACACATGTTGTCTTGGGTTGATGTTTCCCTTATGTAGTTTTACCCTTATACAATTGTA
This sequence comes from Viscum album, assembly GCA_963277665.1. Taxonomy (NCBI): domain Eukaryota; kingdom Viridiplantae; phylum Streptophyta; class Magnoliopsida; order Santalales; family Viscaceae; genus Viscum; species Viscum album. The sequence continues at coordinate 1,069,973,484 of OY728141.1, forward strand.
CCCTTACACAAATTACCCTTATGCAGGATCTTTTGATTCAAGACTAACCCTTAAATATCTCTACAATGACACTTACATGGGAATACTTCACCATCACATAGCTCATCCACCAACCTTACATGTTCCTCCTATTAATCTTTATACAACCCTCACTACCTTTACATGAACCTACACTACCCTTACACAAATAATGATATATACGTAAGTCCTCCGATAACATTACATAGATCACATTCACCCTTACACGACCATTTATAACCTTACACAAGTCATTTACTACATTTACATGAGTCATGTAGTCATCTCACAACCCTTACACTATTCATCTACTATCTTTAAATCAGTCTTACAGCCATCTCACTACCCTTAAGTGAGTTTTCCATTTCCTTGATTCTTTCAAAACCATGATGTTAGTGCATGGTCATCTTCAAATTCTAAATCTAAATCATCTTGATTCACAAACACAAATTCTATAGCCTTCATATCATCAGATATTACAAGATCAAAATCTTCACCATCAAATGAGTTACCATTAAGTGTCAAGTCTTGTGGTTCTAAAAAGGAGGATCTCCTGACCTCAGTTTATTTATTTTAAGGCTTGGGTTTTCTTCTTGATGTATTCTTCAATCAACCCATATTTGGTTATCGAATATCTTCATCATAAAGTGGAACTAAAATCTTCCTCATATTCATACCTACCAAAATCATGAATTGATTTGGTCAGCCAAGGAGATTCTAATATTCTCTCAACTTCTTCATGCACATGGTAGGAAATGATTTTCTCATAGTCATGAAACTCTAGCAGTAGCACATTAATTCCTTTGGTGGTAGCATATGGGGGTAGTGGTAGAAAGTTAGGAATGGTAGTAGCACTCCTAGAGGTAGTGAAATTTTACTCTGAAGATACCACATCTTGGATTTAGTAGATGCAATCTTGATGGTAGTAGAATCAGGGGACCAGTAACAAGAATTTTCTTCTAGTAGTATCATGTTCAACAGTAGTGGAATTTTCCATATGGTGGTAGCAAGTGTCGGTGGTAGCAGGGATGCCTGGAGGTAGTATAATTTTCTTGTGAATGTAACACATAAAACTACTGGTGGTGGAAGGATGGGTGTATAAAATATTTTCTTCTGAATAATTTAAAACACATAAATTTTTTTATCATAGGTTTTTTTATAATTAATTATAGGAAAATGATCAAAAAAGTAAAATGTTAAAATTAATACACTTAAGAATATTAGTTCTAGATTTAAATTGAATCAAATAATTTTCTATGTTCCAAAAAAATGTATGGCCCCAAAATTTATTTCAAAAAATGAATAAATAATTAAAACCAATGTTTTTATCTATTTAATAATTATGTACTTGATTCACAATGTCAAAAAATCACAAATTTACCTAGGACATGAAATAAATTAGGGGTAATTTTCATAGAATAACAGGAAAAATAATTAAAACATTTAGCTCACATAAACATGTGATTTTCTCATTAATAAATGTGAATGGAATATTATGTATTTATTGATCTGGTCAATCTATACTCAAGTAATCAATAACAAATGAGTAGCTATGTGGGATTGACATACGTTATGTCATATGGTTACTCTAATACTTTGAAAAAGGGATCATATGAAAATGTATATTTTTATATGATTTAGTTGGTGAAAACTAGTATAGAGATATATGTGTTTAATGGAGATCACACTATATCCCTTTAATGTGTGAGTAACACCGATAAATTACTAAAGGCCATTTTTTCTCAATTTTATGAATTTTATAATTTATATTCATTTTCAGTGCTATAAGGGTTTTTAGGGTCACAATTTATGGTTGACTGAATAAGGATTGATTTTTAATTAGATAACTACTCTAAAATCATTTTTTGAGTTTACACAAAAAGTGTTTTAGATGGATAATCACAAGTTATTGTATATTATGTGATACAAGGTGAAATTGATGATATCTTTCAAAAAGTTTTTTTTAAAGATATCCAAAATGAGTTTTTTAATATGGTTACAAAGGTTATTATATATTATACAATATATAGTCAAATTTCACAGAGTCTATGAGGATTTAGTGAAGGTTGGATATTAAGGGAGATATTCCTTAAATACCACATATCATAATTTATGATATGTGCATTTCATATAGTATGATGTGAATGATTATAAAGAATATCATATACTTGGGTTTTTTGAAAATTGTTTTCAATGATATTGTGGTATCATAGACACTTACATGGAATGGAAATGGAACATTAAAAGTTGATATTTAAATTCTTTTATGTTAGTTATCATAAATAAAAAAAATATAACATGAAATGTATGGTTATATCAGCCGATCATGTGTATAAACAATACATGAATAGAAAATTCATAACTCATACATTTCATAATGTATGAGTTAATGCATAAATATTTGGGAATATAAAAAGGGATATATAAGGGTTTTTAAGGAATGGAAATGAGTTTTATGTGTGTTTGAGTGCCTTTTATCAGATTCTCCTTACTTCCATCTTTCTTCTTCTCCCTTGGCATTCAAAAGATACTAGCATATCATGGGATATGTGAGAGTCATACCCATGTTTTTTGGTGATTCGATTAAACCCATGGATACACTATATAAGAGGGATTACTTTAGCTTCCTCTAAGAGATATTCATCAAGAATTATGATTGAATAAGGTTTAGTAACCATCAGTGGTGTAAGGTACACATTAGTTCTGTATTTTTTCTTTATACGTGGTTTCAGTTTCAAACATGGTTGATATTAGTTCTTAGGTTTCAGGTTTATTCTACTCTATTTATTTAGTGTTAATCATCCCATATATACTTGTAATTAGATAACACATGTTAGGTTAATACCCTCAAATAAATGTTTTTCAGAACCATAACTTTTAGATCAACACCTACTTCATTCTATCAAACATTGTCCTTATTAATATGAGAAATAGGGGAAGGGAAAAAAGGAAGGGATCAATATTATATAATGGTTATGTTTAACCATATAGAAATTAATCCTTTTAAACTATCGTACCAACTACTAAAACCCTAGTCTAAACGACCATTTGAGAATCAAAAAGGAAAATGTGAAACTATCTAGAAAATCGTAATTATACCATCTGAGGTATAAACTCTAGAATACTATTACTTCAAACCTTATTCCACCCAACACCTTCTATAAAAGAAAGTATGTGAAACTATCTGAATGGTTAAGGACACGCTATCTAGACTCTCCCACAAGCTCCACCTATCGAGGCTCCATCACCCCAAAGAACCCTCTAAAATTCCATTGCCCGAAATTAGCTTAATTAATGGGTTTTATAAGATACTAGATTTTTTATAGAGAATTCACTTCATATTCCAAAATAATTCATCTTAAAAGGGAATATATTTACATATTTAAAAAAAATATGGTGGGTCCCACCTTCTAAAAATCATAGAATAAATTTATGTATTCGAAAAACTTAAATAGAAACTTTAGAGACTCATCCTTTTAATGAACTTTAATTATATGATAAACAAAGAGACCGTCCACTCATATATATCCTTTTTAACCATAACCATTTCATCCATCATCCTCTTTCTGGATAAAAATGGATAATAAAGTAAAATAGAGGCAATATACTTATTGAAAATGGATAAACAAAATTAAATAATCTTGTTCAGTCATAAACTAATAGAAAAGAAATTCATTATTAAACTATAAAATAAAAATGAAAGAATTTAATAGATCTCCTACCTCAAAAATGAAAGATTAACTTTGAAATATAAAATCAAAAGGGCACTTTTTTATACATCCAAACTTTTAAACCAAAAGTTATTTGACCAAAAAAATAAATAAACTATATATTTCCATTAAAATCACCAAATTCATTATTACTAAGACTATTCCTCTAATTTTGATGTAACTTTAGAGGGATAAAAATTAATAAATAGAGAAATATTGAAAAAATTTACCCTTAAAGACCCATTTATAGGTAAGGGTCTATATAGCTATATAGAAAAACTATTTTATTCTCATATGAATGTTGAAATTAAAAATCCAAAAAAAATTAAAATGGATGAAATAATTTGAACCATATTAAAATATAAAAGCATATACACTGTGAAATTTTTTTTCCTGTAAGGTAAAAAATGAAAAAAAAAATCCTCTAGATTCTCTAAAAAATCCAAAACAACCATTAAAAAACCTCAATACATTTTTTATACTATAATATTACACCAAATCTTGAGAATGTAACACATTATGGATGATGGATTTATTTTAAATAAAAGATCTTTTTCCAACCTATTAATAAAATCAAGAACACATGGAATTATTCTTAATAATATATTTTATATACATTTATAATTAACTATCCAATAATAAATATGTCATGTAATTAAATCAATAAAATTATTTTTTACAAAATTCATAGAAATGATGGATGTGGCATTCAAATTTGTAGAAAACTTGTAATATTGAATGTAGATGGTTGTTTGGCACTTCCCTAACATTGCATCTTCAGAGATGCATGGAAATCTCGGACTCTAAGCAAATCAAGAATCTGTTTACGGTGACTGTTTCAGAGATTCTACATGGGATCTGGTATCGCAGGAATGACAACATTTTTCGTAAAAACTCATTTAATCTCAATGCAGGAAAAATGATAATTCTCATTGCTATTCGATAGGAGACATCGATTCAGAATGAACACTGCTCTAACTCTGTCAGAGACCATGGGATCTTGAGGCGCATTGGAGTTGACGAGAAATTTCCTCGCCCTAAATTTATGATGGAAGTTTTTTGGCAACCCCCGCCTATGGGGTGGATCAAAATAAATGTGGAAAGGGCCTCCAAAGGCAATCCTGGACCAGCGGGTTGTGGTGGAATCTTCAGAAATCATTTGGATCAGATCCTTGGATGATTCTACGGCTCATGCGGATTTGCCTCCTCATTAGAAGCTGAGATGTGGAGTGTTATTCATGCTATCTCATTATCTAAAGCTCATAACTAGAACAACATCTGGATTGAGAGTGATTCCTCTACCATAGTTCAAGCCATTTGGAAGGTTACAATTCATCTAGCTTGGAAACTCACTTCCCGCTGGATTGACTGCCTACATTCTCTCTCCTCCACCAGCTTTATTGCAATGCACAACAATAGAGAAGCTAACAGGATTACTGATGGTCTGGAAAACATGGGTGTGGTTCATGCTATTACGTAGAGTGATGAACTCCACCCCGAGCTGATTCCTCTTTATATTTGAGATGTAAACAAAACTTCTTCTTTTCATTTGGTGTAATCCCTTATTTTTTAATAAAAATTTAGGTTTTCCATTAAAAAAATTCCAATAGAGCTTAAAATTTTTAAATTTAATATATTATATCCACGGATCAAATTTGAGTCAAGTATATTCTGAATTTTTTCAATCCAATACATTACAGTTTTATAGATTCTAGAATTTTTTTCACTATAATATTATGAATTTTATTGTAACTTTACCATAAAGTATTTGAAAGTACATATGATTTAGAACCTAAGAGTTTAAACCAAACTCATTTCACATGTTCTGAATAACATCAAGGTTTATTATGGAGTGAATAAATTACCACTCATAATCTATACAATGGTTTTTATAGGTTGGTTTCTAACCCTATTAGTTTTCCAAGGATGAAGAATGTCCCTGGGGATATAGGATTTTGTGTCCAAGTAACACACCCATTGAGGATTAAGAGAGGAAGTAGTGAACAAGAATTTTCCTATAAAAAGAGGGATGGTCCATCATTTAAAGCATATAAACCTCTTCTCTCATATTCTATTTTTAGTGTGTGCATTTATATGTTGTATTTTATTTAATTATTCAGAAGTGATATTTTTGATATTTTTTCTTGTAAAATTGATAGTGTTTTTTAACCCATATTTTTTATAGTGATATCATTTTACTTTACTCATATTTTTTACCCTAAAATTATTTTTGGGGGTTTTCACATTATAATCAGTGATCAATTTATTTTTACATTTTTTTATCTTCATTTCATAGTCATAGTATTATTAAAACATAATGGAGATAAATAATTTTTTTCTTAACAATTGATATTAGATCAATGTTATTGCCTAGTTTTATTTACATTTTTCATTAATAATTCACATAATTTTGAGTATATTTAGTGATTGTGGATTAGGTTTATCTTTCATATAAATTTTTTTATATTAATATTATTAAATACACTATTATAAAATATATTTGGTTCTTGATAAACATTATAAACCAATGGAGAAAATTTCAAGATCAAAAAATCAAATGAGAATGATTTTCTTCTATGGAAGATGAAAATGAAAGCAATTTTATGGAAGGTTAATTGCCTAATTTTTTTTAGAAAAACCCAATGGGTGTGATATAACAAAAGTAAAATAAAAAAAATATTGGAATGTTATTACTAAAATTAATGTAGGTTTAAAATATTTGGTTCAATTAATTATTTCATAAAAAATAATGGTGAAGGAAACTTGAGGATATAATGAATATCTATAAGTCTAAGTTGTTATATAATAACATTTTCTTGAAAAATAAATTATGCACTCTTCTGATGGTTGAATAATTATCCATGATTGACTACATAAACACCATAAATACCCAATTATATTAGGTCAATATGTTATGTTACATAATATTGGATATTAAACATGTTAATATTCTAATCAAAAGTTTTTCAAATTAATTTGATAAACTTATAATCAATCTCATTGTAGTGCCCAGTCGAATGTGTAGACACCTAAGTCAAGGGGTAAATTAGGTGTCCAATTTTAAAAAAAATTATTCTTCTAAATTATCCCATATTATATTAGAAACAATATCCTAGTTAAGATATTTGGTTCTATTAATTCATGTGAAAACCTCAACTAAGTATTAAATACATAATAAGAAAGTAAATTGAATATATGAATTTTACGAAGTTCGACTCCTATCCAAAAATACACTCCTTATTGTGCTTCAATCTTGTCAACTCTTAAATTTTATTATCACTATATAATTTTATTAATCACAAGTTTTGTTATAAGTAACAAATAATGTTTTGGTCGGTATCATACAATTCCCTTATATAGCATCCCACCATCTCTAGCCTCCTATGGGTATGACATTGTTTATACTAGAACCACCAGTTCTCCAAGAATCCTTTTTGAACCAATAATAATTTCTTCAATTGATATGATCTAATAAAAATCACATCATGTGAATTGGAATTTTTCTTATTATTAAAATATTCATTATGATGTACTAATTCATGAAATCATTCACACATGAATAAAATGTTATGCCTTCACAACAAGGGTCTCGTCATAGAGATCTTCAACAGTGGTAAAAATGTCAGTCCCATTTCCTCAATCATTATCTTCTTAAATAAATAGGAACATCTAAATGTGTTGGATTCTATATATTAAATACACACTTTTTTTTATTTTGATTCTTGTATCTTAGTATCTCAAAATCTCAATCACATATTTTCTTCTCATTTCCAACACATATATATTCATGTTTTAACATAAATATTTTCATGACTTTTGGAACCTTAAATTATTAGGAGTCTTCATTATCCTTAAATATCATAAAGACTCAATTGAAAAATTAAAATATTATTTGAATAAACATGTACTTATCTCCTTCATAAATCTCCTATAATTAATAGTCTTTTAAAACATCATTTACACTGAGATTTATAAGTCCCCTCATAACTTCATAACACATATAGTAATTGACTAAATATTTTATTCCTTCTATAATTATGGAATTATTCCTATTATTTCCATGATGATATCCATGAATTTAAAACCTATAATTATATATATAATAATCACATATAAAACTAATATATCCTCATGTTAACATTCACTATAATAGAAGTTGTGGATTTTTCTATAATTTGAGGTTTAATATTATTCATAGATATTTCTTCCACTTGATCAATATCATAAATCATGATATATGAATCATGAAATTTTATCATTTAATATCATATTAGATTCATTATTGTGTTCTCATATTTCATTCATACAAGTGGAACTTCATGCATGCCACAAAATCTTGGACCAGGCATTTCATTTTGATGATATCATGAATGCTAAAATATTAAGCTCAACTTTAATAGTTTAATGGTATTAGAAACTCACTCTATTGATTATACACATACCCATAATTCAAATTATCATCTTCCACATGTGTACATGTAATATTATACATCCACATTTATATTCATTGATCCCCATGGTCTCTCAATTATTTCTTTATGAAACATATCATTACACAACATGCATATTTTTATAAGGATTTAGATAGTGCACAACATTATTCATATAATATATATTAAAAAAGTATATTCATCATGAATATTATTTCAGGAATAGAATGTAGCTTGAGCTCTGTGAATATGGAAAGACACCTCAACATACTTGGTTATATCCTTTAAGAGTATGAACAATCTCATATGGTGAGTTCGATCCCTCTATACGGTAGGTCTACTCACTTATTATGAATCACCCATGATCAATCAGATAAATTATTATTTAGTCACTCCCAACACTCATGGTATCTTTTTTAGATCATGTGGTAGGTCAAGGGTATAACATATGGATAGTTCAGTAGTAGACTAATGGTTGATCTTACTTTTTTGTGAGGAATGTTGATGGTGTAGTGGGTCAAACTCTATTCACAATCAATATTAGATAGTTCATGTGGTCACTAAAAACCTTTTCATGCATTTGGTTATATTATAGGCATAAATTTGATCATTAAAATCTCATGTTAACTTGGGAATTAACATGGTAGGTCTAGGATCCTCATGATCACTCTTTTTTATATTATAATAGGTTAAAATGAATGTTTGTATTTATTAGGACTCAAAGATTATAGTCACTAATCCAATACTATTATGGTTGATATCATCCATATATGATATATTTTTATCCTTCATGTGATAGGTTAAACTCAATATGAACAGTCAGTCCAGTGACCATGCTTCAGGTTCTTCATGTGGTAGATTCATTATATTGTAGCTCATTCCACCACACATTAGCTTATTATTATTCATGTGGTAGATCTACATGGTAGGTCGATCTACCATGAACATATTCATGGTCACTAATAGTTTTGTACATGTGGTAACTTCAATATTTATCATGAAACACACCTTCACATGCAGTAGATTGATCTTATCAGATTCAATCTATATGAAATTATTTATCATCCTCTCATTGCATCCTACCATAACCATCATAATCATCAATAGTACACTCCAGCTATATTGGAGTTAAAAATTCATTTGAACATATGAAAATAACATAGTAAAACTTAATATCATTCTAAAAAAAGGCATATTATTCAAACAAAAACTTTCATGCAGGATGTTGATTTCATGCCGGAAGATTTTTAGTGATTTTATATTGATATATCATTGATCCGATCTTTCTTTGATCATAGTGGAAGGTTATTCATGAAAATGGATTCGTGCACAAAAAGCTAACATTTGGAGGTAAAAGATGATACATGGTTTGATCATATATCCATGATCATTTTAATAAATAGGTCATTTTTATTTTCATATCATTTAAAGGATGAGACATAGTGAAGTGCTTCTCTTATAACACATCAAAAGTAACTTCTCACTACCTCTACTTAATAATTTTAGACCTAATACAAACTGATCAGCCATGGAAATGGGGTTGGATCTTGGATACACTCCCACAAACCCCCCATGGGTCAAACATCCTTGCACTAACCCACCAGCACTCCTATGCACCAATGCATGCAACCTTATTCTCTTGTGTTTCTTTATGCATACATTGTGAATCCCCTATGTTCTAGTCATGTGTGGGAACTCATTGTACTCAAGCTTGATTCCACCGAATCCCACTAATGGATTGAATATGGTTTATTGGAAACCCGCCTAAGTAGTGGACGGGTCCAGTCCTATAGCTAAACCAAGTAGGCCCATTTTTTACTAAAATCTCTCATCACTTCGTAAAACACTAATTGTATTCCATAGGAAGACTCCTCAAAAAACACTTCCTCAAATAATATATATATATATATATATATTTATCAAAATCAACTTCATGCAATAAAAAAATATTGCATAGACTTATTTAAGTCTTATTCAAAATTTCATATACAATGATCACTTGTCAAACAACTTAGAATATAACTTTGATCATTAAGAATAGTTCAAAAATCATCACATGTATTAAGATTTCTTAAAAATGTTTCCAAATGGTCTTTAAGAAAAAAGATTTTTTCCCAAGTTATAAAAGAAACAACTCCAGCTAATTCTTTTATTATTTTCAATATATAATGGAAACAGATCATTCAGACTTCCACACATATTGACATACTTTTCAAAAATAATACAATCGACACATGGGAACTTCAATATCCAAAACTTGGTCATAGACTAATATAGAGGCAAGGTAATCTGTCATTGTTCTTTTCTTGGCCTTTTGAGATCTTAGATAGGGTGCGGCTGATATCCTATATGTTTATATTAACTCAAAGGTAATCCATATATGACATCTTCCATGTTTCACTAGTTCACCATTATCATGTTGACCTGTCTCATAATTTTTATCCTGATATGGTGGAGTTATTTGTTGATGATTCTTTTGAGGAATATTATATATGCATCATTGACTAAAGCATGAAGGATCTCTAAGACTGGTATGTCCCTTTAGTATGGGTGTTATGGAATCATGTCCAGGTATAGAATGAGACTTGGGATTAGGATTCCAACATATGTGCTTAGTATATGGATTTATTCTCAAATAGGTTTTTTACCCTTGGTAGGAAAACCGAGGATGATTTTATTTAAGGGGTGAAGATTGTAAGATCCCAGATTTTTTATAAAGTGTGAATCCTTTTAAATTTTGGTATAACTCTTTTCTTTGGACCTAATATGGAATCTTAATAATATTATGGGTGTTTTATGGGAATATAGGGTTTTTTTTAAGCCAAGAACCTGACTTTTGGGGAAACAGATTGTACACACTATTTGGATAAATCGTGCAGGACATGTTGCACTGTTAATCCAAATTGTGTGGGGTGTATTAGAAAGGGATCAGGGCGCATGGCTTTCCCTAACCATGCGCCCAGGGCCACACACCCATGCATAGACCTCTAGAGTTTTTATTATATCTACCAACACTATTGGCACATGGTTTCTTAAACCATGTGGGTCTAACCATGCATGGTCCCCATTGAGGTAGAGCGATGGGCACAGTTCATGCATAGTTTCACCAACTGTGTGGCCAAACCGTTCACCCCAAAAAAATTTGAGTAAAATTACTCTTTTTCCCTTAAATTATTATATTTCCATTCCTCCTCTTTATTTATATAATTTCCAACATGTAGTGGATTTCTTATCCCTATGAGATCTTTTGAAGCTACTACCTAGGATCTTAGATATCTCCTCTATATGAAGTCTGGTCAGGCTTCCATTTGTCTTGTTATATATGCACCAGTAATTTCTTCAATCACCTTACACCTTTATCTATTTCTCTTTCTCACGATAGAGTAATTAAGGTGTAGGCTCATATGCCCTATTTTCAGGGTGTTCTTCCATTATTCGTATTTCTTATGATCTAGGTTGAACTAAAGGTTTATAGTAGATGAGGATATTATTACGATCACAAGGTAGGTGGTCTGGTATTTTTCCCTTCATGTATTGTTGTTTTATAAAATGTAATATGTGTCACATGCCAATTTCGTTGTGTGTTGACCCTAATTTGAATCATTCTTAAATTGTTTGTCCTAATTGGAACCTAATGACTTGTTAGACCCCAAATTCATATCAATATCATCCACCTCATTGTGATACCTTCTTTTGGGTGTTCCCTCTTATATGACTAATTTTATTTCATGGTAATAAATCCAAAACTCCTATCGGTGAATTAGGATTTACCTTCAAATGAAAATACCATATTGATAGTAGATGAATGTAGTGGAATGGCATGGCCAACACCCTTATCAATTATAATTAGTTGAACTAAAACTAAATGGTATGACAAATTTACCTTATTAAATAGAATAATGTTCATTCCCTTGTTATTATGAAATGTTAATGAACTATGAATTACCCCTTTTCATGTATTAAATCCAATGGTTCTTATCACTATTGATGAATGGTAATGATGAACCTTATGCATGTTTTTATATGTGAATGGTGTCCCTTATGATAATTTGACACATGGTGATGGAGACCCTTTATTTATTATATTAGAATGGCGACCCTTTATTTATAAACAAAACATGGCGTTCCTACATGTGATACTAGGCATGGAGACCCTTATTGTTATATACAAGAATAACGACAGTTACTATGACACTAGGCATGGAATCCCTATACTTTTACATTGGGTATGGAATCCCTATATTGTGATATTAGGCATAGTTTCCCTTATTCCTGTGATACCGAGCATGGCATCCCTATACTATGAGACTGGTCATTGAATCCCTATATTGTGATATTGGGAAAGGAATCCTTTTACTATGATACTGGGCATGGTCTCCCCTACTATTTTGATACTGAAAATTATGACCCTTGATACCTATATAGATATATTATAGCACTGGATAAAGTATGTGGTGTCATACTGGTTTTCCTTCAAGAACCAAGCCTAACCCATTTACTATTTTTATTACTTATTCTAATATTATATCAACACACTACCATATTAAGTACCTGGATTGGATATTTAAAAACATTGTTGTTAGTGGCTGAATATGTTTATATCACACTCTATTTGTGTCGTCGATGGTACCCAAGTAGACTACATGATTTTAGGTGTAGGAAAGGGGAAGTGTCCTCTTACAAATGTGTGACTTCTTGCAAGACTTAGGATGTGAGTTGGGTAGCATATTATGTTGGATCTCATGATGTTTAGAAGTATTTTTGTCCTTTTTGTACCTTTTTGTATATCATGTGATGTATTGACTGCTTTCTACCATGTATAAATGTTTTCCCTATTTTGTAGATACATGAAATCATTATCTATTGTATATGATTTAGTTACTACTTTTGATTATTATTTAGCTCTTGGATGATTATTTATGATTCTACTAAGATGGGTTACTGGTCCAGTTGTTATAGTGCTTGTTTTTGTTGTGCTATTTGTTTATTTATGCTTCAATTATTTATATGTTATTAATTATTCGATGTGATCAGCTCTGGTAATGAGGTAATAGTCTCTCCATGGACACAACCTAGGCCCTCACTACTAGTCATGAGCCTCTGGAATACAGGGAGATGCACTTGAGTCCATGTGTACCACTGGGCTCGGGGCACCTCTAAGTATCACTTAGGTCCAGGCCATCATATTAACCACTAGGGTGACTGACATGTGATGCATTCATCCATCTTTTCATACTATACTTGTAAAATTAATAATGTATAAGTAATATATATTAAATCTATATACTTTGAGTCCCATTTTCACATGATATCTTAGAAAAAAGATATTATATGATTATTCATAGTTGTATATGACACATATGATGGATACAAATATAGAGATACATTTACTAGATAGATATTACACCAGATCTCATTATGTCTTGAGTAGCATTGATTATTTTCTAGAGGCCACTATTTTCTTATATATATTAATTAGTGAATTCATAAATTATTCAATTATATAAAGGCTTGTGAATGAGTATTAAGTTTTGTTATAAAGTGTTTTTAAAAAACATTAAGAGTGTTCCTAAAAGTGTTTTAGAGGATATCCATAAGAATTTGTAGATTTATTTTCAAAAAAATTTACATATGATGTAACATGTGGTGAAAATGAATGATATATTTTCTAAAAGAAATTTTAAAATATATCTTAAATGAGTTTTGGATATTATTTTACAAAGTTTTATATATAATGTGACATAAGGTGAAAATTTGATATGTCTATAAGGATTTAATATAAGTGTTACATTTTTGGAAATGTGAACTACATTGTGGTTTAGACTTCATCATGGTTTGTACTAGTGTGGAACATGGTATAGTGAGGGTAACTAAATCATGGTTTTCTACACGGAAGCCTATTTGATATGTGATATCATGTGGACAAACCATTATCTCCTACTTCATGCTATCATACATAGATTATTATCATGTGATGTTTATCTATAGAATTTTAAATTCCCTAGAATGTTTTTTAAATGTTATAAAAATAATTAACAATGATTATTTGAAAGTTATAATGAGTTGTAACTTATTAAATGTTTCATCTAATAGAAAAACATTTATAATATGAGAATTTACCTTGGGTGTCTATATAAAGGATCTCATAGAATGTGATTTGTGGGATTTTAATTATGATACTCATTTTATGAATTCTCCCGAAGTTGATTCTCTCTTGTTCTCACTCTCTCTTTATCTTTAACATAAGGTGTTTCCTTTGGAATTAGGGATGATCTCATTGATTTAAGATTCTAAAATTCCAAGCGGTCTCTAATGGTTTTGTTCGTAGAACCGGAAACATCCAATGATTTCACATCCATTTGGACCTACTTTCCAAAGGTAGGCGCTCATTAGTTGTGGACTGATGAGGATTAGGAATTTGCATTGATCAAGAGGATGGGAGGTTGGACTCATTACTCCTTTTTTAGGGGATTATTGTCTACTCTGGGACTCTCTTTATAGATTTAAGTTATGTCCATGAATCCTTATTACATTACCAAGTATAAAATGAGCTTTCCTTTAGATCTGACAATCAGTGATTAAATATGTAGGAAATTTAGAGATTCTTTTATACATATTCGAGGTTCTTCATCGATAGAGAATCATCTGTATTTGTTAGAGATTCTTATTCAATGGTATATTTAAATACATAAAAGTATCTTGGTCAATATGATAACCATACTAGTATTAAATCCACTCAGTGGGGCACTTGAAGTTTATTGTCATTCAGAAGGACATGGATTATTTCATAGTTGGTATCATACCCAAAGACGGGCTACCTACGTATCCTTTATTTTGGAAAAGGAATTAGAACCCACGTAGTTCGATTAACGGAGTATGATGTTTATTATTGATGGCTCAAAGAAAGATGTCATAATTACTTTTACACTCTAATCTCACATGAGTCATGCTCGGTGTGAGAAACAAGAGGTATTGGTAAAATAAGACAATTGTGCCATGAAAGATGCAATCATAAGAAATGATGTGGGGCTTATGTATGTATGACTTCCCAAACAGATAAATATTGGGTTTTACTTCAGGGTAGAAACCCAGGAACGAGGTCCATAAAGGTATATGTACTTCATGGAGATTTGGGTACTCTAACATTGGGCTTACTCCTGAGGAAGATTCTTAAATTATGAGGGGAATTATGATTGGGTTTTACTCCTGAGAAGGAAGCCCAGATCAAAATGAAATTAAGACTGGTCAAGACAAATTAAGACTGGGGATTACTCCTGAGAAGGAGGCCCAGGTTAAGGGACTTGGGGCTTACTCCTAAGGAGGATTCCCATGTTTGTAGACTTTGATACTGGGGCTTATTCTTAAAAAGGAAACCCAGGTTAAGAGAAGCCTGGTTGGGGCTTACTCCTAAGGAAGATGTCCATATTTGGGAACTTTAAGACTGGGGTTTACTCCTGAAAAGGAAGCCCGGGTTAAGGGAATTGTGGTTGGGGCTTACTATTAAGGAGGATGCCCAGATTAGAGGACATGGGGCTTACTCCTAAGGAGGATACCCAGATTAGAGGACTTGGGGCTTACTCCTAAAGGAGGATGCCCAAATTAATGAGGACTGGGGCTTACTCCTGAAAAGGAGGCCCAAAATTAATGATTCTCCCATCTTAAAGGATGAGGTTGAATGAATGAATTCTCTAAATTTAGTGATTTAAAGATGTATAAATCACTATATTTTGAGATATCTTCCACAGAATTGTTTTGATAAGGAAGCCAAAAAATGAAATCATGCTATAAATGGATTTTCAGAGAGTTTTGAAGACTTAATCTTGTAGAGGAGAGGTGGATAGGCATAAGAAAGGTGAAATAAGAAGTAAGGGCACCCAAAAAAAGAGAGGGGAGCGCAAGTACTACGTGGGCGCTCAAGTCCTGGTCGTGAATGTATACTTTCACGACACATAGGTACTTGCGCGCCAGCCAATCCTTAGGGTATAACTTGGGTGAGGCTTGGATCAAGACTCTAATACTACCCCTAGAGACTTCCAGAAGAGAGGCGCGTAAGATATGTGGAAGGGGTAAGGCGGTGCGCAAGTGTGTCCATTTCCTTTAAGGGTTGGCCACCCAGGCACATAAGTGTTGATGAGTTTCAACACTTAGGCCTTCCTCCCCCTCTTTTGATCTTCCGTTCTAGGTAATAAATTACCTTAGAAGTGTTCAGAAGCTTTGAGAATGGACTAGGGCGCCGGGAGCTTAAATGTGAGGTTCTGGAATTTTTCCTCCTGAAATGGGGGCCCACAAGGGGTATTTATAGGCGGGAGAAGACCCTGGTCGAATTTCAAAGAAGGCGTGGAAGTCACCTGCGCGACAACTGGGCAGCGCGCAAGTATACTTCCACAACCTTAGTGGAACTTGCATGACCCAAGTGAATTTGAATCTTGGTTCATGACTTTGTCAATTTTTTATGTTTCTTCAAAGGATGAATCAATTTTGGTTCAAGTTATTTCCCTTTTCAATGGTTTAGACTCTGTGATGAAAAGGAGCGTCAACAAAAGTCCCCCCTTAGAGTTGCATCAGAAAGAAATAAGGATGTGACTCTGAGGTAAAAAAGAAAACCAATGAATCTGGCAGTTTAAAGTCATGCATGTCAGACATAAAAAGGCTAATGTTTAAGGTTGAAGTAGCTTTGACCAAATGGATTGACTCAATTCCATGATAATTTATCTGAAAACATATTAAAAAGTTCAAGTATGAGGGAAAATATGTAAACGATGACTTAAGAAATTTTGGATCTGAGGAATGATATGAAAAATGGCTAAAAATGCATTAGAAGAAGTAGTTCCCAAGAATGAAGATACCATTATTTAAAAAAAACCCGTTAGGGGGTTTGAATTATGCAGGGCCACCTAAGGGAATTGGCTGCATAGTTAAATAATAGCATCTTTTGGATGACAAGTATGTTATATAGACTATTTATGCAAGGTTGCCTAAGGGAACATGCTGCATAGTCAGGCAAAAGAACTCCCAAAAATTTACCTTTTTACTGCTAAAAATTCAGTGGAAGTTTATGGGGATTCAAATTTTCCAAAGCATAGAGTTTTCTATATGGTGAGAGATACTTGAATATGGAAAAGATATTTCCAAACAAGATTTTCTAATAACTGGATGAATGTCACTCCTACGAACATCTAACCCAAACATAGGGAAGGGAAATATAAACCATAGACTTAAATACTTTCAAATAATAAAAAAGAACATGGGACAAATATGTTAAGGATGGCTATTTTTTGCGGATCCTTACATAGAGTTGATAAGACCAATAAAGACAAAAGAGGTCTTCTTCCCAAGAATGAAGTTACCATTATTTAACAAACCCGTTAGGGGGTTGAATTATGCAGGTCCACCTAAGGGCATTGGCTGCATAGTCAAATAATAGAATCTTTTAGCTGACAAGTCTGTTATATAGACTGTTTATGCAAGGCAGCCTAAGGGCACGTGCTACATAGTCAGGCAAAAGAACCCTCAGAAATTGGACATTCTGTGACCAGAAGTCAAGAAAAGGGTAATGAAGATCTGAAAATATTTAAGGTTAGGATTATGACACATAAATATCAGTATTGTCCAATGTATGCAAAGATACACAGATCAATGCTAACCATAATCATGTTGTGGATGGGTCCTGAATTGAAATATTGGAATTCACTACATATCCCATAAGAATGGGAATCAAGCCATATGTAGTTCTTGAAATACAGTTTAATGTCATGTGGGACGAAAGTGTAAGAGATATTAGTTTAGGGTCATAGAACTCGGACCGTTATAAGAAATACATAGTGTGTATTTTCATAGGGACTTTTCAGCCAAGGGGCTAAAAGTGGAATTTGGGGTTAGGCCCAAAAACTTGGTGCTGGATTCGAGGGACGCTCGAACATTCCTACGTATCCCATAAGGATGGGAATCAAGCCCACGTAGTTCTAGAAATACCCTCTGTACAAATTTGGTTCGTACATGTGAAGGGTGAAAGGGGACTTTAGTGCAATGATGGTTTAACCCAAGATAAAAGGTTCAGGTATTTCCATGTATGCACATAGTCTTTGGAATATAACATGATTGAAAATCAATGTAAATAATGATTCCCTCTCAGGTGAGGGTATCAAAGAATATTGTATTTTATTATCGTACAGGACAAAAGTTTTGTACAGTTTAATGTCGTATAGAAAGGACGAAGGTGAACCAATGTAAAGATATTGATTCTGGAGGCGGTTTCATGAATCAACATCATATGAGATAGAGGTGAACCGATGGGAAGAAATTGGTTTTGGGCTTGAACCTTGGGAGGTTGCCTACGTACCCATCCTAGAAGGCAAGGATCAAAGTCCGTGTAGTTCAATTAAATAATGAATTAGTGATCAAGTTGTTCTTGGGGACAATGACCTAAAAATTGTGTTGGGACTTACGCGTGATTAGCGGCCCAGAGAGGGTGTTATGGTTGAAATTTGCTCTAAGCTCACGTGAGTCATACTCGGTGTGAGAAACAAGAGGTAACAACAACCTTAACGATGCACAATTTAATGTCATGTAGGACATATAAAGGGACTGTGCAATTTAAAGTCTTATAGTTAGGACTATTGGTGGTGCATTGTTTAGTGTCATGTAGCAGGGACGAAATACAGTTTAATGTCATGTAGGACAAATATAGGGACACAGTTTAATGTAATGTTGGATGTAAGGGTGCTGTACAGTTTAGCGTCCTGTAGCTAAGATGATGGGGACAATACAGTTTAATGTCATGTTGGATGAAAAAAAGGGGAATGTGCAGTTTAATGTCATGCAGTGAGGACAAAAGAGGACACATTTTAACGTCATGTTGGACGTATTGGGGAATTTTTCACAGTTTAACGTCATGTTGGACGATGGAACAGTTTAACGTCATGTTGGACGAAAGGATGGAAATAGTTTAAGGTCGTATGCATGGACCGTTGGTTATGTAGTTTAACGTCTTGCTGGATGTAAGGGACTTCTTTACAGTTTAGCATCATGTAGTCAGGACGTCACAATTTTACGTCATGTTGGACTTAAGTGCCAATAGTTTAAAGTCATATGCATGGACTATTGCTGTATAGTTTAATGTCGTATAGGACGATGAAAGGGACATAGTTTAACGTCATGTTGGACGAAAGTAATACAAATAGTTTAAGGTCATATGCATGGACCTTTGGTTATTTTGTATTTATACAAAATATTTCTTTAGAAATCTGGCATTGGTTGGAGTAGTGATGAGTTCTCCATCCATTGAGATTAAAGAATAATCTCCATTGGAGTAGACCTTATGTATTGAATAAGGTCCTTCCCATTTTGTCTCAAGATTGTGAGGTTTCTTTCCTGGTATCATTGGAGTTCTGAGAACTAATACCAATTCTCCTTGAATGAATGAACAAAGATGAACTTTTTTGTTGAAAGCTCATGCTATTCAATTCTGGTAGACTTCCAAGTGGTGCAGGGTGCACAATCTTTTCTCATCTAACCATTCCAATCCATTCAATCACTTTTGAGATTGTTCATCTGTATATGACTGATCAAAAATGGCTACTCTAAGCGAAGGTAATTGAACTTCAATGGGCAAGACTGCTTCCATTCCATATACCAGTGAATATGGAGTTGACCGCGTTGCAGTGCGGGTGGTGGTCCGATAAGCCCATAAAGCATGAAAGAGTTTATCAGGCCATGACCTCTTGTCTTTATCCACCATCTTTTGCAGTATGTTTGAAAGAGTCTTATTAAAGGCTTCTATTTGGCCATTGGCCGCTACATGATATCGAGATGAATGATTGGATTTTATGTTGTATTCTTGATACAACTTCTTCACCTCAGATGAACAGAAGTTGGTGCCATTGTCTGTCAATATGGTATGAGGGACACCGAATCTGGTAATGATGTTAGACTTGATGAAGCTAACAATGTATTTAGAACTAACTTCCTTGATAGGTATTGCCTCTACCCATTTGGAAAAGAAGTCAGTAGTAGTAATAATATACTTAAACTTCTTGGTTGTAGTTGAAGGATAAGGTCCCACCACATCCATTCCCCATGTGGCAAATGGCCACGAGTATTTAGTTGTATGAAGCAATTCTAGGGGTTGATGAATGAAGTTGGTATGTACTTGGCATGAATGACACTTCTTTGTGAAATCAAAACAATATTGTATCATTGAAGGCCAAAAGTATCCAAGCCCTCGAATCTGATCAGATAGTCTATGTCTAGAATGGTGGGCACCACAGACTCCTGCATGCACTTCTTTCATGACAACCATTGTCTCTTCACAATGAGTGCATCTGAAGAGAATTACATCAAAACCACATTTGTATAGAACTTTTTCTAAGTGATCTGGGTTGTCATAAAGATTAAAATTGACCACACGTCGCCGGATTTGTCCTTTCCCGGCTCTATCGGGTGGAAGTGTTCCATTTTGAAGGTATTCCCTAATAGGTGTCATCCATCCTGTAGTATGCCTATATGGTTCCGGAATGGGACTAATTTCATTGATTTTCTCTGTTCTGATTTGAACATAAGGTGAAATTTTACGATGGTGGGAAATACTGATGGTTTTCTCGTCCCGATTTGGATCTGCCAGAGTTGTGGCTATATTAGCCAGTGCATCATCTTGGGCATTTTGTGATCTTGGGACATAAGAAAATGTTGGTTCTGAAGGGAATTATGCCATTAAATCTCTGACGTAATCATAAAAATAGATTGGTTCTTCTTTTCTAATGGAATAATCCCCATTGACTTGTTTGATTACCAAGTCTGAATCACCTTTCACCTTTAAGTGATTCAATTGTGCTTGAAGTGCCAACTCCAATCCTACAATAAGATCTTGGTATTCCGCTTCATTATTTATACCGCCTCCCAATAATGAGAAGGAATAAGGTAGCAATGCCTTTTCTGGGGAAATGATTACAACTCCTAACACAACTTTGTTGAACTTAGGATCTTCTATTTTCCTCCCTGTTGGAGTTCTGGAAGCACCATCAAAGTACATTTCCCATATTTGAAGACTTTCTTGAATAGAGAAGAATTCCTCATCAGGGAGTTCAATATCTGAAGATGTGTCTTCCACTGAAGGGTGTTCAGCCAGGAAATCAGCCGGAGCTTGGCCCTTTATTGCCTTTTGAGACACATATTGAATATAAAATTGCTACAAGATAACTGCCCACCTTTCCAGACATCCTGTAAGCATTGGATGACTAAGGATGAATTTGAGCGGGTTATTGCGAGATACCAATTTGACCTCGTGATGTTTCAGGTAGTGTCTCAACTTCTGAACTACAAAGATTAATGCTAGGAAGCACTTCTCAATACTTGAATATCAGGTTTCTGCTTCAAGCATAGTCCGACTGAGATAGCAGAGGTTTTTTCATTACCATCATAATTCTTCTGAGAAATAAAGGCACCCAATGATCACTCTAAAGATGTCACATAGAGGATAAGTGGTATTCCTTCAACAGGTGGCATTAATACTGGTGGACTCAAGATATACTTCTTGATAATATCGAATGCTTCTTGACATTCTTCAGTCCACTGGTAAGTAACTCCCTTCATCATCAATTTGGTGAAGAGTAGACTTTTCCTTGCCAAATTGGCGATGAAACGCCGAATATAGGCTAAGTTTCCTTGAAGTCCTCTCAATTATTTCAAATTTCGAGGAGGTGACATACCAAGGATTGAATTTTTCTTCTCAGGATCGACTTCGATACCATGATGGCATACAAAAATGCTGAAAAATTTTCCTTAGGTTACCCCAAAAGAAAATTTTAAGGGGTTCATCTTCAAATTATGTTGTCTAAGTTTGTAGAATATGACTTCCAAATTAGCCAATTTATTACAACATTTCCTGGATTTGACCACCAAATCGTCCACATAACATTCAACAAACTTCCCTAAAAAGGGTTTGAAGATACGATGCATGGAACGCTGATATGTTGCGCCTGCATTCTTTAGGCCAAAGGAAATTTCCCGATAGAAAAACACACTTTGAGGGGCTCTGAAGGCTGTAGATTCTTCATCTTCTATATCCATTCATATTTGATTATACCCGGAATATCCATCCATGAAGGAGAGTGATTCATAACCAGATGTTGCATCAATTAAGAGTTCTCTAATTGGAACTGGAAAATCATCCTTAGGATAATGCCGATTAAGATCTCTGAAATCAATGCAAACTCTAATTTTTCCATTCTTCTTTTTCACTGGGAAAATATTAGCCAACCACTTGGGATATTGAACTTCTCTGATTAAGTTATCTTTGATAATCTTGTCCACTTCAGTCTCAATTTTGGAAGCATAGGTTGGGTGTGTTCTTCTAGCAGCTTGTTTGAATCCTCGATGTTCTTCTGGAAAACCCAAACGATGAGTGGAAACATCAGGATCAAGCCCTATAATATCTGTATAGTTCCAAGAAAATATATCTCAATTTTTCTTTAAAAAGTAAATATACATCTCTTTCTCTTCAAGATTCATAGCCACACTAATTAAAGTGGGTCATTGATCTTCTTTGGTACCCTGATTTATTTCTCTGAGTCCATCCACGGTGGTAGAGATTCCCTCTTCAAATGTTGAAGGAGCATCCCTGAGATCTTCCTCTTCTTCTTCAACATGTATTATTTCTTCTATTTCTACTTGCATAGTAGATGATGAAGCAAGATTTTCATGATCAGAATAGACGTTAAAATTTGCACCTCTTGAAGAAGAAGATTCCATTTCCGACCCAATTGATGATGAAGGGTCCTCTTTGGGTAATAAATAGGAGATGATGGATTGAGAATTGACATCATCATTTACCTCTGATATTTCTATAACTTTCTCTAGCATGATTGGCGAAGTATATATTTGCTGGATTTTAGCGAATGAAATGAAGACATCTTCATTTGAGCTTTCATCATTGCTTGGTGGATCACAACTTTCTCCCATGTTGTCTGGATTGATTGTTGTGATTGACATTATGGAGGTTTCTATAAGTGTATTTTGATTTGGGTCTATCCTGTCAATTTGACTGATAGGAAACACATAATTTGTACTCACATGTGCTAATGGGTTTACTGGAATCTTTTCCAAACCATATGGAGAATTAACTTTGGTAATCTCCCTTGTTGTGGATTTCTCATTTACCTTTATGTGGTAGAATTCCGCCTCAATGTATTGAGATTCACATGTATTGAATGGGGCCTTATCACCATACAATGTCCCAAATTGACCATAGAAACAATATTTGAGACATTGATGGTATGATGAAGGGATAGCCGCATGTTGATGTAGCCAGGGTCTTCCAAGCAAGATGTTGAAGACAGAGTCTTGGTCAATAACCATGAAATATGAATTAGATACAAGATCTCCAAACTGAGTTCTGAGTGTAATCTCGCCCAGTGGTTCTTGTTCATTTTTATCATGTCCTTGTAACATCATAGTAGAAGGAGATAAATCAGATTTCGTGAGGCCCAATCGATGAAGTGTATGAATGGGAATGAGGTTGACTCCTGAACCATTATCAATTAAAGCTCTTCAGATGTCTACACCATTGACCTTGCCAAATAAATACAAAGGTCTAATATGTCCATGCACGACATCATCTTCATCTTCATCAGTAAAAGATATCACCGCATGGCATTCTGCAGGATTATTCTCAACATGGTAAACTTCAGCTGCAGCAATTTCAGTTTCAAATTATTGAGGACTTGAAAAAGCCTCAATGAGTTCCTATGAAAGATCCTTTGATAAATTAAAGGCATCCAGAATTGATAAATTGGTCGGTACTTGGGCCAAGTGTTTCAATACATCATACTTTTTATTCAATGTTTTGTGTTTCCCAACAGGAACATGTGGTTTAGAAGGTGACTTGGAAGTTGATGCATCTTGTATCGAGATAGGAGTTGTAAATATTCATGGCATTGTAAGATTAGACCGAATAGGTCTATTTACTTGCTGAGAGGAGGAAGATGGAACCTTCAACCGATCTTCCGGAATAATTTTTCCAGGACTGAGTCTACCTTGTGTGGAAGAACTTTCTTGTTCTTGTTGAGATCACGAAAGGGATCTACCACAAGTTTTTGCCACATACACAGTTCTAGAAGGGGTAGAATTGGAATAGTGGCCTATAAAAGATCCACGTCTTCCCCTGTATCCTGAGCCTCTGGAAATTCCTCTAATTCCTCTGTTTGATACAGGGAACTCAGGCTCATCAAAATCAAAACTGCAACTGGCATACGGATATGTTAATTGAATCATATTAACAGAAACAAAGATCAACTCTTCATCTGATGAAGAGTCTGCCTGATTATCATGTTTAAGCTATGTCGTTTGGTGGGGCGGTGCCCGTGGCTTTGAAGTAGATGGAATGAAATCTTCCAGAGTCAAATACAACTTAGGCTTTGACACATACTCATCTTCTTCTGATTCTTCTTCTTTATTTTAATTATACTGTTTCTTTGAGTGTTTTCCCTCTAATGAAGAGGGTTTTGCTGCGGCATACATGGCAGAAGGCACAATTGGTTTCTTCAATTGTGTTCACAAAATATCATGAGTTCGGTTGATCATTTTTCTAACCATCCAATCATCATATTTTTGCACATTTTTTTTCTTCACATCTCATAGAGAAAATTTACAGGCATATTTTTTATCAAATAATGAGTATTTTTTAATGTTTTTAGATGATAAAACCCATTTATTTCATTGTTTTATAAAAATAATTAGTAATTTGAGTTTTAGAATGAAAATGATCCAAATTGTGAAAAGTGCATAATTCTGGATTTTTGGACAGATTTTGACTACAAGGGTATTTTTGTCATTTATCATAAAATATATGCCCAAATTTTTTGATTCAAATTTTTTTACAATCTTTATTTTATTTCCTCCAATTTTGTCTTCTGGACCAGGAGCTGATTCAGCTATATAAAGGGCCTAAAAATTTATTGAAGTTTGACATTTTTTTGGGCGGACAGTGTGGACCACACCACTGTAATGGAACAACAACTCGGCCTACACATCTTCAAATATGTTTATTCCACTTGTTGAGGAAATAGGACTCAAAGAGGCGTTCACAAAATAAATTACATGGAGTTTGGAACCAGTAAGGTGGTTATTGAATGACATATTCTTAAAGGAACCTTCCTAGAAGCTTCATCCAGAAACAAAAGCCTTCAATGAAAAATTCATTACATCTTCATCCGATATCCAAATTCTCTGAAATTTTGGTGTTGAACGGCCAAAAAATTTATGAACAACATTTAATAAGGGGTCCACACGTGAATTAGTCATTTATTGGGTGAACAACGTGCAAACTTTCGGAGGACAGAATTCTTCCTATAAAAGGAGGCCCTCCCCTCCTTCCAAAATCATCAGCTCGACACCCAAAGCCAAGGAGGGATCCCACCGGGGAACGGGCTGCTGATGCTCCTATTTCCCCTCCTAATTTATTCTTTTCTTTTTATTTTCCTTTTATTTTTGTTTTAGTTTTAATTTAAATTGTAATTTTAATTTCTTTTCGATTAATCCATGCATCTGTGTTTCTCCATCCATTTTTCTTCTTTTCTTTCTCTCTCTCTCTTTCTCTCAATCTCTCTATATTCCTACATCCATTCACCATTGTGATCTCTTAATCTCAGAAATGAGAGGATAACCCAGAGACTTGGCTCTTGGGTAGGTCAAGGTGTTCTTGAATTTTCTTTAAAGTTTATTTTAAGTTTGTGGTAGATTTGAGTTGCATGCATTGGTGAGGCGAATGTCCCCGACTGGGTGACGACCCCCAATGACATGTAACTTAAACTATTTCTATTCTGGAAAACAGTAGTGATTCAAACACGAGATTTCATGTTTGGATTATCAAACTAAAATCAAACACATAAAGGAAAATAATTATTGAATCCAAGACTGAACCCAAAAACCAAGTTCTTTCTTCATTAACTCATTATGTTTATAATTGCATGATAGTTTATATTTTTCACATCAAAAACACAAAAAAAAAATATTGTTATCTCTTTCATTTAAACAAAAAAATATCAAACAGACATAGATTAGGTTAATTAGATAAAGTAAGTGAACCAAATTGAAAGGCTCCTCAAGAGAGACGACCCTGGTCAGCCACTATGCTGTACTAGGAAAAAAATATAATTATTTTTGTCCACGCCCTGTGACAGGCGTGCGTCAAAACGGGCGCCGTTTCCGGGAAGCCAATCAGTTATTCATTTACTTTTTTCTATTTTAACATCTTAGTTAGATTTCATTTTTGTAAAAAAAAATAAAAAAACATAAAAAAAAATTTCCATGTTGAATTCAATTGATTATTATTCCACATGGACTGAAAATTACTCACAGGTGCAAGAACTAGACTACACTGAGGAGGCCCTCCAAAGAAGAGCTGATGCACTGATGATAATGTTCAAGAAAAAAGAAAGAGGCATAGAAACATGGATCTCACCAGAAGATTTGATGGCCATGGTCGATGAACTCCAAGATGACTTAAAAATATTTGAGGCCAAGAAGGAAGTTCCACTTGTCTTCTTGGATTTCACAGAAGACATCCATGAACTTGAGACAAAACTCGAGGTGGAGGAGCCCGACTACCTACCTTCACCTTCCGCCATCATACTCCAAGAGGCACTTACCACTGAGGTAGATATTGAAGCTGAACCAACTAAGGGAGTGGAACCTTTCTTTAACCACATATCTTCTGATTTTATTGAAACATATTTTTATATCACTCCCTCTTGTTTTGATTATACAGAATCAGAAATTCTTTGAAATGCCTTGGGGGAAGTTGGAGAATACAGTGGACATGCACCTATTGAAGAACACATGGAGCTCCCTGATTTCAATGAACACACACTTGAGGAGCCCCATCAAGATATCCATATAGGTGAGCCTAATAAAATCAGACAAGAGGTTTCTCTTCAAGCAGCCCCCGTGAAGCCAGCACTGGAAGATAAGAAGGCTGCACAAGTAGAAACCAAAAAAATGGATGATTCATACTTCATCCTACCCCCACTATGCAAGCTATACATCATTGTGAAGGGGGCGGATCTGGTGTACTCTATCCATGGATCATTACTCACCCAGAAGGATGAAGCACAAGCTGGGAAAAGCCACATGTGGTGGTTCAAATCAAAGAAGCTTCATCCTCCATCGGACTTTGGATAACAGCTGGTACTGCCCTCTAAAGGCAGTAAAAATTCAGGGCCCACTTGAGGGATCGTACCAAGATTTATATTTACTGTCTTTTTAGGAAATTATATTTCAATTTCATTTCTTAGTAAGTAGTCTAGCATGCAGCCCCCTCCCTCCTATATTTTTGAGCTTAAAAGAAATGATCCTTATGCTTAATTATGTTATATTATTTTATAGGATCACAATGGAAGAAGGAAGCCCTAGAAAGTGAAGAGTAAGGACAAGACTAAGTTTCATGGAAAAAAGGGAGTTCAAATTTAGTGTTTTATCTTTTAAACTCTCCACATTTTGGTCCAAAACATGTTTTGAGTTTTAAAGATAAAATTGCATGCCCACACTTGATTTCATGTTTTACTTGACTTATCTAGGAGAAATGAGTTTCTTAAGAACCCAGTGATGCCATGTTTTAGATTACAATGTTGATATGATTAAATAATTGAAATGAAGAATTTAATTTTTAAAATGAATCAAGGATATTGAAATAATGACTCATGATTTGACAAAATTAATTAATTCATGTAAATGAAATTTCCCTACAATCTTTCATTCTTTGAATTTATGAAATTTATGTGAATCGATTTATAATTATTATTCATGCCATGAGTGATTGTCCAATGTTATATTTCTCATTCCCGAGAGGATTTTCAGACTAAGTACTTCCTATTTATTCTTGATCATATTTCTTGAGTGATCTTGGGACATGTAACCGACCAGAACTTGTATTGAAACTTGTCAAAGCTATGACTGTGCAAAAACACATTTAAAATTATTGAGGCATCCTTTGAAAACCTACATTTCCTTAAAATACCACCTTTACATCAATCGTTCGTTTATCCCATAGATACCATGAATGACCTTTATAGGGATGAGCCATGTATCAAGCCATTTTTATCCATTCCTACCCAACTCTTGGTATTTGCATGATATTTTTAAGTTGAAGTGTGGGGGTAAAGGGAATCATGGTGGTTGGGATGATACACATTGTGAGGAAGAAGTGTAGGGGTGTTATTGTGGGAATTGTAAAAGGTTGTGAAATCATTCATTATACTCTATTGTTTTCCCCTCTTGAATTAAGAATAATAATAAATAAAAATTACAAAAACAAAAAAAATAGAAAAATGGGTTTTGATTTTGGAGAACCAAAAATCACTATTTTCCATACCGACGATCTTATGATCGTATGTGATTAGGTGATGGATGTGAGGTTTGATCTAATCATAACTTTCAAAAAAAAGTACAAAATAAAAAAAAAATCAAGAGGGTGCACAAATCATCCATTATGCTTACATGATCATAACCTTTTCTTTGTGTTTGGGGAATAGGGTGTTGCTATTTTTGAAGGGGAGAATTTCATAACACTTTTACTTTTAATATCATGCATTGTACTTCAGAGATTATCCTTCTCCTTAAGCCTTAATTTTTAATTAATCAAATCCTACCAACCTTAAGTCTCATAGTCATTTGAACCTTTATTGCAAGTCCTCATGATTTTATGTGTCTTTTGTCTTTACAAAGTGGAGAAAGTAGTTCATTTACAAGCTTATGGATAAGAAGAATGTTTTCATGGTATGAGCATAACTCTACTTGAATTGTATAATGAGTGATGAGAGAAAAAAAGTGAGGTAAATCATGACATGTCATTTTTAATAATGATGAATCAAGGAGCTTGAATGAATGGAAGGATAAGTTTCATCAATTTTCAAACGGGAAAAGTAAAATATGTGAATTATTGCTTTCTTTGAAAAATGGGAACTTAAATTGATATTTTATACAGATTTTTGAAAGTTGTATTTTACATTGAAATTTTTTTGATTTTATTTCATTGAAATTTGAATATTGGTAACATTGGTGTCCTCTGATTTCCATGTTGAGATTTTATGCTTGAGGACAAGCATAGTTTAAGTGTGGGGGTATTTGACAGAGAAAATTTACATGCATATTTTTTATCAAATAATGAGTATTTTTTAATTTTTTTAGATGATAAAACCCATTTATTTCATTGTTTTATAAAAATAATGGGTAATTTGACTTTTAGAACGAAAATGAGCTAAATTGTGAAAAGTGAATAATTCTGGATTTTTGGACAGATTTTGACTACAAGGGTATTTTTGTCATTTGTCATAAAATATATGCCCAAATTTTGTGACTCAAATTTTTTTAAAATCTTGATTTTATTTTCTCCAATTTTGTCTTCTGGGCCAGGAGATGATTCGGCTATATAAAGGGCCTAAAAATTCATTGAAGTTTGACATTTTTCCGGGCGGACAGCGTGGACCACACCACTGTAATGGAACAACAACTCGGCCTAAACATCTTCAAATTCGTTTATTATACTTTTTGAGGAAAGAGGACTCAAATAGGCGTTCATAAAATAAATTACATGGAGTTTGGAATCCAGTAAGGTGGCCATTGAATGACATATTCTTAAAGGAACCTTCCTAGAAGCTTCATCCAGAAACAAAATCCTTCAATGAAAAATTCATAACATCTTCATCTGGTGTCCACATGCTCTGAAATTTTGGGAGTGAACTTCCAACACATTTATGAACAACATTGAATAAGGGGTTCACGTGTTCATCGGCCATTTATTGGGTCAAAAACGCGCAAACTTTCAGAGGATATAATGCTGCCTATAAAAGGAGGCCCTCCCCTCCTTCCAAAATAATCAGCTCGACACCCAAAGCCAAGGAGGGATCCCACCGGGGCATGGGCCGCTGCTACTCCTCTTTCCCCCCTAATTTATTCTTTTAATTTTATTTTCTTTTTAGTTTTGTTTTAGTTTTAATTTAAATTGTAATTTTAATTTCTTTTTTATTAATCCATGCATCTGTGTTTCTCCATCCATTTTTCTTCTTTTCTTTATCTCTCTCTCTCTCTCTCTCTAAATCTCTCTATCTTCCTACATCCATCCACCATTGTGATCTCTTACTCTAGGAAATGAGATGTTAACCCCGAGACTTGGATCGGGGGTAGTTCAAGGTGTTCTTGAATTTTCTTTAAAGTTTATTTTAAGTTTGTGGTAGATTTGAGTTGCATGCATTGGTGAGGCGAATGTCCCCGATTGGGTGAAGGCCCCCAATGACATGTAACTTAAACTATTTATATTCTAGAAAAGATTAGTGATTCAAAGACTAGATTTCATGTTTGGATTATCAAACTAAAATCAAACACATAAAGGAAAATAATGATTGAATCCAAGACTGAACCCCAAAACCAATTTCTTTCTTCATTAACTCATTCTGTTTATAATTGCATGATATTTTATATTTTTCATATCAAAAACACAAAAAATATTGTTATCTCTTTCATTTAAATAACAAATTATCAAAAAGAGATATATTAGGTGAATTAGATAAAGTAAGTGAGCCAAATTGAAAGGCTCCTCAAGAGAGACGACCCTGGTCAGCTACTGTGCTGCACTAGGAAAAAAATATAATTGTTTTTGTCCACGCCCTGCGACAGGTGTGCGTCAACTTATTGCCACTCTCCTTCCTCCTTTGGATCTGTAGTAGAAACACATGCTACCTGAGCTGAAGAACCTTTCAGTTTGACTTGTTCCAAGTCGACCATTTTTTGAAGGAGGTCCTTCAAGACAAAACACTCCTGAATGGGATGCCCTAACATCCGATAAAACGGGCAATAGTTGGGACGGTCTTCATCTCCTTCCTTGTTTGGCATCTTGGGCCTTGGAAATTGAACCAAATTATTTTCCAGAGCCGAAATGTAGTAACCAGAAACTTGTTCATTTCGAAAAAAGTAAACTTTGATTTTCAAATCCTTAAATTGTTTTCTTCTTTGATCTCATTGATCATCTTGACGAAATGGCCTATGTTGTTGACACTCAGGAGGTGGATCCCTTCTAGAAGATAAAGGTTTTGAAGTAGAAGCAGGTACAGGTGCTTGTTTAAGCATAACTGTAGCAGTCTCTGCTTTACCCATTCTCCTTCCTGGAGCTGATGGAATTACACGAGCTTTATCCTTAGTCTTAATAAGAGAATCTTTAATCTGTTGAGCGATTGAAGTAAGGTCTCGAAACCCTCCTGTGTATTTCACAGGGATCAGCGGTGTGCGCAAATCATCACTTAAATTTTCCACACAGATTGTCAACAATTACTCTTGAGGGAGTGCTAAGCTTATGAAATATGTTAATCTCTTCCGGTGAGCAATGAAATATGAGACCCTATAATTCTCCCTTTGCTTACAGTTTGTAAGATCAAAAACTGTTGTTTTTGGAAACATTGAGCTGAACTGAAGAAGGAATTTTTGATGAAGATCCTCCCATCTGGTAATTGACCAGGATTGCAAGCTTGTGTACCAGAAAAAATCAGGTCCTTATAATGATTGTACAAAACACCTGAGCTTATCTACTTCTTGTTGCAGAAGGGTTCCCATCATAGGATCGCAACAAGAAACAAAATATGTTAAGTATTGCTCTGGGTATCTCGAACCGTTAAATATTGGGAACGTGGTACATGCAAAATTTGATGGGGGAGGAATTGCATCAACCCATTCAGGTTAAGCTCTCTTTTCTGGTTGAATTCGAGCATGCTTTCCCTCCATAGCTTCCAACCGAGCTGTTAATGACTCAATAGTAGTTATTAACTTTTGAGAAACATCTGGTTGAGCTTGGACCTGAATAGGTGCAATGAATGGAGCTTGGATAGATGTGGTGATTGGTGCTGCAACTGATGGTAGCACCGCTAATTGTTGTTTCACTTGACCTGTAGGATTAGACCTGTGAGCGTGTACTGATAAAGGAGGATATTTTTGATCCATCTCAGTAGTCACAACAAATTCCTTTGACTGACTGACTCCAGCATGCTTAGGAGGAAGACTACCCTGAAGTAGTTCTGCATTCATCCTCATCAATCCCTTCATTTCTTCATCTTGTTGTGCAAATCATTGCTTTATTGGTAGTGATTGGTCTTCTCCAAAGGAAGGTTATGTAACCCGATTATTTCCTTTCCCCTTATTAGGCACCTTTTGGAGAGGGGGAAGTGGGTTACTTGAAGGATTACCTAGGTTCTGTGTAATCCTTTGATTTCGTGTATGCACACCTTCTTTATTTTTGTTTGTGCGTACAACTTCTTGAGCAGGAACCTCTTCATATGATCCCTCCGAGTGAGCCTCATCTGGTGGATCAGCAACTATGTCATTGATGACATTGATTGATGCATAATGCATTGCATCTCTTCTATCAGAATTTCTGTGATATTGTCTTCTTTCATGCCCTTGATGAGACATTTCCTTTTGTTGATTCAATCCCTCAGGAACTATTTCTGATGCTTTCGCCGGGGAGCGCTCATCCGTCCGCTTTGGCGCGATAGGCATGGCTTTTGTGTTTCCCCACATTCACACTTTCCAAAGGCGGGCGGCATCCGCTCCTTATTCAGGGACGTCTGCTCCTTGATCAAAACTGGGATGATGGGATGTCGGTTCTTCCTTCCATGGATTCCTCCTCGAAACTCGTCACCTAGTCCGGGTCTCCCTCATAGATTTAATACGTTGTTCGTGAAACTCTTCCCAGTTCCATGTTTCCATGGACGCCAGTTAATTACACTACTTCTGTCAGGACATTCCAAAGGGTACGGTCCGGGCAACAACCTTTAGTTAGGGAAGTAGTCACATCGAGGCATCAGTAACGTGTCTGAACGCTGGGGAATTGGCATGTCTGTCTTTTTTCCCTTATTATAGGGATTCTTGAGGGAGAAGAAGCCCGAGGCATCCCACATCGAGCGCGGGAAATCATATTCCATATACATGTATCTTATGTTTTCCTCAGCTTCCTATGTTTAACACAGGGTATGCCGCAAGTTTAACGTTCAGCGGAGATGGATCGGCGTGATCAGAACACTAGATGGAGTGGATTATATTGAAGAATCCCCTTGAGGGAATGCTGATATCGGGGCTAGTCTGTGGGAGGCTTCCCAAATGCTGTGGAGGGGAATGGGGTGGCATGATCTCACCGGGATGTGGCGGCCCGGGTGAGAATCAGGGTTGATGATGGAAAATTGCATGGATGCGGTCAAAATGACCAGGTGTTGGGATTGAAACTCATGAGGCTTCCTATGTACCATGCCATGGAAAGGATCAAATTTTGCGTAGTTCGAGAAGAGGGGTGTTATACTGACACAAAGAGGTGTCAGAACAACTGGACGGTAGGGTCACAATGGCTTACTACTGGATTGGAATGTGGTTTAGCGTCATGCAGGATGGGGGGGCATCGGAGAATCGACATGAAGAAGGACCTTGGTCCAGGTGGATGGTGGGCTTGAACCTTGTGATTTTTCCAATGTACCATGCCTTGACATGGATCAAAGACCTCGTAGATCATAATGGTGTGGCGGAGAACTGACACGAGTGAGGACCTTGGTCCAGATGGTGTGGGGCTTACACACTAGGCTGCCCAGGTGTTGGTGAACCGACATGAAAGGGGGTCGGAGTGACCAACGGGTGGTCGGCTTGAACCTCGTGAGGCTTCCTGTGTACCATGCCTTAACATGGATCAAAGTACTCAAAGTTCGGGATTGTCACAACGGCTTACCGTCGGACTGGAATGCATTTTAACGTCATGAGGGATTAGGTAGGAACCTGACGTGAAGAAATGACGGGTGGTGGGCTTGAACCTCATGGAGGCTTCCTACGTACCATGCCTTGACATGGATCAAAGTCATCATAGTTCAAAACGGATGTACAGTTTAATGTCATGCGGGACAGGGGTATACAGTTTAATGTCATGTTGGACAAGGGAATACAGTTTAAAGTCATGTTGGACGATGGCATTTCCATGGTCGATGCTTACTCTAAGCCCACGTGAGTCATGCTCGGTGTGAGAAACAAGAGGCAGTAGAGACCTGATGATCACATCGCGAAGGGTGTGTCTGTGAGAAGCGAATAGGGGCTTACTTGTTAGGCGGCCCATGGTGCTGGGACTTACTCCAGGATGGAGTCCCAAAGTGCGGCAAAGTGCAGCGGGAGATGGATTTGGGACCAAATATGGAAGGTGCCCAGTTCCCTATCGCGCCCTCCACTGGCCTTGGCAGTGGGGAAGTACAGAGGTGCATGGGTGCTACCTTCCGCAAGAGGGGCTAGGGAGATTACACCAAGGTGGTTGCCCTTCTCCCGTGGACATATGCCACTACGATAAGGAGGATATAATCCCATGTGTGGGTGATTCCATTCCCATGGAGACGAGCAGCGTAAATAATGTCTGAGCTAGGGGGACCCTGCGCGTGAGGCACGGGATCAGGTCACAGTTTAATTTCATGTGTTGAGGACGAGGTTCTTGGAAGTTTAATGTCCTGCAGCTCGGAAGAGGTGGGTTTACTCCGCACCCCTAGGACATACATGACTGTTACCCTCTGCCCCTTGGGGGAGGGAAGGTACCGACAATGCCATGGTGAAGGGGGGGCGCAGAGCGAACCATCGAGGGGTCCACGTTAGCGTGGCTATGAAAAGAAGCAATAGCCGTTAGCGTGACTATGAGAAGAAGCATTAGGAAAAGCAACGCTACGGGTGGTGTTGTCCATGGGACATTGAAATCACATCGAGCAGACCTGGAGGGTCACACGGGAAGAGGAATTTCCAAGCAAAGGGGTCCACAGGCAGGGACCTTGTGGAGCTTGGTTGCTTTGCATAGTGGAGAGCACTTGCAAAGGGGTGTGCTTCACAAAGTGGAGTTACTTGGCCTTATCATGGGGCAAGAGAAAATTTGGGAGGTGCTTCGCAAAGTGGAAGGGTGTTCGTGGAGCACAGCCTCGCGAAGCGGAGGTGCCTCGTGAAGCAAGGTGCTGTGAAGCAGTGTGCTTCGCGACGTACAGTGACCCTGCCTTGGCATGTGGATCACTTGTACAGGATGGGTGTTTCTCAAATCATGAATGCTCTGCGGCTACCCGGTTTCCCTTGGGAATCCCCTTCCTTCGCGTAGACCCTTAGGCTTCGCGAAGGGAATCCCTCTCAGAATAGGGGCTAAAAACGAGACAAGGCGAAGGCCTCTCGCGAAGAAAAAATACCTCGCAGAGCTCATGATTCCCAGAGCGAAGGGTGCTTCGTGATTTGGGAGCTGAGAAGCCGAAAGGTTGGATTGTCTATCTCGAGAGATCAGGGGGAGCTCGGTATTTATAGGCAAGGGGCGCCTCGGAGCAGAACTCACGCGGTGCGAAGGGGGCCTCGGTGGCTTTGCGGCGGGTCGTGAACGTCAATCGGACTCGCAGAGGGGTATCGCCTCCTCTGGTTCGCGGCAGGCCGCGAACATTAGGCCGTTCGTGGAGCGTTACCGCCCTTGGGGCTTCGCGGAGGGCCGCGAACGTCAGACCGTTTGTGGAGAATTACCACCTCTGGGGCTTCACGGCGAGCACGTTGCTCGGGGGCCCTCCACGTCGGCGCTTCGTGAGGAAGCACGCGGTATTCTTTTTATTCTTTCCTCTACGTACAATATTTTGGAGCCAAAAAATACCCCCCCTCATACTTGGAGCCGCGTAGGGACCAAGGGTCGAATTTTGAGGGAAAATCGACAAATTTATCGGCAGTTCGCGGTGCTGACTCGCGAGGAGCGCGCGCGGGGCGGACAGCGGTCACGCGGTCCGGACGCGCCGTGATGCTTCGCGCGGGCAGGACGCACCATGAAGCTCCAGGGTCGCCGCCTATAAATAGGGGGGATGAACTCTCTTTTTTCCTCTCGTTACTTTTGTCCTTTTTCACTCTCGGCTTCGCAAAGCTCCGCGTACTCCCCGTCTTCTCACCACGACTCGAGCTTCGCGGCGAACCGTGAGTCTCCGACTTCGCAACTACGCCAAGTGAAATTCTACTTGCAAGACGCGACCAGGCTCCGCGTCTTGGATTTGTGCCCAAGCTTCGTGAGCGACCTTTGCGAACAACCTTCGTGATCCGACCCGAATTTTTTTTTTCGAGTTCTGAAACCGTAATGGCCCATCAAGAAGCTGTGTTGGGGGTGCTTGCAGACGCCGCCCGAAGGGATGAGAT
Organism: Viscum album; assembly: GCA_963277665.1. Classification (NCBI taxonomy): domain Eukaryota; kingdom Viridiplantae; phylum Streptophyta; class Magnoliopsida; order Santalales; family Viscaceae; genus Viscum; species Viscum album. The sequence goes on from OY728141.1 coordinate 1,070,009,824, forward strand.
GGCCAACCATCTGGGCCTTGGAGAGATGGTCTGAAGTCACTCAGAGCATAATTCTTTGACAGACCTCCTATCAGAAAGCCAAAATAACTATCTGTTGTGCAAGAAGTTTCCCTTCTATGGCTTCGGGCTGAGAGATGATGTCTTCATTCTTGAGGCGAGTAGGGATGAACCGGCTTGCTGGTTCAGGAGCACGCCATGCAAATGCCAATGGTTCAGGGCGGACAACGGTCATGCGCAGGAGGACTTCACACCCGTCATCGCCGACTGTCTGTACAACCATCTGAACAACATCGACGGGGAGCCACTGCAACCGGAGAAGTCCCCTCCCATGTACCGCACCATACTGAAGGAAGGTCTGCAGGATCCGAAAAAGGGGTGGTCTGATGAGTGGGACCTACGCCAAGGCGATCACTTCACTAATGACTGGGAATGGACCTACTGAGTAGGTTCCTCGTGTGAAGCGTTTGGGGCTGAGCTAAAGAGAGTGGGCCTGTATGAGGTGGAATGGGCCTCCCAATTCCACGTTTATCAACCGAAACAGCTAATGCCGGAGTTGCTAAGAAAATGGTCGTCTAGGACCAACACTTTTCACCTGCACCATGGGAAGGTGGGAATCAGTCTGTGGGATTCCCATCAGATTTCAGGGGTCCTGATTTTGGGGGCCATGTATGATGAGTTCCTCCCCGTCATGAGCGCATGGTAGGATCTGGAGTAGATTTCGCGACTGGCGTCGGCACTGATGGCACTGGTCCCTGGAGTGGACAAGGAGGCGGTGAGAGATGTCCACTTTAAAAAGTGGTTCAAGCAGTTCCTGAACTTCTCGGAGGATCGATAGTTCCCTCTGAGGCCTCAAACTTGTCCGAAAGGGGCTCAACGGGGCAAGGAGCAATCGTATTGGTGGCTCTTGTAGGACAGCCAATAGAAGACTTGGGGTTTCAGTGTCGGCACTGAACAACAGCCAATAGTCAGGTTGGGGGCATTCATCATGGCCCTTATCTGCGGTTGGATCCTACCGGTGAGGGATATCAACACGAGGGTGTGGCCTAGATCGTTCATCATGGCATCCATGCTGGCCATGGGAAGGCGGGTCAATCTGGGGATTCCGATGCTCACCAGATTGTACAGGATGCTGCAGCATGTCAGTGGGGGCAAGAAGCCACCGAGAATTTGTGGGCCCTTCCACCTTCTGTATGGGTGGATCACGGCGCACATCAGGGGGGTTTATGAATACCCAAAACCTATTTCACCACTGGGATCAAACTTCCTCCCTTCCATTCTGAACGCATATGAGAGGTTCCCAGTCAAATTAACTATGCCAATGGTGCTGAACCGTGTGTGGAAGGCGGATGAGTTCAACTTCCACCCAGTTCCATTGCCGACGGGAGTGCTCACTAACGACGGTCAGGGAACCGAAGAGAGCCGGGCATATCTCCTGGCCTTTCGAGGTGCAGTTTTGGTGGCACGAGTGGACCGTGAGCCGCTCTGTGAGCCATAAACCCCGCATCGGTTTGTGAGTCAATTTTGGTGCCTACAGTGGCTGACCCCACAGGTCTACTGGGAGGTGAGTCATGAGGAGCACCCATGTGTAATGAGGTAGTTGTGGCTCATGTTCACATGGGACGACGGGAAAATTTGAATGTCATTGCCTTCGTCCACCGCCGCCTTCGGATTGGTGAAGGATTATGCCATCATCTGGGAGGCAGATTATCCGGGGGAGATGCTGAGGCAACCAACCATTCGGGCTGGTGACGGCGGGCCTCCCCTATCCCAAGGTTGAGGTAGGAGGGCAGCAAGGGCCTCTCGCGGTGGCGGGGCTTCCATGGTGGTGAGACTTGCACCTTCTGAGGATGCGGCAGTGGCAGCGGATCCAACAGTGGTAGTGGACCCGGTGGCTCTGGAAGAGCAAAGAGGTCCAGAGGGGCGTCCACCGAGGGGGTTTCGCAGGATATCCACTCAGGCTCCGGGGAAGCGGTTGCGCCACATCGACATGCCAAAGGATATCGTCTTCCCGGAGGCTTGAGACATTTGGGACGTCAACCGGAAATTCCTTAGTCCACCCGAGATGTGGGCACACTTGAATTATCTCGGAATGGAGTTACCGGGAATATGCCCATTCCGGGCTGGTTTCATGGCGTCTCTGGCAGAGGCGGAGCAAAACATGGATGAGGTGGATGACTACATTAACTCCAGTGGTGTCCCACGCCCTATGACAGACTGGGTGAGGGTACTGGTGGATCAAATGGCTCCCCCACAGCTGTCAGTCGCTGATCTAAGGGAGCGCTTCCCCCTGCTGGAAGAATCGAAGGAATCTTCTCTAGAGGATGAGGCTAGAGGAGGGAGCCCATTGGAGGAGGGCGAAGTCGGAGATCAAGACTCAGATTCCGATGATTTCACAAAGTCTCTCGAGGTAGCATTCTGATCTTCTTTCCTCATGGTATGATCTCATTCCATCATGGATTTCTTACCAATATTTTAACCGTTCAGGAGGAACTTGTACGCAGGCCTCGCTCTCGCCCTTTGGCGGGTGATGATGCAGGACCTTCAGAACCCGCTCCAACGGTTGCGCCCAGTTCTGTGTCTGGAGGGGCTAGAGTACCTGAGGTGGCTCCTCCAGAATCTTCAGATCTTCCGACAGTATACGGTGGGCCACGCCTCAGGGTTGCATCAGCATTGACTCTAGAGCAGCACCAGGATCTCAATCTCCATAAGTCTTCTCCACTGGATTCATTGTTGTAATATGTAGATCATGCCAACTGACGTTCATGCCCTTCTCTATCGTATAGTTCTTCGAATGGCATGGGCTGCTGCGGTGAGGCTAGTCGGGATGTCTGGTGGCATCCCTTCTAGGGGCATGCCGGTGATGGTGGAGATAGTCCCCCCACCTACCTGAGCTACAGCACTCCCTATAATTGGAGAGACCACCAGCAGGGTTGTGCTCGAAGTTATTGAGGTGGAGTCCAATGATGAGGATCAACCGGCCAACCCAAGTCTCGCCACGCCCACCCCGGCGCCAGATGTCGCGCCGGATTCAAGGCCAGACGCAGATCCTGCCGAAGATTTCAAACGAGCGTATCCGGCATACGAACCTGCTAATCGTGTGGACTGGGATGAGATGGCCTCTGATGAAAAGGAAAACAAAATAGTTTGTCACCGATCGTGGAAGCTAATCACACACTTCATCAATGACACCCCCCAAGATCTATGGCTGAATGAAATAGACAGACTTAACTCACGGCTGTGTGAACTGTGCGTTGGGTGAGTGGATGCCCAGCGTCCCCATATGCTCATCCGAGATCTAATGGCATAGAAGATCCGGGAATACGATCGCGGGCTCAGCGTGGGCTGGAAGCGGAGTAAGGTGACGAATTCCAAGAAGCTCCATGAGGCTGAAAATAAGGTCCAACAGCTGCAGGACTGGGCGGATGAGCACTCATCCTCTCTTAATACACAATCTGAGCTGATCTCATGATTGAAGGCCTAGCTGGAAAAGGCAGAAGAGCATATGAGGTAGGCTTCTAGAGAGATGGCTGCCATTCAGGCTGACATAGAGAGGGACCAAGACGAGGCTGATGAACTATGCCCCGTCGCTGTTGAGGAGGAGCGGGAGCTGAGTCGGCGATAGCAATTCCTAGACACCACAAGTCAAAGGGTGGCGGAGTTGCAACGCTATTTTGATGGGGTCAATCCGTCCATGGGGGGAGTCGACCCCCGGGTACTGTAACAATTACAAACCCTTTTAATGGTACACTCATTCTTCGACTTTATTATTTGTTTGAATGTCGTAGTATGCACAATTTCCACTATTTGCATCGGTTCATTACATCCTTACAATGTTTTCGGGACGTTCGGTGACAATTCCCTAAGCTCACGTGGGTCAGGCCCGACGTGAGAAACAAGAGATAGTTGCCTCATCGTCCCACCCAACATAGGAGTGTAAACCAAGCTTCGGGCATCCGGGGTTTGGATAACCAGTCCGGATTTTCCAGAAAATGGGAGAGACCTGGTCGGAGAAGGAAGTTCTCAAAACAACCGAATTACCGTTTCTTCATCATGCCCTTATGCATGAATGGTGAAACACTAGGGGTGCTGAAATTGATCCAAAAAATGGAAATGAGAAGTGTGAATCATGATACCTAAGATTCGGAACACTTTGGGGATGGCGTGACTATAATGGACAACCGTTAACCGTAGCGGAGAAGCGGTATCCTTACTGCATTAGCCTAAAATGGGGACAACAAATGAAGGTCGACCATTGACCATGTTTAAAACATGGGACCATGTCACAAATTTTGTCAATCAATCCTTCGGGACGTTGGCCTGGGATAGTAGGCAGACACTAGGTCAATCATCCATACTGTTAGGGGGTCCTTCCAATCATGACCAGTCTTTCGGAATGTTTTCCTAGGACGGTAGGTGAGCCGATGCGGCATAGGACCAGGCCGTTAGCGGGTACCTTTAGACATGAAATAGGATGGGGATCCGAATGACGGGCGTGCAAAGCATGGAATATGGAGTGATGGTTTGTTTGGACAGAATCCCACCATCATGAAATTACACCACCGCGGTGGGAGTACGCCAGATGGGCGTATCAGTTTGATCATGGATCATTCCTTCTTTGAGACAGGGCCTCTCTGGCAAGGGGTCCAACCAGGGGACCGGAAAGGGGAAGAACATGATTAATGATTCCTATGGGCTGGACCCTAATAAAAATACCAGGGTGTCCCTATGTATCCCATGAGTATGGGAATCAAGCCACACGTAGTTTTTGAAGCATAGTGTAGTCATAGACCAACACTGACAGGTGAAATTCTCTCTGGTAGAGGCTCTGGTGCATCCTATGATTAACATGGGGCATCCTGAACTTGTTCATAGTAGAATCGCAGTTTAGTGTCGTGCGTTGAGGACATCTCCCATAGATTAACATCATACTATAGGATGTGGAGTGAAAGGGAAGAGCCCAGGGAGCATATGGTGTGGTAGTTATGAAATCGACGTGAATGAGGACTTGAAGTCCAAATCACACCACGTACCCCCAGAGGAAACTCTTCAGGTCGAGGGACCAAGAGTGAGAATTAGGCTGGGCCTGAATCAGAGTGTCCAGACGTTCCTACGTACCCCAAGAAGATGGGAATCAAGGCATACATAGTTCTGAAAGCGTAGTTTAACATCATGCGGGACGATGAGAAGCCTGCTCGCGTTGGTACACATCCTGCCAAAACCACTAAGCCCACGTGACTCGTGCTTGGTGTGGGAAACAAGAAGTAGTGGTGGGACTTTCCCGACACATAAAGGGGCAGGTTATGGTGAAGGGACACTTGGTGAATATCGGCCCCATGACACTAACATGACCATGTGGCGCACCTAGATGCACGAAGAGATAGATCCAAGTATGTTGGAATTCAACTTGAACATGAGGAAGCGGAAATGTGTGAATCATGACGCTCGAAATTTGGATCACAATGATGGAGGTATGACGATAGATGATAACCATTAACCATGGTGGAAACACAACATCTATATCGCATTAACCAAGAATGGGGACAGAAAAATGAGGGTCGACCATTGACCATGTTTGAAACACAGGACCATGTCGCAAATGTCGTCAGAGATCCTTAGGGACATTGGCCCGAAATGATAGGAGACCCCTTAGGCCCAACATCTATGGAGATCCCTTAAGCCTAGCATCCATGTCGTCTGAGGGTCCTTGTGGATGAGGATGAGATCCAAATAGAGAGCTCACGAAGCTTGGTCATGGGACGAGGGGAATGTCCCCATGAAAATCCCACACTTCGGGCTCTTTGTCAAAACGCATCTGAATAGGACAACTAGACGTATTAGATAGAGGGAGAAGAGTCCTTTCCCATAGGGAGTTCTTAGTTTAGGGTCATAGGATTCGGACCATGTGTGGGAGGAAACACAGGAGGCACGTGATGGGTATTTACAAAAACCCGATGTGGATTGGAACCAGGGGTGTGTACGGTGCGGTGAACAACCCGACATGAACGAGGACATAATCCCATACCACACCACACAACCCCTCTTGAATAGGTTTTAGGTCAGGGGACCAAAAGTTGAAGTTGATTTGGGCCTGAAGCAAAGTGCAAAGGCGTTCCTACGTACCCCATGGGGATGGGGATCAAGCTGCATGTAGTTCTGAAGGGTGGCACGGTAAGGTACCAGTGCCAGAGAAGAAGGGGAGTGCGGGCGTGGCCCTTGCACCAAAAGAATCGGAATTTGATGAATCTTGTTTTTTGTTTCAGGTGAGTGGTTTTTTTTTTGTGAAGAAACAGGCCTAGGGTAGCAAGCCCTGGTGTCTCCACAAGAATCAAGCTGTGATATGTGTTGACAAATGGAATGGCATGTGACCAATGCCCAATATGATGTCCTCTACAATGAGGTCATCACAATTTAGTTCCGTTTTTCATCATGCGGCCAGGATGATAATGTCACAGTTTAGGGTCATGTGATAGGACCAAGCATGCATTTTAACGTCATGCAACGCAGACGTAGCATAGATGATGCTAGACGGGGCATGTGTACGGTGTCGTGTGAAATAACCGACGTGAATGAGTACATAATCCCACATTATACCGTACGCAATACCAAGAGAGTAACCTCAGGCCGAGGGTCCCACATAGAGGTGAAAGGTGAAGGGGGAGAGATTAGCTCCCAAATGAGCTGGACCCGAAAATGAGATGTCTGGGCGGTCCTATGTATCCCATGAGGATGGGAATCAAGCTAAACGTATTTCTGAGGAGATCTTAGTTTATGGTCCTAGAGCTTGGACCGTGGGAGCCCTGAAGGATGTCGTATTGCAGATTTGTTCCTCTGATATGCAAAGGTGAACTGAGGGGTAGCGCCAAGATTGTTGAGATTCCACCTGGACATGATGGGGTGGAACATAATGTGAATCATGTAACCAACATTCAAGGTCGGTAGGGGATGGCGTGACAACAGAGGATTACTACTGACCATGTTCACAACACAGCATCCTATCGCATTAGCCTTAAATGGGGACAAACAAATGTGCATCGACCGCTGACCATGTTCGCAACATGGGATTTGTATCAATTTTTTGTCTAAAACCCTCAGGGGCGTTGGCCCGTAATGGTAGGAGAGCACTTGGGCATTGTATCCAGGCCATTTTTGGGGGTCCCTCTGGGTGTTAAAGATGAAGGAAGCCCAAATGAAGGGGAACACGAAGCTTGAATAGTAAAAGGAACTTGACCAAGTCGAATCTGACACTCTTGTTCCTAGACTAGAGTACTCTTAACACATGGGTGAATCACTTCAAGGAGTCAAGGGACTCAACTTGAAGGCGATCGAGAGATGGCGGAATCCCGAGAAAGGGTCATAGTTCCAAAAACCCTGTATAAATCCTATATCCCCCCCTTAGAGAGGGACAGGCCGAGGGTCCTAGGTGATCAGGAGATCAGGGGATCTCTAATAAGTGGGGTTGGGCCTGAAGTCTAGACATTTGGGTGGTCCTATGTATCCCGTAAGGATGGGAATCAAGCCATACGTAGTTCTTGAAGGTGCCTTTTAATGTCATGAAGGATAGTAAATAAGAGGGATAATTCTTAGAACTTGGTGTGCGTGGTGTGGCTATTGAAAACCCAATGTGAATGAGGACCTGATCCCACATCACACCACGCAGTCCCGTAGTCAGGGTCCCGAAGGCAGGACAGAAGAGAAAAATTAGCTGAACTCGAGATGGACCCAAAGACAATAGGTCTGGGCATTTCTATGTATCCCGTGAGGATGGGAATCGATCCAGACATAGTTCTTAGGAGATCTTAGTTTATGGTCTTAGAGCTCGGACCGTGGGTGGATGACAACTTTCCAAGTGAGCGCAGACCCCAACCCGATCCCTAATCCCACGTGATTTAAACTCTGTGTGAGAAACAAGGGGGGAATATCCCTATTGCAATACCCGAAACATCCATCAAGGGGAAGTCGTTGAATAACCCTGAAGGACACCTCTAACACGGCTTTGTTCCCCTAACGTGTAGATGTGCACTGAGGAATAGTACCAAGAGTTTCGAAACTCTACTTGGACCTGATGAGGATGGAGATGGATGTGAATCGTGTAACCGGTATTTTGGGCTTAATGGGGTTGGCATGGCGATGGAGGATAACCGTTAACCGTGGCAGAAAAACAGTCTCCATATCGTGTTAGCCTGAGGTGGGAACAACAAATGAGCATCAACTGCTGACCATATTCGCAACGTGGGATTTTTATCGATTTTTTGTCTGAAACCCTCGGGGGCGTTGGCCTGTAACAGTAGGAGATCCCTTGGGTGTTGTATCCATCTTGTTCTTGGGGGTCCCTCTGGGTGTGAAAGGTGATGAAAGCCCTGATGAAGGGAGACGCGAAGCCTGAAAAGCGAGTTCGAACGTGTCTGAGTAGAATCCGACATTCCAGGTAACCTAAACAAGAGTACCCTTAGGCACATTGGTGAACTGCTGAAAAGGGTCGGCAAAGTGGCTCGGGAAGGGTAGGCCAAGGGGCCAAGGTGGGATAGAGATTTTTGGAAGATGGGGCTGGACTCGAAGATTAGACATTTGGGTGGTCCTACGTATCCCATGAGGATGGGAATCAAGCCACACGTAGTTCTAGAAGATACCTTGGGTGAAGAATACCCTAACGAGGATGTGTACGATGTGGCGGTTAGCCTGGCGTGAATGGGGATGTAATCCCGCACCACACCGCACATTCTTGTAGGGAAGAACCTGGGCCAGGGGCCCCGAAAAGGCCAAGGGGCCTAATAGTTGGGTTCTGGTCAGGAAGGTCTGGCCTACTCGTAGTTTAACATCTTGCAGTGAGGACGATGGTCGGGGAATAGGAGTCCCTGGACGGAGGAGGCATATGGTACGATGGACAAACCGATGTGAATGTGGACATAATCCCTCACCACACCATACACTCTAGGTAAGAAATTGGGCTAGGGATCGAAGAGGCCAAAAGGCCTGAGGATGGGCCTTGGTGAGGGAGGCCTGAGGCTAGGCCTTGGTCAGAACGGCCTGACTAACTTGCAGTTTAATGTCTTGCAGCAAGGATGGGGTCCGTGGGCCCGGAAAGGCCAAGGGGCCTGAGGCTGGTCCTCGGTGAGGGAGTGTGTACGGCATGTCAAGAAACCCGACATGAATGAGGACGTAATCCTACATCACGCCGCACATCCCTTATAGGAGAATCGAGGTTGTGGGCCTGACCTTTGGCACTACCTAGAGGGAAGTTTGTCGCTTCAGGATGGGGAAGAATGAATCATTGCACTCGATGTTTGGGACATCTTGGGGTGGACCCGAAGATCTGGGGAATTGTTGACCATGTTCGAAACACATCATCCTTATGGTGACCTGACATGGGAGAAACAAATGATCTTTGACCGCTGGCCACATTTGAATCATGAGACTTGTATCGGCTTTTTGCTCAACATCCTCGAGGGCGTTGGCCCGAAGTGGTAAGAGGGCCCTTAGGCCAAACATCTATACCATTCAGGGGGCCTTCTGGATGAGGAAAGTTATAGAATCTCGGTCAAGGAGTGGGTGAAGCATAATTGTACCCTTCTACGAGAGATATGAACATCTCCAAGGGAGGGGATGTACAGCTGGGTCGAGGCTTGCTCGACATGAGTTGGGGCAGAAGTGTGCACCCTGCCATATGTCTTAACCCGAGGGGAAGATTTTGGCTTTTGGGCTGGTCCAATAGACGAAATGTCCGGGTGTTCCTACGTATCCCATGAGGATGAGAATCAAGACATACGTAGTTCTTGAAGGCCATGCGGTTTAACGTCGTGCGGTAAAGACATGGGAGGATAGAAGAACGGGAGTGAGCACATGGTGCGACCGTTATAATCCTCATATGAGTGGGGCTAGGAAGCCTACTCCTCATCATGCAAGGATCCTCTGAGGAAACTATACCCAGGGGGGACAGTCAAAGAAGAGAGCTCTGGGCTGGGCTCAAGACGAGACGTCTGAGCATTCCTACGAATCCTATTAGGATGGGAATCAAGCCATATTTATTTTTTGAAGCACAGTTTAACATTGTTCCGGACGAAAGATGTGTCTCATCTGGGGGCATGTGTGGTACGGCAGGTAACCCGATGTGAATGAGGACGTAATCCCACACCACACTGTACGATCCCATAAGAGAGCATGAGTCGACAAAGGCCAAGGGGCCAGAGGATGAGCCTTGGTCAGGAAGGCCTGACTGGCTTGCAGTTTAATGTCTTACAGTAAGGATGGGGGAGATCTTAGTTTAAGGTCATAGAGCACAGACCATTTTGCAGTTTATCGTCTTACAGGACGATATCGCAGTTTTAATGTCATGCAGGATGGTGGTGCAGTTTAGGGTCATGTAGGACCGTACAGTTTAAGGTCATTCAGGACCAAGGGGCTCAAGCAAAGTACTGCTTCAGGAACTTGTAATTGGTGGTAGGAGTTATGCGCTCACCATCCGTGGTCACCAAGGAATATGCTCCGTTGGGGTAATCCTTATTGATGATGTAAGTTCCTTCCCATTTGGGCTCAAGCTTGGGCGGTTTCCTACTGGGAATCATTGGAGCTCGAAGGGCCAACACTAGGTCACCTTGTAGAAAAGAGAGAAGGAGAACCTTCTGGTCGAAGGCTCTAGATATCTCATTCTGATTTCTTTCCAAATTATGCAGGGCACGAAGCCTGTTCTCGTCCAGTGCTTCCAATTTAGCTAGACGGATTTCGGCCACCTTATCTGGTGCCTGCTGGTCATAGATTGTAGTTTGTAACGATGGATACTAGATCTCAATGGGAAGGATGGCCTCAGCCCCATAAACCAGGGAATATGGGGTCACCTGGGTGGAATTGCGAGTCGTCATCCGATAAGACCATAGGGCATTGGGGAGCTTGTCCGGCCAACGTTTCTTGTTCTAACCAACCATTTTCTGCAGAAGGTTAGAGAGGGTTTTTTTTAATTCCTCGATCTATCCATTTGCCTTCGCATGATAGCGAGAGGTATGGTTTGAATGGATATTGTACTTGGCATACAATTTCTTCAGCTCAAATGCTCGAAAGTTGGTGCTGTTATCGGTGAGGATATTGTGAGGGACTCTAAACCGGTGGATTATATTAGAGATCACGAAGTCAACGATGGAGCGGGCCTTGACCTCTTTGAGTGGAACTTCCTCTGCCCACTTAGAGAAGAAATTTGTAGCATTTAGGATGAACCTACATTGGAGAGCTTTCTCCGGTGGATATGGTCCCACGACATCAACTCCCCACACCGCAAATGGCCAGGAATACATGGTGGAGTGGAGAGGCTCTGGAGGCCGATGGAGGAAGTTAGTGTGAACTTGGCACATGTGGCATATCTTGGCGAACTCGATGAAATCATGGATCATAGAGGGCCAGAAGTACCCCAACCTCCGGATCTGATGGGATAGCTTGGGCCCAGCATGGTGGGCACCGCAGGAACTGGCATGAACCTCTTGCATGACCTGAGAAATATCGACTCCTTGAATGAAACAGAGGATAACACCATCGAAGCTCCACTTATATAGGATCTGTTCAATACTGGGACCACTCTGGAGGGAAAATTTCAGTGTGCGGCGTCGGATTCTCTCGCGCTCGGCCCGATCGTCTGGGAGGAAAGCATTTTGGAGATACTTGAAAAAAGGTGCTCTCCAGTCGGGAGTGGCCTCAACCATTGTGTCTGACGAACCTGGGACCCCTGACGTAGAAGGTCCCGCAGTAAGATGACTCACCCGCAGGCCGTCTTTGTCCTCTGGGGTGACAGGGGCAATGACTCTCCGGTGTGCCACATGTATGATCAAATCATCTTTCTCGGGTTCTGCGAGCGACGCAGCTAAGCTAGCCAAAGCGTCTGCTCGACCGTTCTGTCACCGAGGGACATGGGTAACCTCTAGTCGAGAATGAAATTGGGTCATTAGATGGAGGGTGCACTCCAGCAATGACACAAGCTCCGGATTCTTGACGACATAGTCTACATTGACCTGCTTGATGACCAGTTAGAAATCCCCTTTCACATGTAGATGGGGCACATCGATCTCAAGGGTCTGCTCGAGACCAGTGATGAGAGCCTAGTACTCTACCTCATTGTTGGTGCAGCCTTCTGACAACAGGAATGAGTATGGCAGGATGGCTTGCGCCAGGGTGATGAAGACGATACCCAAACCCACCCTGTTGAGCTTAGGATTGTTGAGCCTCCTACCGGTGGGGCTCTGGGAGGCACTGTCTAAGTGCATTTTCCAACACGAGACGACATGATCAACTGAGAGGATCGCCTCATCAGAAAAATCCAGATCCAAGGATTGATCCATGGAGGTTGGATGAGCAGCTAAGAATTCTACCAATGATTGTCCCTTGATGGACTTCGGAGGCACGAACCTGATGTCAAACTGCTGGAGGATCACCACCCACCGTGCTAGACAGATAGTTAACATAGGGTGGTTCAGGATGTACTTTAGTGGGTTTACCCGAGAGACCAACTGTACTTCATGGTGTTGTAGGTAATGCCGCAACTTCTGTATGGAGAACACGAGCGCAAGGCAGCTCTTTTCGATAGGTGAGTATCTGATATCCGTATCGAGGAGCATGCATCTGAGATAGTAGAGGTTGTTCTCTATCCCCTCATTGTTCTTCTAGGCAATAAACGCGCCAAGGGACCGTTCCAGGGTGGTCACGTAAAGGACCAGCGGCTTTCTAAAGATGGGTGGCATCAAGATCAGAGGTTGGAGCAGATAGTTCTTGATTTCCTCGAAGGTGGTCCAATACTCTTTATCCCATTCATAGGCGGTGCCTTTCTTCATGAGCCGGGAAAAGGGCTTACACTTGCCAGCCAGATTCGCAATGAATCAGCGTATATAGGCTAAGTGGACTTGGAGACCTCGAAGCTCCCGAATATTGCTTAGGGGAGGCATCTGGCTGATGGAATTGATCTTATTTGGGTCGATCTCAATGACCCGGTATCTAACAAAAAAGCCAAGAAACTTCCCAAAGGTGACCTCGAAGGCGCACTTTAATGGGTTCATCTTCAGGTGGTGGGAACGGAGGAAGCCAAAAACTTTCTCAAGGTCCTTGAGATAGTCCTGGAGTTGGCAAGATTTGACCACTAGATCATCCACGTAGATTTCCACTAGTATCCCGAGAATCGGCTTGAATATACGATGCATGGACCACTGATAGGTGGCAGTTGCATTTTTTAGGCCGAAGGGAATAACCTGGTAACAAAAAGTACCTTGGGGAGCCCTGAAGGTAGTGGACTCCTCATCCTCAGGGGACATCTAGATCTAGTTGTACCCAAAATACCCATCCATGAAGGAGAGAGCTTGGAACCCGGTCATGGCATCAATCAACAACTCTGTCACTAGGAGGGGAAAATCATCCTTCGGGCAGTGGAGATTGAGATAACAGAAGTCGATACAGACTCTGATCTGTCCATTCTTCTTCCTAACTGGCACAATGTTGGCAATCCATCTAGGGTACTGGACTTCCTTGATGAAGTTGTCTTTGATAAGCTTGTCAACTTCGGCCTCAAACACTGCACCATGAGAAGGGTGCATCTTTCTAAGAGGCTGCTTAAACCCGCGATGGTTTGTCGGGAGACCAAGGCGGTGAACGGCTACCTGGGGATCTAGTCCTAGAATCTCTTCATAACTCCAGGAAAACACATCACGGTGTTGTTTGAGAAAGTCCACGTACTATTGCTCCTCCTTGAGGGGCATGGATGCACTGATCAATGTGGGTCTCGGGTCTGCCTCGCTACCAAGGTTCACCTGTACCAGTTCATAAACCATGGTAGATACGCCTTCTTCAAAGGTGGGGGGAGCATCCTCCAGATCCTCCTCTTCACCCGTGGAGAGATTTCCCGCAGGGGGAGCTGCTTCTGAGTTATCAAACCCTGATGGGCAGTTGGTGCCGGCCTGGGCAGCAGTGGTCATCATATCAGTAGACCCATGCACCACTGAGACCATAACGATGAAGGCAATTGATCCTATCCCATATGGCCTTCAGTCCAACGGGCCACGTTTGAGGACATAAAAGCAGTAGTGGTGCGTCGTCCTAAGCTGGTTGATTCCATCCTGGCGGAAGAGACACGTATGACGTACCGTTGTTTCCATAAGCCTGACATTCCGATACCGCATAGGGGTAGGAGGTTTCGGGATCACTTGAGCCTAGTTTGTGTAGGAGTACGAGGTGATTTTCCACCATCTCTTGGACAAGGTAACATGCCTTCCTATTGTACCTGAAACAACAAAACACTACCCCATGTCGGGGGTTGTGGCCTCCAACCAATGGATCGGGAAGATGTAGGCATCATCCAGCCTGCCCAGGGATCACTTGTGACTGGGGAGGGTTCATCCTCACTTGTTAGGATTTGATTATACTTTCTCTTGTAATAGTCGGAATCCAGATAGAGGATTTCACAAGAGGTGAAAGGAGACTCATCTCCTTAGAGAACGCCTACTCGACCATTGAGGGAGTACTTGAGGCATTGGTGATACGACGAAGGGACCACTGCATACAGATGGAGCCATGGTCTGCCCATTAATGTGTTGTATGCGGTGTCCTGGGAGACAACCATGAACTCGGTATTGGAAATTAGGCCATCAAACTGGGTCTTAAAGTGGATCTTTCCGACTAGGGATTGTCCGGTCCTGTCGTATCCCTGTATTCTGAGGTTGGAGGTAGTTAAATCATCCTCAGACAAACCCAGCTTTCGCAATGTCTGATTCGGGATTAGGTTAATCCCAGAACCCGTGTCAACAAGACATCGGTGGACTTCCACGCCATTGAACTAGTCAGTGACGTATAGTGGGCGAATATTCCCATGAATGGGAGTGTCTCTGTCTTAATCAGAGAATGAGATAACTACCTGGCATTCGGCATTCTCAATTGCCTCAGCATTGGAGGCTTCTACAGATGCTACCTCCATATCAAACTGGAGGGGGCTCCTTAGGGCCTCGGCAAGTGCTTTACGCATTTCAGACGACAGGAGAAGAGCCTCATGGATAGAAAGCCCTGCTGGAATACTGGCCAGGTGCTTCAGAACATCATACTTCCATGCCAAACGCGAACCTCTTCTTACAGGATGTCGTTCTGCAGTTGGAGGAATAGCGGGCCCTGCCGGCTAGACTGATGGTTGGCTGGTACTGGGTACATCCTGATGCCCACTAGTTGATTCTTGAAGAGTAGCTGACGGATGAGGATCAGACAACTGAGATTGGCCTGTAGTCGGGCAATACTAATCGCGGTATAAACGAGGCATCTCTTCCTGATCTATTAGCAAAAACGGCAGTGGAGGTAGATCTGAGGGAACCAGATGAGGTTGTGTGTGCTAAGCTCTACGATGATCTTGTTGTCTGGTTTCAGTAGTGTGCACGGCTCGACTGAAAGCGCCCGCGGACGTGCCATGACGACCCACGTGGTATCGGTTCCGCTGACGTTGACGTTGGTTGGGGACATTGGGTAAGTTCTCCTGGTGTTCCACCTCGTCGGGAGTCATATAGGGATTTACCAGCTCCATGGTATTAACTGAAGCGTACCCCTGGCTATCGCCTGACAAATCATTAACCACTGGGAGTATTCTAGGAGTAATCCCCATTTCATGGGGCATAAAGTCGCCAAGAGTACGGGATGGCGACAGCAGTGGTGGAGCGCGTTGTTTCTTCTTGCGTCGTCACTGCTTGCCCTTTTGGGAAGAGGTCAGATGTGATGATGACGTAGAGGTACTGGTCGCATCTTTTGAAGGTTATGGCTGATTCAGGCATGCCCAAATGATGCCATGGGAATGGGTGACAGTTTTACGAGCTATCCAGTCATCGTACTTCTGGGACCCATGGCTGGGAACCTGCTGCCACTCGCCTTCACTATCGTTACCGATTTCTGACCCTACGAAGACACCCACCACTTGTATCGGGGCCGGGCCCAACCTGACTATGTTGTTGTCGACCTGGTCTTGAAGCCAGTCTTTAAACACATAGCACTGCTTGAGGGTGTGCCCTAGAATCCGATGATAGGGGAAGTAGTTGGGGAGATTGGTGAGATTCACCTCTACCAGCCTTCTACACTCGGGTAAGTGAACAATCCCTTTCTTTAAAGCACTTCGGAAGTAGCCAGGGAACTGATTATCATTGAACGAGTAAGTATGGTCCCTTATTTTCAGATAGAGGGCCCTGGGAGCCTAGCCCTAATGAGGGGCCGGAGGGGCCTGCCGAGTAGGTGAAGCCTGATTGTCCCACCTAGGTGGTGGTGGTGCATTGCACAGGGGAACCTGTCGGTTCTGAGGCAGTTTCTGCTGGGCAAGAGCCTGCGCTTGAGGTGGAGGGCCTCTGCGGGGTTATGGGGCCAGTGCCACTGGTAGTAATTCTAGCTGCCTGGGGGCTTCTATTTGGGCCACCGTGGTAGGTTTATCTCTGGCAGCCGTCCTAGCTGGGATCACAGGGGGCAGCAAATGTGTCTGACTAGCCTGCTACAGAGCTTCCTCGAGGCGCTGTGTAACGACCCAAAATTTCATTAATGGAAAATCCCTCTTGATCCAGTTAAATGTTTCTCTATGAAAAATGTTTTTATAAGATATCAACTTTTTTTAGTTTTACTTTAAGATTTGTGACCGTTACTTTTATAGCCGTTGAACAGTGATCATCTGGGTAGTTTAAATATAAGGCTTTAACGAACCAATTTTCTACTCAGACAAAGGAAGCGATGGCCTCATCCAGTAGAATTGCCCCTTACGAAGCCCATTTGTCGGAGCTCGGAAAAGAGGTGGCGTCTTTGGGCTTTGCCCTTGACCAAGCCCAAGCTGAGCTTCATCAAGTCAAGCTCGAACGTGATCATCTACGGGAAAAATGGAAGTTGATAGAGATTACCACTCGAGCGATGTTATCCGAGCAACCCCAAGAGTCTGTCACCATCGCACACCTTACCCTTGGGTCTTATGCGGCTATTTTAAGGGGTTATGTAACAAATAAGTAGCACCATGTTCATGTACATTATTTTTTTATATAATAGTGAATATAATTTCTAGTCATTTTTGATGCATTGTAATTAGTTTTTAAAGTACAAATGGTGTTTTTAGTTATTATTTAATTAAGAATTATATTTTATTAAATTAAAGGATTTTTGAATTAAATAATATTTTAATAAAATATTATTATTAATATTAAATTAATTTTTATTAAATATAAATGATCTTATAATTTTACGAATGCAATTAAAATTTTTATTAAGGTTTGAAAGCCATTTCTCTCAAAACCAATGAATTTTTTATAAATGTCGGTTTTTATTTTAAAAGTGAAAATTCACATATTTAGAAAATTATTTAGATAAAATAAATATTATTTTTGGAATCAGGACGTCGAAATTATCCAACGGTGATTTTTTCATAATTTTCTGAGACAGTCAAATTTTTGGGTAAAAATTAAATACCATTTAAATATATAATGTGTTTTATGACATCATAATGACCCAATGGTGATGTAATAAAATACCATAATCCTTATGTTCGGCCAATATATGTTTTATCATTAAAATAATGAGGTTTTGGGTTTGTTTTACTCACTTTTCAAAGCATTAATGGATCCCTCAAGACTTATTCAACACTTTGCCTTTTTAAATTAATTTCCATGGGAGTGTGACTCACCTCCACATAAGCAACCCTAATTTTTTAAAAAGTTAGGACCTTGGACTTGTAAAATATTGTTTTCCTCTTTCCTTTTCCAGAAACCATGGGCAAATACCATGGGATTGTTTGTGGTTTGGATTATTTTAATATAAGGGGTCCCAAACCTAAATAATAAAGAATTCTCTCACCTTTCCTATATAAACCCACCCAAGCTCCCACTTCCTCCTCACTCAAAGCCCTTGAAGTTCGTCCAACCTCTGCCCTACTCTCTCTAGAATCCTCTCAAGGTGCCCCAAGATCCCAAGAAGCCTCTCACAAGCCTCTCTCTAGCCTTTGGAAGCACACTTCCAAGTAAGGGTTTTTTCTTCCTTTCTCATTTTTGTCAATTTTCTTTAAGTTGTATTGCCCTTTTTATTTCAATTATGAATGGTGGGGTATGGTTTCTCACCTCCCCCATACTGCCCTCTTATTGTTTGAATGATGGGAGAACCCTTTCTCTCTCATTAAATGCCTCCCATGTACACCCGTTACTATGCCGAAATTTCGAAAGGAACTTCTCTCTCTTCTTTTACATTCAAGCAATACTTTTGTATCATGAATCTAAATTCCATTTCGATTGTTGGGACATGTATATATATGACCTCCTTACTGTCCATTACATGTAAATATGATGAGGAACCCCTTTCTCTCTCATTAACTTTTTTTATGAATTCTTATGTCACGCCGTTATGCTGCCAAAATCGCACCGATTTTCTAAGCCAATGTCTTTGTGTAGTGAATACCATGCCCATTTCTCCATCAAGGGTATTCAACTTTATGCACATTTACATATTGATTGTAAAGTTTCATGTATGAATTCCACATTCCTTTATCGTGGAAGAAATGATTATGTTTTATGAATCCATGTTTTATGATCCATGTGGCACACTTATGCATGAAATGAAATGTTTAAGAAGGGTGCGCCCTTTATAGCGCTCCAATGCATTGGGTAAAGTATAGTATCATGATACGTCATGTGCAATGAGTGTTGACTCATGCTAATTCAAGTGCAACGAGGGTTTACTCGTGCTTCAAGTGCAATGAGGGTTTACTCATGCTCCATGTGCAATGAGCCTTGGCTCATGCTAATTCAATGTTAAGTGTTGTTGCCACATTTCCATGTTATGATCATCATGCTTTATCATGCCTTTATGTTCATGTTTCTATTATGCTCTATTGATATGCCTATTGCCTAACATGTATTTCACTCCTCATGTTATTCATTGTTTACTCCCTTACTGGGCTTTATAGCTCACCCTTTTCTTATGCATGTCCTCAGGTTATCCCATGCAATGCTAAGTACGAAGGAATGTAGTGGTCATGTAAAGGAAGTTTTCAATAAAGATGTTTTATTTTCAAGTTTAAAGTTATTATGTAATGATCCTAAGCCCCAAAGACACTAAACCTCTCGATCTTCTTTGTTGTATCAAGTGAACTTTTATGTAATAAAGCATGCTTAAGTTGTAATAAAAAGCAGGGTTGTCATAGTTGGTATCAGAGGATAGGTTTAGTTATTTTTGGGATTAGGAAACCCTAGTAAAGCCTTAGATACAAGACTAAGCATAATAAAAACATCCCTAAGTTTTGGTAAATACTAAGTAAGTGGTTTATCAAACAAATACATCCCTGTCTGGATACGAGCAGGTAGAGGCGGCTCTGGCACAGATGTATCCTAGGGGTAAAACCCGAAAACACCGCTTTGAGCTAGACTCGAACGGGAACTGGTGCACGACAACGGGCCTTGCTACACTCTTGGTTACAACACTCCCGGCGGATATGTTTTGATAAATTCACAATCTTAGTATGAACCCTTATTAAGGGAAAAATGCCCCTAAGAATATATGTTAGAAGGAAGATCATGAAAAGCCTGGATTAAATCCTATAGACTCATGAGTTAAAGAGATTAAAGTTTATTTATAAGTCATCAAATTTTGTCTTTGGATTACCCCTTATGTGTTACCCCTAACTTTCCTTTTATTCCAGCCAATGGCCGGTAATAGGAGAACTCGGGCTAACAACCGTTGTGAAGATCAGTGTGATGATTGTACTTATGAGATGCCCAATCCAATGGGAGCGGGAATCGCGAACTTTGTCACGCTTCTCTCTCATCTAACTCAAGTTTTGAATAGAAACAATGGTCAAGAGGAACGTTCAACCCCCCCTAAAAAAGAACAAGTCGCTATTGAAAACTTCATGAGACAAAGGCCTCCTACTTTTAGTGGATCATCCGATCCCACGATTGCCGAACAATGGATCAACTCCATTGAAAAGATATTCTCCATCCTCCAATGCTCTGAAAAAGAAAAGTTTCTCCTGGAGGCTTATCGTATGGAGGGTGAAGCTGATCAATGGTGGACATTGATCAAAAATACGAAGCCTGAGGAGGAGATCGAGGCTTTGGAATGGAAGGTATTCCGGAAGATGTTTTTCGATAAATATTTTCCACGCACCCTCCGTCTTAAGATGGAAAGGGACTTCCTTTCCCTCAAAAAGAAAGATGAAGAATATGTGGGAGTGTACGAGGAAAACTTCAAAAGGCTTGCACGATACGCTTTCGGCTTTGTCGTTACCCCCGAATGCAAGGTTGACCGCTTCTTTGGTAGGCTGAAGCCTAGCTTGCGGAAAGAATTAGCGATCCGTGACTTTGACAGCTATGAGGAAATTGTCTGATGTGCCCTTAAGGTTGAAATGGAGATCGGAGAATCACAGGGGTATCATGGGGACAAGAAGCGGAAGGTGGACTTCAATGCTGGTGGTCCGATGGATAAATCCAACGGCGCTAAGAAATTCCAGCACCCCACTTGCCAAAAGTGTGGAAAGAAGCACCCTGGAAATTGCCTTAGGGGGACAAGAAAATGATTCAAGTGTGGAAGAGAAGGGCACCTAGCTGTTAACTGTCAGCAAGAAGGACCCGCGGCTGCGACAGAGGAGAGGAACGCTCCGTTCGAACCTCAACGCGTTGTTCAATGCTTCAAATGCAAAGAACCGGGTCATTTTGCGAATCAGTGCCCTAATCCAAGGGTTATCGGCGGCAATCAACAACCTCCAAGACAGCAAGGAAGAGCTTTTGCCATCACTTCTGCCGAAGTGAACCCCGACAACGAAGTGGTGACAGGTACGCTAGTTATTCATTCAAGAATAGCGAACGTACTTTTTGATTCAGGTTCTACGCATTATTTTATATCTCAAAAGTTTAGTAGAACAATCCCTGCACCACCACAAATCATGGAAGTAAAGATGTCGGTGAGTACGAAAAATGGGGCAATCATTGCATCCCATGAGTATAAGTCCTCCCCTGTTATAATATGTGGATTGAATTTCCCGGCGAACCTCGTCATACTCCCTTTGGTGGAATTTGATGCAATTCTTGGCATGGATTGGCTTTCCTTATATAGAGCCAACATAAATTGTCGGGAGAGGGAAATCACACTCCATATGGAGAATCGACCCCCGATTATTTACAAGTGTCAGGAGGAAGATGAATCTCCTTTAGCTCCATCATCTCAAGCATGGATATTACTGCCTTATGAGCACGCATATCTGGCTCAGATGATTAAGTCCAAGGAAGAAACCACCCTTGAAGAAATGCCTATTGTGAGGGAATTCGCTGAAGTATTTCCCGAGGAACTTCCTAGTCTTCCTCCAAGAAGAGATGTTGAGTTCTCAATTGAACTTATACCTTGGGCACTACCAATATCCAAGACTCCATATAGAATGGCTGTTGTTGAGCTTGAAGAGCTAAAGAAACAACTACAGGAGAATCTGGATAAAGGGTTTATACGCCCAAGTGCATCACCATGGGGTGCACTAGTCCTCTTCGTCAAGAAGAAGGATGGGTCAATGCGGCTTTGCATCGATTATCGTGAACTTAACAAAATCACGATAAAGAACAAGTATCCTCTCCCAAGAATCGATGACTTGTTTGATCAGCTGTGTGGAGAAAAATACTTCTCCAAGGTCGACTTGCGGTCGGGATATTATCAAGTAAGTGTGAAGAAGGAAGATATCCCCAAGACTGCTTTTCGTACAAGGTATGGGCACTATGAATTCATAGTAATGCCTTTCGGACTCACCAATGCTCCAACAATATTCATGGACTTGATGAATAGAGTCTTTAGAGATTACCTAGACAAATTTGTGGTAGTCTTTATAGATGATATTCTAATATACTCCAAAACCAAGGAGGACCATGAGGAGCATTTAAAAACTGTACTAGAGACTTTGCGCAAGGAGAAGCTCTATGCAAAGTACAGAAAGTGTGAGTTTTGGTTGAAGGAAGTATCATTCTTGGGCCATATCATCACAAGAAATGGGATATCTGTGGACCCCTCCAAAACAGATGCAATTGAGGGATGGCCGAGGCCAACATCGGTAACTGATATCCGTAGCTTCTTGGGGTTAGCTGGATATTATCGACGATTTGTGAGAAATTTCTCACGATTGTCCAACCCTCTTACCAAGCTAACTCGAAAGGGAGTAAAGTTTTCTTGGAGTGATGAATGCGAAGAAAGCTTCAAAGAGTTGAAAAGGAGGCTTATCACTGCACCCGTGCTCACTTTACCCACAAGTGGGGAGCTTTTTGTGGTATTCAGTGATGCTTCGAAGAAGGTCTTAGGATGTGTGCTGATGCAGAATGATAAAGTGATATCCTATGCCTCAAGGCATTTGAAAATCCATGAGCGAAACTATCTAACGCATGATCTGGAGTTGGCGGCGGAGATCTTTGCCTTGAAAATCTGGCGGCATTATCTCTATGGAGAGAAATGTGAGATATATACTGACCACAAGAGTATTAAATATATATTCACACAGAAAGAGATTAATATGCACCAGAGAAGATGGATAGATCTCATCAAGGATTAGGACTGTTCAATACATTACCACCCTGGGAAGGCGAACAAGGTGGCGGATGCCCTAAGTAGAAAGGATCCAGCAATTCTATCAATGATGAGAATTGAGAAGGATCCAATCTTCTTAGACTTGATGAAGATGGACATGGGAATCATAAAGAAGGGAACATCATAAATCCTTTCACAAATGATTGCTCAACCATCTCTTTTGGAAAGGTTAAAGGATGCTCAAAAGGATGATGTAGGAATCCAAGAAAAAGTGGAAGCTATCAAAAATGGAAAATCCTCAGAGTTTAATGTTAATGAAGAAGGAATTGTGCGGTTTGGGAAAAGACTATGTGTTCCATCAAGTTCGGAGCTGAAGAAGGAACTTTTGGATGATGCACATAGTTCAAATTTCTCTATTCACTAAGGGAGCACAAAGATGTATCGAGATCTCCGAGAAAACTTTTTGTGGGATAATATGAAGAAGGAGATCGCTGAATATACATCAATGTTCCTGGTGTGTCAGCAAGTGAAGGCAGAGAGGCAGAAGTCTAAGGGGATGATGCAACCATTGCCCATACTAGAATGGAAATGGGAGAACATCACCATGGACTTCGTCACTGGACTTCCAAGGACATCCAAAGGCAACAATGCAATCTGGGTTGTTGTGGATCGTCTTACAAAGACTGCACACTTCATTGCTGTTCGAGAGGATTTCTCTTTGGATCAACTGGCACGGATATATATCAGGGAAGTGGTATGGTTGCATGGAGTACCACTATATATTGTGTCTGACCGAGATCCAAGATTTACCTCTATGTTTTGGAAGAGTCCTCAACATGCTCTGAATACTGAACTGAACTTCAGTACGGCCTATCATCCTCAAACTGATGGCCAATCCGAGTGGACTATCCAAACACTTGAGGATATGTTGAGAGCGTGCTCAATGGACTTTAAAGGAGGATGGGATCAACATCTTACTCTAGTTGAGTTCTCTTATAATAATAGTTTCCACTCGAGCATCCAAATGGCACCATATGAAGCCCTGTATGGGAAAAGGTGTAGAACACCGACATGTTGGGATGAGGTCGGTGAACGTAAGCTTCTTGGACCAGAAATGGTCGAAGAAATGGTGGAGAAGGTGAAAACCATTCAGCAGCATATCAAGGCAGCCCAGATTCGACAGAAGAGTTATGCAGATAATCGTCGATGAGACCTTGAGTTTAAAGTCGGAGACATGGTGTTTTTATGCATATCTCCGTGGAAGAAGGTCATGAGGTTTGGAAAGAAAGGGAAGTTAAGTCCAAGGTACATCGGCCCCTTCGAGATTCTTGATCGTGTTGGGGCTGTGGCCTATCGACTAGCACTTCCACCTACTATGGCCAAGGTTCATGATGTCTTCCATGTATCCCTCTTAAGGAAGTACATACCAGACCCTTCACATGTACTCTCTTCCGAGGTGGTACAATTAGAAGACGATCTTTCTTATGAGGAGCAACCAGTGAAGATCTTAGATCGTAGAGAAAAAGTTCTACGAAATAAGACAATGCCCCTCGTCAAGGTGTTGTGGAAAAACCACAAGTTTGAAGAAGCAACTTGGGAGTCGGAGGATATGATGAAGCTAAGTTACCCACATTTGTTTTAGTGTGGGAAAAGGAAAATTTCGAGGGTGAAATTTCTTAAGGGGGGAATGTTGTAACGACCCAAAATTTCATTAATGGAAAATCCCTCTTGATCCAGTTAAATGTTTCTCTATGAAAAATGTTTTTATAAGATATCAACTTTTTTTAGTTTTACTTTAAGATTTGTGACCGTTACTTTTATAGTCGTTGAACATTGATCATCTGGGTAGTTTAAATATAAGGCTTTAACGAACCAATTTTCTACTCAGACAAAGGAAGCGATGGCCTCATCCAGTAGAATTACCCCTTACGAAGCCCATTTGTCAGAGCTCGGAAAAGAGGTGGCATCTTTGGGCTTTTCCCTTGACCAAGCCCAAGCTGAGCTTCATCAAGTCAAGATCGAACGTGATCGTCTTCGGGAAAAATGGAAGTTGATAGAGATTACCACTCGAGCGATGTTATTCGAGCAACCCCAAGAGTCTGTCACCATCGCACACCTTACCCTTAGGTCTTATGCGGCTATTTTAAGGGGTTATGTAACAAATAAGTAGCACCATGTTCATGTACATTATTTTTTTATATAATAGTGAATATAATTTCTAGTCATTTTTGATGCATTGTAATTAGTTTTTAAAGTACAAATGGTGTTTTTAGTTATTATTTAATTAAGAATTATATTTTATTAAATTAAAGGATTTATGAATTAAATAATATTTTAATAAAATATTATTATTAATATTAAATTAATTTTTATTAAATATAAATGATCTTATAATTTTACGAATGCAATTAACATTTTTATTAAGGTTTGAAAGCCATTTCTCTCAAAACCCGTGAATTTTTTATAAATGTCGGTTTTTATTTTAAAAGTGAAAATTCACATATTTAGAAAATTATTTAGATAAAATAAATATTATTTTTGGAATAAGGACGTCGAAATTATCCAACGGTGATTTTTTCATAATTTTCTGAGACAGTCAAATTTTTGGGTAAAAATTAAATACCATTTAAATATATAATGTGTTTTATGACATCATAATGACCCAATGGTGATGTAATAAAATACCATAATCCTTATGTTCGGCCAATATATGTTTTATCATTAAAATAATGAGTTTTTGGGTTTGTTTGACTCACTTTTCAAAGCATTAATGGAGCCCTCAAGACTTATTCAACACTTTGCCTTTTTAAATTAATTTCCATGGGAGTGTGACTCACCTCCACATAAGAAACCCTAATTTTTTAATAAGTTCGGACCTTGGACTTGTAAAATATTTTTTTCCTCTTTCCTTTTCCAGAAACCATGGGCAAATACCATGGGATGGTTTGTGGTTTGGATTATTTTAATATAAGGGGTCCCAAACCTAAATAATAAAGAATTCTCTCACCTTTCCTATATAAACCCACCCAAGCTCCCACTTCCTCCTCACTCAAAGCCCTTGAAGTTCGTCCAACCTCTGCCCTACTCTCTCTAGAATCCTCTCAAGGTGCCCCAAGCTCCCAAGAAGCCTCTCACAAGCCTCTCTCTAGCCTTTGGAAGCACACTTCCAAGTAAGGGTTTTTTCTTCCTTTCTCATTTTTGTCAATTTTCTTTAAGTTGTATTGCCCTTTTTATTTCAATTATGAATGTTGGGGTATGGTTTCGCACCTCCCCCATACTGCCCTCTTATTGTTTGAATGATGGGAGAACCCTTTCTCTCTCATTAAATGCCTCCCATGTACACCCGTTACTATGCCGAAATTCCGAAAGGAACTTCTCTCTCTTCTTTTACATTCAAGCAATACTTTTGTATCATGAATCTAAATTCCATTTCGATTGTTGGGACATGTATATATATGACCTCCTTACTGTCCATTACATGTAAATATGATGAGGAACCCCTTTCTCTCTCATCAACTTTTTTTTATGAATTCTTATGTCACGCCGTTATGCTGCCAAAATCGCACCGATTTTCTAAGCCAATGTCTTTGTGTAGTGAATACCATGCCCATTTCTCCATCAAGGGTATTCACCTTTATTCACATTTACATATTGATTGTAAAGTTTCATGTATGAATTTCACATTCCTTTATCGTGGAAGAAATGATTATGTTTTATGAATCCATGTTTTATGATCCATGTGGCACACTTATGCATGAAATGAAATGTTTAAGAAGGGTGCGCCCTTTATAGCGTTCCAATGCATTGGGTAAAGTATAGTATCATGATACGTCATGTGCAATGAGTGTTGACTCATGCTAATTCAAGTGCAACGAGGGTTTACTCGTGCTTTAAGTGCAATGAGGGTTTACTCATGCTCCATGTGCAATGAGCCTTGGCTCATGCTAATTCAATGTTAAGTGTTGTTGCCACATTTCCATGTTATGATCATCATGCTTTATCATGCCTTTATGTTCATGTTTCTATTATGCTCTATTGATATGCCTATTGCATAACATGTATTTCACTCCTCATGTTATTCATTTTTTACTCCCTTACTGGGCTTTATATCTCACCCTTTTCTTATGCATGTCCTCAGGTTATCCCATGCAATGCTAAGTACGAAGGAATGTAGTGGTCATGTAAAGGAAGTTTTCAATAAAGATGTTGTATTTTCAAGTTTAAAGTTTTTATGTAATGATCCTAAGCCCCAAAGACACTAAACCTCCCGATCTTCTTTGTTGTATCAAGTGAAGTTTTATGTAATAAAGCATGCTTAAGTTGTAATAAAAAGCAGGGTTGTCATACGCTGAGCCTTATCTGAGAAATCTAGGAACCCTCCAGGGTAGTTCTGGGTGATCGGGGAAGGAACCAGTTCTATTTTAACATTCTCTACACACATCATCAGTAACTGCTCTTGAGTTAGTGTAATGTCGAGGGAATATGTAAGCCCATTCCACCGGGCAATGAAGTCTGTGACTCGCTCATCCGGCCTTTGTTTGCACTTAAAGAGGTCTGTGATGCTGGTCTTTCACGTGGTGGAGCTGAACTGGTATAATAACTGCCGGTGGAGATCCTCCTAGCCAATCACCGATCCGATAGGGAGATGGTTGTACCAGACGAATACAGGTCCCTCCATTGTCTGTACAAAACATCGGATCTTGGCGGCTCCCTGCTGTGTCGGGGTCCCCAACATGGGGCCACACCTGGAGGAAAAATGAGCCAAGTGCTGCGATGGGTCCCCATTCCCATTAAAGGGTAAGAAAGTGGGATTCCCAAAACCCGGGGGTGTGTGCATATCATCCACCCACGCGGGATATGGCTTTCCATCCGGTGGGACTGCCACCTGCCGTGTTTCCAATGCCTCGAGGCAGGTGATGAGTGCTGCCATAGGATCATCCGGGTGGGGTTCTCTGTCTTGACGAGGATCCCTAACTACGAGTTAGTTTCCAGGCTCTTTGACACGGTAAACGGCTTCAATGGCTCGTGGAGAGACTGGCGAGACGGCCCTTGGGGCGGCTCGGGGAACCCGGGCTGGATTCCTCGGATTGCCTCATCGTTCATGAGGGTTTGGCGAGACGTATCGTGCCCTCTTGCCATGTGTTCCAGATTCTTCCCTGTCTGCAGGAGTAGTATGATTAGGGTTTCCCAGAGGCATCTCTCCAGGGGGGAGTTGTTCCTTCCCCTGTTGTCCCGACTTAGGATCACCATATTCGGGTCGCCTCTCGATAGCACATTCGGCCAATAGTTCATCAACCAACCTCTTCTGCTCAGCAAGATGCTGGTGCAACGCGGCCTTCTTGGGGTCTTCGTCCATCTTCTGTACATAGGCGGACGGGTCGGAGTGCTTGACGGTTCTAACATGCTCTTTTCCCTTACTGGCATTTCGATTGAGTACCAGCAACTCGGTGGGCACAGGGAGGCCTAGAAGGTTCCTCTACTGACGATTAATCCTACCTGATGGGTCCAACAATGGTGGTACACCCTCAGGGGGTAAGTCTCCATCGAGAAACTTCAGCTCATCCTCTTTTTCCACTATGTCATCCATATGGACCGCAACCCTTCCTGGGGGCATGTCCTCAATGTCGCATAATGAATTGGGCTGTCGTTAGATAGGACTGAAGAGGAGGGTGGCATACTGTCCCCAGCCACGGACTTTCACATGGGGGGTAGCTTCCCTAATGATTTTTCGGAGTACCTTGAAACTCTGAACGCATTTTTGTTGGAGGGCGCTCTGGCGACCTAGTGACTCAGGGTGCCGGGCCACAGGGAGTGAAACCAAATCAACCAGACGACATTGATTGCCGATTTCCTTGAAGTGCACTTGGCTCCTAGGGTATAGTACTTGCTAATAGTGAATACGAAAGTGTGTTGCCCATAGGGTTTGACGGAAGCACTCAACCTCCCCCGGGGTGAGGGATTCCAGCACACAGAAGTTTGGCGTGGCCACCAGCCAGAAATTCTCCAGGAAGTGGTTTGTTATGAGAATTTTCTAGAAACTCTTGGGCTCGGATTCAGGGTCTAGCCCCATATTTCCCCACTCATCAACCAGGCATGGCTGAGGGACCGGTAGCGGTACTGAGGTGGACCACTGGGACAGTAAACTGGGCGGCAAAGAATACGGCTAACGAGCTGATTAGTCGCCAAATTCTGGGCCATCCTCCGAAGAGTGAGGTGACCAGACCACAATGTCATGATAGGATGGGCTGATAGACACAACCTCTGGAACATGAATTTCAGTTACCGGCGATGGGTCCTCTTGTCGCCCAACCACCATCATTCCCCAAAATAGCCTTCTGTGATTTTTGGTTGAGGTAGAGGGCGCTTCCAGTGACAATGGTGGTGATTGTACGGTCGGAACCTACGAGATTC
The DNA here is from genome assembly GCA_963277665.1 of Viscum album. NCBI lineage: Eukaryota > Viridiplantae > Streptophyta > Magnoliopsida > Santalales > Viscaceae > Viscum > Viscum album. The sequence goes on from OY728141.1 coordinate 1,070,038,729, forward strand.
CCACAATTTCCTCCTCCTGGATATATCTTTAAAGAGAAGAAGGAATCCGATGGACCTCGCATTCTAGAAGGATGAGGCTGACACGCCTTGTTCCCGCCCTGGTCCTTAATGCGGAGAAACGAGGGAGGGTTTCGATGCCGAGTCACATTCTGCTTCAGAATCTGAGAAGCGGGCCGGTTTGATATCTGTCCGGGCTTTCCCAGGATTCTTCTTATGGTGGCGACGACCCACCCTCCTGACCCTAGATGGATCTTCTAGACAAGTTTGGTTCCTGATATGTAGTCTTGGGGACGTGCTGACGTCGTGGCAGAGAAGACTTCCGCTTGAGACAACCGGGGTGCATGGAGGACCGGGGAAAATGTCGAAGGGAACATGGGGAGGACCTCCATGGACAACACCTGAGAGGGCGAAGCCTCTTTTGGAATCGGCAGGAGCATGGGGAGGACCTCCATGATTGGTGTGGGTGGAGTGAGGCCGACCTTCACCCCTTTGGTTGCCAGGGTGAGGGGGACCTTCGCCAGTTGAGGAAAGAATGTAGGGAGGATCTTCGCGTTGGGGAGGGACCGGACGGGCAATGCCTTCACATCGACGGTCGGGGGTAGGAGGAGGAATTCCATACCCAGTGTGATGGGCATGGGAAAGACTTACACGCCGAGTGTCACTGCCGCAGGGCAGGTCTTTTTTCGGGTTGGGGGTAGTATGGGGCATACCTCCATGATGCACTTCAGAGCGAGGAAGGCCCATTCTCTGTGGAGTGGTGGTACGGGGAGGACCTCCGTACGGGGTGACTCCACCGTGGGTTGGTTCAAGGCGATCACCACTCGGGCCTGCAACCCGGAGAGTTGACCCAGCCTGCTAGTGGGGCGGTTGGGGCCTCGACCCCGGTCGGGCGTAGGGGTGTTTCTGCTCAGTGCGTGTAGGGGCTTATTGATATACGTCGGTGGTGGCTCGAGCCACAGTAGTTTTCGACATCGACTCCCCTTGACGGGCACCCTCAGCTCGGGCCCAACGCTGGCGTCGGGTCAGGCGAGCTGGTGCAGGTGGTGCAGGGGCATAGCCTACCTGCTCCTCTAGAAAGGTCGGACAGTGGTGCCGACACGGCCAGGTAGGGGCCCTTTCCTGGAGCCCTTGGATTGGGATTCTGACCGGGCTGAGCCGGACATCACCCACCTCATCAGGGTAAGGCGAGGAGTCGTCGAGGCGTTCCAAGGACAGACTCCCGAAATGATTGAACGTTGGGGTGGGGAGAAGGGGCTCCCTGCGCGGCCCTCGAGGGCGACGTTGACGGTGGGTCCTGGATGCCTCCAGGTCCAGGTGGGCCATATCCCGAGTTGGGATTATTCCCTCCTCCTCGTAACGAAGTACGAGGTCATTAATCACCCTTTGTTGGATGACTTCTGATGAGGAGAGGGGGAGTTGTCACCCCATGCTCGTGGATCAAGACGTCGTTGTAGCAGCAGTGGAGCCACGTGGAGTGGTTGTGCGGGTATTTCCCCTACCCCTGTGTAGGCAGGTGGGCGGTGACCATGTCCCTGTAGCAGAAACCTGATTCCTGAGAAGCAGGGAGATTAACTCATCAGCACTATGAGGAAAAGAGATCGACAACTGGCGCCCCAGTGTCATTCCGTCTCCCGTGGTCGGCAAGAGGGATCCATGCAGACAATGATGCAGAATGGAATGCCCCACGTTCTACTGCCCCAACTTCTGGTGAGTTTCACGCCAGGCCCACTATTTTCTTGGCAGGATCTAGCGCCAGATATCTGGATCCGGTGACACGTCAATCTACTAATGTTTCAAATGCTACTAATCTTCATATTGAGGAGAAGAGGTTCACGTCAGGTTCACCATTTCTATTTCCGACACTTTCTCTAGTGTGCGCGCATCCGTCTGCTTGGGTGTGACAGGCACAACTTTTGTGTTGCCCCGCATTCCCACTTTCCAAAGGCGGGCGGCATCCACTCCTTATTCAGGGATGTCTGCTACTTGATCGAAACCGGGATGATGGGATGTCGATTCTTCCTTTCGTGGATTCCTCCTTAGAACTCATCACCTAGTCCGGGTCTCCCTCATAGATTTAATATGTTGTTCGTGAAACTCTTCCTAGTTCCATGTTTCCATAGACGTCGGTTAATTACACTTCTTCTATGAGGACATTCCAAAGGGTCTGGTCAGGGAAGCAACCTTCAGTCGGGGGAGTAGTCACGTCGAGGAATCAGTAATGTGTCTAAACACTAGGGAATTGGCGTGTATGTCTTTTGTCCCTTATTATAGGGCTTCTCGAGGGTTCCAAAGCCCGAGCCATCCCACATCGAGCGCGGTAAATTGTATTCCATAGGCATGTATCTGAGGTTTTCCTCAGCTTGATCTGTTTAACACAGGGTATGTCGCAAGTTTAACATCTAGCGGAGACGGATCGGCTTGATCAGAACACTAGCTAGAGTGGATCAGATTGAGTAATCCCCCTTGAGGGAATGATGATATCGAGGCTAGCCCGTGGGCAGCTTCCCAAATGATGTGGAGGGGAATGGGGTGGAATGATCTCACCGGGATGTGGTGGCCCGGGTGAGAATCAGGGTGGATGATGGAAAATTGCATGGATGCGATCGAAATGACCAGGTGGTGGGATTGAACCTCATGAGGCTTCCTACATACCATGCCTTGTCAAGGATCAAAGTCCGCGTAGTTCGAGAAGAGGGGTATTATACTGAAACTAAGGGGTGTCAGAACAACTGGATGGTAGGGTCACAACGGCTTACCCCTGGATTGGGATGCGGTTTAGCGTCATGCAGGACGGGGGCGCGTCAGAGAACCGACGTGAAGAAGGACCTTGGTCTAGGTTGATGGTGGGCTTGAACCTCGTGAAGTTTCCTACGTACCATGCCTTAACATGGATCAAAGACCTCGCAGTTCATAATGGTGTTTCAATGAACTAACGTGAGTGAGGACCTTGGCCCAGATAGTGTGGGGCTTACACACTAGGCTGCCTAGGTATTGGTGAACTGATGTGAAAGGGGGTCGGAGTGACCAACGGGTGGTGGGCTTGAACCTCGTGAGGCTTCTTACGTACCATGCCTTGACATGGATCAAAGTCATCGTAGTTCGGGATAGTCACAACGGCTTACCGTTGGACTGGAATGCAGTTTAACGTCATGTGGGACGAGGTTGGAACCTGACTTGAAGAAACGACGGGTGGTGGGCTTGAACCTCGTGGAGGCTTCCTACGTACCATGCCTTGACATGGATCAAAGTCCCCGTAGTTCAAAACGGATGTACAGTTTAATGTCATGTGGGACAGGGGTATGCAGTTTAATGTCATGCTGGATGAGGGCATATAGTTTAACGTCATGATGGATGATGGCATTTCCATGGTCGATGCGTACTCTAAGCCCACATGATTCATGCTCGGTGTGAGAAACAAGAGGCAGCAGAGACCTGACGATCATGTCGCGAAGGGTGCGTCCGTGAGAAGCGAAGAGGGGCTTATGCGTTAGGCGGCCCATGGTGCTGGGACTTACTCCAGGATGGAGTCCCAAAGTGTGGCAAAGTTCAGTGGGAGAGGGATTTGGGACCAAATATTGAAGGTTCCTTGTTCCCTATCGCGCCCTCCACTGGCCTTGGCAGTGGGGAAGTACAGAGGTGCATGGGTGCTACCTTCCGCAAGAGGGGCTATGGGGGACTACACCAAGGTGGTTACCCTTATCCCATGGACATAGGACACTCCGATAAGGATGATATCATACCATGTGTGGGTGATTCCATTCCCGTGGAGATGAGCGGCGTAAAGAATGTTCGAGCTGGGGGGACCCTGCGCGCGAGGCACGGGGTCAGGTCACAATTTAATGTCATGTGTTGAGGACGAGGTGTTTGGCAGTTTAACGTCCTGCAGCTCGGACGAGGTGGGTTTACTCCACACCCCTAGGAATTACATGACCGATAGCCTCTTCCTGGGGAGGGAAGGTACTGGAAATTCCATGGTGAGGGGGGGGGGGGGCGCAGAGCGAACCATCGAGGGGTCCACGTTAGCATGGTTATGAAAAGAAGAAATAGCTGTTAGCATTCCAATGCGAAGAAGCATTAGGAGAAGCAATTCTACAGGTGGTGTCATCCATGGGACTTTGAAATCACATCGTGCAGACCTGGAGGGTCGCACGGGAAAAGGAATTTCCAAGCAAAGGGGTCCACAGGCAGGGACCTTGTGAAGCTTGGTTGCTTTGAATAGTAGAGAGAACTTGCAAAGGGGTGTGCTTCACGAAGTGGAGTGCCTTGTCCTTAGAATGGGGCAGAATAAAAGGTGGGAGGTTCTTTGCGAAGTGGCAGGGTGTTCATGGAGCACAGCCTCGCGAAGCAAGGTGCTGTGAAGCAGTGTGCTTCGTGAAGTACAGTGACCCTACCTTGGCATGTGGATCACTTGTACAGGATGAGTGTTTCGCAAATCATGAACGCTCCACAGCTGCACGAGTTCCCTTGGTAATCCCCTTCCTTCGCGTAGGCCCTTAGGCTTTGTGAAGGGCATCCCTCTTGGAAGAGGGGCTCAAAACAAGACAAGGCGAAGGCCTCTCGTGAAGCAAAAATACCTCGCGGAGCTCATGATTCCCAGATCGAAGGATGCTTCACGATTTGGGAGCTGATAAGTCAAAAGGTCGGATTGTCCATCTTGAGAGATCAGGGGGAGCTCGGTATTTATAGGCAAGGGGCGCCATGGATCATAACTCACACGTCGTGAAGGGGGCCTCGGTGGCTTCGCGGCAGGTCGCGAACGTCAACCGGACTCGGGGAGGGGTACCGCCTCTTCTGGTTCGTAGCGGGCCGCGAACGTCAGGTCGTTCGCAGAGCATTACTACCCCTGGGGCTTCATGGTGGGCCGCGAATGTCATGCCATTCGTGGAGCGTTATCACCTCTGGGGCTTCGCGGTGGGCGCGTTGCTCGGGGGCCCTCCGCGTCGGCGCTTCACGAGGCAGCGTGCATGATTCTTTTTCTTCTTTCCTTTGCGTCCAATATTTTGGCACCAACAGGAAGTTCTTGATGAACCGTAATTTGGAGGGAATCTCTTGATAATTTGGATCTTCGTTTCTCTTGAGGCTTCTTCCCCAATCGAGAGAAGACTGAATTTCTCTGAGGGAGGGATTGAGGATTTGAAAAAGTCCCCAGTCTGGTGGAGTGGGGCTGTTTCTACTGTCTTTGCTCAACTACTCAAATCCTATTTGTAGATTCTGAGGGTTGGGTTAAAAGAGTCCCCATTCTGGAAAACCGGGGTGGCTCTTGACATGATATATCTGAGACTTTCTTGAAAGATCTCTTGATCTTATGGACCTTAGTCCAGAAATTAGCTGGATGCATCAACCTGTATCCACTTTTATCACTCGACTCAAAAGACCATTGGATGATTTATGACACTTCTGTCACTTGGTTATGTGCTTGCTCCAAACGAGAGGCCTGTTCAATATTCTTGTTTTCTTGATGTAGGAGTAATTCAAAACTTGTTCTCTGCATGCTTGATTTTTAGAGGAACTAGTTGAAGCATGTTCTTGGATAAGCTTTTGATTACAAAAAAACCCATTGAATGTGGTCGTCTATGGGAAATAACATTGCATGAGACCATTTCCGGCAGGCTTTGCTGACTGGAGAACACAATGAAATGTAGTGCTCCATGAACACCCCATCCCCTAATATGAATACCAGATGGGTCATTGGAAATTAACTTGCGGAATATTCTTAGTGCGCCAAGGCATAAACGCTAAAGGGCTCTCTACTGCTTTTCAGCCTTCGGATATCGAGAAACTGAGAGAGATGCTAAGTAAATTTGGCGTTTTAACCCTTCTATTATCTTGATATTATTTTCATATTCATCATAAGATAATATTTTCTTTGTCAACTGAAAAAGAGTTTTCCATATGTTGAGATGAATATCATGAATTCCATCTTCCGTCAACATCTATGGAATGTCATACTAAGAACCAGCCAAAGGCCAAAACATAACTGGCACTTCACCTTTTTTCAGTTGTTTTCTCATATTCAGTACTTCCTCTTTATCATTTAATGAAGATTCTTCTACCTGATTAGACCAAAGCTAGTGATTCCTTGTTGCTTCATCAGATTCACCAAGATTGGTAGAGAAATCACTGATCAAACTAGAAGATGCATGACTTAGGGGTGGTTCAGAGAATGACCTACACCCTGGGCTATATTCTGGTTGAGAAAGTATTTCACCTACTAATGGTAAAGCATCAGACATGACTGGATTCACATTTTTAAGTGCCTCAAGATAAGAGGGATTTCTCGTCACTACATTGTCTGTTGGAGAATTTTCCAAGCAATGCTAATCACTACTACAGAGAGGACTTTCGCAGCTAAATTCATCATCATGGAGAGGACCACCATGATGGGTTACAACAAAAGATGAAACATTTTTCTCCTTGGTCTTCTGACCACACAGAGGGTTCCTGTGGCTCTCATCTAAATATGAAATTTCGAGATCGACTGAATCGCCATGAAGCAAGCCTTCATGAGGAAGTATCTGATGCAGACCTTCAGAATTAGTGTTCCCACTATTGGGAACTGAGGGAGTAGAATCTTGAATTCCAACAGATAGTTTTCTGAGTGCATCAAGAACTACAGCATCGAGTAAGGCCTTGTTACATATTGGCCCTTGATTTCTTGACTATGCTGGGCGAGTCTTCTTCTTAGATGCCTTCTTACTCAATTTGGCAGGTGTATGTGCCTGCTCAAGAGAAATGATTAGGTTAGGCTGATTATCTCCGCTCAAACTAGGTGTATGTGCCTGACTTGGTTGTTCGTATGATATGGGGGAGTACGCCCCACAACCCTCTTAGACTGGAACATAGGTGTGTGTTTGTTCTGTAGTGAACTGTTGATGTGTCACTCCACTGGAGGGGATAGATTTATATGTCTTTCCCTGAGATACTGTTGAAGCTGTTATAATATCCTGGCAGGCATCCAGAATATGAGTAGGGATTTGCTTCTACTCTTTCACCATTGATAGATTATTCTTGGTGACTTCAGCTGTCGGAATGGGGATATACATCCATTCCGTGCTTGGAGTAGGTGTGTGTTCCTACTCCTGTCCTCCTTTTCCTGTCAGTGAATCCTGACAGTACTCAAGTGTGGGCCAGAGAGTTGAATCTGCCTCCTATTTGTCACCGGAGCTTTCCAACTGACTTCTCCGAATGCTATCAAACGAGACTTTTGGTAGGTTTGATCAATACTATCAGGTGTATGTGCCTGCTGATTGCACTCCACCGAACGTGGTTGACGAGCTTCCTTCAACACTGACAGACGAGGCCGGTGGAAGAACTGATGAGTGTAAGCATGTGTATATGCCTATTTACCAGTTGTCAACACATTGGGTTGGAGGGCTTCATCGTATGTAGTAAAACGAGCCTACTGACTAGATGATGATTTATAAATAGGTGTATGTTCCTGTCTATAGTACTCCGCAAGAATTACCTGGCGGCTTTGGCCTGATGCTGCCAGATGAGTCTGCAGGAAATCAGAATTAAAACAGATGGGTGTGTGTGCCCGCTCGTTGCTTGCCACCAATTTAGGTTGGTGGAATTCTCCGGAGATGGCAGAGATGAGAACCTTCTCACTGTTAACCAGATTTCACCTCTGGCAGTTCGTCTTGCCTACTTGGGTTCGAGGAACCTGAGCCGAGTGCCTGAAAATGATACCCTCATCGTGTTGAGGGCACACTACTGCACGATTCTAGCAGCGATTGTTGATGGGAGCCCTCGGGAAGGACTCATATCTCCTTGAATTAAGGCCCTAAAGGACCTTCTCATTCACCTCCCCATAATACGGGATTGAATGGTGATTGCGTTCCAGGATAACGACCCAAAACGGTTGAAAATGGTGGTTGGCACCACCTACTTCTTGATCATTGGTCGTCGCTGTCCGAACGACCAGGTTGAATTATTGACTTGGAGGGCTTGTCGAGCGGCCTTCAGAGTTGGAATAGTACCATTTTGATAGTACTCCTTAACCAGCGCATTTGATACCCATCATTGAAGATGCTGAGTAGGTGATGTCATCCTCAGAGTGGACGACGATTCAGTAGGAGTATCAGCAGATGCATTCACAGTAGAGGTTTTCATAGTAGAAGTATTCACAGCAATGAAATTAATAAAATCCATTCTTGTAATACAGAAGATCTTGGAAAAGATTTCATGTTTGATATAACAAACATAATCAAGATAAATTCAGCCGCTACATCTTTTGGATGAGCACATATGTTATTGACTGTCTTGTTGGACCTCTCATTGAGTTTAAATAGGGGCCTAACAAATAGGAAAAAACATCACTTTAATTTGGTTAAGGATTCACATTAGGTTCACCATTTTTTGTTTCCTATGGAATTAGGGACGATCTCATTAATTTAATATTCATACATTCCAAGCGGTTTCTAACAGGTTTTTTCATAGAACTGGAAACATCCAATGATTCAACATCCATTTGGACCTATTTTCCAATGGTAGGCGCTCATTAGTTGTGGACTGATGAGGCTTAGGAATTTGCATTGGTCGAGAGGATGGGAGGTCGGACTCATCACACCTTTTTGAAGGGAATTATTTTCTACTCCATGACTCTCTTTATAGATTTAATTTATGTTCGTGAATCCTTATTACATTACCAAATATAAAATGATCTTTCCTTTAGATATGAAAATCAATGATTAAATATGTAGGAAATTTAGAGAATATTTTATATGTATTTGAGGTTCTTCATCGATAGAGAATCATATGTATTTGTTATAGATTCTTAGTCAATGGTATCCTTCAATACATAAAAGTATTTTGGTCATTATGATAACCATATTGGTTTCAAATACACTCAGTGGGGCACTTGAAGTTTATTTTCATTTAGAAGGACAAGGATTATTTCAGAGTTGGGATCATACCCGCAGACGGGCTACCTACGTATCCTTTGTTTTGGAAAAGGAATTAGAACCCACATAGTTCGAGTAAGGGAGTATGATGTTTATGATTGATGGCTCAAATAAATATGTCATAATTACTTTTACGCCCTAATCTCGCGTGAGTCATGCTCGGTGTGAGAAACAAGAGGTATTGGTAAAACTAGAAAATTGTGCCATGAAAGATGCAATCATAAGAAATGATGTGGGGCTTATGTATGTATGACTTCCCAAACAGATGAATATTGGGTTTTACTTCAGGGAAGAAACCCATGAACGAGGTCCATAAAGGTATATGTACTTCATGGAGATTTGGGTACTCTAACTTGGGGCTTACTCCTGAGGAAGATGCCCAAATTATGAGGGTACTTATGATTGGGTTTTACTCCTGAGAAGGAAGCCCAGATCAAAAGTAAATTAAGACTGGTTAAGACAAATTAAGACTGGGGATTACTCTTGAGAAGGAGGCTCAGGTTAATGGACTTGGGGCTTACTCCTAAGTAGGATGCCCATGTTTGTAGACTTTGAGACTGGGGCTTATTCCTGAAGAGGAAACCCAGGTTAAGAGAACCATGGTTGGGGCTTACTTCTAAGGAAGATGCCCATATTTGGGAACTTTAAAACTGGGTTTTACTCCTGAAAATGAAGCCCAGGTTAAGGGAATTATGGTTGGGGCTTACTCCTAAGGAGGATGCCCAGATTAGAGGACTTGGTGCTTACTCCTAAGAAGGATGTCTAGATTAGAGGACTTGGGGATTAATCCTGAAGGAGGATGCCAAAATTAATGAGGGCTGGGGATTACTCCTAAAAAGGAGGCCCAAAATTATGGATTCTCTCATCTTAAAGGATGAGGTTGAATGAATGAATTCTCTAACTTTAGTGATGTAAAGATGTATAAATCACTAGATTTTGAGAGATGTTCTACAGAATTCCTTTCCGATAAGGAATCCAACAAAATAAATCATGCCATAAATGGATTTGCAGAGGTTTATGAAGACTTAATCCTGAAGAGGAGAGGTGGATAGGCATAAGAGAGGTGAAATAGGCAGTAAGGGCACCCAAAAAAAGAGAGGGCGCGCAAGTACTTCATGGTCACGTAAGTACTACGTGGGCGCACAAGTCCTGGTCACGCAGGTATACTTGCGCGACACATGGGTACTTGCGCACCGACCAATACTTAGGGTAGAACTTGGGCGAGGCTTGGCTCAATCCTCTAATACTACCCCTAGAGACTTCCAGAAGAGAGGCGCGCAAGTTATGTGTAAGGGGTAAGGCGGCACACAAGTGTGGCCATTTCCTTTAAGGGATGGCCACCTAGGCGCGCAAGTGTTGATGAGTTTCAACGCTTAGGCCTTCCTCCCCCTCTTTTGATCTTCTGTTCTAGGTAAGAAATTTCCTTAGAAGTGTTCAGAAGCTTTGAGAAGAGACTAGGGCTCCAAGAGCTTAAATGTGAGGTTCTGGAATTTTTCATCCTGAAATGGGGGGCCCAGGGGGTATTTATAGGCGGGAGAAGACCCTGGTCTAATTTCAAAGAAGGCGCGCAAGTCACCTACGCGAGCACTGGGCGGCGCACATGTATACTTTCCCGACCTTAGTGGAACTTGTGCGACCCAAGTGCATTTGAATCTTGGTTCATTCCTTTGTCAATTTTTTATGTTTCTTCAAAGGATGAATCAATTTGGGTTCAAGGTATTTCCTTTCAATGGTTTAGACTCTGTGACGAAAAAGAGCGTCAACATAAGGTTATAGAAAACCATGAGGGAGAATGGATCCTTCCCAAGTGTTGGTAGATTCATCTATTATGTGGATAATCTTATAGGAAGGATCATGTTAGCTAATTTTTAGTGATTTTTATCAATATCATATCAAGGAGCTTGGACATATCATGTCAATAGAGAAATGGTACATTTTTTCATTCTATTTATTTCAATTTAAATGCATAAAGAGATATTTTGGTTTTATAGGTTTTGTTTAATTTTTTTATTATGTTTGGATAATCTTTATCCCCTATATAACCCTTTATTTTCAATATTGAAAAGTTACACTAGGTTGCACAGTAGTCCATTTAATAAGGATTAATTTTTATAAAACGTTCTTGTCCAAATTTCTATAGATTTTATAAAATAATCATATCCAAAATATTTTTGATAGATTCATAAATATTTTTAAAAAAAATTATAAATTTTTGGAGGACTTATATCATGTTATAAATCTTATAATATATTCACTAAAGCATAAAACATGACACGATGAGAGTTTCCATGTTGTGTTTTGTGTTAATTCATGGTTTTGATACTACATCATGGTGTTCTGGATGAATGATATGGGATATCATTCATCTAACTTTCTTACAATGATTATAATGTTTTATTCAACTTGTGACACAACATGTAATGATTTATATATGTTTTATTGATTGTTAAAGGATATTTAGAAACACTAAAATAAATGATAATTTATTGAAATCAATATAATACAATCCAAATATTTGGTCATTTCATAACATATTAAATGGATGAACTTTAATTATCCCATTAATTAAATGAAAATTTTTAATTAAATGGAGTTAATGGACGTCATTTCTGTATACTATAGATTTATCTATAAAAAAATAATTCTCTCTCATTCCCTTATATTTATTTAATGTTAACAAAAATTCCATTGGATTGTTTTTTGGGTTGTTTTTGTTGACATGGTAGTTTAAGGAGCCATGAAGGAAGCTTATTAAGTCACGAGGAATCTTTATCTTGAAGGCTGAAGGAGGTTTGAGAGAGTTCTAAATGAATAATTGAAAATTTAGGTTTGAGAAAGTTTTGTGATTTTTGCCAAGTGCCTTTGTGCATAAGATTTTGTTCTATGCATAGGGAATTTAAGTCATGTTATGGTATAATAGAATTTATAAAAGTCCCTTGATATGTAATATATTTTGGGAACTAGTATATTTTTTAAAGGAATGATGCTATCAATGATATGTACTATATTCCAATAGTTGCGTAAGTTATTTTCCTTTGAGTTATATGAAAATATTCTTAAGGAATGGGATATGTATATCATTGTGTATATGAATGATATTTATTAAAAATCACACTAAAATAGAAAGAAATGAATCTTACATGATGCGTAAGATAATCATAAGAGTTCATTGGAAATTATATAAGTGTTGAAGCATCCCTTGTATATGTAATTTTTTTAGTACGTAATATCATTATAACATAGGAGAATCTTAAATTGGATAACACATATAAGGATGCATATTATATACGGTTCATTTTTAATATCATTTGAGTTTTTGAAATCTGGTAAATGGAATCACACACAGTGATACCTAAAATTTTAGAGTCTACGCATAGTTTTTTTATATGTAAGGTTTTTCACTTGGGAAAGTTTTCATACATAATTTGTTTTGTGGCCTATAATATTTTTGGTGGTGTTTTATAATATTTTTTAAAACCTTTCTATGGTGTGTAATATGTTCTACTTATTATAAGTTTGGTATAATTCTCAATTATCTCTTCAATCAACAGCATAATATTATGATTGGTATTTTTATTCAGAAATGTGATTATTATTTCAATTAGTATTCAATGGATAAAATTATGGAAATATTAAAGTATAATTATTTCATGATATTCTATTGATTGAAATTCAATATTTTTGTAGAGTTCAGGGGTCAGGTATTTGACTGAGAATTTTATGAAGTAGAGTGAAGTTTCACTATGGAAATATTAGCAGCAGATTCGGTTTTAAATTAAAATATGGGATTTGATTAAATATTGATGATATGATTAATTAAAATATATTTTGAAATTAACACTCAAGTAAATCATTCTAATGACCTTAGAGTTTCCATATTCAAATATGGAAAGCATATCTCACATTAATATTTAGTGAATAAAAAAATGGATAAATTAAATAAAGAAAAAATAGATACTTTCTAGAGACATAGAAAAAAAGAAGATATATTTATATTCAAAAGAAGATAAAAATGTGAAGATGTATAGATTTCAAATTAAATTTTGAGAATAGCAGGAAGAGATTTATATACATGCACTAGAATGTTAGAGAAGAAAAAAATAGTTTTAGGCTTGTGTTGGAATGTCGGTGAAGAAGTTAAGAGATTCCTAGAAGTTAATATTGTTGTAGTATCATGGGTATAAATATATCAGTGAATTAAAACAAAATCTATACACCCATTCTAGTGTAACATTATTTTGGTTTGTGAATATCAAGATTCAGCACATGGAGGAGTAGTGAGCCTTCAAAGTATATGATAGTAGTAAGAATTATATTTTGTGAAGGTTGTAAAACTAAATAGTTAGTATAGTTTCTCCTTATTGTAATAACAACACCATTATTAGTGCTTCAAGTGCACGAAAACATCATAATTTCATGTTCCTTGGATTAGCTTGGTTTGGGTAAACCAAGTAAATTGCGTTTTTATCTCTTTTACTTATTTATCTCTATATATCAATTTTAAGGGGGTGTTAATTATAATCATAGAACAAGATCATTGGTGAGGTTAAATTAAAAATATATATAATTTGATTCACCACTAGGGTATTCACCTTTTTTTGTACCAATATTTACCTTTGAAAAAGAGGTGACAACACACCATTGAAGAAGAAGTGGTACTACCAAAGTATTATGTGGTTACATTTCAATTGGGGATACCTTTGGAGGCATAATTAATTTGATTTTTATTGATGGAAGAATTTAAATTCCATTATTGTAGAATAATTTTCATGAAAAATGAGGTATGATTTGTTTATTTTGTATTTGATTTTATCATTTTCTCTCCACGTAATAGTGATGTTCTAAAAAACCTTCAATCTAGAAAAAAAGGAAAATAAATAGCGATTATATAATTATTATTTTAGGATTTGTGAGTTTAGTTTCAAAACTAAAATCAATTATGGAACTATCCATGAATAAATTATAATACATGGAAACCACATAAAAATGTAAAAAATAGATTTATAAAATATAATTTTTAGGGGATTTCACACTATGATACAAGTATATTCTTCTATTTTATTATAATTAGATTGTATTGTATACTGCAAGTAATCTATTTTTCATTCAAATATGAAATATATTTTAGTATATTATCATTTTTTAGAATTAGTGGAGGAATTAAGTGTGACCATGAAAAAAAATAACACTAAGGAAAATATAGTTAGATTTCTATAAAATATACATTATTTTGATAAGTTCGGGTGGTGAAAATACTTGAGTGTTCTCATAGATACATGAGTGGTATTGATAATAATATATAAATGATGTTTGGACAAATGATTTGTTATAAATAAGATCTCTATGTGGAAGATATATTGATAAATCCTTTTCCATGGGTTGGCTAACATCCCTCTTACTTTTTTAGAAAATAATTCCCTCGTCCACACATTTTGCCATTGGTTGTAAGAAGATTTTGGTGGTCAAACATCACCCATTGAGGAACGTTATAGGTAACAAGAAGTGAGGGAGTTAAAAAATGAGGAATATCTCTTTTTCATATCATCACAACATATTCATATTATGAATTATTATTTGATTCTTTTTAGATGGTTTATTTATTTTTAAATGAGTTTAAAAATCACTAAAATAAATTATAAGTCATTGAAATAATTACAATTAATCTAAAGAGTTTTCCATTTAATAATGTATGATATGGATGAAATTTGACAAAATTATTTACTCGATGTAGTAATTGTATTTAAAGGAATTAATGGGTCTCATTTTTATAGATTGGATATTACTCTCTAATAATATGAATCTCTCTCATTATCTTATCTTTATTCACCTTAAAGGAGAGTTTATAACATACATTTGAATGAGTATGGTCCCAACTGAAGCATCCAGTGATTCCATTTCAACCGATGGATACCTTTGAAGCTAAAATCCCACTAATTTTTGTTGAGGGGTTACTATCAAACTCACGGTTGTGTAATAATTTACATTCCTAGTGAGGTATTGTCTCTTTTTTACTTTAATTTAATTTTATTATTTCCTATCTTAGTTTATCATTTAAATAGTTTTTGTACTTTTCTTCCATTAAATTTCGGCATAATGATCATATACAAAACCCTTAAATCCTAAGAAAATTAAATTCATTACTAGTAAATATTTTATTCTTTTAGGAGGATACAAGTGTTGGGTTTCAAAACTACATTTAGTTTTGGCTCTATCCAAGACTAAGGCATAATACAAGGCATCCACACATTCTTGTAAAGAATTCATTTAGACTAGAATATTTTTAAGGTATTTAGAATATACAAAAGAGTAGATTCCATTATTCTAAGATAGTCAAAGTTCATTTTATCTTATAAAGAATCCATTTTTTCATTAAAAGATGAAATAAATTATAGTTCAATATCAAATTTTTTAAGAAGTTGTATATTAAGGAATTTTGACCATGTGAAAAGTTCATAATAAGTAAAATCTAGAATTTTTTTATAAATAGTATTGATTCTAATAAGTTTTGGATGGTGTAGATATTTAATTGGTCTCATAGAGACATGAGAAGTATGATTTAACAATATTGAAATGGTGTTTGGTGATATGATTGGTTATCAATCAAATATCTAGGTAAGAGATATTCCAAAAATACATTTTCCATCGGTGGACTGCCAACCCTCTTAGTTTTTTTCTAGGACAAAACCCCCTCCCCTCCATACACACATATTTTTTCAAAGGGGGAAAATATTTTAGTGACCAAACACCAATCACAAAATAATGTGAGAAGTAATATAAATATATTGGTTGTCTATAAAATTATTAATCTTCTCTTCCTAGATAATCAAAACATATTTGGTTTGTAACATATCATGTTATGATGTAATGATGGTTTATTTATTGGTAAAGTTGTTTAATAATCACTAAAATAATGATAATTCAATGAAATTTTTACAATGATATCCAAATATTTATTCATTTCATAACATATGAAATAGATTAACTTTAATATGTTACTTCATTCCATGAAGTATTTGTATTTAAGGGAGTTCATGGAATAAATTTTTATAGATTGGTGATTACTCTCTAACAATATGAATATCTCTTATCTTATATTATTTATTTATCTTTGAGGAGGATGTTTCAGTACACCTTTGAAGGAGAAATGGGTCCTACTGAAGGATTTAATGATTACATTTAAATAGGTGGGTACCTTTGGAGTTATAATTCCTTTGATTTATTCTAAGTTATATTTATCAAACTCATTATTGTGAAATAATTTTCATAGATAGTGAGGTATGTTTTATTTATTAATTTTATTTCATATTATTTTTTACTATCTTAATAATTCTTTTGAATGGATTTTATTTCTTTATTATGTTTTATTTTTTCATAATAATGTTTTACAAATCACATTGATCATGAAAAAAAGGTAATTTGTTATTAGTTATGATTTTATTCTTATAGTAGGAGTTGTGAGGTGGGTTTCAAGACTACATGTAGTGGTAGTGCTATCCATGACCAAGGTATAATAAAGGGAATCCATATAGGATAGTAAAAAATTTATTTGGATAAGAATATTATTGTGGGATATCAATCTTAGATGGGATTATATTTCATTATTTTTAAATAGTAACATTGTATTTTATATATAAAAGAATTCGTTTTTTCATTCAAATTTGAAATACATTATAGTATAATATCACTTTTTTGAGAACTGGTGAAGGAAGGAAGTGTAACCATGAAATAAATCACACTAAAGAAAATATTATTGATTTTTGGATGAAAATGTTTGATTTTGATACTTTAAAGTGGTGTAGATCTATATTGGCTATGGAAACCATTTTTTGGTTGATTAATTGGGATTAATGGAAAGGGAAATTATGAAATGTTAACTTTAAATGGTTCATATGAAGATAACAAAATCTGCAATGATAGGGCTTGGAGCCTAAAATCTATGTAAGAAAAAAGGAAAAGTAGTGACATTAGGGAAACTAGAATCCATCACATTGGAATGAAGCTTGACTCTAAAGGAGAATGAGTAATGAAATGATGGGTTTTTTATATGATTTATTCTAGAAAATATAATATTTTCTCTAATGTTAATCTGGGGACACTGCTCAATGTTTTTTCAGTAAAGGATAAAGATATAAGGGTCTTTTGGGGTAATGTATAATAGTAATCTCAGGAAAGTATTGAAAGTGGGTATTGTTTACTAGATGAAGGAGTTGATGCAGCGGAGGTCCTTGGATGAATGGAGGGAAGTTAATAGATATCATCTTGTTTTTAATTCTCCTCATAATGATCGAATTACATTGGTGACCACATCCACTAATTGGTTAGTATTATTTAATAGTATAGTAGAACATTTATTAAAAAAATATCGATTATAATTCTCTTCTAATTTCTAATCAAATTGAAGTATTTTTCCCCTATTTTTTAGAACTCACATAAAATGCATTTAAATATATATTATTATTTTGATTTTGTTTATTTCGATATCATTGTCTTATATAGGTCTTGTATGTGTTTTTCTATTTGTTTTGTATGTTGTGTGTTGATTTGGGTGTGGTTTATCATCCATGTTCTAGTAAACTATAGAATGGACTCATTCTAGGAATTTATTCAATATTGTAAGTTGTAACAAATCATCCCATGATACCTTGACCTAGTACCCAAACCACTCTGTCACTAGGCTCAAATGGAATTCCCAATCCCCATGGGCTGTAAACTAGTGTCTACACATCAATGAATACACTCTTTGGAATAGTTTCTCCTTTAAACCAAAGCTAATAAGATAGTATATATTTTACTAAAAATATGACATGGGGAATATGCACATTTGACATCCATAAAAAACAAAATAAGAATATCCTAATAATCAAATAAACAAATGAATCATAACTAACGCATATGATTCAAATAATTTATATCTATATATGATAACAACCCAAAATAAATACACCACGACATCTAATGAATAAAATAAAATAAATACATATAAAAAGAGGGTTGACTTGGTGAATACATCAACATCACCTAAAAAATTAAATCCCAATCCGTATTACAAGATCAACTCTATGGGACCTTTGGTTTCTACTACATCCCAGCCCACTCAATAGGGTCCCAAAAAAGTGATATCTAAACTAAAATAGAACGTGGAACTTGTATAAAACATCAGATTCACATACATGCATATGAATTATTTTTCATGGTGTGAGATAATAGAACTGTTATGATATCACTTTTAAGTCTATGTAATTTATTATATAAAACAATTCATATATTTTAGTTTTAAATATAATAGAAATAATATTTTATATTTTAACAAGGCAATAATGAAACCAGACCACATACTCTAATTGTAAAGAATAAAAATTTCCTTCTAGAAAACAACTGGGATGTCCAATTTTATTTATAACTAAAATAAATCCCATTTATTTAAAAAAAAAGATGAATCCACTTCCCCTCATTTATAACTTTTTCTAAAATCCCAAAAATAAAACCAAACATTTCTCTTTTACTGAAAACACCTTTCCAAAATCACTTTTTAAAACAATTTTGGAAACCAACCCAACCATAAAGAGAAAGAAAACAATACAATCAAGAACCACTATAAAAAAGGGTAATCAAAAAAATAAACAATGATAAAGTAATTAGTTCCTTAAGAAAAACAAGTATTCAGGGATATATACAGATGAGGAAAATCTCTTATATAAGACGCTAATAAAAGATCAATTATCAAGGGCCATGCCCAAATTCCTAATTTAATATGATAAAAATAATACTGTAATTACACATGAACAAATAAAAACCTAATTTACATCCTAATCATGTACACAATCCACCCAACTTTCCTACATAGACCTCATCGAGGTCACACCCCTATATTGGGAAAACCATATAACTAGGGGAAAATATCTAGTGTGTGAGATATATAGTGTAGCATGAATCAATATATACCTCTTAGTTACCTGGGGTCCCACGACCAAACCAACATGGGGCTGATAAAATAATCAAATTATAGTTATCACATGCATCACGAGAATAAAAAATAAACCTTATATCACCTCCAATACCCTTTCATGAAACATCTTTTTTCACATCATATAATCATCATAAAAATACATTCATAACCCAAAAAGCGTAGAATCAAGCACAAGGAATAATCAAGTGGGTATCACAAGAACCAATAAATTTGTTTCACAAGGTTTTAAATGGGACTTTGAAAAGAAATACAACTTGGATTTATAATTTTTTTCCATACTTTTGAAATCCCAACATTTAAAAAATCATTTAGAAATTAATAAAAAAAATAACCCTTTTCATATTAAAAAAAATCATTAAAAATACATTTCCTTCATTTGAAATCAAAAATGGGTCATAATCCCTATATTAATCACAAAATATATTTAAAATTTCCCCATAGTCGTTTCAATAATATTTTTTCATGTAAAATCATTTAATTTTAAATAAATACCAAATATTCATAAAGAAAACTATTTATTCCAAGAAAACAATTCATGGAAAATTATTTTTAATTCATCATGGGAATCATACATAATGATAATTTTATGGGAAATTTATTTTATATCTCAGGTATCTCATGAATTTTGAAATAAATCAAGAGTATAGAAACAACTACTTCAAATCTAGTACAATCATGTATCAATGTGCCTCCTTAAATGGTGTACATACAAAAAAACATGGAAACACCCTCTATGAGACCTAGAAAACCAAAACCCCAGGTTAAAAACAACTAAAAACATAAAATACCCATGTATATTGATTAGGGTTCTATAATGAATAAAACCCCTAGAAAAAGTTGAAGATAGAAGTAGGGAGAAGAGAAAGAAGGATGAAGATGGAGAGATTACCTTGAAAACCACTTCAAAACTAAAGTAATATAGCCAAAAATAAAATAGGATGGATAATAATATATCCCTATGGATACATGTACATTGACCACATGAAATGAGGGAGGGGGGAGGAAATTAGGTTAAAATGAGTAGAGGAGAAGAAGTAATTTCACCCTTTAAAAAACTAGACAAAAATATACCATGATGTGGCCAAACTAGATATGGAATGGTGTTCATGCCCAATAAACCTTATAATATAGTCCTCTATGATATTAAATGGTGTTTCCTAGAATTTTATCATGGAGACCTCCACAAAACACCCTCTCTAGGTTATCCCCTAACCTACATCGTGGAGCACCTCGATCAAGTAGGACCAAGGACCATGAGGTAAACCACTATGGTATGACCTCCCTGGGTTGCAATGTTTCCTAATATATAATAGGTCTAAATCTCCCCATAACATCCTAAAACACTTGAAAAACAAATAGAACACCAATAAAACCAAATATATCCCAAAATCATTTAATAAATAAATCAACAATGAAACATGGGTGTCACATAATTTCTGATGATATTATTTTATCAGTTTAACATAAGATAGTCATGATCCCAATAAGTAGTATCAAAGCATAAAGTGGAGTGTTTCATATGAATAGACTCTATTAAAGGGGTTTCATAGCTCATTTCAGTAGTATTATTCTTCCCTTTTCCTTTTAGCAGAATTTTAGATATGAAATTATTGATACCTAATTTGTGTTTCAGAATTTAGTGGGACTTCAAAAATTATAAAATAGAGATAGCAAGGGTAAGTTATAAGTGGAGAAGAACTATGTTAAGGATTTCATATTTCTAAAAATGAAGATGGAGTATTTTCTACTATAAATTGATCTTAATATTTCATTGATGGATACCAAACTAGAAGCGATAAAAAAAAGAATAGGAAAGACTGAAAAAGAAATTACTAGGTTTGATTCATATGTCATTATCCTAGAATATGGCTTATAATATCTATGAAGTTTAAATTGTCCCAAAAATCATGATGGTTATTTTAGATATGTATAATAATCCCTCAATGATAAAAAAAATGGACTTACTAAGGAGACGATTCAACATGTGAATTTCAGAAAGGAATTCAAAAACTTATCATATCAATGATTGCAACATGATAAGAATTCAGTTTGAGTTAGTGAAGGTGATATTTTGATATCCATAAGGGGTGATTTGTGACTCTAATTACTTATATAATCATGGTACATGATGATCACTATAGAGAGTAACACTAGTATAAAGGTTTACCTAGTGTTTATGAACATTGGAGATCTTATTCTGAATGAGAAACTTTATCAAATGGAAGTCCATAAGTATTATAAAAATAAATAGAGTATATAAGGAAGGGGAAATTATGTGATATAAAAGGTTCAACATAAGGGAAATAAATAATAATCCATGATATAAAAAACTTCACAATAAGTGGTTCTATATGATAGAATTTTGGGAGGAAAGGGAATCTACAGAAGGATTTTAATGAGTATAGAGTAAATTCTAGAAGATATTTTAGTCTCAAGATATGTGAGAATCATTTTCTAGGTGAGGAAATGAATACCAATAGAAGTCAAATCTATGGTAGCCTAATTTATAATAACCATAAGGGATAATGGAATTGAAGTGGTGGAAGGTGGGATATTTAGAAATTATAAATGATATCCAGGAAGGGGTACCAAAAATCCAATCCATTGGATGATGGATCACAAAAAGATATATCAGGATGTATATCATGTGTTATCTTTGCAAGGTTGAAACAATTCACTGAATGAGATAGTTCAGGTGGTGGGAGTCCTAGACCAAACAGAGGATGGTCTATGAAGATAGCATTGGGTTGATTATAACCAATGAATATAGAAACGTAGTGGAAAATAGAAGCACTAGCTAAGTACTACTATAAATTTATGGTGTGATTACTTTTTGATGCATGATGTAGTGAACTAGATCATTATAATCATTAGTTTTTCTATTGAATAAAGTAAATCAGTATTCCCTCATGGATTAGGACACAAGTATAAACCACATAGTCTCTCTTGTGTTTTTCTTATGACTTGTTCACTTTTTGATCATTGTAATCAATAGTTCTTTTATATATTCATTACAAAGAGTTTATGTTGTATCAAGGTGATTTGTGTGTGGTTTTGAATTATAACTTTTGGTTGTTGGTTCATGGGGTTCATGCTAGAGATTTTTACTTCCATGCATTCAAGTTTTGATGGATGATATTCTTATTGTTTTACCAAAAGGTTTCCTTCGACTAAAAATGTGGTATCATAGATTAAGGTTGGAGTTATTTTTAGAATACTATACCCTAGTGAAGGTTTTTCATTTCTAAATTTATTATAAATATTCTTCCCTTTTCCATGTAGGTTAATATTCATAATTAGTTCCTATTATTTCACTCTATGTTCACTAAAAATAGTTTGAGTTTACAATTTATAGTGGTATGGAATTGGAATAGAGTATGGTCTAGGTAAAGAAGTTCAATGGAGATAATTTTTAGTTATGGAATATGTGGATAGGGTATTTCATTCTATAGAAAGACATTTATCTTCTATTGACTGCTGCCAAGATGAAAGTGATAAAAAATGAATAGTATGAGAGTATGGATAAGAAAGTACTTGAATTGATGTGAATATCACTTTCCCAGAACATGGTGTAATATTCAGGAAGTGAAAACAAAATTATAACTCATGAAGGATCTTGTTAGAATGTATGAGAAGACCACAGGGATGAATAATGTTTTCTTTCTAAGGATATTGTTCATCATGCATATAACATAAGTGAAGTTAGTTTTCCATCATATAAATGAATTTAATGTCATCAGAATTCAGTTTGACTTAGTGAAGTTAATATTTTGATACCTGAAGTGGGTGTTGTTGTTACTCAATTAGCTCCTTAAATCATGGGATATGATGGGTATAGTTATGATTAATTCTAATGGAAAGGTTATCTTAATGTTCACAAACTTTAGAGACCTGATCTTGAACAAGGATATTCATTGGAATTATATCTAGGTATTTTATGATAATTCTTATAATATGAAAGGAAGAGGGTGTTATTTTAGATATAAAAGTCAATAGAAGGGTAAAGGAAGGATAAATTATAGCATGAGTAGCCTGGAATATGGTGCTCCACTGGTTAAAAATTGTGAGAGAAAATTCCATTTAAATAAAGTCTATAATGAAAGGAGGGATAAATCTATAAAATATGATTTTATTAGTATATATGTCAATCTTGTTTTAGTAAAAAGGAGTGGTTTTCTCTAAATTTCCTCTAGTTTGTTGGGGTCTTGGGTGATATACTCTAGAGATTCATTCCACTCAACATCTTAGAGAGGAATTATGGGACATCATATTCTTATAAGGTTCATCAGGGTACATTTAGAGGGTGAAAATTATCTTGAGATAATGGGGAATAGTGATGTTTTTTCTAGATAATGAATAGAATAACACTATAGTTCAAGGATGTAATATGATTCCTAGGTTTAAGTAAGAACTTAATTTTCATTTAAAAACTTAATAATGTAATATTTTGTATAAATTTCACAAAAGGTGTGTGGAATATCTCACATATAACCATGGTCATCAGAAGAGGAATGAATCATGGGATGATCTACCTCATCATTTCACTAGGAGTGATGAATTATGGAGTGTTAAATTCCTTGAAGTTATGAAAATACCATCTTGGACACCTTAGTGATAAGGGGGGGAGATTATAGGTTTAAAAGGATTTTTGAATGTTGGAAGAAAAAAGTATAGAATGTTAAAGGATTATGTCTTTGTAAAACAATGAAAGGTGTCCTTTCAAATGGAAGGTAAAATACTAAATCATCGGAAGTAAAAAATTATTCACATTGATTTTTGGGGTCTAGATCTGGTGCATTATCATAGAGGGTCACTTTTCTATGTGACATTAATTGATGATTCCATGTGAAAAGTGTATTTTTACTCCCAAGGAACAAGTATAATGTTATTGAGACTTTTTTCAGATGGAGGGATGTTGTGTAGAAGGAGTCTAGTTGTAAGGTTAAGGACTTATGGTCAGACATTTATGGTGAGTATGAAAGTAGGGAGTTCATTAGGTTTTATTGGTGGAAATGGATTTTATTTAAGAAGATCATGCTAGTTACTCTCAAACAAAACATAGTCTCAGAAGTAATGAATAGTATGTTGGTCCAGATGGAAAGGAGTATGTTAATTTATAAGGGGGTTCCACAAGTTTTTTTGGGTAGAGGTTGTGAATTGTATGGAATACTTAGTCAATCAGAGTCTATCATCACTATAGGAAAACAACTTATAAATACCTATTAGTCTAAAATGAAGGTTTACTGAATCCACCTAAAATCATACTAATCACTCCCCTATACCCATGTTGATTATAAGGAATGAGACAACATGGAGGCTAAGTCTCGAGTGTGCTTCTTTCCTAGTTATAACAATGAAGAGTTTGGATTTTAGATCTGGGATAATTTCTCTCAAAAGTTTATCAAAATTTAAAATGAGATCTTCAATGAATTGATTCTATATAAGGATTGTAATTTATTGGAAATTTACAATGAAATAAAATTATAATCATAAGTAAAAGGTTTATCTGGATAGAAATCCATATGTAATGGATGTTCTAGATAATCTAGAGAACACATCATTACCAGAAACACTAAACCATTTAGTGGAGTTACCAAGAGAAGGAATTATAGGTTTTATGGTGTCTCTTTGGCTATAGGTATCATAGAGTTCAAGGGTTATGGGATCTTGAGAAATATAAGTTACATATTATGATGTTTCATTACCAGAATGAACTCAACTGTAGGGACAACTATAGAGATCAACCATGGTGAGATGCCCAGGGAAAATACATGGTGATAATTTAAACTATTTAATTATGATGGATGATATACAGCCTGATATCCCATAAGAGGAATGGAGTTTTAAATACTCGATATAGTGAGAGTAATCCATGAGGGATGAACTCAATTACCCCCATGAATCTATAATATGGGAGCTAATAAGAAAGAATGCAAGGAATAAATAATTATAAAACAAATGGGTTTATTAGTTGAAAGAAGATGTTTATGGTATAAGGAGGTACAAATCCAAGCCAGTCATGAAAGGTTTTCAACAAATGGAAGATTGAGATTTCTCAGTTATCTTTTCACTGATAGTTAAACAGATGATTATTCAAATGGTGTTGAGTATGGTTTCATCGAAAGGACTTCATCTGGAGTAGTTGGATTTTAAGGAATCATTTTTATGGGGACTTAGATGAAGATATCTATATATATAATCTTTTTGTATTTTAAGTTCATCATAACTAGGGACTTATGTGTCAACTCAAAAAAATCCTTTTTATTTTTAAGTAAGCATCGAGGAATTAGTATAGTAATTTCAATGACTTCATAAAGGAGTAAAATTTTTACTAAAGAAATGCTAATTATTTCTATTACCAAAAGGATTTTAGTGGTGGTAGTTTCATTATCCTACTTTTCTATATTGATGACATGCTAATTACAAGACTAGTAAAGGAAAGAATGGATGAGTTGAAAGCTCGGTTGGATAGAAGTTTTGGGATGAAGTACCTTTATCTATTGAAGTGGATTTTAGGGATGAGGATTGTTAGGAACCAATGTTTTGATACTCTCTACTTGACTCTGATAGACTACATGTGAAGGATATTTGATCAATTCCATTTTTTCAGTAGCTAATCTATTATCCACACCCCTGGATGGTCACTTCAAGATCAGTAAGAATAAATCACCATGAACAGAATTTGAGGTAGAGTAAATGAAAAGGGTTCCATATGCATCATCTATGGGAAGGTTTATGTATTTCATGGTTTGTACTCATTTGGAAATTATATAAGTAGTGAGAGTCATCTATAGGTTTATATAAACCCCCAGAATAAAGCACTAGGTGGTTGTGATATATATTCTTCAATACTTGAAATTTTCCGATAGCATAGAACTTTTGTTTGGAAATAGTGAGTCGATGAAATGTTTTGTATACTCAGACTTCAATGGAGGTTCATATTCACAAAAGAGAACTTTTAGTTATGTGTTTACTTTTGGTATAATGGCAGATAGCTAGATGTATAATCTTTAGTATGTAGTATCACTCTCAACAACTCAAGCTGAGTACATCACATTAATGGAACATAGAAAATAGATTAAATGGTTTAAAGGGGTGTTAGAAGATATGGGAAGAAATAAGAGTGATGGGATTCTCTTTTGTGATTCATAAAGTATTATTCTCTTAGAAAATAATCAAATATTTTACCCCAAGAAAAAACTCATTCAACTCAAATATAATTTCATTTTGAAGTTTTTGGAATATGAAATATGAGACCTGTGAAAGATAGTGGGATTTTCAAATCTAGTGAACATGTTGATGAAGTTTGTTATGAAGGAAGTACTTAGGTAGTTTTCTACCTTAGTAAGTTTGGGATGATTGAAATGTATGGTTGGGGAACCATGTAGTTTCTTAATTGAAGTTAATAAAGAAGGAAGGAATAATTTAAAAATAGATAAAGGACTTAGTCATAAATTCTAGTAAAATTATCCTCAAGTGGTATATTATTGGGCTCAATTTATTTGAGAATAATTTTATATCTTGGGAAACTAATACCAATTAAAGGAGAAGCAATGGTATCATAATTAATGATAATCAGAAGGGGTGATGGAATGGTAGTGGTGTATGTTGGGATCTTCAAAAATTACTGATGATATTCAAGAAGGTTCAGTAAAAACCCAATCTAATGTATTATGGTTCACTTAAAGATACAGAAGGTGGAATATCTTACATTATATTTAATAGAAGTTAATAGAGAACCGGATCTTCTTGTTAAGGTGGTGGGAGTCCTTACTTTAATGTAATATATATGGTCCACAAAGATAGGATTAGGTGGATTAAAACCCATGAATATAGGAAGGTGGTTGTGATAAGAATTATTGGATGGGAACTACTATAAATTCATAGTGTGGTCACTTTGTGATGCATGATTTAGAGAACTTGATTAAATAAATCATCCTCTTTTCTCTTGAATAAAGTAAATTAGAATTCCCCATGAATTATGATACATGTTTTAACCACATAATCTCTAATGTATTTTATTATTTCTTGTTTAATTTCTAATTATTGTAATCAATAGTTCTTGTATGTGATCTTTTCATAGATTTTATATTGAGCAAGGTGACTTTGGGTTATAGTGTGAGTTATAAGTTCCATTTATTATTGTATTGGGTTCATTTTATAGTTTTTTTCTTCCCAAAATTAAAGTTCTTGTGGATTGTATTTTGATATTTTGACTAGAAGGTGGTTGTGGACCCAATAATATATTCTTCCAGAAGTGGTTTCTCTGTATCAAAAGATAACATAGGTCATTTTTTAAGTATAGTTATCTTTCTTGAGCCTTTTATTATAAACTATTGAACTTATTTTCATTCAATATATGAGATAGTAAGTATAAAGAATAATATTTCCCTAAATTTAAAAAAGGTGCATCTTATAGATGATGTTTCTCCCATGATCATTATAATGGGTGATATCTCAATCTAAGAATGTAATGGAATCATGCTTCATTTTCATTTGTTGAAACACATATTAGGATTAAGGAAAGACTTAATCTTGATAAGGAAACTTGATGATGCTGTTTTTTTACAACATTCATGGAAATAGTGTTGAAGATATCATGTCGATCCATGGTTATGCCCAATAGAGGGAAGTACGGGATGTTGTACCTCACATGGTTATCGAAAGGTACAATGCATAATGGATAAGTAACTTCCATAATGTTATGTCATGATCATATGGGTCACTTGAGTGAGAAGCAGATGAAATTATTGTATGATAAAATTATGTTTGATCTTGGAAATATAGAGAGTAGAAAATGTGAAGAGTGAATCTTTGGAAATTTTTGGAATCTTTCCTTCAAAATGAAAGGGATAACATGGAAGAACCAAAAGTTAATGTTGGTTTATACATATGTATGAATCCTACATTTGGTAAATTTTCATGGAGGTACATTGTTTTATGTAACCATAATTGATGATTCAAAAAGGAAGGTGTGGATGTTCTTTATATAGAATAAGTCTAAGGTGTTTTGGAAACTTTATATGATAGAGATCTATGGTGGAAAATGTGACTAGAAGAAAGTTTAAGTTATTACATTCTGAAAATGGTGGGGAGTATACTAGTAGGGAATTTTGGAAGTTCTATTAATGGAATGAAATATGGTCTGAGAAACCTATATCAGGTAATTTGAAATAGAGAGGAGTCACAGAGATAATGAATTGGAATATAATTGAAAAATCGATGATTATGAGAATTAAAGTGGTATTACCTAAGTTGTTTTGGGAAGAAGTGGTGAATTTTGTGGTCTATATAATTAACAAAAGTCTTTTATATCTATTGGGATAGAATATTTTAGAAGCCTATTAGTCCAGAAAGAAAGTTGATTTAACCCATAATAAAGTTCTTGGTTCACTCATATATGTCCATGTTGAAACTAAGGAAGTGGAAAAGCTTGAGGATATGTCTTAAGCATGTTTCTTTCAAATATATAGTGGTGAAGATTTTGGTTTTCGACTTTGGGATAAAACCTTCATAAGGTTGTTAGAAGTGAAAATATGACTGTAATGAAGAGATCCAATGGAAGTATCAAAACTTAGTGAGAATTATAATGAGATTAATGTATCATCATAGGATAAAGTTCAATTGAATGGATGTCTATATCAATATCGGAAATTCCAAATGGTTTACAGGATGTTCCTGGTGGAGGATAAGTTATGATAGTGTTTCCAAGGCCAGAAGTCCCAATGAGATTACGGATGAAAAAATATCAATCAATAATTATGGAAGTTCAAGTTTCTAAATTTGTATCCCTATAAGGATCATAACCATAAGGTTATTTCTAGAGGTATACTGGGATCAGGTGTGCAATTAATAGAACCAAAATTCCACATGAACTGGATCCCAACTCAGTTTGGCACTAGACAAAAGGGTTCTCATGATCCCCATGGGATGGAAACTAGTGCCTGTGAATAAAATAACACACTTTTTGAATGATTTTACCTATAAAAAAATAATGAAAAAACCCCACATAACATAATAAAAATAAACATCCAATAGAGTACATAGTAAGGTTAAATCAATCCAAGCATCATATAAATGAGGTATAAGATGTTACTATCGATATAATAATACCCTAAATGAAAATTAAGGAAAACCAAAACCACTATCAACAATCTCCATGTGATCCATTGGTCACTCTCAATGTCCCAGTCCAACCACTACCAAGCACAACTAGAGGAAGAGACCAAATCCAAGGAACCTAAAATGAAACCATAATAGATTCATGTAGTAAGTGATGTATATAGGGTTTGAGTGACACCATGATCAGTAGGAACTCACCAAGGAGTTTTTTCACATCTTTCAAAAGACACTTCATTTTATGCTAATTTGAAATACAATTAGAAAATAGATTTCTAACAAAATGAATATACCAAAACAAAAATCAAACCATAATTTCTTTCATAAATAAACCAATCTTTTTTTAGGAAATAAAACACTTTAAAAACATCACTTTAAATTCTATACTTTCCTTTTTTAATACCGATTTAAATACTCTCTTTCAAAACCATTTTAGGAATAAAATTTTTTAAAAGACTTTGAAATTAGTTTCTTTAAAACAATCTAAGATAAACATTAAAATAAAATATTAACAAAATAAACATGTCAATGATGGATTAAAACAAAGAACCAAACAACCAAATAGAAACATGGTGATAATATGGGCCAATCGAACAATGGGATATAAGGGAAGAAATCGCCTATCTAGAATCAATTAGTATAATGGGCATACTACTAATCTCTAACATGAATGATTTTGGACTGGTTATCATTGAAAAAACTCTATCTAAAGGACACCCCCCCAGTGAAACTAATACATCAACATTAAGAACCCCTTCAGGTTACCTAGTAAAAAACCCCTAGGAGGGTGTAAATATCCTAGGTCACTAGCTGGCGAGCTCTACATAACTAGTTTAAATGAATCTCATACTTATATTAGCTACATATATTTACATGATAAAACTAAATGAAGGTGAGAAAAAACAATAAAATAAATGATCACATAAATCATTAATGAAATAACAACCATAAATTCCATCTCCCCTCCTACAACCTCATAAGAAACGACACCTTTTTACATCAATATTTTCAAATGAATTATAAAACATTCTCCTAAGGGTACAATCCATATCATAAACACACAAGAATAAATGACCTCCTGAGAGGGTATCAAAAACTCCATGAAATCTAATATAAAATTTCCAAACATTCCTTACTAAAATCTAAAATCAAAATGCCAATCTACTTTCCCACCTTTTAAAATTTACTTCAAAATAACCATTACACTGAAACATTTATAAATCACATTAAAACTCATTTAAATCACATTTCTCATAAAATCTCACAATTATCATGATTTATGATCCAAATGGGTTCAAATACCATTCAAAACAGATATTTTATTTAAACACATTCCATTAAAACATTTAAAATCACTTATCACCCACACACACCTTTAAAACCAGGAAAATCCTTGAAATCTACTTAAAATACCATTATTCCATGTGAAAATCCACTCTATAAAACTTTGGAAACTCAATAAAATTATAGGATATACATTTAATATAACATTTAATGCATTTAAATCATTAAAACCACAATTAAATTTCATTAAAAAAACAAAAAAACACCTACCCCAAGCATGGTGGAATCAATCTTTAACAAACTGGAACACAATGCCTTTGATGGAGAATGCTCAAAAAATCTTAGTGAAACCCTATAAAATCACTAGAAACCAAAAACCCTATATAATAATCACCCACATACCCTCAATTAACACTAGAATCCCCTAGGGTTACAAGGAGGGAAGAAAACCAAGGGAGAGAGTAAGAGAGAAAGGGAAGGGAAATGAGAAGTGGGAATGGATTTCCATATAGAATTTACTTTAAATTGAGTAAGGAGGAGATCAAAATCAAGGGGAAAGGGGAGGATGATCTTACCATTGTGAAAATAGGCTCATCCAAATGAGATAGGAGGATGCATATGGGTTAGGAATTTAAATGTTTTAAGGTAAAAAATTGGAAACTCGAGTTTTATTAAAATTAGACAGGTCACATGGTTAGCCCACATAGTTTGATAAACCATATGCCAACCATGAGGAGGCCACTAAATGGAGAAATCACCATCACATGATTTGGTTTCATGGTTGATAATAACCTTGAGAAAGTCATTTTCCACCACCTTTACAGAATACAGTCTCCCACAGTTTCTTCTAATACTTGCATAGTTTTATCCAAACCATTCACTACTCATAATTATGTGAAAATAACTTGAAATGACCCATCCTGAATTGTTCTATAGCTCAAATCAGGCCTGAAATTGGGTTGTCCTGATTCTTTGGGTTGTGATGGGTTTTCCGAGTTGGGTTACAGGCCTTGGCAATCATAACATTAATAAAAAACAATATTTTTAAAAAAATTCAATTATAATATTTTTTATAAAATATATATATAATTATTGATATCATATAAATATAATAGGTGTAATTCCTAGACTATTTGGTCTAAGAATATTATTGGAATACAAGGGTAGGGGTTAAAATATACCCTACCTTAAGTTTTTTGGAAATCTTTTAGGTTTTTCTAGGCTTGATTATGGATTATAGGGAAGGCCTATGGGTCGGGCTTTCAAGATGGACCAGACCAAGAAATAATAGCCTAATCCTGTCCTAACTGACCCCTCATCTCAATCCTGACTTGGCTTAGGTCTTTCTTCTTTGATCCAGGCCTGGTTAAGCTTTAGGATGAGCAAGTTCAACTTCCAAGCTTCCAGAATGCATTTAAACCCCTAGCTGTCTGTGTAGGAAAAACTGTGAAATAAAAAAATGAATTGAAAAACTCCCCATATAAGGGTGACCAAAATGGTTCTCCTAAACCATATGTGTAAACCATTCATAGAGGAAAGTTATAAAAATTTAAAATTTTCAGACGAAACTTTATAAAAATTAAAACTATCCCAGAATAAAATATAATATAATAATATAATAAATAATAGTGACATGTGGGTGTCACAATTCTCCCCATCATGACACTTCCTTCCCCCTTGAAAGTCATTTATAATAGTAAAGGAAATGTAAAATAAATAATTATAACAACTAACAAGATGTGTAAGAGTTAAAAAGTAACTCAAAAGGATCCTATAACAAAGGAAACACTTCACATGCTCAATCCCCAAAATAGTAGAATAAAATCCTCAATATCCAATAACATCTCCAAACATAACTCAACTATGATCACTAAACGCACAAAAACAATAGGATCTAGAGAACTAACATATTTATCACCGCCATTTAGGATTTATCTAAATTAGTAAAATAAGGTAAGACACCCACTCATCAAACATCATCTATAAATGAAAATCTCAAAGAATCCTATATAGAATCCTATACGACTATCAATTCTAACAAACATCAAGGATAAAAATCTAAAACCTAAATAAACACACTTCCCAAGGGAAATCCAATATTCATCAAACAAAATCCATTACCAATATCTACAACACAATCCAAACACAATATCAAAGAACCCAAAACACTATCCAACCTTAGCACAAGATCTATACGGGTTATAATACTTAATAGGTGAACTAGGACCTCAATCCTGAAACACTATCCCATGTCAAACCCAACCAAGGAAAAGTTGTTACCAATAAGTTCCTAGACGCAAAAATATCACACATATTATAGTTATCCAATCACTTACCTGAAGTTTTCCATGCTCAATCCATAATAAAATCAGCCTTAATGCATCCATCACATAACACGTAATCCAAGGGAAATACAATCCAAACAAATAAATACACATCAATCTATAAATCACCATCATCCATAAGTGATAATTCCATAAATCCCTGATATAATCCAAAATGATCCCCAAAACAACCCTAAAAAAAAATCGAGATACAACCAAGATTTTATCTTCTAATAACCCAAATTACCAAAACATTGAAGAAGGTCCAAATAGTCACACCAAAGACAAGCACCACACTCAAATCTCACAAGATACCTTTATTAAAAAAAATTAAATGTTCCCTTATAAGAATCTTGGATAGGGTTTAAATGTTAAAAGGGAACCAAATACACCACTCATGAGTCTTGAATCTAGGTAGAGTCATCCAGTAAAGAAGAAACTCTTGGAAAAGATTGGGGTTATTCTGAAGATCAGCTTAATGAATCAAATTTCCACTCTTCTATAAAAACATCCATGGGTTACATAATTTATATAAAACAAAACATGAACTCAAACCAATTCATGCTCCAAAAATCAAATCACACAATGATAATATCAAAAAATTCCATAACAAAACTTTATTCAACCAAATAGACACCCCACTCTACAAAAACACATTTTTTATAAAATTCATACAACCTTTTAAAAATATTAATTTCCTTAAAACAATTCATTTAATTTTAAATCCCCCTGAAAAAATCATCAATAAAATAATTTATATGATTTAATTTTAAATTATACCCTTTAAACATTTAATTTAAATTCACATTGTTTATATAATTTACTTCCATAAAATCAATTTTTAGAACTAAAACATTTTGTAAGATTGCTATAGAACTAAAAGTTTTCTTAAATAATCAATTCCTTATAAAAACACTTTCCCAATCCCATTTAAAAACCATTGAGTTTTAAAAAAATATATCATCAAAATCCATTCAAAATAATTTCAAAACTATTTTTGAAATCAAATAACCCTATAAAATCCCCCTTTTCACCTCAAAATAAATTTTTTCTCAACAAAACAATGATGTATCTAAAGGAAAAAAATCAATAAAAACTATAAAACCAATAAAAACCACATCATATAACATCAAATCATAAAAAAATCCCTCACTTGACATCACATTAATGATAAACATCACTGGGATAATTTCAAAAGGAAATGGAGGCAAAACAAAAATTCCATAAGAGAAACAAAATTGCATGCGGTTTAGTTACACTATTTAGTAAATCATGTTCCAACCATGTGATTAGATCTTTAATGGTTTTAGACCCATTTTGGATGGGCACATGTGGTCTTCCATACTATACAAGCTAATTGTATAACCCTGGTATATTTACCACTTTCACCTTTAAAACTCATGATGACCTCCAAATCACTGAGATACTCATTGGGGATCCAATCAGTGCCATAACATATTAAAATCCATCAAAAATACTCAAAAATGAACTTGAAAATAAAAATTAAAATCTCAATATCTCCTAGAGACTCATGTATTTTCACTAAAGGTGGTGATTAAGATCCTACTCCTGAGTTGCCTCCCAAGTCCCAACAATGATGTTATTATCTAATATACTAGAAAACATACCAAATAACAAGAGGTAATTTCAAGAACATAGACGTCTTTACAATAACCTAGGCTCTGATACCATTTGTAATGAATCATATCAATCTTCCACTAAAACCAGCACCCGACCCAGTCTTCCACTAGCCCGAAGGGCGCTGCCGATCCCCATGGGTTGGCAACTAGTGTCTAGGAATCATAGAATGCACTTTAGGAATGATTTCACCCATGAAAATAATAATGAACAAAACCCACACAGAATAATAAAAATAAATATCTAATAGAGTACATAGAAAGAATAAATCAATACAAGCATCACATGAATAAACAAACTGGATGAGGTCTAGGCCATTACTATAGAGACAAGAATTCCCCAAATAAAAATAAAGGAAAACCAAACCTACCATCAACTATATCCATGTGACCCCTTGGTAACTCTCCATGTCCATGACCTACCAAAATTTAACATATTCATATGAAGATTCCATATCCAAGTCACTTGAAATGAAACCATAAGAGATACACGCATCAATTGGTGTATGTAGGGTGTTATAAAAACCAAACTCGGTAGGATCTCACTAAGGATTTTGTGCACTTATTTCAAAAGGAATTTTATTTTATGATATTTTGAAATATAATTAGAATATAGTTTTCAAAAAATTAAGTTTCCAAAACAAGCATAAAACTATAATTTGTTTCATAAATCATACACCCCTTTTTAGGAAATCAAACATTTTGAAAACACCACTTTAAAACCTTTACATTCCTTTTTGAAACACCAGTTTAGATACTCTATTTCAAATACATTTTAGGAATAAACATTCTAAAATCACATGGAAAATAGGTTCCTTAAAAAATATAAGATAAAAAAACAATAAAATATCAAAAAAAGAATCATGCCAATGATGGAGTAAAACAAAGAACCAAATAACTAAAGACAAACACAGTGCTAATATGGGACAAAAAAACTAAAGGATAAAAGGGAATAAATATTCTAGCTAGAATTAACAAGTATCATGGGCATCACATGAGGTTATAAAATGAATGATGTTGGAACTAGTATAATTAGAAACACTCTATCTAAGGGCCTCATAGAAACACTCTATCTAAGGGCCTCTTATTACAACCAGGACATATCAATTTTTCACCCCTTCTAGTAACCGAGTTAAAGTGAACCCATATGAGGTAGAAACTCTCCTATGTAACTATATAGTGAGAACCATTACACTAATTCAATACACATGAAGGAATTATATTATCTACCTAGGTTCCCATGATAAAACTCAATGAAGGTGAGAAGCAGCAAGCCAAGTGATGCGAACAAAAATCACTAACAATGTAATAACCATAAATCTAATATCACCTCCTTCGCCCTTGTAAGAAAAAACCCATTTTTACATCATTCATATCACATGAATTATAAATCATGTCCCTCAGTATACAATACATATCACATTTGCACAAGAATAGGGAGGCTCATAAGAGGGTCTCACTCACACCATGGAATCTAAAATGAACATTCCAAATGGGACTTACCAAAATCTAATCATGGAATGTCAATATATTTTCCCATATTTTTAAATTAATTTCAAAAAAAACATTAAACCAAAAAATTTAAAAATCAAATTAAAAATAATTTAAATCATATTTACTATAAATACTCACACTTCAGCCAATTTATAACCCAAATGGGGTAAAATATCAATCAAAACACCCATTTAATTCTAAAACATGCCATTAAAACATATAAAGTTACTTGGAACCCACAAACACCTTTAAGAATAGGAAACTCCATGAAATTTTCTTGAAATACCTTTATTCCAAGAGACCAATCACTCTAAAACACTTTGTAAACTCAATATAATTATAAAATATACATTTAATCCCAAAGTTAAAGAATTTAAAATCCTCAAGCACATAATTACATGCCATTTAGTGAAAGAGAACAAAAACATATACCATATGCATGGTGGAATAAAACAATGATAATCTGGAATGTGTCATCTTTGATGGAAAACACTCGAACAAGTAAAGATATACCCTCTAAAATCCCCAGAACCCAAAATCCACATATAAAAATCACCCTTAGACCCTAAATCAACCCTATAATCCCCTATGGTATGAGGAAAAGATGAAAACAAATGGAGAGAGTAATAGGGGGAAGAAATAAATGG
Source organism: Viscum album (assembly GCA_963277665.1). Lineage (NCBI taxonomy): Eukaryota > Viridiplantae > Streptophyta > Magnoliopsida > Santalales > Viscaceae > Viscum > Viscum album. The sequence continues at coordinate 1,070,075,104 of OY728141.1, forward strand.
AAACAAGAAGGGATAATGGATTACCCTGGAGAATTATCTTGAAATCAAGGAAGGATGACCTAAAAATCATGGAGAAAGGGGGGTAGGAGGTTTCCCTTGGTTGTTTAGGCTCATCTGGATAAATAGAGGAGGGATATTGGTTAATACTTTACAAATTAAATGGGAAAAATTTTAAATTCAAGTTTTACTAAAATTGAGTAGGTCGCACGATTAGGACATACAGTTTGGTAAACCATCCTGCAACCTTATGGGATCCCCTAGATAGAAAACACACTATCACATGGTTTGGACACCCAATTTATACTAAATGTGTGTAAGTTTTTTTTCATAACCCTTATGCAATAAGGGCTTGTTTTATTTCTTCTAAGAATCACATAGTTTGATCCAAACCATTAAATTCTCATATAGGAAAAATCGTTAGAGAAACAAATGAACTAAAAAACTCTCTATATAAGGGTTACCATATGGTTTATCCTAAACCATGCATGTAAACTATGTATAGAGTAAAATTTATATAAATTTCAAATTTTCAAACAAAAATCACAAAAATATTAAACTAGCAAAAAATAATAATATAAAATAAAATAATAAGTAAACAGTGACATGTGTGTGTCACAATACTCCCCATCATTCCACTTTCTTCCCCCAAAAAGGCATTGATAAGGGTAAAATCAAGATAAAACCAATAATTCCAAAACATTCCAAGAGGTGGGAGAGTAAGGAAGAAATGAAGAAGGGTCCTAGGATTAGGGAAACACTTCACACACTCAATCCCCCAAAATAGATGAAAAGCATAAACATCCATAAAAATCTCTAATCCCAACAGAACTATGACCACAAAACACAGGAAAATAAGAGGAGTTGTAGATGAAACATAGAACTCCCAACCATATAGAATTAATATAAATTGAAAAAATGTGGAAAGTCACACCCACACATCAAACACCATATATAAAATTATATCTCAAAGAATTCTCTCAAGAATACCATACCGCTATCAATCCTAACAACCATCCAGGATCAGAATCCAAACCCTAAATAAATACACTTCTTAAGGTAAATCAAACATTAATTAAACATAATCCAGTACCAAGATCCACAAAATGATCCAACCACAAGAAAAAAGAACTCAAAACACTATAAAACCACAACATGGTCTCCACCCTAGTCAAAATACTCAATGAGTGAACTAGGACCTCAATCTTGGAACACCACCTCATGAGGAACCCATCCAAGAAAAATTTGGCACCACCAAGTGCCTAACCACCCAAAATCCACACCCATCCTAGTTACCCAAGAACCAACCTGAAGTTTCCTATAATCAATCCATAAAAAATCTATCCTCAAATAATACATTATACAGTACACAATCCAAGGTAAATACAACCCAAATAATAAAACACACATCAATCCATAATTTACCATCATCCACAATGAAAAATTCCAAAAATACTTGATACAGACCAAAAAACCTCAAACAAACCACCAATAAAACCCAAGATACACCCAATATTTTCTCTTACAATAACCCAACTTACCAAACCTTTGAAGAAGATCCAACTAGACTTACTAAATAAAATCACCACACTATAAGGCCACAAGATACCTCTCTCAAAGAAACATGCTTTTAAAGAACACCTCTAAGAAACTTTTATAGGGTTCAAATGTGAAAATGGAATTGGCTCAACCTATAATTCATAAGTATGGGTAGATTATTCAATTGAAGAAAATACTCCTAGAAAAATATAGGGGTTATCCTAAATATCAACTCAATGAATAGACTTTCCACTCTTCTCTGAAGACTTCCTTGAGTGGAATATCTTACATAACATGAAACATGAACTCAGATCGATTCATGTTCTACAAATAAAATTAAAAAATTCCAAATTTAGGTAATTAAAAAACAAAACATCATTTAACCAAACACACACACCACTCTACAAAAACACCCCCTTTTTTCTAAAATTCACACAACACATCATAAATAATCCATTCCTTAAATCACTTCATTTCATTTAAATCTCCATGAAATATTTCATTTTAAATTTATCCTTTTACAAATTTCTTTGAAAATAACATTAATTATATAATTTACTTCCATAAAATCTATTCATAAAACTGAAACATTATTCATACTAATTGAATAACTAAAAGTTCGCTTAAATCATCATTTTTTTATCAAAACACTTTCCCACTCCCATTTCAAAATCATTGGATTTTAAAACATTTCATACCATCAAAATCCATTCACAATAATTTCAAAAAAACTTTTGAAATCAAACTAACCTATAAAATCCCTCTTTCCACCACATAAAAATTAACTTTTCTCAATATAAAAAACAATATACCTAAAGGAAAAAATCAATAAAAAATCACAAACACCAATAAAAACTTACATTATATAGCATAAAATCATAACAAAACTTCATAATTTACCATCACACCAATGATAAACATCATTAAGATAATTTTTGATGGAAATGAAGGAGAACAAAAAATCCAGAGGTGAAATAGAACTGCACATATTTTAGCCATAAGGTTTGGTAAACTATGTTCCAACCATGTGATTATCTCTACAATGACCACATGGACACCTCATGGTTTACCAAACTATGCATCCAATATTTTTGTAGTGTTGTTTCATTCACTGCATTCACCTCTGAAACTCAAAATGACCCCAAAATCATTGAGGTGCACATTGGGGATCTAATAAATATCATGTCATAATAAAATTCATCAAATATACTCAAAAATGAACTCAAAAAACAAAATTCAAATCCCAACATGACCTGGTGACTCAAGTATTATCATAAAAGGTAGTGATCAAGAACCTACTCATGAGTTACCTCTCATGTCTGGACAATGATCATATTGTCCAATCTACTAGAACACACCCCACATAATAAGATATATTTTTAAGAACTCATGACTATTCCCAAAATGTAGACTCAAATTCCATTTGTAACAAACTATACCAAGATTCCACCTGAATTGGAACCTGACTAAGTCTACTGCTGGCTCAAAGGGTGCTTCTAATCCCCATGGGATGAAAAATAGTGTCTATGAATCATAGAACATTATTTTGGAATGATTTTTACCATGAAAAGAATAATAAAAAAACTTCAAATTTCATAATCAAACAAATTATCCAAAGATTATGTAATAAGAATACAATAATACAAGCATCACATGAATAAAAATTTTGAATGAGGTTTAGGACACCACTGTTGATACAAGAATATACTAAATAAAAATAGATGAAATCTAAGCATTCTACCAACCTTCTTCATGTTACCCCTTAGTCAATATCCATGTCTCTTACCAACCACTATCGAACACAACCAAAGGAAGGGACCATAGCCAAGGAACCTAAAATGAAACCATAAGAGTTGCATACATCAAGTGGTTTATGTATGGTGTGATAGAAGCTAGGCTTAGTAGGATCTCACCATGTATTTTTTGTACATATTTCAAAAGATATTTCAATTTATACTAGTTTTAAATACAATTAGAAAATAGTTTTCCAAAAATTAATTTACCAAAAAACATCGAACAATAATTATTTTCATAAATAAACCTCTTCTTTTTGAAGAATTAAAACACTTTGAAAATGAAACTTTAAAACCATTAATTTTATTTTTGAAGCACTGGTTTAAATCCTCCCTTTAAAATTTGTTTTTAGAATTCACATTCTAAAACAACTTCAAAATCGGTTCTTCAAAACATGATAATATAAACATAATAATAAAATATCAAGAAAAGAATAATTCTAATAGTGGAATAAAACAAATAACCAAAAAAATGAAGAGAAACATGGTATTAATATATTCCAATAAAACTAGGGGATACATATGACATACCATATCTTAATACACTTTATTTCTTTATTTATTACATAAATATACACATAATATAATCCAAAAAGGTTTATAGGAAAGTATTTGGGAAATTAGACACATAAAACATTAACATGAAATAGGGATACAAAGATATTATTTAAAAACTCCATAACATGCCCTTAAATTCTATTGATATTATAGTACTTTATAAGATAATATGGGGATGTATATAAGAATGGGGTGAGATATAATGCCCGATAATGGAATAATCAAGGCATAGCATAAAGTAAAGAAGTACATGGGAGTGAATATAAATAACATGGGGACATATAAATGTGAGAATCATAATCATGAAAATTGAATCATGACATGTGATGATAATATTAATACATAATTGGAATGTATAAATAATATAAAACATGACATCATAAGCATAAGTCAAGGATAAATATCAAGTCATCATAATATAGTGTTCTTAGTCTAATAGTACATGCATCATACGTGATATCTCATGAGATAAAAATATTACCCAGTGCATTGGAGGGATATTTAATTATGTTCCTACCTATCACATTCATATCATGTACATGAATTTATGTTCCACATAGATAATACAACATAAGAACATATTTCATCACTTTTAACACCATAACTAAAGAGTGTGGGTTACATACATAGAAGTACGCAATAAATGAATGATAGGTACAAATAGGTGAATACCCTTGACTGGAAATTGGGATACGTATTCACAACAACAAAAATTAACAAGGAAAAACATAGAATAATTTAAGCATCATAATAGGTGTACATAATAGTTCATGGAAAGGATTAATGAGAGTGAAAGGTGGTCTCTAATTATGTGAGAATCATAATGACATTAAAGGGAAGTGTAAAAAGATACGTAAACTTGATCAATTATAAATAAAAAAAGGTTCAATAAAAAGAAAGTAATTGAATAAAGATGAATAAAAAGAGAAAAGTAATCCCTTACTTGATAGGTTACTTATAAAAGCTTTGTATTAGCTTCTTAAGAGCTTGGGAACACCTTGAGAGGGATTTAGAGAGGGAGAAAGAGTGGAAATTAAATATCAATGGGTTTTCTCATTTTCATACTAGATATTGGTACTCTATAAATTCTTACCACTTATATTATAGATATATTGTGGAGAATCTCAATAGATAAATCTTCCTTAATAGAAATGAAATGTGTAGACTTTATCTACTACCACCCAAATGGTGTCATGAAAATTAGATGTCCTGGGGATTCCTATGATGAAATCTGTGGTTATGTTTTTTCATTTCCATACTATAATGGAAAATGGTTGTATCATACCCTTATACATATATCATTCAGCCTTGAATTATTGGCATACTAATAATTGAGATATAAATTATGAAATATCCCTCTCCATATTATCCCACCAGAAGTTTTTCAGATATCTATACATCTTAGTGATTCCTAGATTAATAGAGAAGGATGATATATTTGTGTCATCTTGAATTTCCCTCTTCATTTATGGTTTTTATGGGACACATATCTAAGTTACAAACCTTCTAAATTTATCTTTATCAAAGTTAAACTTCATAATATTCACTAACTTTCTCTATAGCTTCTCATTTCCCTTTTGGGCCTCCTTGATCCTCTCAATAATGGATGGTTGAGTAGTTATTTAATAAAGGTGGGATAGAGTTCCTTTTATGATTACCATTTTCATCCTTTTAATATCCAATATTATTGGATCCATTTCAATCCTCATCATGGATAGGGTTTAGGGATCCTTTTTACTCAAAGCATCTTCTTCTTTAGTCACCATCCCGGGATGGTAATAGATTAAATATTCATAATACTTGATCAACTATAACCAACTTTCTTGGTGCATATTTAGATATTTTTGTGTGAATATATACTTAATGATCTTATGATTCTTATATATGTCACACTTCTCCCCATTGAGATAATGTCTCCAAATATTCAATTTGAAGATCACTAAATCCAATTCCAGATCATGCATTGAGTAGTTCTTCTCATGGGTCATTAATTAGTGGGATGTATTGGTTATCACTTTTTCAATTTTCATGATTATACAACCCAATCATTTTAAAAAAATAATTTTAGATCAAAAATCTTTTCCCATTGGTGGGTAATGTGAGCACAAATATAATTATTAACCTGTTTATTAACTCTTTAATGATCTATTTGTATTCATCGGTCTAGAAAAACTTTACTCCCTTCTAAGTTTGTTTAGTTAGTTGGTTTGAAAAACATAATAAATTTCTTAAAAATCAATGATAATATCCATATAATCCAATGAAACTATGGATATATATCATAGATGTTGTTCTAGTCCATACTTCAATTAAAATACCCCAATAATATTACTTTATCCATTTAGTATAATTTCTATATAAATTTTCATTTCAAAAGTTCCTTGAAATAGAATTAAAATTCTCTTCATCTTCCTCCTTAATTCTAGAGTAGATACAAATTTCTTCTATAAATACTACCAAAATTTTATCATGGTAATCCCTAAAGATTCTATTTATTACTTCTATAATGATAATTGAATCATTACTAAGTTTGAATGGAATCACTATGAATTTGTAGTGCTCGTAACTTGTATGAAAAGAAGTCTTGGAGATATCCTATTTAAATTTACTTAATAATATTCTTACCAAAGATCAACCTTAGATAATTACTGGGCTCCATATAGTTAATCAAACAATTCAACAAACTATGGAAGAGGATATTTTTTATTTATTGTGATATTTTTTAGCTCATGATAATCAATGAATAAGCACATTGACCCATACTTCCTCTTTTTGAAAAGGACTGAAACACCTTGTGGTGAAGAACTTGGGTGTATAAAACCTTTTTCAAATTCTATTATAGTTTCTTCTTAGTCTCATCAAGTTCAATAGTGTCCATCTTTTATAGATCCTTAGTTATTGTAAAAAATCTAGGGATAAGTTTTTCTAAGAACTCAACATATTGTCTTAGAGGAAGATAAAGAAATTCTTTAGGTAACACATCATATTATTCTATTATAATGGGCATGTCTTCAAGGATGATATTTTTCTTAGTCTCAATAATTTGTACTAGATATTATTTCTCATAAGAAAATAATATCAATGCTTAATATAATGATTCTAAAGGAGATCCATCCTCATCCTTACACTTGTATATAATCGGTGAGAGATTCACAATATGGAGGGTGATTTCATTATCATGGAAATTTATATTGTCTATATATAATGAAAACCAATCCATACCCAGGATATCACCAAATTCCACTAAAGGGGGTATCATATGGTTCACTGTGAAATTCATCCCAAAAATATTAAAAGGGGTAATTTATATACTTGGGATGAAATAATTGACTCATTTTTCTATTTCACTAATAAATAAACTTCCATGTTTTGAGGTAGTGTTTGAATAGTTCTACTAAACTTGTTGGTATGAAAGAATTCATATAACTATAGTCACATAGGAAATTTGAAGTTCATAAATGGACAATAATTCTTCCTTTCACTATTTGATTCTGGTTCTAATCATTTTCATCAACCAAAATAAACATAGGGTTGAAAATTTTCAAACTATTAAATATATAAGGGGAACTAGGAACATTTAAGGGATAACCCATAAATGAAATGTATTTCTTAACTATGAATTTCTAGTTTTCAATATAAGTTATCAAAAACCTATTTCCTAACATTATATTTCATATTAATTTTTTTTCCCTTCACAATTATTTGTAAAAAGAACATGATTAACAAAATCATATCCCATATGAGTGTCCATCCAATTGTGAATCCTTAGGAATTTTCATCATGCACTAGGTACAGGTTGAGTGAATACCTAACAATCCCTTTCAAGGTTATTTCCCTTATGTACAAATATTCTATATCCGTATGCACTTATCAATATCCATAACGATATTTATTTTCTTAGAAAACCAAGTACTCTATGATTCACTAAAATTTAGGGATTTTTTTATATTTTTATTCTTATCTATATGGTTTTCAATAAGGTTTTCCATTACTAATCACCAAAAATAACTAGACCTTTCCTTTGATACTATCTATTACAACCCATATCATTTATATACTTTGTTTTATGATTTATTACATAAAGATACACATAATATAATCTCAAAGGATCTAGAGTCCTGGTGTATTTGGGAAATTAGATACATAACACAATAAATTGAAATAATGATATAGAGAAATTATTTAAAAACTCCATAACATGCCCTTAAATTCTATTGATCTTCTAATACTACATGGGATAACCTAGGGATGTACATAAGAAAGGCATGAGATATAAAGGTCAGTAAGGGAATAATAAAATCATGGAATAAATTAAATCCATACATTAGATTCAATATTCATAACATGGTGACATAGAAAATTAATAATCATAATCATAAACATCAAATCATGACATAATATGATAACATCAAGATGTTATAGGTATGTCGCAACAACAAAAAACATGACATAAAAAACATAGGTAAAGGATAACACCAGAGTCATCATAGCATAGTATCGTTAGGATAACCACCCATTCACCATACATGATATCTTATGATATAAAAACATTACTCAATGTATTAGAGGACTATATAATTTTAGGGCCACCTATCACATTCATATCGTGTACATGCAATTTTGTTCCATATAGATCATAAAAAATAAGAATTCATTTCATCACTTTTAATACCATGATTAAGGAGTTTGGTTTATATACATAGAATTCCTCAATAAATTAATATTAGGTACAACTAGGTGAATAATATTGAGTGAAAATGGGGACGGGTATTCACAACACAAAATTTTGGCATCGAAAATCATGAAATAGTTTCAGCAACAAAACATGTGCATATAAAGATTCATATAAGGGATTGATGAGAGTGAAAGGTGGTATATAATTAATTTTTAATCATATTAAAATTAAATTGATGTGTAAAAACATATTTCAACATGAAAAAATTAAAATCAAAAGGTTTAATATAAATAAAGTACTTGAGTAATGAGAAAGAGAAAGAGAAACCCTTACTTAAGAGGTTGCTTCTAAAATCTTGGGAGAAGCTTCTTAAGATCTTGGTAATACCTTGGAAGGTATTTATATAGGTATGGTGAGATTTAATTCATCCTCAATGAGTTTTTAGTGAAGATAAAAGTTAGTTTGGGTGGGTATTTGTAGTAAAATATAGAGGAATTATTTACTAATTTCTAAACATAGGTTTTGGAATCTAAGTAATAAAACAATCTAAACCATAAACCTTAACATGGTGTTTTAACATTATTTCTACCAAATATGAGTGTTTTATAATATTTTATTAGGTTAATAACTGAAATAATTAAAACTATACAATTAATGATGTGGAATTGAGTCATTTTTATAAACAACTATTTTTAAAACCTTAAAATATAATATAGGTTTTGGAGGATTTGTTATAGGTTTTTAAAATTAATAAAATAACTTTAGAAACAAATTATTTTAAATGGGAAACCTATTTTTGGTTATTTATTCCTTTTATATTAATTATTACAACAATTTTTGGCTATTATGATGTCATAATACAAACTGTATATTTATACTGTATTTGATTTTTACCCAAAAATTCAAGTATCACATAAAATCATGAAAAATTAACCATTGGATAATTTCAACATGTTGATTTAAAAATGAAATTTATTTTATAAAAATAATTTTTTAAATATATGAATTTCAAATTTTAAGTAAAAATCATTATTTTTTGAAAAATATTATTTTTTATGATATAAACAATTTTCCAAACCTTATAAAAATTATGAGGGCCTTCATTAAATTAAATTATCATTTATATTTAAATAAATATTATTTAATAATAATATTTCAAGAAAATAAAATTTATTTCAAAACTCTTGGTGTTATAAAAAATAGTGTTTTAAATGAAACTATATATTTTTCAATAATATAAATTTTTGTTTCTTTATATCAAAATAAATTTTTTATCAAAACCATTAATCAAATATATATATATATATATAAAGTAAATATTTAGAGGGATCAATATAATAATTAATTTATTAAAAAATATAAAAATTTATATTACTGGGGTCTAGATATATATCTTCTTATTACACCAGCATACACCCTAAGGGCAAGGTGTGTTATGGTTGTACTATCTTAGAGTGCTTCAGTGAACATGTCTTTGGAAGTGATATCTATATGATTTATCTTCTATCTTAAATGTTTTTTATTGAGTTTTAGTTATTAAATATTGGATTGGGATTTTTCAAGGGAAAATACCTATGATGTCCTCTCCCTTATAAGCTCCAACTAATGGGCTTTATAGGGTATGATTCTACTGGTCGAGGTCATAAATTATTCCTTTTTTATTAATTAGATTTTATTATAACCCTTAATATATACTAATCTTAATAGTCACCTTATAATGTCTATATTAACTGAAGTTATGATTCTTAATAGTATTTTAATTCTAACAATCAAATTATGGTTTTGTTTTATAATGGTTTGAAATAAAAAATGAAATATAGTGCTTGTGTTTTATATAACTACATTTCTTAATAATGAATTTATTTATTAAGAAAGTAATTTAATTTATAAAGTTATGGGTCATTACAATAAAAGGGAGGAATTATCCTATATAGAATCATCTAATAACAATGGAATCACACTAGGCTCTAACATGAACAAGGATAGACATGGTATCATTGGAAAAACTCTATCAAGGGGTCCCTTAGTGAAGCCAATAAATCACCATTTGGTACCCCTTTGGGTTATTGAGTCAAAGAAAACCCCTAGGAGGGTGCAACTCTCCTAGTGAACTAGTTATTGAGCACCACCACACTTGTATTACATGAATCCAACACTTATATTATCTACCTAGTTTTCCAAAATAAAACTCCATGTAAGTGAGTATAAACAAGCCAAGTGATGAGAACATAAATCATTAATAAAGAAACAACCATAAATATCATCTCCCCTCCTATGCCCTTGAAATAAATAGTCCCTTTTTATATAAATCATGTTAGATAAATTATGAAGTATACCACTTGTGATACAATCCATATCACTCACACACAAAATAATAAATGGGCTCTTAATGGGGTCTCACACACACCATGAAATATAATATGAAAGATTTTAATGGTCCTTGGAAAAATAACAACTCTAAATTCCAAGATATTTTTTCACATTTTGAAATTAATTTTAAAACAACCTTTACATAAAAACATTTATAAATCACCTTCAAACTCATTTAAATCATATTTCATATAAAAACTCACACTTATTCTAATTTATGACCCACACAGGGTCAAATACTATTCAAAACATCCATTTCATTCCAAAATATTCCATTAAAAAATTTAAAGTCTCTTAGAACCCACACATGCCTTTAAAAATAGAAAACTACTTGAAATCACCTAGAAACACCTTTATTCCAAGTGAAACCCACTCCAAAACATATTGAAAACTTAATAAAATTATATTATATACATTAATCTAAAATTTAAATCATTTAAAATCATTAAGAATATAATGACATTCCATTTAAATCAAGATCATAAAAACCCTACCTCAAGAGTAGTGGAATTGAATCCATGATAAGCCATAATGTGTCATATTCAATGTAAAATGCTCAAAAAAATCTAATTGATGCTCTCCATAAGCCCTGGAATCCAAAACCCCCATTTAGGAATCACCCCCACAGTCTCAATTAACTCTAGTTGCTATAAGGTTTTGAGGGAGTGAAGAAAACTATGGAAGAGTGGAAGAGAGAGAGAGGGATGAAAGGGAAAATAAAAGGGACAAGGTATTAAATAATTCTCTTGAAATCAAGGAATAAGAAGCTAAAAATCATAGAGGAAGGATAGGAGGAGATTCCCCTTGGTCACATAGGCTTGGATGAATAAGAGAGAATGAGGGAGAGGGTTTGGACTTTAAAATTTTTAATAAGAAAAACAAAAATTCAGGTTTTACTAAAATTGATCAGGTCATATGGTTGGTCTTCATGGTTTGTTAAACCATGTACCAACCATATGGAAGCCACTGGATGGGGAAAACACCATCACACTATTTGAAAACATTGTTTCAACTAATCATACGCAAGCCATGCACCATCACCCTTACACAACAAGGTATTACACTGTTTCTCCTGAGACTCATGGAGTTTGATCCAAACAATATTTTGGTTGTGAAAGAAAAAAATTTCAAGAAAAAAATGAACTAAAAAACTCCCCAAATGAGGGTGATCACATAGTTTCTCCTAAACCATGTGCATAGGAAAAATTATAGAGTTTTAAAAAAATTAAATGAAACTCTCTAAAAATTTAAACTACCCCAAAACTAAATAAAATAATATAATATAATAAAAAAGTGACATGTGGGTGTCACAAGGTTTCAAGTGAAAATATATGAAATTATCTTCAACTATCTGCTACTCATAGAAAATAGAGAGCCTAAGAGCCCGTAATAGGCTGCCACTCTAAAATATTCAATGAAGTGGTAGTTCTCCATGAGATATGAACATGATTCCTTACATGTATATGGAAAGTTTAATTTCTAGAGATAGAGGCATATATTTAACAGAGGCATAAGTCACAACTAATCATAAATGGGTTTCAATAAAAAGAAGGTGTCGATTTCTCTAATACTTTCTCATTGATAGTTAAACATATGAATATTTGAATGGTTCTTATCATGGTTTCAATGGAAATACTTAATTTGGAATAGTTGGATGTGAAAATAGATTTTAATCATAGGGACATGGATGAAGAAATTTAGAAGGAGTAACTAAAATGTTTCATGGAGAATAAAATTAAGAATCTTATGTATAATCTAAAATACAACCTTTATAGATTGAATAATTAATTAAGGAATTAGAATTAGAATTTTAATGACTTTATGATTTAATGAAAGTTTTTTCAGAGAAATAATGGATCTTTCTATTAAAAAAAGGTTTTTGATGATGGGATTTTCATCATATTACTTCTTTATGTCAATAATATACTAATTTTTTATCTGATAAAGGAAAGTATCAATGAGTTGATGGGTAAATTTTCTATAATATTTGAAATAAAGGATCTCAGACTTGTGAAATGGATATTGGGGATATATATTATGAGTTAATTAAGTTATAGTATTTTATAACTATCTCAGTCATATTACATCTGAAATATAGTGGAGAACATCAGAATGAGTGGCATGAAACTAATTACCACTCCCTTGGATGGACACTTCAAGATAATCAAAGAGAAGGCACCAAAAAAGAATGTCAAATTTGACTACATGGAAATGGTTCCTTATGCATCATCTATCAAAATCTTAACATATTCTATGGATTTTACTCATCTGTAAATTTCAAAAGTAATGATAGTAGTCAAAAAATACATTTAGAATACTACAAGATATCACTGGGAAGTGGTAAAGTATATTCTATGTTATTTTAAGGGTTTGAATGGTCTATCTATTTGATTCAAAATGGAATATCTATTTTAAGAGTTTGTGGATGAAAATTTTGTAGGGAATTTATATAAATAGAAGATTTTCACATGTTATTTGTTTTCTATTAAAGTAATTTCACTATGTTGGATATCAATGGAAAAATTGGTTGTTTCAGTTTCCATAGTGGAAGAAAATTACATTTCACTAACAAAATCTTGAAAGGAGTTGATCTAGATGAAGGGGTTGTTGAAATATCTCAGAAGAATGTGATATGATGGGATGCTATTATGTAACTCAAAAAGTGCTATTAACTTATCCAAAAATATGAAATTTAATTCCAAGAAGAAATATATTCAACTAAAGTATCCCTTAACCAAGAAGTCATTAGAGGAAAAGGTGTTGAATTTTTTGAAGGTTGATGGTGCTCAGAATCTATATGACATGTTTATGAAGGTGGTCACCTAGGATGTATTGAGGCAGCACTATACCTTAGTTGGATTGTGATGATTGTAATTATATTGGGAGAAATATGTAACTACTAACATATTATAGTGAACATAAGGAGGTTTGCGGGTGTTAACGGAGGACTTGGTGGTGAAGGCTAAAAAATGTTTCTCAAGTAGAATATTGTTAGGCTCAGCTATGAAAACCATTTTCCATAAAATTAAATGGAACTACCAAAAAGATAAACTCTAAAACTATAACTTTTTATGGTTCAAATGAATATATCAGAAGTGTAAATGATAGTATGAGGATTCTAGAAGTTATATAGATAGAAAGAAGCAGTGCTCAAAAGTGTTATTCTGGAAAATGTAAGAGTTTATCTAAATTTTACATGGGTTCATTGCTTAGTGATTTTGAATAAAAGGGAAAAACATAAGGGTCTTTAAGGCTAATTCATAAGATTAATAACATGAAATTATATAAAGTAATAATTATTTAACAAATGGAAGAGTTGATGTGGTGGAGGTCCTTGACTGAATAGATGGAAATACAAGGAGATTAGCTTTTGTGTACTTTTTGAGACCTGAGACACACTGAGAGTGTTGGTGAATCAGGTTGTTACAAGATTTATACTTTTTTTTGATTTTTTTCCTATCCTCTTAGGATATTTCTCCAAGGATAGCAGGAACACTTGTTCAACCTATTATTCTCTTGAAAACATCTGCATTACATAACATGTATATGAATATAATATAAAATATACATAAAAAGTAGGATTTAATTGGTACACAAAAATAGAATTATCCAAGGATAAAAAACTAATGACGTGTCAATATTGTGGGATGTAAATCTACTTACAATTTTATTAAAATTATTTGGAAGGTCTCCATGTCTATCTATGGTGTAATAAGTTGTTTTTACTTAGGTACTTTCTCTATTTAAGTTTTTGTTGAAGCATTTTTAATTCAGTAAACGATCCTTGTTTTTATTTTAAAATGGTGTTTGGGAGGTTCTCGGGGGATTGAAGAAGGAAAACTAATGAAGATGAGTATTTGATTTTAGTATGGGAAATTTTTCAATGCCACTGTATGGATGGTGGATTCCACTAGCCAGTCGGTGGGTAAGGAAGTAGCTCACTAATACTATAGGAGTCCCACCAGCCAGTCAGTGGAGCCCTAGTGGAATGGGTTTCCTACCTGAAACCCACCATCCATGTGGTGGGGTTCCCAAAGGAAAATGCATGCTTCTTGGCACCATTGTCTTGCCAGTGTCATCTAGTGACTATCTGGTAACACTGTTCTAAGATAGAAAACTAAGGGGAATAATTGTATTTTATACCCTTAAAACCCCCTATTTAACTCTTAATCACCCCTCATTTGACCCTAACTTAGGATTAACAAATTGGAAGGGTTATCTACGGATTCTTAGGCTTCTTCAATGTAATATTTTATTCATTGATCCATTATTCAATTTGGATTTCTTTATTTGGTGAGTCTTACTTGGAATTAGTGAATTCCTCTCTTTTTTGTATCTTCATTTTACATTCCTAATGAGTGGATTATATAGCTATCCATAGGTTATAATGGTGTTGTGTGTATATTTGGACACTCAGACTCTTTGTTTCTTTTTATTTATTTTGTGGTAGGTGGTCTCAAACATCTCCCTAAGGTCTAATTTGGTTTTATAGTATGTGCAATGTGTGTGGTTGTGCCGACACACCATGCCTAGAAGCTATCTTAATTAGAATCCTCAATAATTTCTTAAATCCTAATGCATAAACCTTTTTCATATCTTTTTAGGTCCATTGAAAATAATACTTGGGCATGTGGCCACCTGAGAGGTGTGACCACCCTTAACCTTGGGTTGGAACATGGAATTTATAAACCTGGAATCCTATAAATAAATTGTAAGTTTATTTATTGGAATGGATTTACTAATAAATTGATAATATACTTGAATCACTTGGTTTATAATTGGGTAACCAGTATAGAATTATAAAATTACATAATGTTATGGTGATATAACGACATAAATTACATGTGAAATGGTAAATAAGTATAAAATGAATGTGAATCAAAATTGTTATAATTATTATGTGAATTGGAATTTTGGCATGAAACTGGTAATTTGATTAAATCTATAATGGAATCTGATTTAATTTGGAAATTGTGTCTGATGCTTTCGACGGGGCGCGTGCATCTATCCGTCTGCGGAGGAAGACGCGCTGCATTGTTGCCCCGCATTCTCGCTTTCCAAAGGCGAGCGGCATTCACTCCTTATTTAGGGACGTCTACTCCTTGATCGAAATAGGATGATGGGATGTCGGTTCTTCCTTCCGTGGATTCCTCCTCAGAACTTATCACCTAGTCCGGGTCTCCCTCATAGATTTAATACGTTGTTCGTGAAACTCTTCCTAGTGCCATGTTTCCATGGACACCGGTTAATTACACTGCTTCTATCAGGACATTCCAAAGGGTCCGGTCAGGGCAGCAACCTGTAGTCGGGGGAGTAGTCACGTCGAGGCATCAGTAGCATGTCTGGATGATGAGGAACTGGAGTGCCTGTCTTTTATCCCTTGTTATAGGGATTCTCGAGGGTGTGGAATCTCGAGGCATCCCACATCGAGCACAGGGAATTATATTCCATATACATATATCTAAGGTTTTCCTCATCTTCCTGTGTTTAGCACAGGGTATGCCGCAGGTTTAATGTCCAGCGGGGGACGGATCAGCCCAATCAGAGCATTAGCTGGAATGGATCGGATCGAGGGATTTCCCTTGAAGGGGTGCCGATACCGAGACTAGCCCATGGGCGGCTCTGAAGAGGAGCGGAATGGTATGATCTTTCCGAGACATGGCAGTCCGGGTGAGAATCGGGATGGGTGATGGAGAGTTGAATGAATTGGAGGGGGAATGAAATGGGACCATCATAGGGGAGATAGTGAAATTGGGCTTGAGCCTTGAAGAGACCTCCTACGTATCCATGTGGCAGGGAATCAAAGTCTGCGTAGTTCGGGATAGTGTTGGCAAGCCGACATGAAGGTGGACCTTGGCCCGATGGGCATCGTCAGTGAACCGACGTGAATGTGGACCTTGGTCCAGATGGTGTGGGACTTACGCACTAGGCTGCCCAGGTGCTGGTGACCTGATGGGAATGAGGCCGGGATGACCAATAGGCGGTGGGGTTGAACCTCTGGGAGGATTCCTACGTACCACTCCTTGACATGGATCAAAGACCATGTAGTTCAAGTTGGATGTCAGAAGGCCGGCGTGAATGAGGAGGACCAGGGGGGTCCTAGCGTTGGTGGGCTTGGACCTCGTGGAGGCTTCCTACGTACCATGCCTTGACATGGATCAAAGACCACGTAGTTCAAAGGGGGCTTCGTCGGCGAACCGACGTGAAGGTGAACCCGAGGGTCCACTTGTGGTGGGTGTTGGCGAACCGACGTGGATAAGGGACCTTGGTCCGATGGGAGAGGGGCTCGAACCTTGTTAGGCTTCCTACGTACCATTCATTGACATGGATCAAAGTCCTCATAGTTCGGGTTGGTCACAACGTCTTGTTGTCGGACTGGAATGCAGTTTAACATCATGCGGGACGAGGAGGAACTCGACGTGAATAAATGATGGGTGGGATTGAACCTTTGGAAGGATTCCTACATACCATGCCTTGACATGGATCAAAGACCTCGTAGTTCAAATGATGGAAGTCGTCAGCGAACCGACGTGAAGGTGGAACTTGGTCCAATGGGAGATGGGCTTGAACCTCAGGAAGGCTTCCTACGTACCATGCCTTGACATGGATCAAATACCTCGTAGTTCTAATGGTTTCATCGGTGAACCGATGTTAAAGTACACTCGGGGGTACACTAGTGGTGGGATTGAACCTCGTGAAGGCTTCCTACGTACCATGCCTTGACATGGATCAAAGTCCTCATAGTTCAAATGATGGAATATAGTTTAACGTCATGCGGGACGATGGTGAACTGATTTGAATGAGGTCAGAACGACCGGGTGGTGGGCTTGAACCTCGTAGAGGCTTCCTACATACCACACCTTCATATGGATCAAAGTCCTCATAGTTCGGTTGGGCGTGCAGTTTAACGTCATGTTGGACGAGGGAATACAGTTTAACGTCATGCTGGACAAGGTGTTTTCATGGCCAATGCTTACTCTAAGCCCACGTGATTCGTGCTCGGTGTGAGAAACAAGAGACAGAAGAGACCTGACGATCACGCCGCGAAGGGCGCGTTCGTGAGAAGCGAAGAGGGGCTTACGCGTTAGGCGGCCCATGGTGCTGGAACTTACTCCAGGATGGAGGCCCAAAGTGTGGAAAAGCGCAGCGAAAGAGGGATTTGGGACCAATGATGGGAGGTCCATTGTTCCCTATTATGCCCTCCACCGACCTTGGTAGTGGGGAAGTACGGAGATGCAGGGGTGCAGCCTTCCGCAAGAGGGGCTAGGGGCTTATAAAAGGTGGTTGCCCTTCTCCCATGGACATACTCTACTCCAAGAAGGAGGATATCATCCCTTGTGGAGGGGGTGACCTCGTCTCTGTGGAGACAGGTGGCGTAAAAAATGTCCGAGCTGGGGGGACCCTTCGTGTGAAGCACGGGGCCGTATCACAGTTTAATGTCATGTGTTGAGGACAAGGTGCTTGGCAGTTTAACGTCCTGCAGCTCAGACGAGGTGGGTTTACTCCTCAACCCTAGGACTTACATAACTGGTGACCATTACTCCTTGGGGGAGGGAAGGTACCAATAAGGCCGTGGTTAAGGGGGTCGTAGAGCGAACCATCGAGGGGTCCACTTTAGTGTGTCTATACAAAGAAGCAATAGCCGTTAGCGTGCCTATGCGAAGAAGCATCAGGCGAAGCAACTCTACGAGTGGTGTTCTCCATGGGACTTTGAAATCACATCGTGCAAACCTGGAGGGTCGCACGGGAAGAGTAATTGCCAAGCAGAGGAGTGTGCTTCACGAAGTGGAGTGTCTTGGCCTTATCATGGGGAAGAGGTGTGGATGGGGGGTGCTTTGCGAAGTGGAATAGTGTTCGCGGAGCACTGCCTCGTGAAGCAGAGGTGCCCTGTGAAGTAGGGTGCTTCGAAGCAGTGTGCTTCACGATGTGTAGCGATCCTGCCTTAGCATGGGAATCACTAGTACAGGATGGGTGTTTCGCGAAGCATAAACGCTCCGCGGCTGCCCGGGTTCCCTTGGGAATCCCCCTCCTTCGCGAATTCCCTTGAGCTTTATGAAGGGAATCCCTCTCAGAAGATGGGATCAAAACGAGACAAATAGAAGGCATCACGCGAAGTAGAAGTACCTCGCGGAGCTCATGATTCCCGGGGAAAAGGGTGCTTCGCGATTCGGGAGAGGAGATGCCGAAAGGTCGGATTGTCTGTCCCCTGGGATCAGGGGGACCCAGTATTTATAGGCAAGGGGCGCCGCGATGCTAAACTCTCGTGCCGCCTCTGGTGCTTCGCGACGCGCTCGCGAATGTCAGGCCACTTGCGGAGAGGTACTGCCTCTGGTTCTTCACGGCGGGACCGCGAATGTCAAATTCGTTCACGGAGAGGTACCGCCTCCGGTGCTTCGTGAGACCGCGATGCTCGGTGGTGCTTCGCGTCGGTTCTTCGCGAGGCAGCGTACGTGGCTTCTTTGTTTCTCCTTCCTTTCATGCAATATTTTGGCGCCAACAAATGCCCCCCCTCAGACTTGGATCCGCAGACCGCAGGGTCAAAGTCTGAGGGAAAATCGCCAAAATTGTCGACGGTTCGCGATGTGACTTCGTGAAGGGGGCCCGCGGTGCTGACCGGGGCCACGGATCCCGACGTGCCGCGATGCTCAGCGCGGGCGAGGCGCGTCGCGATGCTCCGGGGTCGCCGCCTATAAATAGGGGGTCGGCATCTTTTGTCTTCACCCGATTTTCTTGTCTTTTTGTGCTCTCGATTTCGCGAAGCTCCGTATACTCCGCGCCTGCTCTCTGTGAATCGAGCTTCATGGTGAACCGCGGGTATTTGACTCCGCGACCGTGCCAAGAGAACTCCTGTTTTCCGGCCTAGGTCAGACTCTATGGCTTGGTCTCGCAACCGACCTTCGCAAGCCGGCTTCACGATCCGTTCTGAAAAAATTCTTTTCTGAGTGTCGAAACCGAAATGTCCCATCGAGAAGCTATATTGGGGGTGATTTCCGATGCCTCCCGAAGGGATGAAATGGCCAACTGTCTGGGCCTTGGGGAGATGGTCTGAAGCCACTCGGACCACATTTCTTTGACA
Source organism: Viscum album (assembly GCA_963277665.1). Lineage (NCBI taxonomy): Eukaryota > Viridiplantae > Streptophyta > Magnoliopsida > Santalales > Viscaceae > Viscum > Viscum album. The sequence goes on from OY728141.1 coordinate 1,070,095,112, forward strand.
GAGCTACTATCGGAGGGTCAGAAGAATTATCCGCAGTGCAAGAAGCTGCCATTGTACGGCTTCGGGTTGAGGGATGATGTCTTCATCCCTGAGGCGAGTCGGGACAAACCAGCTTGCTAGTTTAGGAGCACTCCATGTCAGCACCAATGGTTCAGGGCGGCCGATGGTCATATGCGGGAGGACTTCACACCCGTCACCGCCAACTGTCTATACAACCATGTGAACGATATTGACGGGAAGCCACTGCAACCGGAGACATCCCCTCCTCTGTACCGTACCATGCTGAAGGTGGCATTGTAAGATCCGAAGAAGGGGTGGTCCGATGAGTGGGACCTGCGCCAGGGTGGCAACTTTACTGATGACTGGGTCAGGGCCTACTAGGTAGGCGCCTCATGCGAGGAGTTTGGTGTCAAGCTTAGAAGAGTGGGTTTATATGAGGCGGCATGGGCCTCCCAATTCCACATTTACCAACCGAAACAACTGATGCCGGAGTTGCTGAGCAGATGGTCGTCTAGGACCAATACCTTTCACCTGCACCATAGGGAGGTGGGCATCAGCCTGTGGGATGTCCACCAGATTTCGGGGGTTCCGATCTTGGGGGTCGTGTATGATGAGTTCCTCCCCATCATGAGCGCGTGGAAGGATACAGAGAAAATGCCACGACTGGTGTCAGCGCTAATGGAACTCATCCCTAGAGAGGACAAGGAGGCAGTGGGGGGTGTCCACTTTAAGAAGTGGTTCAAGTGCTTCCTGAATTTCCCAGAAAATCGAGAGTTCCCTCTGAGGCCTCGAACTTGTCTGAGGGTAGCCCAACGGGGTAAGGATCACTTGTATTGGCAAGTCTTGGAAGACAGCCAATGGAAGACTTGGGGCTTCAGTGTCAGCACTTAATAGCAGCCGATAGTCAGGCTAGCGGCGTTCATTGCAGCTCTCATCTACGGTTGGATCCTACCGGTGAGGGATACCAGCATGGGGGTGCGGCCTAGCTCGTTTATCATGGAATCCATGCTGGCCATGGGGCTGCGGGTCAATCTGGGGATCCCAATGCTCTCCAAGCTATACAGAATGTTGCGGCACATTAGCGAGGGCAAGGAGCCTCCAAGGATATGCGGGCCCTTACACCTCCTGTATGGGTGGATTGCGGCGCACATCAGGGGGATCTATGAGTATCCAAACCCTATCTCACCACTGGGATCAAACATCCACCCCTCCATCCTAAATGCATCCGGGAGCTTCCTGTTCAAACTAACTGTGCCGATGGTGCTGAACCGGGTGTGGAGGGCGGATGAGTTTAATTTCCACCCCTTCCCATTGTTGACGGGTATACTCACTGATGACGGGCGGGGAACGGAAGAGCACTGGGCTTACCTCCTGGCCTTTCGAGGTGGAGTTTTGGTGGAACAAGTGGATCGTGAGCCGCTCTGCGAACCGTACACCCTGCATCAGTTTGCGAGGCAGTTCCAGTGCCTCCAGCGGCTGACCCCGTAGGTCTACTGGGAGGTGTGTCACGAGGAGCACCCATGTGTGATGAGGCAGATGTGGCTCATGTTCACACGGGAAGATGGGAAGATTCGAATTGCATTGCCTCCATCCACCGCCGCTTTCGGATTGGTGAGGGAGTATGCCATTAGTTGGGAGGATTCTTACCTAGGGTAGATGCTGAAGTATCCAACTATTTGGGTTGGTGACGGTGGGCCTCCTCTATCCTGAGGTCGGGGTCGGAGGGCAGCTAGGGCCTCTCGCATTGGCGGGGCTGTCGTGGCGGCGAGACCCGCACCGGCCAGGGTGTGGAAGCAGCGGCGGATCCGGTGATTCCGGAAGAGCAGGGTCATTCAGAGGGGTGACCACCGAAGGGATTTAGTAGGATATCCACTCAGGCTTCGGGGAAGCGGCTGCGTCATAACGACATGGAAGAGGATGCCGTCTTCCCGGAGGCCTGGGAAATTTGGGACGTCAAATGGCAATTCCTTAGTCCACTTGAGATATGGGTGCACCTGAATCGCCTCGGGATGGAATTACCAGGCATAGGCCCAGTTTGGGCTGGTTTCATGGCGTCTCCGGCAGAGGCAGAGCAATACTTGGACGAGTTGTAGGATTAAGTTCACTCCAGTGGTGCCCCTCGCCCAATGACAGATCGGGTGAGGGTACTGCTGGATCGAACGGTCCCCCCACAGTTGTCAGCTACTGATCTGAGGGAGGGCTTCCCCCTTCCGGAAGAATCAGAGGACTCCTCTTAGGAGGATGAGGCTGGAGGAGGGATCATGTTGGAGGAGGGCGAGGTCGGAGATCAAGGCTCAGATTCCGACGATTTCGTGGAGGCTCTCGAGGTAGCATTCTGAACTTCTTTCCTTAGGGTCCGTTCTCGGGTCATTATGGACTTCTCACTAATGTTTGATCCATGCAGGAGGAACTTGTTCGCAGGCCTCGTTCTCGCCCCTCGGCGGGTGATGATGCAGGGCCTTCAGAACCTGTGCCTATGGCTGCGTCCAGTTTCACGTCTGGTGGGACCAGAACACCTGAGGTGGATCCTCCGGAATCTCTAGACCTTCCAACAGTATACGGAGGGCCTCGCCTCAGGGTACCGTTAGTATCGGCTCAAGAGCAGCACCAGAAGGTCGACCTCGGTAAGTTTCCTCTACTGGTTTTTTTGTCGTTATATGTAGACTATGCCAACTAACGTTTATGTCCCTCTCTGTTGTATAGTTCTCCGACTGGCGTGGGCTGCTGCAGCAAGGCTAGTTGGGATGTCTGGTGGCATCCCTCCTAGGGGAAAGCCGGTGATGGTGGTGATAGTCCCCCCATCTCCCCAGGTTGAAACACACATCATCACTGGCGGGACCACCAGCAGGGCCGTACCTGAGGTCATTGAGGTGGACTCTGATGAAGAGGATCGACCGGTCGGTCCTAGTCCTGTCACGCCTGCTTCGGTGCCAGATATCACGCCAGATTCAATGCCAGATGAAGATCCTACTAAGGACTTCCTGCGGGCGTATCCTGCGTACGAGCCTGCCAATCGCGGAGACTGTGATGAAACGGCCTCTGATGAGGAAGACAACATCATAGTCTGCCGCCGATCGTGGAAGTTGATCATGTGCTTCATCAAGGAAACCCCCCAAGCGCTATGGCTGGACGAAATGGATAGACTTCACTCACGGCTACGCGAACTGTGCGCTGGGGGAGTGGATGCCCAACTTCCTCACGCGCTTGTCCAAGATCTTATGGCTGAGAAGATCGGGGAGCATGATCGTGGGCTCAGCGTGGGCTGGCAGCGGAGGAAGGAGAAAAACATCAAGAAGATCAATGATGCTGAAAGTGAGGTCCAACAGCTGCAGACCCGGGCGGATGAGCACTCAGCCTCTCTTAGTGCACAATCTGAGCTGATCTCACGATTGAGGGCCCAGCTGGCAGAGGCAGAGGAGAATATGAGGCAGGCTTCTGGAAAGATGGCTGCCATTTAGGCTAGGGTAGAGAGGGCTAGAGCCAAGACTGACGAACTGCGCCCCACCGCTGCTGAGGAGGAGTGGGATCTGAGTTAGCGGCAGCAAGTCTTGAACGCCACAAGTCAAAGGGTGGCGGAGATGCAACGCTCTTTTGACGGGGTCAACCCGTCCATGGGGGGAGTCGACCCCCGGGTACTGTAACAAACTAAAAACCTTTTATTGGTACTTTTGCGCTTCAATTTCTTCCTTTGTTTCGAATTCCGTAGCATGCACGATTTCCACTGTTTAAATCGGTTCGTTACATCACTACAATGTTTGCGGGACGTTCGGCGCTAATTCCCCAAGCTCACGTGGGTCAAGCCTGATGTGAGAAACATGAGATAGTGGCCTTCTCGTCCCACCTAACATAGGAGTGGAGACCATGATCCGGGCATCCGGGATTTGGATTACCAGTCCGGATTTCTGAAAGATGGGAGAGGCTTGGCCGGAGAAGGAACTTCTCAAAACAGACAAATTACCATTTCTCCAGCGTGCCCTCATGCATGAACAGTACAACACCAGGGGTACTAAAAGCGGTCCGAACAGACGGAAATGAGAAGCGTGAATTACGATGCCCAAGGTTCGGAGCACTATGGGGATGGTGTGACAATAAAGTACAACTGTTAACCATGGAGGAGAAGTGGTATCCTTACTGCATTAGCCTGGAATGGGGATAAAAATGAGGATCGACCATTGACCGTGTTTGAAACACGGGACCATGTCACAAATTTTGTCAGTCAATATTTCAGGACGTTGACCCAGGACAGTTGGTGGACCATAGGTCGGGCATCCATACTGTTAGGGGGTCCTTCAAAACATGACCAGTCTTCTGGAACGTTGGCCCAGGACGGTAGGTGAGCCGATGCGGCACGAGACCAGGCCGTTAGAGGGTCCCTTCAGACATGAAAGGGGACGAGGGTCCGAATAAGGGGCACACAAAGCATGGAATATGGAGTGATGGTTTGTCTGAATAGAATCTGACACTTAGGTAGTTACACCACCGTGGTGGGAGTATGCCGGATGGGTGTGTTGGTTTGGTCATGGATCCTTCCTTCTTTGGGACAGGGCCTCTCTAGCGAGGGGTCCGACCAGGGGGCCGGAAAGGGGAAGAATGGGATTGATGATTTCTATGGGCTGGACCCTAGGAAAAATACCAGGGTGTCTCTATGTATCCCACGAGGATGGGAATCAAGACATACGTAGTTCTGGAAGCGTAGTTTAACATCATGAAGGACGATGAGAAGCATGGCCGTGTTGGTACACATCCTGCCAAAACTATTAAGCCCACGTGAGTCATGCTCAGTGTGGGAAACAAGTAGTGGTGGGACTTTCCCGAAACAGAAAAGGGGAGGTTAGGGTGGAGAGATGCTTGGTGAATACCGGAACCATGATACTAACATGCCCATGTGGCGCACTTATATGCGCGAAGAGATAGAGCCGAATATGTTGAAATTCCACTTGAACATGAGGAAGTGGAAATTTGTGAATCATGATGCTCGAGATTTGGATCAAAATGACGGTGGTGTGACGATAGAGAATAACTGTTAACCGTGGTGGAAACGCAGCGTCCATATCACGTTAGCCTAGAATGGGGAGAAACAAATTAGGGTTGACCGTTGACCATGTTCAAAACACGGGACCATGTTGCAAATGTTGTCAAAGATCCTTTAGGGAAGTTGGCCCGAAACTATTGGAGGGCCCTTAGGTCCAAAATCCATGGAGATCCCTTAAGCCTAGTATCCATGTCGCCCGAGGGTCCTTTTGGATGTGGAAGAGGATGAGGATCCAAATAGCGAGCTCATGAAGCTTGGTCATGGGACGAGGGGAATGTCCCCATGAAAATCCCACACTTCGGGCTCTTTTTCAAAACACATCTGAATACGACAACGAGACGTATTAGATAGAGGGAGTAGAGTCCTTTCCCATAGGGATATCTTAGTTTAGGGTCATAGAATTCGGACCAAAGGGCGGGAGGAAACATAAGAGGCACATGGTTGAGTAACTCTAACACCTGGATTGAATGGGAATAGGGGGTGTGTACGGTGCGGTAAACAACCCGATGTGAATGAGGACATAATACCATATCACACTACATGACCCCCTTGGGAGAGGTTTTGGGTCAAGGGACCGAAAGTGAAAGTTAGGTTGGGCTCGCGGGGAAGTGCCTGGGCGCTCCTACGTATCTCATGAGGATGAGAATCAAGTCGTACGTAGTTCTTGAAAATGTATTAGTTTAAGGTCTTAGATATTGGACCATGAGTGGGTAAGGGGAGAAAGGGACACATGGCAAGGTGGTTACAAAACCTGAAGTGAATGAGGAACTAATCCCTACATACCATGTGTTCTCTGGGTAAATGCTTGAGTCGAGGGACCGAACACGAAGGTTAGGCTGGGCCCGCGGGGAAGTTCCTAGGTGCTCCTACGTATCTCATGAGGATGAGAATCAAGCCATACGTAGTTCTGAAAGGTGGCACGGTAAGGTACCAGTTCCAGGGAAAAAGGGGAGTGTGGGCGTGGCCCTTTCACTAAAAGAAGAAGAATTTGATAAATCTTGTTTTTCCTTTAAGGTGAGTGGTTTTTTTTTGTGAAGCGACAGGCCTAGGGTAGTAGGTCGTGTTGTCGCCACAAGAATCAATCCGTGATAGGCATTGACAAATGGCATGGAACGTGACCAATACCCAACGTGATGTTCTCTACAACGAGGTCATCACAATGCAGTTTCGTTTTTCGTCGTGTGGCCAGGACGATAATGTCACAGTTTAGGGTCATGTGATAGGACCAAGCGTGCATTTTAACGTCATGCAGCGCAGACATAGCAGAAGTGATGCTAGGCGGGGAATGTGTATGGTGTCGTGCAACATAACCGATGTGGATGGGGACATGATCCCTCATCACATTGTACACAGTCCCGATAGAGGAAACTCAGGCCGAGGGGCCTATATAGAGGTAAAAGGTGAAAAGAAGGGGGGGAGACTAGCTCCCTAAATGGGCTGGACCTGAAGACAAGGCGTACATGCGGTCCTACGTATCCCATGAGGATGGGAATCAAGCTGAACGTAGTTCTGAGGAGATATTACTTTATGGTCTTAGAGATCGGACTAGGGGAGCCCCGAAAGACGTCGTATTGCAGCTTTATCCCCCTGATATGCAAAGGTGCACTGAGGCGTAGCGCCAAGAGTGTCAAGATTCCACCTGGACACGATGGGGTGGAACATAATGTGAATCATGTATCCAACATTCAAGGCCGGGAAGGTCTGGCGTGACGACAAAGGATTACTGTTGACCATGTTTGCAACACAGCATCCTGTCGCATTAGCCTGAAATGGGGACAAACAAATGATCATCGACCGCTGACCATGTTCGCAACATGAGATTTGTATCAATTTGTTGTCTTAAAACCCTCAGGGGCGTTGGCCCGTAATGGTGGGAGAGCCCTTGGGCATTGTATCCAGGTCGTTCTTGGGGGTCCCTTTGGGAATGAAAGATAATGAAAGCCTGAATGAAGGGAAACAAAAAGCTTGGAAAGTAGAGGGAACTTGACCAAATTGAATCTGACACTCTTGGTCCTGGACCAGAGTACTCTTAACACATAGGCGAACCACTACAAGGGGTTGAGGGACTCATCTTGAGGGAGGCCATGAGATGGCGGATTCCTGGGGAAAGGGGGAGTAGTGCCAAAAACCTTGTATCATACCTTTATATCCCCCTCCTAGAGATGGACAAGCCAAGGGGCCTAGATGACCGGGAGATTGGGAGATCTCTAAGAGGTGGGGCTGGACTCGAAGTCTATACATTCAGGTGGTCCTACGTATCCCATGAGGATGGGAATCAAGCCACACGTAGTTATGAATGGTGCCTTTTAATGTCATGCGGGAAAAGGAATAGGAGGGCTAACTCTTAGAATGGGGTGTGTGTGGTACAACTATTGCAAACCCGACGTGAATGGGGAAATAATCCCGCACTACGCCACACAGTCTCGTAGTCGGGGTCCTGAAGGAAGGACCATAGAGGTGAATTAGCTGAACTCAAGATGGACCCAAAGATAGGGGGTCTGGGAATTCCTGCGTATCCCATTAGGATGGGAATCAAGCTGAACGTAGTTCTGAGATAATCTTAGTTTATGGTCATAGAGCTCGGACCATGAATGGGGACAACTTCCCGAGTAAGCACAGATGTCAACCCGATTCCTAAGCCCACGTGAGTTAAACTCGGTGTGGGAAACAAGGGGGGAATCCTTATCGCAATACTTGGGGTGTCCATCAAAGGGGGGTCGGAAGAGAGCCCCAAAGGACACCTTTGACACGGCTTGTTCCCCCAACACGCAAACGTGCACGGAGGAATAGTACCAAGAGTTCCGAGACTCTACTTGGACATGATGATAATGGAGAAGGATGTGAATCGTGTAACCGACATTTTGGGCTTAATGGGGTCGGCGTGGCGATAGAGGAAAACTGTTAACCGTGGTGGAAAAAATATTCTCTATATCGCATTAGCCTGAGGTGGGAACAACAAACGAGCATCGACCGCTGACCATATTCGCAACGCGGGATTTTATCAATTTGTTGTCCGAAACCCTCGGGAGCGTTGGCCCGTAATGGTAGGAGAGCCCTTGGGCGTAGTATCCAGGCCATTCTTGGGGGTCCCTCAGGGTGTGAAAGATAATGGAAGCCCTGATGAAGGGATACACAAAGCCTGGAAGGCGGGTGCGGACGTGTCCGAGTAAAGTCTGGCATTCCAGGTAAAAAACTGAAGTACCCTTAGGAACATTGTTGAACCGCTGGAAAGGGTCGATGGAACAGCTCGGGAGGGAGAGGTACATGGCGTGGTTATTACAAGACCGACGTGAATGAGGACATAATCCCACACCACACCATATAATCCTATCATGGAGAAAGGGTAGACCAAGGGGCCAAAGTGGGATGAAGATTCCCGAGAGATGGGGATGGACCCGAATCCTAGACATTCAGATGATCCTATGTATCCCATGAGGATGGTAATCAAGCCGCACGTAGTTCTATAAATGTAGTTTAATGTCATACGAGATGAGGAGGGGAGTAATATACCCCCAAACAAGGGAGGTGTATGGTACGAAGAATAAACCGATGTGAATGAGGAAATAATCTCACAACACACCATACACTCCTATAAGAGAGGACCTGGGCCGGGGCCCGAAAATTCCAAGGGGCCTAATGGTTAGGCATTGGTCAGGAAGGCCTGACCTGCTTGCAGTTTAACGTCTTGTAGTGAGGACAAGGGTCGGGGATCGAAAAGGCCAAGGGGCGTGAGGCTGGGCCTCATGAGGGAAGGCATACGGCATGGTACACGATCCTGACGTGAATGAGGACATAATCCCACACCACACCGTACACCTCGGGTAAGAGGTTGGGCGAAGGGGCCCAAGAAGGCCAAGGGGCCTAAGGTCAGGCATCGGTCAGGAAGGCCTGACTAGTTTGCAGTTTAACGTCATACATAGGGATGGGGAAAGAGATAACTTTATCTAATTCGGGGGTGTGTACGGCATGGAAAGTAACCTAACGTGAAAGAGGATGTAATCCTACACCACACCGCACATTCCTTATAAGATAATCGGGGTCGTGGGCCCGACTGATTGCACCACCGGGAGGGAAGTTTGTCACTTCGGGATGGGGTAGAACGAATCACTGCACTCGATGTTTGGGACATCTCGGGGTGGACCCGAAGATCCAGGACACTGTCGACCATGTTTGAAACACAGCGTCCTGATGGTGACCTAATATGGGAGCAACAAGTGAGCATCGACCATTGACCAAATTCGCGACGCGGGACTTGTATCGGCTTGTTGCTCAGAAACCCTCGGGGGCGTTGGCCCGTATCGGTAGGAGAGCCCTTGGGCGTAGTATCCAGGACGTTCTTGGGGGTCCCTCCGGGTGTGAAAAAAAATGATGGAATCCTAATCAAGGATTGGGTGAAGCATAGCTGTATCCATCCATGAAAGAGGTGAAGATCTCCAGGGGGGACGTGCATCCGGGTCGAGGCTTGCTCGATGTGAGTTGGGGCGAAAGTGTGCACCCTGCCATATGTCTTGACCCAAGGGGAAGATTTTGGCTTTCGGGATGGGCCAATGGACGAAATGCCCAAGAGTTCCTACATATCTTATTAGGATGGGAATCAAGACATACGTAGTTCTTGAAGGCCATGCAGTTTAACGTCATGTGGTGAGGATGTGGGAGGATAGAAGAACGGGAGTGGGCACATGGTGCAACCCTTACAATCCTTGTATGATCGGGGTTGTATGAGCGGGGCTAAGAAAGCCTACTCCTCACTATGCAAGGACTCTCTAAGGAAACTATTCCCAGGGGGATATTGGAAGAGAAGAGATTGGGGTTGGGCTCAAGACGAGGTGTCCGAGCGTTCCTACGTATCCCATTAAGATGGGAATCAAGCCACACGTAGTTCTTGAAGCACAGTTTTAGCGTTGTTCTGGATGAGAAATGTATCTCAACTGGGTGTATGTATGGTACGGTGGGTAACCTGACGTGAATGAGGATGTAATCCCACACCACACTGCACAATCCCATAAGAGAGTCTGAGTCGACGAAGGCCAAGGGGCCCGAGGCTGCGCATTGGTCAGGAAGGCCTGACTGGCTTGCAGTTTAACGTCTTACAGTAAGAACGGGGGCCGGGGGCCCGAGGAGGCCAAGGGGCCTGAGGCTGAGCCTCGGTCATGGAGGCCTGACTGGCTAGCAGTTTAACGTCTTACAATAAGGACGGGGGAGATCTTAGTTTAATGTCATAGAGCTCGGACCATTTTGCAATTTATCATCCTACAGGACTGTGGTGCAGTTTAAGGTCATGCAGGACCGTACAGTTTAAGGTCATGCAGGACCATAATGTGTAGTTTAAGGTCGTGCGGGACCGTAACATGCAGTTTAGGGTCATGCGGGACCGTAACGTGTAGTTTAGGGTTATGCAGGACCATACAGTTTAAGGTCATTCATGACTATAATGTGTAGTTTAGGGTCGTGCGGGACCGTAACGTGCATTTTAGGGTCATGCGGGACCGTAAAGTGCAGTTTAGGGTCATGTGGGATCGTAACGTGCAGTTTAGGGTCATGCGGGACCGTACATTTTAAGGTCATGTAGGACCATAAGGTGTAGTTTAGGGTCGTGCGGGACTGTAACGTGTATTTTTGGGTCATGCAGGACCATAACGTGCAGTTTAGGGTCATGCGGGACTATAATGTGTAGTTTAGGGTCATGTGGGACCGTACAGTTTAAGGTCATGCAGGACCATATAAGATCAGGCAAAGTACTACTTGAGGAACCTGGCATTGGTGGGAGGAGTCACGCGCTCACCATCTGTGGTCACCAAGGAGTGCGCCCCGTTGGGGTAAACCTTATGGATGATATAATTCCCTTCCCATTTGGGTTCTAGCTTGAGCGGTTTCCTACCGGGGATCATTGGCGCTCGAAGGGCCAGCACTAGGTCGCCCTGTAGAAAATAACAGAGGTGAACCTTCTTGTTGAAGGCCCTCACTATCTTATTCTGATGCCTTTCAAGATTGTGCAGGGCACGAAGCCGGTTCTCGTCCAGTGCTTCTAATTTAGCTAGACGGATTTCGGCCACCTCATCTGGAGCCTGTTAGTCATAGACTGCAGTGTACAACGATGGCAGCTGGATCTCAATGGGTAGGACAGCCTCAGCCCCATACACCAGGGAATATGGGGTTAACTGGGTACAGTTGCGAGTAGTTGTCCGATAAGCCCAGAGGGCATTGGGGAGCTTGTCCGGCCAACTTTTCTTGTTCTGACCAACCATATTCTGCAGAATGTTAGAGAGGGTTTTGTTGAACGCCTCGATCTGTCCGTTTTCCTACGCGAGATAGCGGGAGGTATGGTTTGAGCGGATGCCATACTTGGTGTACAATTTCTTCAGCTCATCCGCTCGGAAGTTGGTGCTGTTATCGGTGAGGATAGCGTGAGGGACCCCAAATCGGTGGATGATATTGGAGCTCAAAATGTCGATGATGGAATGGGCCTTGACCTCATTGATTGGAACTTCCTCTTCCCGCTTGGAAAAGAAATCTGTAGTAGTCCGGATGAACCTACACTGGCGAGCCGTTGCCGGTGGATATGGTCCCACTACATCAAGTCCCCATATCGCAAATGGACAAGAGTACTTGGTGGGGTGGAGGGGCTCCGGAGGCCGATGCAGAAAGTTGGCGTGAACTTGGAACGCATGGCAGCTCTTGGCATACCCGATACAATCATGGATCATAGAGGGCCAGAAGTACCCCAACCTCCGGATTTGATGGGATAGCTTCGGCCCAGCTTGATGGGCACCACAGGAACCGGCGTGAACCTCTTGCATAACCTGAGAAATCTCTACTCCTTGAATGAAATGGAGGATAATGCCATCGAAGCTCCACTTATAAAGGATCTGTTCAATACTAGGGCCGCTTTGGAGGGTAAATTACAGCGCGCGGCATCGGGTCCGCTCGCGCTCGGCCCGGTCGTCCGGGAGGCGACCATTTTGGAGATACTCGACAAAAGGTTTCCTCCAGTCAGGAGTGGCTTCAACCACTGTGTCTGACGAACCCGGGACCCCTGACATAGAGGGTCCGATGGTGAGATGACTTACCAGTAGGCCATCATTGTCCTCTTGGGTGATGGGGGCAATGAATCTCCAGTGTGCCACATGTATGATCAAATCATATTTTTCGGGTTCTACGAGCGACGCAGCTAAGCTAGCCAAGGCGTCTTCTTAATTGTTCTGTGACCGCGGGACATGGGTAATCTCTGGTCGAGAAGAGAACTGAGCCATTAGGTGGAGGGTGCACTCCAGCAACAGTACAAGCTCCGGCTTCCTGATGACATAGTCACCATTGACCTGTTTGATTGCCATCTTGGAATCTCATTTCACATGTAGATGGGGCACATCGATCTCAAGGGCCAGCTCAAGGCTGGTGATGAAATCTTGGTACTCTGCCTCGTTGTTGGTACAGCCTTCCGACAACAGGAATGAGTATGTCATGATGTCTTGCAATGGGGTAATGAAGACGATACCCAGGCCCACTCTATTGAGCTTAGGATCGTTGAGCCTCCTACCGGTGGGGCTCCGGGAGGCACCGTCGAAGTGAATTTTCCAACATGGGATGACATGATCGACTGAGAGGATCGCCTCATCAGGAAAATCCAGGTCCAGGGATTGATCCGCGGAGGTTGGATGGGCAGCTAAAAAGTCTTCCAATGCCTATCCCTTAATGGCCTTCTAAGGTACGAACCTGATATCAAACTGTTGTAGAATCACTGCCCACCACGCTAGTCGGCTGGTCAACATGGGGCGATTTAGGATGTACTTCAGTGGGTCTACTCAAGAGACCAATTATATCTCATGGTGCTGCAGGTAATGCTGAAACTTCTGTATGGAAAAGACGAGCACAAGGAAGCTCTTTTAGATAGGGGAGTATCTGACCTCTGTATCGAGAAGCATGCGGCTGAGATAGTAGAGACTGTTCTCAGTACCCTCGTTATTCTTCTGGTCGAGCAGTGCACCGAGGGATCATTCCAGGGTTGTCACGTAAAGGACCAGCAGCTTTCTAGAGATGGGTGGCATCAAAACCGGAGGTTGGAGCAGATACTGCTTGATTTCCTCGAAAGAAGTCCGACAATCCTCATCCCATTCGTAGGTGACACCCTTCTTCATGAGCCAGAAAATGGCTTACACTTTCCATCCAGATTCACGATGAATCGGCGTATATAGGCTAAGTGGCCTTGAAGGCCTCGAAGTTCCCGAATATTGCTCGGGGGAGGCATTTGGCTGATGGCCTTGATCTTCTCTGGGTCGATCTTAATGCCTCGGTATCTAACAACAAAGCCTAGAAACATCCCAGAGGTGACCCCGAAGGCACACTTCAACGGGTTCATCTTCAGGTGACGGTAACGGAGGAAACCGAACACTTTCTCAAGGTCTTTGAGATGGTCCTGGCACTGGCATGATTTGACCACTAGGTCATCTATGTAGCATTCCACTAGCGTCTTGAGAATTGGCTTGAATATGCGATGCATGGCCCTCTGATAAGTGGCACCTGCATTTTTCAAGCCGAAGGGAATAACCTGGTAGCAAAAGGAACCTTGGGGAGCCCTAAAGGCAGTGGACTCCTCATCCTCGGGGGCCATCCAGATCTGTTTGTACCCAGAATACCCATCCATGAAAGAGAGGGCTTGGAACCCGGCTGTGGAATCAATCAACAACTCAGTCACCAGGAGGGGGAAGTCATCCTTTGGGAAGTGGCGATTAAGGTTGAAAAAGTCGATGCAGACTCTGATCTTCCCATTCTTCTTCCTGACTGGCACAATGTTAGCAAGCCACTTGGGGTACTGGACTTCCTTAACGAAGTTGGCTTTGATAAGTTTGTCAACTTCAGCCTCAACCATAGCACCATGAGAATGGTGCATCTTCTTGGGAGGCTGCTTAAACCCATGATGGTTTTCCGGGAGGCCCAGACGGTGAATGGATACCTAGGGATCTAGTCCTGGCATCTTGTTGTAACTCCAGGAAAACACATCACGGTGTTGTTTGAGAAAGTCTACGTACTATTGCCGATCCTCGGGGGACATGGATGCACTGATCAATGTGGGTTTCGAATCTTCCTCACTACCAAGGTTCACTTGTACCAGTTCATCAACCGTGGTAGAGACGCCTTCCTCAAAGGCGGGGGGAGCATCCTCCAGGTCTTCCTCTCCACCCGCGGGGGGATTTCCCATGACGGGAGATACTTCTGGGAAATCAAAACCTGAGGGGTAGCTGGTGTCGGCTTGGACAGTAGTGGTAATCATATCAGGAGGCTCACTCTCCATTGAGACCATAATAATGAAGCCAGTCGACCTTATCCCATCTGGCCTTCGGCCTAAGGGGCCACATTCGATGACATCAAAATAGTGGTGACGTGTCGGCCTGAGTCGGTTGATTCCAGCCCTATGGAAGAGACGCGTATAGAGTACCGCCGTTGTCATAAGCTTGACATTCCGGTACCGCACAGGGGTAGGAGGCTTCGGGATCACCTAAGCCTGGTTGGTGTAGGAGTACGATGTGATTTTCTGCCGTCGCTTGGACATGGGAACATGCCTTCCTTGCGTACCCGAAACAACAAAACACTACCCCATGTCGGGGGTCGTGGCCTCCAATCGGTGGATCAGGAGGACGTAGGCGTCATCCATGCTTGCCCAGGGATCACTTGTGACCGGGGCGGGTTCATCCTCACTTGCTAGGATTTTCTTATCCTTACTCTTGTAATAATCAGCATCCAGATAGTGGGCCTCACAAGAGGCGAAAGGAGACGCATCTCCTTAGAGCACGCATACTCGACCATTGAGGGAGTATTTGAGGCACTGGTGATACGACGAAGGGACTGCTACGTGCAGATGGAGCCATGGCCTACCCATCAATGCATTGTAGGCGGTGTCCTGAGAGACGACCATGAACTCGGTGCTGGCAATTAAGCCACCGAACTGAGTCTTCAGGCAGATCTTGCCGACTGGGGTTTTCTCGGTCCTATTGTACCCCTAGATTCTGAGGTTAGAGGGAGTTAAATCATTTTCAGACAGACCCATCTTTCGCAATGTCCGAGTCAGAATTAGGTTGATTCCAGAACCCGTGTCAACGAGGCAGCGGCGGACTTCCACACCATTGAAGTGGACAGTGATGTACAGTGGGTGAATATGCCCCTGTATAGGAGGGTCCTCATCTTCACCAGAGAACGAGATAACCGCCTAACATTCGGCGTTCTCAATTACCTCAGCGTGGAAGGATTCTGCAGCTGCTACCTCCGTCTCAAATGGTAGGGGGCTACTTAGGGCCTCAGCAAGTGCCTCGCACATTTTAGACGATAGGTGAAGGGACTCAAGGATAGAAATCCTTGCTGGAATGCCAGACAGGTGCTTCAGGACATCGTACTTTCGTGCCAAGTGTGAACCTCTGCTTACAAGAGGTCGTTCTGCAGTTGGAGGCACAGCGGGTCCTGCCGGTTGAACTGGCGGTTGGCTAGTGCTGGGTACATCCTGCCGCCTACTAGTCGAAGCCTGGGGATTAGTCACCGGACTAGGATCGGACAGTGGAGACTGGCCTATAGCCGAGAAATACTGGCTGTGATAAGAACGAGGAAGCTCTCCCTGATCTAGTAGCACAAACAGCGGTGGAGGTAAAGGTGAGGACATCAGATGGGGTTGAACGTGCTAAGCTCTGCGCTGAGCCTGCTGTCTGGTCTCAGTAGCGTGCACGGCTTGGCTTAAAGTGCCTTCTAAAGTGCCTCGACGACTTGCATGGTTGTGGTTCCACTGACGTTGATGTCAGCTGTGGACTTTGGGGAGGCTCTCCTGGTGTTCCCCTTTGTCGGGAGTCATATAGGGCTTTACTTTCCCCACAGTGTTAACTAAAGCGTACCCCTGGCTGTCGCTCGACGATTCATCCACCATCGGGTGGATTCTGGGAGGAATCCCCATTTCAGAGGGCATAAAGTCACCGAGAGTGTGGGGTGATGATGGAACCGACGGGAGTGCGTTGTTTCTTCTTGCGTCGTCGCTGCTTGCCCTTTTGGGAAAGAGGTCGACTGTGAAGGCGATGCAGAGGTACTGGCTACCCTCTTCTGAAGGTTCCGGCTACTTCAGGCGCACCCGGATGATACCATGGGCACAGGACGATGGTTTTTCGAGCCATCCAGTCGTCGTATCTCTGGGGACCCGTGGCTGGGAACCTTCTGCCACTCTCCTTCACTGTCGCTACCGATCTCTGACCCTACAAAGACACCCACCACTTGTGTTGGTGATGGTCCCCAACCTGACTATGTTGTTGTTGACCTGGTCCTTGAAGCTAGTCCTTTAAAACACATAACATTTTCTTGAGGGTGTGCCCCAGAATCCGATGATAAGGATAGTAGTTCGGGTGATCATTGAGATTCGCCTCTGCCGTCCTTTGGCACTCTGGCAGGCGCACAATCCCTTGCTCTAGAGCACTTCGGAAGTAGCCAGGGACCTGATTTTCATTGAACGAATAAGTCTGGTGCCTTCTTTACGGATAGGGGGCCCTGGGGGGCTTGGCCCTGACGAGGGGCCGGACGGGCCTGCCGAGGGAGGCGGCACCTGATTGTCTCGCCTAGGTGGAGGTGGCGCATTGCGCGGGGGAACCTATCGATTTTTGAGGTGTTCATTGCTGGGCAGGAGCCTGTGCTTGAGGTGGAGGGACCTCTGCGGGGGTTGCGGGGGATGGTGCTGCTTGTAGTAATTCCAGTTGCCTGGGGGATTCTATTTGGGCCACCACGGCGGGTTCGACTCTGGCAGTCCTCCTGGCTGGGATCATAGGGGGCAGCGAACATGCCTGACTAGTCTGTTGCAGAGCCTTCTCAAGGCGCTGAGCCTTATCTGAGAAATCCCGGAATCCTCCAGGGTAGTTCTGGGTAATCAGGGAAGGTACTAGCTCCGTTTTAACTTTCCCCACACACATCGTCAGTAATTTCTCCTGAGTCAGTGGCATATCGAGGGAGTATGTAAGTCCCTTCCACCGGGTGATGAAATCTGTGACTCGCTCATCAGGCCTTTGCTTGCACTTGAAGAGGTCTGCAATGCTGGTATTCCGCGTGGTGGAGATGAACTGATATAGGAACTGCCGGAGGAGATCCTCCCAACCGGTCACCGATCCGATAGGGAGCTGGTTGTACCAGATGAATGCGGGACCTTCCAATGTCTGTACGAAACATCAGAGCTTGGCGGCTTCTTGGTGGGCCGGAGTCCCCAGCATGGGGCCACACCTGGAGGAAAAATGGGCCAAGTGCTGTGGTGGGTCCCCCTATCCTGTTTAAGGTAGAGAAAGTGGGGTTCCCAAAACCCAGGGGTGCGGGCATATCATCCACCCACGTGGGATACGCCTTGCCATCCGGTGGGATTGCCACCTGCCGTGTTTCCAACGCTTTGAGGTGGGCTATGAGTGCCGTTATAAGATCATTCGGGTGAGGGTCCCTGTCTTGATAGGGATCCCTAATTAAAAGTGCGTTTCCAGGTTCTTCAACACGGTATATGGCTTCGGCGGCTCGTGGATCGACTGGCGGAACGGCCTGTGGGGAGACTGGGGGAACCCGGACCGAGTTCTTCAGATTTCCCCGTCGTTCAGGGGAGTTTGGCGAGATGTATCGCGCCCTATTTCCGTAAGTTTCGGATTCTTCCCTATCTGTGGAAGCAGTATGATCAGGGTTGCCCGAAGGCATCTCACCGGGGGGAATTGTTCCTACCCCTACTGCCCCAGCTTGGGATTACCATTTTCGGGTCACCGCCCTGTAGCGCGCTCGGCCAAGAGTTCGTCAACCAGCCTCTTCTGCTCAGCAAGCTTCTGGTGTAACGTGGACTTCTCGGGATATTCGTCCGTCTTCTGTATAGAGGTGGACGGGTCAGAGTGCTTGATAGTTCCAACGTTCTCCTTACCCTTACCGGCATTTCAACTGAGTACCAATGACTCGGTGGGTACAGGGAGGCCTAGAAGGTTCCTCTGCTGACCGGTAACCCTCCCTGATGGGTTAAGCAGTGGCGGTACGCCCTCAGGGGGTAAGTATCCATCGAGAAACTCAAGCTCATCTTCCTTTTCCACTATGTCAGTCATGTGGACTGTAACCCCTCTCGAGGGCATGTCCCCCAATTTTTCATAATGAATCGGGATGTCGTCGGATAGGGTCTAAGAGGAGAGCGACATAGTGTCCCCATCCACGGACTTTCACATGGGGGGTATCTTCCCTGATGACTCTGCGGAGTACTTTGAAACTCTGAACACATTTTCTTTGAAGGGTGCTCTGACGGCCTGGTGACTCAGGGTGCTGGGCCACAGGGAGTACGGCCAAATCGATCAGGCGGCATTGCTCGCCGATTTCTTCAAAGTGATCTCGACTTCTGGGGTACACCACCCGCTCGTAACAAAGGTGGAAGTGTGTCGCCCATAGGGTTCGGCAAAAGCACCCCACCTCTTCTGGGGTAAGGGACTCGGGCGCGTAAAAAATCGGCGTCGTCGTCGGCCAGAACTTCTCTGGGAAGTGATCTTCTGCGAGAATTCTCCAGAAGCTCCTGGGTTCGGACTTAGGTTCTAGCCATATATTTCCCCACTCATCGACCGGGGGCGGCTGAGGGACCGGTAGCAGTCTCGAGGCGGACCTCTGGGACAGTAAATTTGGCGGTGGAGAATACGGTGAACGAGCTAACTGACCACTGAATTGCAGGCCATCCTCTGAAGAGTGAGGTGACCTGACCACGATATCACGATACGATGGGATGATATCCACAGTCTCAGGTGCATGAGTCGCGGACACCGGCGATGGGTTATGCCGTTTCTCTACCGTCGTTGTTCCCCAAAACAGATCCTCGTAATCTCTGGTAGAGGTAGAGGGCGCTTCTGGTGACAACGATAGTGATTGCATGGTCGTGACCTGTGGAATTTCCACAACTTCTTCCTCCTAGATGTACCTATAGAGAGAGGTGGGAATCTGGTGGACCTCTCATTCTGGGAGAATGAGGCTGATGCACCTGGTTCCTGCCCCAGTCTTTGATGCGGAGGAGCGGGGAGAAGGTTCCATTGATGAGTCGCGTTCTGCTTCAGAACCCGAGAAATGGGAAGGTCTGATCTCCACCTGGGCCTTCCCATGACTCTTCTTATGGCGGCGACGACCCACTCTTCTACCCCAGGGTGGATCCTCGGGACATGGTTGATTCCCACTATGTAGTCTTGGGGCGGCGCTGGCGTCGTGGAGGAGAGGGCTCCAGCTCGAGGTGGCCGGGGTGCGAGGGGAACCAAGGAAAATGTCGAAGGGTACATGGGGAGGACTTCCATGGACAACACCCATGTGGGTGGAGCCTCTGTTGGAATCAGTAGGAGCATGGGGAGGACCTCCATGGTCGATGCGGGCGGAGTGAGGCTGACCTTCACTCCTCGATTTGTTGGGGCGAGGAGGACCTTCTCCCGTTGCAGAGAGGACGTAGGGAGGACCCCCATGTTGGAGAAGGACCGGATGGACAGTACCTTCAAATCGGTGGTCGGGGCAGGAGGATGGACTCCATACCCTGTATAGTGGGCGCGGGAAAGGTTTCCGCGCCGAGCTTCACCGCCGCGGGGCGGGTCTTCCTTCGGGATGGGGGTAGCACGAGGCATACCTCTGTGACGAGCTTCGAAGCGGGGAAATCCCACACTCTATGGAATGGTGGTATGGAGAGGACCTCCGTATGGAGTGATGTTACCGCGGATTGGTTCACGGCAATCATCGCCCGGTCCTACGACCCCGAGAGTCGACCCAGCCTGCCCGTGGGGCGGCTGAGGCCTCGATCCCGGTCAGGTGAAGGAGTGCCCCTGCTCAGTGTATACAGGAACTCCATGATGTACGTTGGTGGTGGCTTGGGCCACAGTAGTTGTTGAAGTCGACGTATCTTGGCGAGCATCCTCAGCCTGGGCCCGGCGCTGACGTTGGGTCAGACGAGCTGGCGTAGGTGGTGCAGGGGCATAGCCTGCCTGCTCTTCCTGCAGAGTTGGACGACGGGGTAGATGCGGCCGAATGGGAGCCCTCGCCCGGAGCCCTTGGGTTGGGACCCTGAGCGAGGTGAGCCGGACGTCACCCGTCTCCTCAACATAAGGCGAGGAATCGTCGAGGCGTTCCGAGGAAAGGCTCCTGAAACGATTGAACGTTGGGGTGGGGAGCAGGGGCTCCCTGCGTGGCCTGTTAGGGCAGCGTTGACGGTGGGGTCTGGATGCCTCCAGGTCCAGGTGGGCCATATTCCGAGTTGGGATGACCCCTTCCTCCTCGTACCTACGTACAAGGTTGTTGATCACCCTTCGCTGGATGATCTCTGATGGGGAGAGGGGACGTGGGCGTTTGCGTATTCACAGATGTAGAGGTCGTCGTGGTGGCAGCGGAGCCACGTGGGGCGGCTGTGCTGGTATTTCCCCTGCCCCTGTGTAGGTGAGCGGGCGGTGATCGTGTCTCCATAGCAGCAGCCTGGTTCCTGGGAAACGGAGAGATCAACTCATCAGCACTACGAGGAAAAGGATTGACAACTAGTACCCCAGCGTCATTCCATTCCCCATGTTTGTAAGAAGGATCCATGCCAACACGTTGTAGAATGGAATGCCCCACGTTCTACTGCCCCAATTTCCGGTGAGTTTCACGCCAGGCCCACCATTTTCTTGGCGGGACTCGGTGCCAGATATCTGGATCCGGTGACACTTTAATCTACTGGTGTCTCAAACGATACTAATCTCCACATTGAGGAGAAGAATTTCACGTTGGGTTCACCATTTCTATTTCCAATTCTTTCACTGAGGCGCGCGCATCCATCCGTCTGCGGAGGAGGACACGCTGCATTGTTGCCCCGCATTCCCTCTTTCCAAAGGCGGGCGGCATTTGCTCCTTATTCAGGGATGTCTGCTCTTTGATTTAAATGGGATGATGGGATGTCGGTTCTTCCGTTTGTGGATTCCTCCTTGGAACTCGTCACCTAGTCCGGGTCTCCCTCATAGATTTAATATGTTGTTCATGAAACTCTTCCCAGTTCCATGTTTCTATGGACACTGGTTAATTAAACTTCTTCTGTCAGTACATTCCAAAAGGGTCCGGTCAGGGCAGCAACCTACAGTCGGGGGAGTAGTCACGTCGAGGAATCAGTAGCGTGTCTGGATGTTGGGGAACTGGCGTGCCTGCCTTTTATCCCTTGTCATAGGGCTTCTCGAGGGCGTGGAAGCCCGAGGCATCCCACATCGAGCATGGAGAATTATATGACATATACATATATCTGAGGTTTTCCTCAGCTTCCTGTGTCTAGCATAGGGTATGCCGCAGGTTTAACATCCAGCGGGGGACGGATCAGCCCGATCAAAGCATTAGCTGGAATAGATCGGATCGAGGGATTTCCCTTGAAGGGGTGCCGATACCGAGACTAGCCCATGGGCGGCTGCGAAGAGAATTGGAATAGTATGATCTTGTCAGGACATGGCAGTCTGGGTGAGAATCCGGATTGGTGATGGAGAGTTGAATGAAATGGAGGGGGAATTAAATGGGACCATCGCAGGGGCGACAGTGAAATTGGGATTGAGCCTCGAAGAGACCTCCTACGTATCCATGTGGCAGGGAATACAATTCCGCGTAGTTCGGGATGGTGCCGGAGAGCCGACGTGAAGGTGGACCTTAGCTCGATGGGCATCGTCAATGAACCGATGTGAATGCGGACCTTGTTCCAGATGGTGTGGGGCTTATGCACTAGGCTTCCCAAGTGCTGGTGACCTGACGGGAATGAGGCCGAGATGACCAACAGGTGGTGGGCTTGAACCTCTGGGAGGCTTCCTACATACCATGCCTTAACATGGATCAAAGACCACATAGTTCAAGTTGGATGGCGGAAGGACAACGTGAATGAAGAGGAACAGGGGGGGTCCTAGCGATGGTGGGCTTGGACCTCGTGGAGTCTTCCTACGTACCATGCCTTGACATGGATCAAAGACCACGTAGTTCAAAGGTGGCTTCGTCGGCGAACCGACGTGAAGGTGAACCCAAGGGTCCACTTGTGGTGGGTGTCGGTGAACCGACGTGGATAAGGGACCTTGGTCCGATGGGAGAGGTGCTCGAACCTCATGAGGCTACCTACGTACCATGCCTTGACATGGATCAAAGTCCTTGTAGTTCGGGTTGGTCACAACGGATTGTCGTCGGACTGGAATGCAGTTTAACGTCATGCGGGACGAGGAGGAACTCGACGTGAATAAATGATGGGTGGGGTTGAACCTCAGGAAGGCTTCCTACGTACCATGCCTTGACATGGATCAAATACCACGTAGTTCAAATGATGGAAGTCGTCAGCGAACCGACGTGAAGGTGGAACTTGGTCCAATGAGAGATGGGCTTGAACCTCAGGAAGGCTTCCTACGTACCATGCCTTAACATGGATCAAAGACCTCGTAGTTCAAATGGTTTCATTGGTGAACTGATTTGAAAGTAGACACGGGGGTCCACTAGTGGTGGGCTTGAACCTCGTGAAGGCTTCCTACGTACCATGCCTTGACATGGATCAAATTACTCGTAGTTAAAATGATGGAATACAGTTTAACGTCATGCGGGACGGTGGTGAACCGACGTGAATGAGGTCGGAACGACTGGGTGGTGGGCTTGAACCTCGTAGAGGCACCCTACGTACCACGCCTTGACATGGATCAAAGTCCTCATAATTCGGTTGGGCATGTAGTTTAACGTCATGCTGGACGAGGGAATACATTTTAACGTCATGATGGATGAGGTGTTGTCATGGTCGATGCTTACTCTAAGCCCAAATGAGTCGTGCTCAGTGTGAGAAACAAGAGACAGCAGAGACCTGACGATCACGCCGCGAAGGGTGTGTTCGTGAGAAGTGAAGAGGGGCTTACGCGTTAGGCGGCCCATGGTGCTGGGACTTACTCCAGGATGGAGGCCCAAAGTGCGGCAAAGTGCAGCGAAAGAGGGATTTGGGACCAATGATGGGAGGTGCCTCATTCCCTATTACGCCCTCCACCAACCTTGGTAGTGGGGAAGTACAGAGATGCAGGGGTGCAGCCTTCCGCAAGAGGGGTAGGGGCTTATACCAAGGTGGTTTCCCTTCTCCCATGGACATACACTACTCCAAGAAGGAGGATATCATCCCTTGTGGAGGGGGTGACCCCGTCTCTGTGGAGACGGGTGGCGTAAAAAATGTTCGAGCTGGGGGGACCCTTCGTGCGAAGCACGGGGCCGGATCACAGTTTATCGTCATGTGTTGAGGACGAGGTGCTTGGCATATTAACGTCCTGCAGCTCGGACGAGGTGGGTTTACTCCACACCCCTTGGACTTACATAACTGGTGCCCATTGCTCCTTGGGGGAGAGAAGGTACCAGTAAGGCCGTGGTTAAGGGGGGTCGTAGATAGAACCATCAAGGGGTCCACGTTAGCGTGGCTATGCGAAGAAGCAATAGCCGTTACCGTGCCTATGTGAAGAAGCATCAGGCGAAGCAACACTACGAGTGGTGTTGTCCGTGGGACTTTGAAATCACATCGTGCAAACCTGGAGGGTCGCACGGAAAGAGGAATTTCCAAGCAAAGGAGCGTGCTTCGCGAAGTGGAGTGTCTTGGCCTTAGTAAGGGGCAGAGGTGTGTATGGGGGGTGCTTTGCGAAGTGGAATAGTGTTCGCGGAGCACTGCCTCGCGAAGCAGAGGTGCCCCGCGAAGCAGGGTGCTGCGAAGCAGTTTGCTTCGCGATGTGTAGAGATCCTACCTTAGCATGGGAATCGCTAGTATAGGATGGTTGTTTCGTGAAGCATAAACGCTCCGTGGCTACCCGGGTTCCCTTGGGAATCTCCCTCCTTTGCGAATTCCCTTGAGCTTCGCGAAGGGAATCCCTCTCGGAAGAGGGGATTAAAACGAGACAAAGCGAAGGCGTCACGCGAAGTAGAAGTACCTCGCGGAGCTCATGATTCCCAGGGCAAAGGGTGCTTCACGATTCGGGAGAAGAGAAGCCGAAAGGTAGGATTGTCCATCCCCTGGGCTCAGGTAGAACCCAGTATTTATAGGCAAGGGGCGCCGCGATGCTAAACTCTCATGCCGCCTCCGGTGCTTTGCGGCGCGCTCGCGAATGTTAGGCCGCTCGCGGAGAGGTACCGCTTCTGGTGCTTCGCGGCGGGACCGCGAACGTCAAATTCGTTCGCAGAGAGGTACCGCCTCCGGTGCTTCGCGGGACTGCGATGCTCGGGGGTTCGTCACGTCGGTGCTTCGCGAGGCAGCATGCGGGGATTCTTTGTTGCTCCTTCCTTTCATGCAATATTTTGGTGCCAACAGAAATATAATTGTTAATTTTCATAAATTAACCAATATAGAATTTTTTTCATGTTTTTCTTGTTTGGTATTTGGGTATGATTTGAAAATTTCTTGCTTGTGATATTTAAAATGTAAAATCATCCCTAGAATGGGAATTCACATTGGTTTTGATGTCCTTTGAGCATGTAAGTGGCCTTATAATAGGAATTATCACTGGTTCTATTGTTTTATAATTCTCCCTTGGCATGGTAATGTGCCTTGAGAATATGTAAGTGGCTCTATCGTGAGAATTAACATAGATTCAATTGTCACGTGAATGTGAAATTAGTCATTGGCACGGGAATCCAACTTGAATTGGTGGTGAGTATGGATAGAAACATTTATCATCATTCTAAAGTAGATTTGGATGACCTTAGGTGTCAACCTAGGGACCAAGGTTCAGTGTGTTATTTTGATATTATAATTTTTAATTTTTATAAAGTCTTATCTATATCATACTATTTTGTGCACTATTAATTAGAATATATTTTTTTAGACACAATTGGTGGTGGCCATAGAGTTTTACTCACACCCTATTTGGGGCTGCTGTTTGGTACTCAAAAAGACTGCATGGATGCAATTATGGACAAGTAAAAGTATCCCTATGTGTGATTGCGCAACTAAAATATTTTCCTATATCCATGGTTTAAAACTATGTCTATATATGTATAAACCATGGTTATTACCTATAACCATAGTCCATTTAGTTTTGGCTCTTATTGTCATGGCTATAGGGTCAAACCAATATCCCCAGTTTCAAACCATGGCTATAGCCCTATAGCCATGGTTTGGAATCTTATAAGTAAGGAAATATCCATGGTTTAAAATCATGGCTATTGACCTATTTCCACGGTTTGAAACCAAATTGTGTCTATATACTCTAAATAAAATGTGAGTAGTTGGATTTGAATCCCTAATATCCTCTTTAGACACCAAGCACTTAACCACTACACTACATCTAGTTTTATATATTAATGTGTTCATTTTCAATGTATATATATTTAGTAACTATTGATATAGAAAGAAAATTGTGGTTATAGGTCTTCACACACATTTCCCATGGGAAAATATTTTTCTCATAGTTGCATGAGAAAACTATAGCCATGGTTTTCATTAACTATGGATATATCTAGGGACCTATAGCCACAACTTTCCAAAATTCTGGTTATATCCTGGACCAAAAAACCTATATTCATGGTTTTATCTAAATCATGGTTGTATCCTAGGCATAAAAACCTATAACCACAATTTTGGAAAACCATGGTTATGGGTATGTGGCTATAGGCTTGTTTTCTAGTAGTGTTGTTTGATTTACTATCTAGGAATGGATCTTGGAGATAGTAATGGGAAAGGTGTTTAGGAACAAATTTTGGAGTCTTTATTTTGAGTATGTATTTTAGTTTTTTTCTTTTATAACTTTCATCATGACATTTAGTTTGGCATACTGTATGGCATGACATGGTTTATTATATTTGGTTTGGTTTGGATATTTTCTATTTATCTAATATAGTTGATTTATAATTATTTATTTATCATGTTTCAACTATGTTTATTATTCGGCATTGGAGGGTATATTTTCCACACTATACATATTATACCATCACTGTTAGTTGGTAGCCTATGGAATTTGGGGAGGCAGGCTTGAGGTCATGTGGTGACTCGTCTTGGTTATGTGAGGGAGAAACAGTTCGAGGATGTTACAAAATGGAATCAAAGGTCACAATTTTTTCTTTTACATTTAATAATTAGGGAAAGGTAGATAGGAGAATAGGATGTTTCAATTCTTGGTAATGATCTTGTTCATGGGAGTAGCTAATAAAGATCCCTCTTTTTGTATAGATTGTATTTTTTGTCAACTAATTGTCATTGAAATTAAATGCTTTTCAATGAGATAATAAGATTTAATTGTGATCAATATGATGAAGAATTTACAAAAGTTAATGGATATGGGATAATGTTATCAAGTCTTGATATTCCAGGAAACATGTGAATGGTTTGAATACTTTTAGTTTCAAGGTGATTCATGGAGAATTGTTATGGATTCATTTTATGAAATTGGATGTCATATTTGAATAATTATAATAGTAAATATAATGATGCTTTGTGATTTGTATTTAAAAAATATCATAATTTTTTTGTAGAACTTGTGATGCAAGCCTTTTGAAGGAAAGGGGAGGAAAGGTATTGTCAATCGTATTCTGGTTCTATTGGAAAGAAAAAATGGTTCTGGAAGATAGGGAAGTTACAATACATTCCTTATAAATATGATTATGCTAAAAGTGATTGATAAAATGTTATATATCATGATATATAGAGTTCATGATGAAATTAGATGACTTCAAAAAATTATGGTTGGTGTTTCCAAAGCACATATTTAAGGTGACAAAGTTTTCCAGTGTTTACCAAATTTTTAGGCCTCAAAATCGAGATTTTTTTTTGAAAAAGGAAGGTTTTCCACAAAGGAGTTCATGAAACATATTTCACAGACTATAAATAATAGTTCATGGACCATAAAGGAGTAGCACAAAATAGCAAATAGAAATTAGGAAATGATGACTTTCTGCATAGCAGTACTATAAAGACCACGAAACACGCTACGTAAACTGTGTGGGGAAAATATTTTGTGGGAGGTTTGTAGTTTTCAGGAGGATAATAGTTCATGTAAGGTCATATTTTTTGTATTAGAGGTGATGATTCATTTTCATAATGAATTTTCCTCTATGAGGAAAGGATTAAAATGCTATGTGGACCGCATAGCACAGTTCACTTTGAAGGTTATCCCATATTGAAGTTTTGGGTAAATCAGATTAGATGGATTTGTGGATATATTTTCCAATATAAAAAACTATAATACCATAACTATTGTAGAGATAATTTTATTAGATAACATATTCACATCTGGAATAATTTGGGTAAGTCTGAAAGAGTTTATGATGGATAATTCCACAAAGGAGAAGAAGTTTATGTGGAATCATTTCGTGAAGGGTAGTAGTTCATGGAGTAAATATCCCATAAAGAAATAATTTTTCCTTGTATGGAGTTCGTGGGGCTTGATAGGTCACAAAGAAAAATGTGTCATGAAGCATTGGCATTCCATGGAATTAGGGGCAGTCCGTAGAAGAGAAGGTAGTTCATGAAAGTAAAAAAGGTCCACAGAAGGAAAGGTTTTCCATGAGGAAATTGTAGTACATGAAGGGAAGGAAGTCCATGGAGCATATACAATCTATCAAACATCATCTAATCATGAAGTAGGGGTAGTCTACGAAAGAAAATTCATGAATAATTCACGCCATGTGGTTCAATGAAACAAATGGTTTACGGATGTTATGGGACAGTTCACAAAGGATAAAATAGGTTTTTTACACCCTCGTTTCACTTTATGAAGAAAATGGTAAATTGGAACTCGACATGTGTTAATATATCACTCTTGTATTGATTCTTTAAGAATTATTATATGAACCAGTGCTTGGGTATAATACCCCCACTATTTTTCGCAAAGTAAAATTGTGTGTGTACTTGGTTGATACACAACAAACAGAGAATAGAAAACACACATTTTTTTGTGAGGATGAACCAAATGTGCACCTAAGATCATATTTTCACAAGGAATAAGATAATTAAACTGATACATTCGTGTGTTGTTATTGAGTGTCAAATAAATAGAATAAGACACTTGATACACAATTAAACATTATTCAGTGTCCAAGAAGAATAGAGTGTTCCCACTTAAGGATTGATTGTTATTTAGGGTATATGAATTGTGATGATTCTAAGATGAGTTGAACTTCATTTATTTAATAATCACAAAGTAATTTTTTGATTCCAGCAAGAAAAAAAATAATAGATATCAGTGTAATTGGTCTTGTACTGAAGAATAAATATAATATAAGAGAAGAATATATGGTGACCAAATTAATATCAATTGATTATAATTTGGGTCATAGAAAATATAGTGTTCACCATCCCATAAAACATTCCTATTATTGTGACTAATATAAGAATAATATTGTGAAGCTATCAAGTTTGATGTTGGGAAAAGATAAGAGGAGTTTCTTACATGCTAATGTGCAAGTAACAAAGTGAATATGAAAACA
This sequence comes from Viscum album, assembly GCA_963277665.1. NCBI lineage: Eukaryota > Viridiplantae > Streptophyta > Magnoliopsida > Santalales > Viscaceae > Viscum > Viscum album. The sequence continues at coordinate 1,070,123,532 of OY728141.1, forward strand.
AAGAAGAACTATGACAACAGATAGGACTCAACTGGTGGAGGAATTTCATGGGGTTTTAAAACCTCATCAAAAATGAGAATACTATCTTGGGAGATAGTATAAAGATCAATCCATGTTCTATAAAACATGCGTTATGGGATTGTTTTCAAATTGATTCACGAACACACTATTAGATTGTTTACATGAGTGTAAGGGAATATCCTACTCATTATAATACACACAAAAGGATTGTTTTCCAGAGGATTTTAGGCTTAGGATTATTTCCAACCATGCCAATAACTAGCTACTCTTATTGAGTAGTGAACCTTGTAAAAACATCATGTTCTATTATTTACTTCTTTAATGTTATTTCATGTGATAAGGAGAATAGAGTAATAAAATAGATATCCTAACATGTCAAAGAGGTAAAGGGATAAAAAATTTAATTGGATTAAAAATTCCTCAACGTTGATTCACCCCCCTCCTCCCACTCTCAGTGTTAGTAATATCTCAAAATAGTCCTCTCAATTGGTATCAGAGGGAAGGTTCACCTCTGTTAGATTCTATCAAATGAAACTATTCTATTTTTAAGACTTGAGTTTCTTTCTTAATAAACTTTGAATTGTAGTTTTGGTGAATTTCTAATTACCTCTAAGAAGAATTATATATCTAAAAAGACAATGATGAATAGGAAAAATAAAGAGAAGAGAAAGTTGAAGAAGAATTATCTTCTATCTAAAGAAGTTGAAGTATCTATTTCATCATGCCTTACTAATAATGAATACATTTTATACTTGTAAATTAATGAGAAGGTGTCTCAAGTTTTCACTAATAATATAGATAACCTTTATACCTCTAATGATAAGGATGTATGTGTTTGTACATTTAAAATCATTCCTGAAGATGAAAATGCTAGCACAAGTGGTTATGATGATATATATACAACTTCTCAAGAGTTTTCAATTAATAGATTAAGAGTTATTTTGTATGATATTCTTGAAGTTTTTTCCTTTTGTGGAGAATTTCACTGTATGCAGTAATATATCACCCATCTGGAGTAAGAAATTGATGTTTTGGAGAAGGGATTGCAAGAAAAAATTGTTGAATGTTTAATGCTATTCTGACAAGTTGGAACCTTTCAATAAAAAAAATAGGGAACTTGAAATAAGTTCGTCAAAATGGCTCAAAGAAGTTAAAGAGAAATATATAGTCAAAATAAATATAGAAGAAAATATCCATACACTTTAATAGAAATTGAAAAATAGAAATGATGTCAAGGGTTTACAAATAGAAGAAATGTCCAAGAAGATCAAGGAACTTGACTCTTAGATTCATAACAAAGATAAGTTGCATGAATAATAATTTGAAAGAATAAATAAGTTTTTTTAAGAGAAGATAATTATGATTGAAAATAATAAAATCATCCTCAATGTGAAAATTCTAGAATTGGAAAGTTAGTTGGCCAATCTTGAAAAGATACATATTGAGTCTTCAAAAAATAAGAAAATAGTTTCTACTAGTACTCAATGTTAATTGGAGGATTCTACTATAAAAATAACTTTAACAAGTGATAATAATCTCATGACTTCATTAAATAATTTATCATAAGAAGATGATAAGGAAAAGGTTCCATCAATACTAACTTATAATAATTTTTCTAAAACATTTTCCACAAATAGTGTAGGTAGAAAGATAAAATTATAAACAAGTATGGTAAAAGAAAGGTGATAATATACCTACCACCATGTCTATAGTGTAGAAGAAGAATAATTTGGAAGGTGGTTTCCTATAAAGGGAACAAAAAAATCATGAAGAATACCCAATAATCTCATACAAAAGATATCAGAAAATCAAGATTTGGGGGACAATGTTGGTGATGTAATAGATTTGGGCATCATGCATTAAATTGTTGGTAAAATCCTCAAAATATAAAAGCAAAAAGGAAGCCTATCTCAAGGGGGATAAATATAGAGAGGAAGAAGTAATATCCACATGTCCAGAAGCATCTGTATACTACAAACAGATTTGGAATTATTGATAAAATCTATGATGTATGAAATGGCGGTGGTCACAAGGTTGGTGTATTCTCATATCAACATGTATCCAATGTTTATAAGAAAATAAGATCAAAAAATATGTCTAGGAATGAAGAAGAATCCTTGGTAAGAAATGAGAAGAATATTGTGAATACAAATTCTCCTAAGAATATTTCAAGTAAGAATAGTGAGAAGAAATTGGATTCTAAATCCAAGAAGTTGAAGGGTGGTGCATCCAAAATAACTACCAAGATAGATGAAACTCATAAGAACCCATGTGTAAGATCCAAACTTTCTACCATAGTTCCTAATGACATGTTATTTATTTGGTATAAATACTTGAAAAGAATGATGAAAATTGAAGATTCACAAGCTAAGTCTTGTAAAAAAGGAAATTAAAATATTCCACATGATAAAGAAAAAGTGAATAAGAGGACGGATACAAAAGGCGACTCTTTTTTTAAATAAGTTATGTGTGAGAGATGTAATAAATCAGGTCACATTGAAAAAGGTTTTTTAACCTTATTACCATAATAATAAGTAGTCATAAAGAGAATTAATTATGTATCATCCATGAAGGATGTTAAAAAGAAAACTTATCCACACAAAGTATAAGAGGATATGAATAGATCTATATTGTCTCAACATAAATCAGAATAGATGTTTAGATGTGAAATCATGAATATTGGATCAAATGGAGGAACTTGGTTGAGAAAAACATTGTAACCTTTTTGTTCATGTTAATGAAGTAAGGAGGATCCACCTTATTCCCTTAAATATTTGTGTATTTTATTTGTGTTTATAATATATGGAATTTAAGGTGAAGCAAGTTCTAAGGGTGATAAGTAGTGAGTGTTGTCAATTATTGGTGGAAAAGATATTGAAGTTACCATCCTTGAATGATTCCTCAATTGATATTAAAATATTAATATGATGAATAATTATATTTGATGAAGATGAAGAATGTGATGTTCTATTCTGGAAAGTTAGGATAAAGAAGATTCCATTTTTTTATCATATTTATTAAAATTTGGAAAAAAATGTTCTAGAAGATAATCCTTGATGAGGTTGTGAATGTTGTACAATATAGACTATCACAAGATGAAAACCCATTCTATTGTATTCTCTATACTGTAATTTATTGATATCCAATCTTGATGTGATTATTCATTATGAAGATGATTAGGAGTGTCTTCCTTAAGGGGGAGACAAATGAAAAAAGCTTCTAGAATTATTATTTCAATTTGTATCAAATCTGATTATTCTAGAAATTGCTTGAATATCATATCATCAGTAAAGGTATGTCTCTTAATATCTCATCCTTGGTTTTTATAAATAGAAATAAAAATATAAAAGGGGGTAAATCGAATTATTTAGTGGAATGATAAGAATGTAAGTTCTCCAAGTTCACTTATCCTTCCTACTGCACTTGAATGTTTTTTATTCATTTTTTGAAATTAATGTAGGAGTTTCAGGTTGATTGTTTTTAAAAAGATTCATCACACATTTAGTAATTTTATCATGGAATGAAAGTGAATAATACCTAAAGACAAGTATATGAGTTCTCATTTCTTAAGTTACCATGATAATTTGGTAATGAACAGATTTGTTGTCTAAATCAAATCCTCTTATTTTCTACATCAAACACAAATGAATTATACTTAGAGTGAAATGATGGATGACGCATTGCTTTAGTATAAACTGATACCCTTTTTCCCATGAAATTTAAATTTCTTATCAATAAGGGGGAGAGAAATTGAAATGAAATTTTGAACACTAAATGGGAGATAGGAGATAATGATCCACATATTGACACATTCATTTGGAAATAATGTTGAAGGTATTACTAATGAATACAAAGGGGGGATTTAAGACACCACTTTGGGTATGAATTCTATTTTTCATCAACTAATTTTCATTGGGTTTCAATGGTCTTAAATTATATAATAAGATCTCATTATGGTAAATATTATAAATTAGTTCCAAAAGTTAATGGATATTGGATAATGTTCTTGAGTCTTAATATTCCAAGAAACGTGTGAATGGTTTGAAGACTTTGAGTTTCAAGGTGATTTATAGAGAATTGTTATGGATTCATTTGATGAAATTGGATTTCATGGTTGAATAATTATCCATGTAAATATTATGATTCTATTCTTATTTTTATTTCACAAATATCATAAGTTTTTTTTTTGAGAACTTTTGATGCAATCCTTTTGAAGGAAAGGGGGATAAAAGGTGTTGCCAATCGTATTCAGGTTAGATTGGAAAGAAAAATATTGATGGAAGATAGGGAATTTAAAATTATTTTCTTTTAAATATAATAATGATAAAAATGATCATTCAAAGGTTATATATCATGATATATGGAGTTCCGAATGAAATAAGATGAGTGAAAATAAGTATGGTTAGTGTTGTTGAAGTAGATATTTAAGGTAGCGCAGTTTTCCAGTGTTTTCTAAATTTTTGGGCTTCAAAATCAAAAGTTTGTTTTTTGAAATATGAAGGTTTTAGGAAAATGAGTTCACAAAACATATTTCATGGAACTTTAATCATAGTTCACAAATTGAAAACGAGGAATGAATAATTGTGAAGAGAAATTAGCAAAGGGAAAATTTCTACATAGTAGTGTTATGCGGACCACAATGCATGATATGTGTACTACGTAGGGAAAATAGATCATGTGAGGTTTTCAGTATGTGGGAGGATAATAGTTCATATAATTTTATCATTTTTTTCTAAGAGGTAGTGATTCAATTGTGGTCATAAATGGCCACCGCGAGGAAATGATTAAAATGCTATGCGGACCTCATTGCATAGTTCGCGGTGAAGGTTGTCCCACATCAAAGTTTTTGGTAAATCAGATTAGCAAGATTTATGGACTTATTTTCATATATAAATTACTTTAATTCCATCATTATGGTATAGATAATTTAATTATAAAACATCTTCACTTTTGGAATAATTTGGGTAAGTCTGAAAGAGTTCACGAGGGAGAATTCCACGAAGGAGAAGAAGTTCACATGGAAGAATTCTGTGAAGGGTAGTAGTTCACAGAGTAAAGATCCCATGAAAGAGGAAGTTATCCATGAAAGAATTTTTGGGGCTTGATAGATCCCAAATAAAAAGGGTCCAAGAAGCATTGGAAGTATGCAAAAGCAGGGATAGTTTGCGGAAGAGAGGACAGTTCGTGGAAGAAAATACAGTTCGTGGAAGTAGAAACAGACCGTGGAAGGAAAGGTTTTCCACGAATAAAAGGTGGTAAATGAAGGGAAGGAAGTATATGGAGAATAGTTATTTAATGAGGTATAATCCAACCATGAATTAGGGGGTGTTCCATGAAACAAAATGCGTGAAGCATTTGCGCTATGCAGTGCAACACAACACGCGGTTTGCAGAGAATACAAGACAGTTCAAGAATGAGAAATATGTTTTTTATACCCTTGTCATTATTAATGAATAAAATGATCAGTGGAAACTCAACACATGTTAATATTTCACACTTGTAGTGATTCTCATATAATTTTTATGGGAACCAGTGCTTGGGTATAATACCCCAATTGTGTTTCGCAATGTAAAACTGTGTGTGTACTCGGTTGATAAACAACAGACATGGAAGAGAAAACACACATAGTTTGTTTGTGTGAGTAATAACTATACATGAACCTAAGTTTATATTTTTACAAGGAAGAAGATAAGTAAATTGATACATTCATGTGTTGGTATTGAGTTTCTAAGAAAGATAATAAGATGCTTGCTACACAATTTATCATTATTTTGTGTTCAAGAAGAATAGAGTGTTCCCAATTAAATATTGATTATTATTCAAGGAAGATAACTTTTGATGATTCTAAGATGTGATAATCTTCAATGATTTTATAATCATAAAATAATTTTGTGATTCTATCAAGAATAGTTAGAATATATATCAATATAGTTGGTCTTAAACTAAAGAAGAAAGATAACAGAATAGAAGAAGATATGGTGATCAAATTGATATCAGTTGATTATAATTTGGGTCAGAGAAAATCCAGTGATCATGAGTCCACAACACATTCATATTATTGTGACTGATATATGAATATGATTGTGTAGCTATCAATATTGCTACTTGGAAGAGATAAGAGGAGTTTCTTATATGCTACTGTGCAAGTAACAAAGTGAAGAAGAAGGTTGTGGATAAATAAAGTAAAATTGTGACATCATATAGGACTAAACTGGTGGAGGAAATTATTTATGTTATAAACCCTCATCAAAAAAGAGAATACTATCTTGGGAGGTAGTATAAAGATCTAGCCAAGTTATGTAAAATATGCACTATTATATTGTTTTCAAAGTGTTTAAAAAACGTACTATTGGATTGTTTTCATAGTGCTACATGAGTGTAAGGGAATATTATACTCATTATAATCAACACAAAAGGATTCTTTTCTAGTGAATTGTGTGGTCAGGATTATTTTTTATCATTCCAAGGACTTTATATTCTTATTGAGTAGTGAACCTTGTAAAAATATTGTTTTATTCTCTTTACTGTATTATAATTATTGTATGAGATATGGAGAAGAGAATAATATAATTTAGATCCTAATATGTCCAAGAGGTAAAGGGATAAAAAGTTTAATTTTATTAAAAATTCCCCAACATTGATTCACCCCCCCCCCCCAGTGTTAGGAATATCCCAAATTGGTCCTCTCAGCTAACCCATGTGTGGGAGAAACCCCAAGTTCCCAGGGATGGGATTGTTGTTCTTGAGGATTTTCTTCTTACAGATGTGATTTTATTTAACCTTAGGTGATGAAATTATTGTGTGATGTTACTATTTTATGAAATTTTACTCATGGGTTGGCATGGAATGATGTGGGTATGCATGCATCATGGTAGGCATATAGGAGAGTATGTTATCATTCATTCTGCATTCTAGGGATTCATTTATTATACATAAAATTGCATGAAATTCCTAATAAAAATGAATAAAATGGTATCTATTTAAATATGATTAATTCTATTGCTAACACAAGAAATAAAATGACCCTATATTTTTGGTTGTTTTCTTCCTCTTTGTCTCTATTAGTTGATCTTGTGTTGAACCTTGTGATCTAAGGAGTGCATTAACCCTTATATAGAAATGCATTTGTGTCATCCTTTGATTGAATGTTAAAATGGTGGTAATGAGAACACACCTCACATGGAAGAATAATGACTTCCTACATAACCATAAAATTATATGGATGGTCAACTCTAGGGTAGTTTCATGTTGTTCATGTGATCCATGGAGATAGAGAGACTAATCAGATTATAGATTCTATATATTATTTGAAAAGGGAGTTCTAATTTCAGAACCCACCCACATTCACTAGGTAGGGAGGTCCTCAAGTAGCATAGTTCTAGATTGAGTCTATCTAAAGGATCTTTAGTCACCAAGAGACACCCGTGGAGAGTAAGATAAATATTGATGCATATATGATATTAGGACCATCCAAACACTGGTGAGACATCATAGTACAAGTTGAAAAATGGTAAGAGATGACCTATAAAGTATTTAAGGATAAATTTATATGTTATTTATATCCAAATAAACTGGTGGATGAAATAGATTGGGATTTCATGTACCAGACATAGGGGATCATGTCTGTGATGGAAAACATTGTTCGGCTTACTAACGTATAGATTTTTGTTTCATAATTGGCTAGAGATGAGATATCTAGGGTGAAGTGATTCTAGGATGTTCTATAGTATGAGATCAAGTCATATGTGAACATTTTCTTCTTGAACAACATCTATGATGTGATGAATTAGGCTATCATCACTAAAGGGAACCTGAAGGAGGCCCAGAGTGGTGGTTGGGTGATTTTATCTTGATGATCTGGGAGTTTCTATTCAGGTGGTAAAAAACATCGCTTCAAGAATTTATGCCAAGGTAGTGACAGGTGGAGAAACTAGGGAAGTGGATATTCATCTTAGGATCACAATCAAGGGAAATTTTTTTAATGTGATGGGACTGGATGCAAGTGCTTTTAGTGTCATTTTCCTATAGTGGAGTGTCGAGATTGTGGTAATATGGGTCACCTAAAGAGGATATGTAGTAGTACTCAATAGTTGAGTTTTGGAAAAGGATTATGGTAGACACTAGAGTCTAGTAGAGACTCGACTACCCCTTAGTTGAAAGGTAGTTGGAGTTCCACTGGGTGTTTGGGTTGGGTTAAGGGTGTGTCACCCTAGAACAGGAGCAGAAACATTAGTAGGAGGGAGAATTTCATGGTAGTTAGGATGGATATAAAGGTGGTGGTGTGATTTAGATGCAAATTATACAATCTACTACTACTAGTCAAGATTCAATACCTTCAACTATCAGAGGTATGATTTTGGTGACATCTACCATTGTCTATGTTTTCTTTGATACAGAAGCATCACATTTATTTTTATCTATTGAATTTTCCAGTGGATTATATTTGGAAGTAGAAATATTGGATGGGGTTATGACCATCAAAATGTTATTAGGAGTGCGGTCAAAGGGTATTGGATGTTGTAAGGAATCTCTCAAAATTGATGGCTATTGTTTCCTCTGGGGATTGTTTGTATAGGGAATGGATGGATTCAATTTGATTATGGGAATTGATTGGATAGTTTAATATTATGAACATATTGACTATTACCTGAGGAGGTGGCCTTCCTATCACCAAAAGGGGAATCTATATCCATCATGGTGAATGAGATCTTTAGGCTGGTCATGTTGGAACAATTCATCATAGATTGTATTGCCTTATGTCCTAGGTATAAAGCCTTATTCTGGATGATAGTGAGTCATAATAGAGTACCTTTCCTCTAGTGGTGGACAACATTTAGGATTTATTTACTAAAGATTTATCCAGATTACCACCCAAGTGAGAGATTTATTCCACTATAAAATTGTTTCCAAGAGCTGAACCTCTTTCTATCCCACCATACAAGATAACACCAGTAGAGATTTGGGGCTTAAAAGTTATGTTAGAAGATCTAGAAGCTAAAGGATTTATATGGGCTAGTACATCACTATGGGGTCCTCCCGTGTTATTCTCTAAGAAGGACAATAAAACCTTGTGTTTATGTGCAGATTATTGGATACTAAACCAAATGAAAATCAAGAAATAGTATCCTCCAAGAATCGATGATTTATTTAATCAATTGAGAGGATCTTGAATTTTCTCCAAGATTGACTTGAGGTAAAGGTACTATCAGCTGAAGGTGAGACTATCTAACATACCCATGACCACTTTTAGGAGTAGGTATGACTTGTATGAGTTCATGGTAATGTCATTATTTTTATGAATTCACTAATGTTATTCATGTTCATAATGAATTGGATCTTTCATTTGTATATGGATCAGTTTGTGGTGGTTTTCATTGACAGCATCTTGGTGTACTCTAATTGTAGATATGATCATGTCCAACATCTTGAAATCATCTTTAGTATACTAAGAGAGCATCAGTTATATTCCAATATATCTAAATTTCATTTCTAGTTTGAAAATTTTCACTTATTAGGACACATCATCTCATAGTATAGAGTTTTAATGGACCCAGGAAAGGTTAAAATCATGGTATATTAGGAATTACCCAATAATGTATTCAATATTTGAAGCTTCATAGGTTTGGATGGCTATTGCCAGAATTTTATCCAGGAAATCTGTCTTCTGGTAGCATCGATGTCTATTCTAACCAAGAAATGGGTGATATTTGTTTGGTAGGATACTTATGAGAATGATTTATAGGAATTGAAGAGAAGTTTGACCTCAGCACCAATCCTCACCTTACCTAATCTAGGTAAGGATTATTTTATGTATTATGATGCATCGGGATTCAGGCTTATAGAAGTTATGATGTATAAGGATTAATTAATTTCTTATAGCTCTAGATAGTTGAGGTCGCATGAGAAAAATTATCCTAATCATGACTTATAGTTATCTATAGTGGTACTCACCTTGAGATACTGTTGAAATTATCATTGGGTAAGATATTTTTGGTGTACATAGACCATAATATCGTGAAGTACATGTTTTCATAGCAGAACTTGAACCTTCTACAGTGGTGGGTCGATTATCTAGAGTATTTTAATTTTGAGTTGGTATATAATCTTGGAAAATTCAATTTCATTTTCGGCACGTTGAGTAGGATGATGTAGTCAGAGCTAGTGTGGAAATATATTTATTAGCTGCAGCTAGCAGTTCTCTTTTCTAAATTACATCTGGATGTTCAAGAGTCTCAGGGGAGAGAAACTCTATGATCAACATTTGTTGTTCCTGCACTTCTAGATCGAATCAAGAAGATCCCATTATCTAATATGAAGGGTTTTTTCCTGAGAGATATCATATATAGTGAGGATCCACTAATGGGATAGTTCCTTTACATCGATGAGTTTCCTCAGGTCCATGGAGGTATCTTGGTTCATATGGGTATGTGCAAGGATATGATGAGGTAATTCCATGCTTTGAAATGGGTGGTACATCCTAGGTTAAAAAAGATGTATCGTGATATCTATAGGAAATATTGGTGTCCTGGGATGAAGAAAGAGATAGTGGGATTTTTTTACATGATGTTTCACCTATTAGAAGATGAAGTTCAAGCATTATTGACCTGCTGGGTCACTACATCCTTTTCCCATTTTATAATGTAAGTGGGATGATATCACCAAGGAATTCATGATTCCATTTCCCATGAAACCTCTGAAAAATGATGCAGTGTGGGTGATTAGGGATTGAATAATGAAGGTGTCCAACTTCTTTCCTACTAATAAGTTCATCATCATCAATGATCTGGGTAATCTCTATGTGTAAAAGATAGTTCAATTACATGTTGTTCTATGGAGTATCATTTCTAATAAATATACCCTCTTAAAATCACAATTTTAGTAGGCCCTTCAGAAGGCATTGAGATCACAGGTACTTATGAACATTTCATATCATCCTCAAACTAACAAACAATCTGAATGGATGATTCAAATTCTTGAAGAAATGTTGTAATCCTGTATTCAAGACTTTAGTGGTTCTTGGGATCAGTATCTAGAACTCATGGAGTTATATTATAATAATATCATTCAAGAATCCATACAAATGTCTCCCATCAAGGATTTATATGTAATTTTGTGTTGTTCACCATTGTTCTAGTTAGAGGAGGAAAATTCAGAGCTCGTTGGACATAGTCTCATGAAAAATACATCTGAGTGGGTCAATTGATCAATAATTAGTTGGAAAAAGCATAGAGCATGGAGAAATCTTACGAAGACCATAAGAGATGACATCTATAATTTAAGGTTAGTATCCAGGTTTTTCATTGGGTATTGCCTAGGTTGGGGAAGATCCATATCTGAAAGTAGGGAAAGCTAGATACTAGGTTTTTCAGGTCATTTGAGATAGTGGAAAGGATAGTTCCAATGGTGTATAAAGTGGCGCTTCCACATCTCTATAGTTCCATGCATAGCATGTTTAATGTGTCAAAAATTTAAAGACATCACCCTAGTCCTTCTCACATGATAGATTTTTATGATGTTGACATTGATTCTAAGGCATCCTTTGAGGATAATTTAATCAGTATCATGGACTATAGTGATAAGAATTTCCAAGGAAATATTGTTCCTCTTGTGCGAGTGTGGTGGTATCATGATCATGTTCAAGAAGATACCTAATATAAAGGGTTGGATATGTGGGCGTAGTGGCCCAAGTTTTTCATTAATACCTCTTATTGATGCATGGGATAATATATTAAGGTTGATTTGTAATATGGTAGGGAGGCTGTAAGACCTCATATTTTACCCATGTACTTTCTCTCTTTATGTTTTTTTTGAAATTTTTTAAATTCATTAAATGATCCTTGTTCTTATTTTAAAATAGTGTTTTGGAGGTGCTTCGGGGCTTGGAGGAGGAAAATATCAAAGGATAGTGGTATAATGCAGCATGGGAAATGTTATAGTTCCACTGGATGGCTATTGGAGAGCTAGTAGAATGGGGTTTCCAAAGGCACTGACACAGTGCCTAACACTATTGGCTAGTTAGTGGAAGCCAGTGACTAGATGGTAGCACCATTCTAGGTTGGAAAACTAAGGGGTATAATTTTATTTTCTCCCCAAAAACCCCCATTTAAATCCTAATCACCCCTCACTTGACCCTGACTCGAGATTAAAAAATCGGAAGGGTTCCCCGTGGCTTATTAGGCATCTCTAACACTTGTTTTTGATTCCTTGATTCATTATTTGATATGGACATCTTGAATCAAGTATTTTTTTCTTGGATTTTGTGAATTCCTATTGTTTTATTCTGATATATTCTCTTACAACCCTAGAGGGTTGATTTTATCATTTTTCATCAGGAATAATGTTGTTTTCTATGGATTTTGATGCTTGATCTTTTGGTTTCTTCTCCTTCCTTTTGAGGTGGGTGGTTTGAAACATCTCTCTATTGCCTAGTTTGGTTTTCTAGTATGTGAAACATGTGAGATCATGTCGTCCCACTATGTGCATGACCTCTCTTAATTTTAATCCTCTATAATTACTTAAATACTCATTCTTATACCTTTTACAGATCATTTTGGGTCCATTAAAAAATGAAACTTGGATATGCGACCAACCAAGAGTTGTACCCACCCTCGACCTTAAGTTAGAACATAGAATTTATGAACCTAGAATCCTATAATTGAGTTGTATTTTGGTTATTGGAATGTATTAACAAATAAATTTATAATTTACTTAGATAAATTGGCTTGTAATTAGGTAACTAGTATGGAATTGGAAAAATGAAATAATGGCATGATGATATAAGGAAATAAATGACATGTGAAATGGTAAATAATAATTAATGGAATGTGAAATGAAATTTTCATAATTTTTATGTGAATTGGAATTTTGGAATGATACTGGTAATTTTATTAAAGGAATAATGGAATGTAATTGAAAAAAAGAAATACTTCTTCACCTCTCTGCTCCTCACGTTGATGCCCTAACCTGATGATGGTGGCCCTGCCCCCCCCCCCCCCCCACTAGAGGGGGGAAGCTTTGACTATGAATTTTTTCTAAGGCTAGGACTAACTCTTTTACCACATTCTCAAACTCTTACTTTCTACCACCTTTTCTATCCATCTTGGTTAGCCCGAAGGTCCCGGATCTCTTTAAGGGAGTGCCTCAAATCTTGATTTCTACTTCATAATTAAACTAATAATTAGTTCATCTAGATTTGATTTTAGTTACTATATTAAGGTCTATTCAGCCTTCATTCGATACATTTTATAGGTTTTTTTTATTCTGGGTTTTTTAGTAATGCACATTCATAGGCCTCCTTAATAAGTGGCATATCATGATATGATTTACTTTATTAGAGGACTTAATTATAGTTTGGTCTAGATATCTGATTTTTTGCAATGGAAACCATTTATATCTCTTTTTATGGTCCTATTACTTTCATATGAAGAGTGAATCACCTACCATAGTCGTACGGGTAAGTCTCCCTGAACTACCGCAACCCTTTTAAAATCCCTCAATTATCTATTTGTTGGAAAACCTAGTGGGTTGATATTTTTGTTTGGGTAGAAGAATGATCTCGGTATTCTACCTAATTTCCCCTCACATTTTTGTTTAAGTGGATGTATCCAATTCACTAGTGTAATGATTTTGGATCACTATTGTGGAGCAGTTTCAATGCAAACAAGTTGTTGTTTTGGAAACCTAGATGGACTATTGTATGTCATGCAAGTGTTTGGGTCACCAGACCTCTTTTTATCATATATGGAATCAATAGGATCATGGGGATCCTTGTTTTAGTTTTAATGGAGTTTATTAGGGCACTACTATTACTATGGAATAGGTTGGGCATGGTAGATCAATCCCAACATAGGCAGATGTGAGGTATGGGAAAGCTAATACAAATATTTCAAATAACTTCAACCACTTGAGAAATGATTTGTTCATCCCCAACCCATTTCAATATCCTCTGACACTAGTGGAAATCATGAGAGTGGGCATGGTCTTGGAACCTAGACTCAATTCTTCGAACTCTTTATCATATTTTGGGGTAGTGCGCACTAACAGTGCCAATAAGCATAAAAAATCATTGCAGGTTTCTAATAGGAAAGGTTCTATAGGATATGAGGGTAGGGGTAACCAATTGAAAGTCTTATAGGGATGGATGGAACTAGTTGAAGGGTTTATTCCTAGAAGAGAAATTCTAATTTTAAAGCTTGGTAAATGGTTTGATCCCATGGGAACTGAGGAGGTGGCCTAGGATAACAGTGATCCTGATCAGGTAGAGATCTATGAGGGTTGACATAACAAATGATTTAAATAATTTTAATTTCAATTTCAATGTTTTTTAACCCAAAAAAGTGTTATTTTATGTAAAATTATCACATTTTATGATTTTAGTGGTATTTTGATCTCAATAAAAAAATGGCCAATTTTGAATTTTAACGGTTTTATGTTATTTATATATTTAGGATATAAAATATTTTATACTTATACAAATCATGAATTTATTTATTTTTATAATTCTATACATAATTTTATTCAATTCATTAATTTGGAACAAAATCTAAATCTATCATTTGGAATCCCAAATCCATCTCGCAATTTGGGCCTTCAAAACTGTTCATAGATCTGGAGAGTTTTATGTTGGTATCATATCTCTTGATTAGATAGCCCAAATGATCTGAAACTCTAAGTGGAGATGATAAATACATTTCTTAACAACTTTTATGAAGGCTTTCACACATGAATTTTCCCTTTTAAATTACATTAATGCATGGGAAACTGGAGACATGGAATATAGAGAGTCTATCTGGACAAATTAAATTCTCAAAGTGGAACAGGATTAACTCTCTATAAAAATTTCCAAAAATGATTAAATATGGTTTAGGGATGTGAAATACATTACTTAACAAATTTAAGGAAGTATTCTACACATGAATCATCCATTTCATGGGTTAAACACGTGGAAACTTTTGGAAGAAAAATTTGGAAAAAAAATATCCTTCCTTGCCTATAAAAGGAGGTGAACCCCTCCTTTACAAACCATCTGGGTCACCAAGGAGGAGATCTTCACTGAGGGAGGCTGGCTAATTCAAACTTTTACTACATTTCTTTTTCTTATTCTTTTTTTTTTGCATTCTTTATTTTTTATTTTTCAATTGTAATTTAGATCTATGATAAATTCATGCATTATTAACTGTATTCCATCATTTTCTTCTTATTCTTTACATTATTATTATTTAATTATAATAGTAATAATAATAATTAAAAAAATTATTAAAATTTTTATTATTATTATTTTAACATTATTTATAAATAATATATTTTATATTATTTCTTATTTTATTTTATTTTATCTCTCTTATTCTTCTCTTCTTTATCATCTTACCATCGTGACCTCTTACCCTAAAATATGATGGACTAACCCGAGGCTTGGACTAGGAGAGGTAAGTGGAAATTCCATTCATTCTAAACTTAATTTATTATGTTTATTAAGTTTTTTATGGGAAATATTAATAGTGCATGGGTGTGAAGATCGTCCACCACAAAACTGAAATCAAACTCATTTATATTCTTTTGTTAAATATTTTCACTCTCTTCTACTGGATAAAATCTCTTCATATAATGGAGTTGATCCATTCAGTAGATGAAATGGCATACTATGGAGTCTGGTCTTGGAATATGTCACACTCTCAATCAAGGTGTAACATTAACCTTGATTATAGGTGGAGGTGGAATTTATATTACTAAATGCATTAGAGATTTCACACCACTTATATAAAATAATAGTAATTCATGAATGAGATCTCATAATTGAATTATCAAACTTAACATAAACACCAAAAACAAGAATGATGGAACCTAAAAACCAAACCATAAATTCCAAGTTCTTTATTCAATAATTATATCTTGTCCTTTCATGTTAGTTTTATCTTTTATTTAATTTAAGTTCCAATACTTTTCAAGATTAAATAAATACAACCAAAACGACGTATTTTAGGTGAACTAGATTATGTGAGTAAACAACTAAGAAAGGTCTTCAAGTGAGATGACCCTGGTCAGCCTCTGTGTTGCATTAAAAAAATAAATTTCTTTTATCTCACCCTATGATAGGAATTCATCAATTCTGGTGTTGTTTCCGAGGATCCAATCAGTGTTTACTTATCTTTTTCTATTTTCATATTGTATATGTATTTTCATTATTTTAAAAAAAACCATAAAAATTTATTTTTCCATAATGTTTTCTAGAATCCATTTTTCCAATACATGGAATAATTACTCACAGGTGTGAGAAGAAGAAATATATTATACTCAGGTAGCCCTCTAAAGAAGGGATGATGATCTTATGATAATGGTCAAGTAGAAGAAAAGAGGCATATAAACATGGATTTCGCATGACTATTTGATGGCCATGGTTGATTAGATCCTAACTTACATACAAATATTTGAATCCAAGAAGGAATTGTTAATTCTTTTCCTTAACTTCACTAAAGGAATCCAAGAAGATAAGTCCAAAATTTATGAATACCAATATCCCAACCATTTTAGAAACTATATTAAATATGACCATGATGAGCTAGAGTAGATTCATAATGAGGAAAACATACCTACTGAGTAATGTTTTGGAGATCAAAAAGATATTTATGAATTATAGAATTAGTATGAGGTACAACATGATCTCCTAGATCCCTAAAAAGTACAAGATCTAGTTCCATTTTATGTCACTCTAGCCATGAAGAGGAGGAAGTCATCCAAATGGTATAATTTGAAGAAAATATGGAGGATCCTGACAACCTACCTTTATCCACTGATATCCTACTTCAAGAAGCACTTACAACTAAAGAATAGATTTAACCAAAGCTAACTTAATGAGATGATATTTCTTTGAAATATTTATTTTCTGATTTCATTCAATTTAATTTGAGTATCACTCCTTATTATTTTTAATTTTCAGATTATTTCAATCATTTCCTAGCCTTATATGGTGACAAGGAAAAGGAAATTTCACCTGTTGGGGAACACATGGAGCTCCCTAGTTTTGATGAACATGCATTTGAGGAATCCCATGAGGAATTACAAGTATCTTAGACTGATGAAATCAAGATAGAGGTTACTCACACTAAAATGGGGGATTATGATTTAAATTCTTATTTTTTAAATTATTTATAATTAAAAATAAATTTTAACCCAACTTTTGAAATTATAATTCATGCAACTCACATTAATCCAACACTATAAAATGAAGAGGAGGTTGCACAAGTAGCAACAAAAGAAGATGATGAACCATACTTCCTCCTACCCCTTCCATGAAAACTCTACTTAATTGTTAAGGGGGGTATCTGGTGTACTCTATCCGTGGATCATTTCAAAAAAATAACAAAGAAGCACGAGAGGGGAAAATCCGCATGTGGTAGTTCAAGTTAAAGAAACTCCAACCTTCATAAAATTTGGGATAATAGCTGGTACTACCTTTCTGGAGGTAGTATATATCCAAGAACCACTTGGAGGATCATACCAATATTAATCCTTTACTTTCCTTTTAGTACTTTCATTTTCATTCTTAGGAATTTTTATTTCAAATTCGTTCTTATGAATTAGTCCAGCATACAGCCCACTTCATCTTATCATTTTGAGCTTAAATGAAATGATACTTGTGCTTAGTTGAGTAATTTTATTTTTTAGGCTCATAATGGAACAATAAAGCACCAGATATCTAGGAGGAAATAGGACTAATATTTATTTTAAAAGGTATTTCACTTTTAATTTTTAACTTTTAAGCTCCATACATTTTTTTCCCAATCATGATTTGAGTATTAAACTAAAATTGTACACCCAATCTTGAATTCATTATTTACTTGAATTATCCAAGAGACATGAGTTTATTAGGAATCTAGTGATTCCATGTTTTAGATTTCAATTTCAATGAAATTGAATGAGTAAAATAGGGAATTTAATGTTTAAATTGAATCATGGATATCGAAATGAGGACTTGTGATTTGAGGGAATTAGTTGATTCATGTAAAGGAAATTTCCCTACCATTTTTCATGCTCTATAAAATTCATGTGAGTTGATTTGTTATAATTATTCATGCCATGAATGATTGTACCAAATCATATTTCCCATTCCTGAGATTATTTATAGATCAAGTACTTTCTATTTATTCTTGAGCATATTTCTTGAGTGATCTTGGGACATAACACTGATCATAACTTGTATTTTAACTTGTCAAAGCTATGACTGTGCAAAAAAATTAAAATGATTGAGGTATATTTTGAAAAATACATTATCCTTAAATACCACCTTTAAATAAATCCTTATTTATCCCATAGAGACCATGACTTACCATTCTATGGATGAGCCATGTTTCAATCTATTCTTATCCATTTCTACCCTACTCTTAGTAATTGCATGATATTTTAAAGTTGAAGTGTGGGGGTAAAGGGAATAATAGTAAATGAGATGATTTACATTATAATGAAGAAGTGTGGGGGTTATTATTATGGGAATTGTAAAAGTTTGTGGAATCATTCATTGTACTCTATTATTTTTCCCCTCTTGAATATAAAAAAATGAAAAATGACAAAAAGAACAAAAAATGAGAAAAATGGGTTTTAATTTGGGTAAACTAAAAATCACTATTACTAGATCTATGTTTTTTATCATATGTGGTTAGGTGGTGGATGGTAGGTTTATTATAATCATAAACCTTTGAAAAAAAATAAAAAATCAAAAGGTTATTTGAACAAGAAAAAAAAGTATTAAAAAAATATTCAAGAGAGGCCACAAATTATTCATTATGCTTTAAATAGATCATTGTCTTTACTTTCAACATTTAGGGATGTTAGTAGTTAATATTAATTAAATGGTAGAATGTCTTTAAACTTTTACTTTGAATATCATGATTTATTATTTAAGAGATAAAACTCCTCCTTGATCATTAATTTTTAACATCAATTCCTACCAGCCTTAATCCTCTGAGACATTTCAGCCTTGATTACAAGCCCTCGTAATTTTATGTGCTCTCTGTCTTTACAAAGTGGATAAAGTAGTTATTTTACAAGATTATGGATAAGTATAATGTTCTCATGATATGATAATAACTCTACCTTAATTGTATCATGAGTGAAGAGGGAAAATATTAAAAAAGTGAGGTCAATAATGATTTGAAAATTTTAATAATAATTAATTGAGGAGATTGAATTAATAAAAGGAGAAGTTCCATCATTTTTGAAAGGGGAGAAATAAAATACATGAATTTAATGTTTCATTAAAAAATTGGAAATTGAATTGATATTTTATTTTTAATTTGAAATTTAGATTTGATATTGATAACTGTTTTATTTTATTACATTGAAATTTGAATATTGATAACATTGGTGTCCTATGATTTTCAATGTTGATATTTTATATTTAAGTACAAGCATGGTTTAAGTATTGTGTAATTTATAGAATAAATATTTTCCATAATTTTACTATGAATTAATTTTTTTAATCCCAAAAAACTATTATTTTAAGGGAAATTCTCACATTTTATGATTTTAGTGATATTTTGAACTCAATCATAAAAATGGACTATTTAAAATTTTAAATATTTTAAATTATTTATATATTTAGACCATAAAATATTATATACTTATCTGAATCATGAATTTATTTATTTTTAGGATTCTATACATATTAGGATTCATTTCATTCTTCTGGAACCAAAGCTAAATCCACATTTTGGAAGCCCAAAGCCAGCTCACAAGTTGAGCCTTCAAAACTGTTCACAGATTTGGAGAGTATTGATTGTGGGACAATATATCTTGATTTGATGGCCCAAATGAGCTGAAATTTATAGTGGAGACGTTAAATACATTGATTAACAACTTTCATGAGGGCAGACATGCATGAATTGTTCATTTTTAGGGCCATTAATGAATGAGAAAACAGAGCCATGGAATATAGAGAGTTTTTTGGGTAGATTAAATTATCAAAGTGGAACGGGAATAAATATAAATACATATTACCAAATATGATGAAATTTGTAGGAGGGATGAGAAAGAAATTAATTAAAAAAATTAATGAATAATTCTACACATGAATCGTCCATTTAATCAATTAAACATGCGAAAACTTTTAGAGAAAAGATTATCGAACAAAAAATCCCCCTCCTCACCTATAAAAGGACGTGAACCCCACATTTCCAAACCATATAGGGAACCAAGGAGGAGATCCCCACTAAGGGAGTCCAGCTACTTCAACCTTATACCACACATCCTTTATTATTCTTTTTTTTCTTTTTTTTAGTTTTCAATTGTAATTTATATTTCCAATAAGTTCATGCATTATTAACTTTGTTTCACCATTTTCTTCTTCTTATTTTCATTATTCTTATTTAATTATAAAATTAATAATAATAATTATTATTATTATTATTATTATTATTATTTTAATATTATTTATAAATTACATATTTTATTATTTTATTTTATTTTATCTCTCTTCTTCTTCACTTATTTATCATCTTTCCACTCTGACCTATACCCATAAAATGATGGGTTAACCCGAGGCTTGTCCTAGGAGAGGTAAGTGGAAATTCCATTCAATTTGTGCTTAATTTCTAATTTTTATTATGTTTGTGTTGGGAAAGAGTAATAGTGAATGGGTGTGGTGATTATCCACCATGAAACTGAACTCAAACTCATTTCTATTCTTTTATTAAATTGTTTCCCTCTCTTATAAAAGATATAATATCTTCATACAATTGAGTTGATCCATTTAGTAGATGAAATGACATACAGTGGAGCCAGGTCTTAGAATATGTCACACTCTTGATCGAGGTGTAACATTAAAATTTATTATAGGAGGAGGTGGAATTAAGATTTCTAAATGAATTCAAGATTTCAAAACAAAAAATAAAATAATATTAATTCATGAATGAGATCTCAAAATTGAATTATCAAACTTAATTTAAACACCAATAAGAAGAATGGTGGAACCCCCAAACCAAACCTTAAAGTACAATTTCTTTCTTCACTAATTATATATTGTCATTACAAGTTAGTTTTTTATTTTATTTCATTTAAATTATAATACTTTCCTATATTAAATAAAAACAGCAAAAAATAAGTAGTTTAGATTAATTATATTAAGTGATGAAACAATTAAGAAAACTCTTTAACTGAGATGACCTTGGTAATCCTTTATGATGCATTAGGAAAATAATTTGCTTTTGAGATTCCCTATGACAGGTGTGCATCTAGGGTCAAGGTTTTTCTGGGGCTAATTCAAGTGATGAGGCATGTAGTCTTGTTTCGGTTGACAATGTGGAAGAAGACAACATCATAGGGATTTAGAGCCCAAGGAGAAACAAATTAGGAAGGGTTATCGAGACTCAGGAAGTTGAATTCCTATCAAGGAGAATATTTTTAAAGGAATGAAGGATTAATCCTACCTTTCTAAACCAATAGAGACCAGATCAGCCTCGAATTTGAGATACAAGGATATGATGGGTACCTTAACTTTCACTGAGAATGGAACCAAAGGTGAGTTTTTTAAAATAAAATGAGAATATATGTGAGACAAATGATATGGTTTATGTGTTTGCTGGTAACGAGCACTTGAAAGATATCCCTAAAGCAACATACCCTGAGAATGGTGAGGCCATGTCTAATAATGAAGCCCCCCTCAAGGGTTTATTGACTATCCAACAGTAGGATACTGGCATATAGGAGGCTATAAATAGGAAAAAATTGTAGCTTATCATACATTCAAAGGAATGAATTATGGAGGAGTCTCTTGAGATCAATGCCATACAATAAGAGGCTGATAGGATGATGGAAAGGTTGATACATGTTGATACAAATGGTGATTAGTGTTCTTGGATCAACAATAAAGATATTATATTGATAAGATGATTCAATAAAATGAACATCAATAGAGAGGAGTACATCTAAACCTGAAAAATTTTGTATTATAAATTTAAAGACCTTATAAAGGATAATCCAGAAATACATGTAACAATGCTCTCCTAGAAATTATTTATGTAGAATGCATTTAATAGTATTAAACTCTTTTTCATTGATTTTGTGATATATTATGGTGTTTTTTAACCTGGGTAAACACTAATGGTTTCTCACTTTCTTCCTTAAAAGTGTTTTTATAATAAAAAATATAATTTTAGGTCAGAATGTAATTAAATTTAGAAAGATAATTGGTAATTAGCATGAATTAACCAATTTGGCATATTTTGGTATGTTTATCATGTTTAGTATTTTTGTATTCTTTGTAAATTGATTACTTGTGATATTTGAAATTTAAAATCGTCCATATAATGTGAATTCCCACAAGATATGATGTTCAATAAGAATATAAGGGGCCCTAACATGAGAATTATCATTGGATCCACTCATGTATAATTCTACTATGGTATGGTAATGCACCTTGAGAACATGTAAGTGGCTCTAACATGGGAATTCACATAGATTCCACTAACACATGAATATGTGATTGTTCCTTGCCATGGAAATCTTCTCGAACTCATTGGTGAGTAAAAAAAATTGGCATCATGTCTAAGTAAGTCTCACTGACCTTAAGTATCAACCTAGAGCTCGAGGGTCAGTGAGTTATTTTCATGTTTTGTGTAAGGACTCTTCCTTAAACATTACATATTCTAGTGACTTTAGACTAGAATTCACTTTCTTACATTCTCAAATATATTATAGATTTCTAGTTTTATATATTTAGTTCAAAAATCTTACATAATAATCACACATATTAAAAATTGGACAATTCTATCCAATATCCATTTTTCCCACCAAACAAAACTTTAAAAAAGAAACATGTTTTCTTTTTATCACATGTCTTAAAAAATTTAATAATGAACACATCATTGTCCCTACTCATCCTTAAATACCTATGAAAAACAAATTAAAATATGGTATGATCATAAAAAATATATTAAGAGACACAAAAATAAGAAATTTATTAGTCTAATGAAAAACATGAAAACCTATGAAATTTTTACCTTCACCTCGTCGATCTTTAATTAAATTAAATAAAACCTTTCCATATAAAAAACACAGATAATTTTTTCCCAAATAAAAACATTAAAACCCATAGAAACCAAATAAAAATTCTTTTTGGGAAATAAGAGGATCACATTCATAACTCGTTTTAACCTTGTGTCAGAAATAATTGGATCCCAGTTAAATCAATAGGATAACCCTTTATTAACTCCCTCATCCTTACCTCAAAAGACAAGGGAAATTTCCCAATGCATTAGAGAACTATATTGGTCTCACCTTCCCTCGGTTTATAACAGAACCAGCTATAATTATAAATAATTCCCAAGAACCATAACATAATCATAACATATAAAAAAATTAGTTTTCAAAATAATATTTTCACCCATAAGAAAAAATTTCTAGATATTGAAACATCCTTTCCTTTTAAAAACTAATTTTCAAATCATAAATCACCCAAAATAATGGAAGGAGGGTTTTTTGTTAAATAAATCATGAAATATTTTAAGGTAATCTAAACATCAAATAAAGGTTACCAAAGTTTGAAAATCTATTGTCATCAAATACATTAAAATAAATCATTATTTGCATAACTTGATTAACCCATGGGAAAAATGGGCTACATGAAAAACTCTTTTAAATAATAATAATAATAATAATAATAGTAATAGTAATAATAATAATACATCCATAGAAATAATAAGGCTGGTATTATTGAGAAATTTTCCCAGTGAATCATATGTAACATCAAGTGTTGTTGGATTTAATGAATGAAAATATCATTAAATGATAATAGAAAAAATTCTTGAAGAAAATACTCTTTTTCTATTTTGAAATAACCTATTTTAAAAAAAATACAAAATTATAAAAGAAAAAATTTCTTTAAAAATATACTTGTAAACTTGTAACAGAATCTTTAAAGAAAATATTATCCATAATGGAAGGAAAATTATTTCATGTTATATAAGTTAAAAAACATTCCTTTCATACTATTTAAACAAAAGTTAAAAAGCGCCTCATTCATAAAATGATAAAAATATTAGTTTCAAAACATTTTATAAAAATTAAAACATGGGAAAAGTGAATTTAAGAAATAATATTATAATAGTAAAAACCCTCTTTAATTTTTTTAAAAAATATGGATATGGAAGAAAAATAGAGTTTTAAGGGAAAATTTAAAAGATTATTTTTAAAATAAATTCTCTTACCTTGGTCTGAATCATCACGTACGTTATTTATATTCATGAATAAAAAACTTATGTTAATTTTATACTTTATTAAGAATATTTTTCAAGTTTATTATTCCTTTTTTCATTTAATACCATGTTATATACAATTACTAAATCAATTAAATTCATGTCGAGTGTTTCTGATGATATTCGACTCATACGTTAGAAATGAATTTGGTTGGTTGACTAATGTAAAATATGTCATTATTCCACCATATCTAGAATAATTTTCATGAAATAATTTTCATTTAATACATTTATCATACTTTTAAAACCAATCATAAAAAATGGTTATGAAAATGAACTACATTACAATTATGGAGATAGTATGTTGTACGTACGCATGAGTAACGTTTCCATTTTTCAATGATCGTTATAAAAAAAGTAAAGTATTATTTTTTCTTTAAGAAATGATAATAATATCATAAATATCATATTAATTATTTAAATATACTTATATATATCATTAATGTGATGTGGTGATGAAAACCGAATCATATCACTCCGTGGAGGTGGTAGTCCACATGTACGTACAAAGGATGTTATCATTTTTTAGTAAATGTAAATGTAAGAAGTTAAATGATATATTATCTTTTAATAATGATAAATATGTCATTAATATAATATATAAACATTAATTATATCATTATAATTAATCCATGATAGATGGTTATGGAAAATTAATTACATCGGTTCACGAGGTGGTAGTCCATTGTACACACGAACAATGGTTTTTTTCCCATTTGATGGAATAGGAGATGGATATAGGTTATTCCATTAATAGAAAAATACCTAGGTATATTTAAGATACTTTTTTATCATATAATCATGGTTAATGAATAATTTAATTAGGTTTAAGAAAAAATAAAACAGAAATGCTCGGTTAATAACGATACCTTTTCTTTAGACAACCTCCTTTTCTTAACACCTTAATCCCACTAAGGTTGGTATTTTACCCAAACTAAGGCCTATAAAATATGTTTAGGGATTTTAGGAAGATATTTGGGAAGATACAGATTTAATAAAAATGTTTTTTAAGTTTTAAGGTAAGAAGAGGTTCCCTTTTATAGGAGAAGGGAGGGGCACACTTGGAATTTCTCAAAGTATTAAATTAATATAAATTAATTTTCAATTACAAATGGATCAAAACTGATTTATTTTAAATATATTATGGTTATGGGTAAAAATAATCTCATATAATAAAAATTATACAAGTTTTTATCACATTTTTACCCTTACATTTTTGTTTTAACCCCTCGTTAACCCCTTTCACACTTATCATGATAATGTGGATTTTTACTCTTTGAGGGTAAAGATAATTAAAATAAATAGAAAAAAAGAATAAAATTTACCATGGTTGATATTACAAACCATATAATAATCACTTTTATGAGTCTAAGAGTTTTTGGAATTTTATATCATTTAATAAAATATTATTTATTATAATATATCATTGAAATATATTTTTATAAATATTCATTACTTTGACTCAAATAACATCAAGAAAAAAGGTAATATTATTTTATTATATCCTTAATATTTAATTTTTATCTTAAAAATTCTTTTACCATATTTATTATCTTAAATTATATTTATTTTTATATTTTTAATATCATTTATTTGTTTTTTTCATTAATTGAATTATTATTGTGTCAACGTTGTGATAGCATTTAATGTAATTATTTCTTTAATAAAAATTAAAATTAAATTACCATTATGAATATAAAATTTTTGTATTTAAATGTACTATTTATAACTAAAAATATCCTCTGTTTATACCCATGTTAAAATTATTATAGTTATTAAAAACAAGAGTGTTTAATTTTTTACATTTCATTAAATAAAATATTATAAAGGTTATGATCATATCTAGATGGTAAAAAAATATAAATAATAGAGTATTGTATGATTATAGATTAAATTTACTCATAAAATAAAATTAAGGAAAGTATTAGGGTCATTTTATAATCCTTATCATTTTATTTTTAATTTTAATTACCTGATCTACCTGTTATTTTCATAATAAAAAATGCTAAGGTTACTTTTCATATTGAAAAAAAAATAAAAGGGACATATTTATTAAATATTTACCCACTGATTCCAAATAGGGAATCCATTTTTCAAAATTAAAAACATAAAAATTTCATAATTTTACTTAAAATCATACTGGAAAAACACGACGAAAAATGGTTTTTTAGAAAAAATGACCTTTTAAGATCGATGTTTCACATCTTATATGCTATTGAACATAGTACTTATTTTAAAAAAAATAGGATATTTTATTATGCTTTTATATTTTAATAAATTCCTATGTATTTCGTACTATTGTATGCACTATTACTCAAACTTGATTTTCTTAGACATTATTGGTGGTGGCCTACATATTTTTACTCACACCCTGTTTGAGTCATCATTTGGTACCCAGAAAAACATCATGGATGCAGGTATATACAAGTTAAAGGGGCCCTACATGTGATTGTTTTATTTGATATATGAGACTAAATATTGGAGTTGGGACTTAGCATAGGGTTAGGGAATTGGATTGGGAGTCTTTATTTTGATTCTATATTTTAGTTTTTTGGTTGTATGACTTTCAACATGACTTTTAGTTTAGCACACAACATGGCATGAAATGGTTTATTATATTTGGTTTGGTTTGGATATTTAATATTTATATAATGGATTTTATTTTTATTTATTTATTTATCATGTTTACACAATGTTTATTATTCATAACCAGATGGTTTAGTCTTCCCACTACATATATTAGACCCTCACTACTAGTCGGAAGCCTCTGGAATACAGTGAGGTGCGCTTGAGGTCATGTGGAGACCCATAATAATTATGTGAGGGAGAACTAAGTTGGGTAATTTACTCATGGTCACTCCCTATTCCTCTCCATTGTGTACTACTTTGGTGAGGGCTCCAACAATTTATAGAAATGTAGGTCTCTTCAATATCAACATGATATGCTTAAACGGTTGCATATGTAACTCAAAATTGATTCTTGTTGATATCTAATATGTTTCACCTCATTATTCTTTAAATAAAATTATATTAATACCTAATATGTGAGGTTTTATTCTATTTTATCTACTCAAACTACAACATCACTTTTTCTCTAGATAATAATAATTCCACTACTAGAATTATTATTCTATCTTCTCTCTTTCTTTATAGCCAGATATATCAATGATGCATCTTCTGCACATTATATCAATGTTTATTTATTAAAGGAATGTCTAGATATAATTATTATAAAACATTTCTCAATTTTATCTTCTTATTATATTTACAAAAGAACTAAATATGATGATATTTCCCTGTAATTATTTCCCTCATTATTTTATAATCTAATGATCTGATATGTAATGCAGCTCTTATTCCCTCTGCTCTTAAATCAGATTTTTAAAATATAGAACCCACTTATCTATCACCTTTATTTTCTATATATTTATATATTACACATGTTCTCTCTTTTATCTCAAATAATCATATTCTATAATAGAGTTTTCACCCCCCCCCCCTCCTTTAAACTGCTTCATGTAGTTTATATACATGCATGTCTCAAAACATATATAGAAATAGGTGGGAAAGATCCAACCATGTTTCTCCCTTCTTTGCTAAATCCCAACATCTATATCATGTGAAAAATCTATTATTAAATTCAAATAAACACACCAAATGAATCTCTATTATCACCATCCTTTAAGAATAGTTCCCTTATTATTTACATTCAGGTCATATAAACATTAAATATAGTCAACCATTTAATTTAAAGGATCCAAGTATATATCTATTTAAATAATTGTTAAAACCTACTATAATATCAACAAAATATTCCCATGTAAATTCTATTTAATCAACCAAAATACCACTACATGATTCCTTCATTAAATCTTTCTTAAAACTTCCAAAACAAATTGGTGAATATATCTCTAAAATAAAACCTTGAAAAATCATATTAGAATGTACTCACTAAAAAATATAAAGATTATGGAAATAAAATCATGAGATACTATACATAAGGGAATCACCATTCAATATACAGTCTTCTTAAGATATCAAAGAACAATGTATCCATAAACACCTTCTTAGATATATGAACATCATGCTCCTAGCCTCATCTCATTTGATCTCTGATATCTATGGTGTGAGGTTGCGAATGTGATCAATAGTCTGGTGAAGTGTAGATATATGGATATTCATTCATGGATGAGTCTTAGTGGGAGTTTGAATATGAATTGAAATTGTGTCACTTCATTATTTCTGAGTGATACTTTAATAAGTGCATAATACCCACATATTGTGAGTCCCACATTTGATCCACCAATGTACTCTCGATTGGTTTAAAATCATAGGAACACAAAAACTTGGTAATCAAGTCTCTTAGGGATAACCAAAATGGAAATTACCTTCCTCCTTCATGTGTCTAATCATACATAATTATGGCTTCACACACACACACTTTTTCTTACCAACACTTTCTCCTCTATCTTTCTTTGAAGGTTTGTCCCATTATTATTATTATTTCTTAAAAACTCATAATCATTTTTCCATGAAACCAAATAAATTAAATAATTTTCATTAACCTATTTTAATATATCAACTCTAAAATAATTTTTGATATAAATCCATTCAATTCATGCACCTCTATACAATATATCAAATCTCAAATAATTTTTCATGCAACTACATACAATTAATTCACCATATCCAAATTCCATAAAAAATTTCTGTAACAACCACAATATAAATCATGAAATCCATATACATGTCATAAAATAACCATAAATTACAAATTCATCCCTCAATATATATTTTCAACAAATCAAACACTAAAATCTTGGTTTCAACAATATACCCCTTTGGATTTTTTTTGAAAATAACCAATAAAATCCATCTACATTCTCTCTCCACCTTTATCAATAAAATATAAAGGGATAACATTCCTCCTTCCATTTGGAATATCTATACCATAATTTTACTCCCCATTTATCAATATACTCCATTCACAAAATAGTCAAGAGAAATCATCACCATCAAGAATTATGAATTGAGAGATATTATGCCCCCTTAAGGATTACTTTAACATTCCATTTTAACTCCATGTGTTGCCTTACACCAAATACCTTGTACTTATTTATTATAACCCAAAAAAATATTCAATTATCAACTTACTTTCATATCGTATACAACAATTAGAAATGAATTTTCAAAAAACCCTCTAATCCTAGTAATCTAGAGTTTAGTGTAGAAAACAATAATCAAAGTTAAAAATGTATGTTTTGTCATTATTTTCACTATATTATCATAAAAAACATTGGAAATTGATCATTTTCAAATCATGTGAGCTCAAAAAAAATCTCACAAAAAAGTTAGTTCAGAAACTTTAACTCACATGGGTGACTAACATACCATATGTTAAACAAACTAGGTGATACCACTTGAACCTCATGTCTTTCCATTTCTCCATAATGTATATTCTTTTCAAAGGATACTAACTATCCCTTTTGTTCTAGCTTTAAACTCCACCATATTATTTTCCCCTCAATACACCATATCATGATTATATTCGAAATAGGATACCACTTTTTGATATGGTTTTAGCATGGGATTGTTGGAGTTGGTTGCCTAGAACCAACTTCTATGTACTTTATGAAAACTTTTATTCATAGTTTTGAATATTAATAAAATTCTTATCACATCATGACTTTTCTTCTGTGTAACATAGTATGTGATAATGTCCCTATAGTGGTTTTTGCACTAAAAGGTAATAGTAGTTTCCCGCTATAATGGTAACCCGGAAGTGCTATGACACTATTCTTAAATATTTTTTCTATAGCTGGATGATATCATTTGAGGGACACAAATGATATAGTCTATCAAGGGTGTATATTCATAGGACTTTTAGGAACCTTCTCATGGTGTACGCCCTTGGTAATATCCAGTAGGATGTTATGAGAATGGGACCCGCCGGTAGGAAATCCATATTTATATGTGTCATTGGATGTTCCTTTATAAGGACATGTGTATTGGTCCTTAGACATTAATATTACTACTAATGAGTGTTATGAGTCATGTACTTTTATGTATTGACAAAATATATGACAACAGATGTTCGCGGTGAAGTAGGATACATTGGGTGTGTCATGAGTAATATTGCATTAATGAATAATGTGAGAAAGGAATTATCCATTCTGTTCTTTAATTGAAGTAAATATCTTAGTCCCTTTGATAGAAATGATATAGCCTAAATAAATCCATGGCCATAGTATTCTATAGGCAAGTTATATTTCCAAAAAGTCAAAGAAAGAGACATCGAGCACATAGGTTGATAGAAATGACATACAACCTTCTTGATTTGAGATATTGTGATAAAGAGAGTACATTACACAGTAATCATCTTTATGAGGTATTATGTCATTATAAAGTTAAATTATTTCTGTATGGGTGTCTTGTCATGTTTCTAGATTCTAACCTTAGAATTTATGTTGCTTCGCCTAATGCCACTGAGAAAGAGGTCTAGAGGATCACATGCTAAGTGTATCCAGAATCTCAGTTAAATCATATATTATTATTTATTATTTAAAAAGTTGAATAAATATTATTTATACATGTGGTTTAATAATTATTCATGTTTTCTTGATCACATTTATTCTGTCACCAGTTATTCAAAAGAATATAATATGATCGGAATATTTAATAAATATTTATTTTTTATTTAGCGAATATAATATTTATTTATTTATTAGTAAAAAATATAGTGATATTTATTTAATAAATAGATAAATAGAAATTATTCAAGGTCCCATAAATATTATGGCGGAATGACAGACTCGGATTTTAGGTCTAGTGAGAAAATAAAAAATATTGAATATTATTTGATTAAATAATATTTAATTTTAATTCTCAAGTTAAGAGCATGTCGAGAAATATTAATATTAATATTATTATTTTACATGGGGTTTTATCTAGGATTAAATAAATTGTTAAGGGGATGTGTGTAATTATTTTATTTTAACCCTAATGGTATATAAACCCAGATATGTTATTTTTTCAATAGAACAATACCTTTGTTTGGGTTGTGCACAATGTAATTGGAGAATTCTCTCAAACCCTTGAGATCTCTCCTCTCCAAGATCAATCCCAAGAATAGAGAGCAATCTTCCTCCACCAGATCAAGGAGAATGTTTTGGAAGAAATTCTTGTAGTGTTCAAAGATAGGTTATGCAAGCATAAGGATATTTCATGCATGCACCCGAAGATTCCTTCAGTGATGTATGGAGATTCATGGAACACGTGTGGATCACCACTAGAGGGAATCTACATTTGATTCTTATAATTAAATGATGGTGCATCATATATTTGTTACCAGATCCATCAATGAAGAAAGAATTTCATCATGGTAATTCTTATTTAATTAAATTAATTATAAATAGTATGTGATGATCCTCTCTCTCTGGTTTTGGCATGATTCATGTTTTATGTCTTCTTTGACTTGATTCCATTGAAAACAGTGTTTATTGTCATGTATATCTCAGATTGATCATTGAACATGGAAAAAGAAATGTTGTGCACCGCCCATCACATGCTTTCATTGCACCCAGAAGCTATAAGTGGTATCAAAGGGGTCACATAACTATTTATAATTATTTAAATATCATTGGTGATTTACACATTTTAATTTAGTTTTTCAATTCAAGTTTAATCATTATTTTAATATTAATCATGATATCTGCTTCTTCCACCTTTATATCTCATAAATCTAATCGAAAAGATTAATTTTATGATTAAATTAAAATTGAGGAGATTATGTGAAGGTGCCAAGGATTCTGGATGGACAACACAGGATTTCACATTGTGTAACCAGAGTTACACATCGTGTACTTATGTTCAATGAAATAGGAGTTAATTTAGAAATTACTCAATTTGTGTGCATTGATGACACATGGTGTAGTTAATTCTTACACCACATATTGACCGAGCCATCCTAGCACACAATTAGACAGATTACACACTGTGTATCCCATGTACATGTCATGTAGTTCCTTTGAGTCCTAGAAAGGCCATGTATTCCATACAAAGCCTACCTGACTGGCGACAGTGTAACTCAAAGTTAACATGTTGTGTAGTCCATGATGCATTCCATGTACTCCAATTTTCCAAGAAATGGTTTACATGTTGAGTCCCTAGGCGTATGCCTCGGATAAATGGTGAGAGGTGTAACACTGTGTAGATCATCTGTACACATAGTGCACTTTTTCCAAATTACGCAAATTTAAAAATTATTTATTATACTATGTAAACCTTATCAACATGTGCTTGTGTGTGGTCATTAAGTTGATAGGAAACACCCTGTAATATTTTTTAATATATATATATATAATTAATATCTATGTAATTTTTATATCTTTATATCATGTATGAGTCGTATTACAATTGTTACTCTACGTGCATTGAAGCATAACACGTGACTGAAAAATCATGTGATTTGTGTAATAATTAAGTTGATAATACAAGTCATGAAAGTACGTGATAAGTCACGTATGTTATGTGTCATAATAGGTAAAACTATATATGATTATATTACATGTTTCAGAGATTCGGGTAGGTATTCACCATTTTTCCTCCAAGGTATATTTATGTACATATTTAATTTTAAATAAATTTATTTAATTTGTTTAAAATTATAATGGTTGAGAATCTCAAGGAAAATTGAATAATAATTAAGATAAAAGAATTAATTAAAGATAATAATTAATTGATTTGAGCTCGATTTATATTAAATAATAATGATTAAGAATTAAATGCTAGTTTTATTAAAGGTGTAATTTGTTGCATGCATGTGGATGATTATAAGCATTGACCAGACCTTTGTATTGATTCGTTTCATTTAATTTGCTATTAAATTAAATTGTTGTCCTACGTACCTTCTCTCCTCTTAATATGTAGGGCCTATGTGCCCATGGTTTCTTTTATGTAAACCCTTTTCCCCTCACCTTTGTGTGAGTAAAAGCATATTTAATGGACAGAGCTCCCAAGCTAGTGGATGCGGTTCAAGTTTGGAGCCGACGAGAAACAAATCCAAGAGAGATACATTAGTGGATAGGTGGAAAGATGAAACACAACCCTTAAATGGTTCAAGGTGTTTTTCCCCTACTTAAATGGTTAATTTATCAACCACTAAATAAACTAACTACTAGTAAAATCTCATGACCATACCACTTTATTATATTATTTTTGTTAGTTTCAGGGTTATTTCATTATGGATGTTTTTTCATAATCACATAAATTAATGAAATTAACAAGCATTCAAGATAGAACTAAAATAAATTATCTTATTCGTAAATATTATCTAATACATGGTTAAAAAATTAATTAAATCCAGTTAATATTAACAAGAATGTAATAAAGATGCTAATTAAAAATTTATGCATAAAGGATAAAATCCCTCAATTATATATATTAATTCGGTATAGACTTCCACTAGTTTAGTTAAAATTAAACCATAGTTCAAAGTTCTTGACAAGACAAAGTTGGGGTGCTTTCAAGTATTGAGTAATTATAACTTGAAGTTTTTGTTTGACTTAACTTAGTTCACATCAAGGATTCGCTTCCAAAGTAGGGCTTAGTGTAACTGAGAGGCAAGGGTTGAGAAAATCTAAATTAATGATTTCAATATTGGGGAGTCCACTCAACAGATCAAGGAACTGTGAGTTAATGCAGTTAAAATTTGTAATTCCTACCTAAAACTATTCATGTTTCTTGACCAACTAATGTTTTTGTAATGATAAGAGGAATATGGATCCTTGCCACTAGAATTTCTAAGAAACCTAATATTATAAAGCTAATGGTTAGGGCTATTTGGTTTTGAAAAAATAGTGGGAGACTAATAAATATATTATTTATTTATTTGTCTAAATTTTATTAGATAAAGTATTAAAATTCTTATCCTCTTATTTTTTAGAAACATCACTAAAATGACTTCAAACATATCGCTACAATCCATACTTGAGAAGGAAAACGTTCTCACCAGCACAAATTTCCAAGAGGGGAAAAGGCACTTACGTGTTATACTTCACCATGAAAGTAAATTGTATGTGCTAGAAGAACATTTTCTAGTTGCTCCTGGTAATGAGGAAAGTGATGAGGAGTTATCTCTCTATGGGAAAAAAATTAAATGATGCTATAGATGTTCAGTGTTTTTTTATTTCATCCATGTCCAATGAGCTTTTGAATCATCATGAGGACATGAATTCATATAGAATGATGTATCACCTTTAGGATCTCTATCAAGAGAATATGATACAAGAGAGGTATGATATCGCCAATAATTGTTTTACAACTAATCTTGGAGAGTTTGTGCCAGTTGGGACTCATGTAGTCAATCTTATTGGCTACATTGAACACTTATACATCTTAGGAATTAAATTTTTGGATGAGTTTCATATAGATCTCATACTTCCATCACTTCCCAAGACCATCTCTAGTTTTTTTGGTTAATTACAATATGAACAATGATGATAATAGTATATCAGAACTTATTTCTTTGATTCATCATGTGGATAAGGACATGGGGCATGATAAACCCATGGTCTTTATAGTGAAAAATAAAAGGAAGAATAGGGAAAAGGGGATCAAGACCTATAAATAGTCTAAATCTCCCAATCATTGTCATTCCAAGAAAAAGAAGATACAGTGGTCGGGAAAAGAAAAGGAGGTAGTATGTTTTTCATGTGGAAAGTCAGACTGCTGAAAGAGGAACTGCACCCATAAGTAAGGGGATGCTAAAGGTTCATTCATTATCGAGTGTAATCTTTCAGTATCTACAAATTGGGTATTAAATACATCTTGTGGTCCACACATCTATATCCAAATTTTGGAACCAAGTAGATTTCAAAATAGTTCCAAAGGATATGTGGATCTAAGATCTTCTAATGGTGTAAGGTTGGATACTCTTTCCATTGGTGACTACCAACTTTCATTTCCAATAGGAATCATTTTGGTTTTAAAATATTATTATTATGTACCTACAGTTTCCAAGAACATAATTTCTGTATCATACCTAGATACATATGGGTTTATTTTCATGTTTGGAAATAAAAGTTATTTCTTTTATAAGGACAACATATGTTACGATATGGCACATTTAAATATCAGTCTTTATATATTAAATTAAGAAAACCAAGTGTAGGAAATTGATAATGAATCTTGTTCATATGAATCATATAACACCCAGATATAGTATAATAATCTTGTTCATTGATGTTATTAATATTCTAATGACTTATTATATACTCCATTTACTGATTTTATATGAAATGTGCACAATTTGTGTGAAATATTAATGTTGTAATACTAAGTATAATTTTTGAGCATTTTTAGAAGTAGTCCAATTGAGTCAGTTTAATATTTTATTTATAACTCTCCCCATAATGATCCAAATTGTGTGGTTCTTGTTTTTTAGGATTACTAATTAAATATACAACATTTCATTAGAAGGTATCATGGTCCAATTCTGCTATTTGAAGGCTCATATGGACTAAATAAGAGGGCTTACATAATCTGTGAAAAAACTGGACTAGCCCTGAAGTTGAATTTTTGGGCTCAATATAGAAGTTAAAATTACTTAATTATCCTCAAAGGTTATGGGGAAAATGTAATTAGTTTTGGATAAAAAGTTCAAGTCCCAAATCCAAATACAAGGGGGCCAACTGATTCATTTAAACTCAGCCCACCATTCTGGATGGGAATTAAAATTAGTTCAGTATTCATGAAATTTATCATGATATATTCATCAAATCAATCTGATATTTTTCAGTGTGAAATAGGAGATAGAGGTGGCCTACTTTTTTGAAGAAAACATTCTGATTTGAAGGCATATTACTTTTCAAAAATTCATTCACATTTTGGCCATCGAAAAAGCATGGATTGAAATGGATAGTTTAACTTTGTTTAATCAAACTGCCATAACTTTGGATCCATAGGTCCAAATGACTCCAAATGTTAAGATAAGTCAGAAAAAATTATTATATACAACTTTTAAGAAGTCTTTATCTCGAGATTAGTCTGTCTGGATGTCCAAATCGTTGATCCAAGTGGAGGGACAGATTGGGAATGCCAACAGTCCACTTCCTTGGGCTATAAATGCATCCCCCTCCTCTCATTCAAAGGGGTTGACATTTAAGAAGAGAAGAGAACATATTGGCACGAAAACATCATTGAAAAGGTCTTGGGAGGACCTGACATACTCAATTTTTCACTTGATAGACATTTCCTCCTCTCTTTGTTTCCTTTTACTTTTGTGTTGTTCTTCGTTTGTAATCTTGTAAGTCTTGGTTTTTTTAATTCTATTTTAATGCATGCTTCTTCTTCTTCATATATTATTATCATCCACCTTATGTTAAATAAAATTATTGGTCTTAAAATAGTTTAAATATAGTTGAATATCCTTCCCTTATTATGCTTTCTCATTCAATTTAATGTTAGTATTTAATTCCCTTCACTGTTTGTGTGTGTGTGTTCGACGCACAACTCTTTTATTATACCTTTCTTTTTCTTCTATTTATAATTAATAATCATAAAAATTACAACCAGATTATTAACCAAAACAATGGCTGAGTAAATCTACCATTGGGTTGAGTTATAATTTGGGTATGTTATGTGATTGAGAGCCTTTGCTCGATGAGTATTTTTTGAGTTAATATTGTGTATGTTGAACTTTATATGTCATAGATTAATGACATGTTTTGTTTAATATATGGATTCCATGGATTATTGGAACCAGAAATACACTACCATAAACAAGTAATGGTAATCATTAGAACCCTAAGTTAAGTTACGGCTTGTATTAAATCTTTTACACTTGGGAATTCCGATTAAAATCATCTTGTAAAGTGGGTATTAATTTAATGCGATATAAAGAAAAGATCAAGGATATCACAAGATTAACTCCCTAAAAATTAACTCACCCCAATATTTATCAATTTGTTAAATCAAACATCATCCATAAATTATTTCAGAAGCTCTGCAAACAAACCCCCCAATCATAATACAATTAACTAAAAACAACTGACTATTAAAAGGTATCATCGTCGAGGATTTGACCCGAGTGTTACTATACACATTAGCAGAGCCCCAGAACCTTGACTGGTCAATAGGCGACAATAGGCCGCACTTTCAAATGGAGCCATTTCTAGGTATGTTGCTTTATATATTCTTTGGATTCTAGTTATTGTAAAAAAAAGAAACAAAATTTTTAAAAAAAATTGAAAAAAAAAACACAAAGAAAAACCCACCTTCCTCATAAAAATCATAAACAGAAAACACAAAAAGAAAAAACTGTCATCCACATTCATCCAAAATCTATCTAAATTCCCCATAGCCTCCCAAACAATCCCTTAGATTTTTTTGACTCTGAAATTGAGCGAACACTTCGCCAAATTAAGAGGAACATAAGAGATAATCTGATAATTCAAGAACCAGCCTTTGTCCAACCAGTTGAATTAGAAATGGTGAATCACAGGGAACAAACACTTAAATAACATATTGCCCCTGATATGAGTTACCAACCTCTTGGTATTAAATATCCAAACATAGAGGCTAACTTCGAACTCAAATTGGGTTTGATTCATCTTTATCCTCATTTCCACAGGCTAGCCGGTGAGGATCCATATCTCCACCTTAAGGAGTTCCAAGTGGTGTACTCTACCATGAATCCTCAATGGGTTTATGAGGAACAAATAAAACTTCGATCATTCCATTTCTCTCTAGCTAACTCTTCCAAGTCATGGCTCTACGACCTTCCCCCTAGTTCCATAACCACATGGAATGACATGAAGCGACTCTTCTTAGAGAACACTACTGGAAATTCATGTTTTCCCAACGCTTCTTTACCAACGGTTTAAACAAACCATTGGTAAAGAAGCTCTTTCCCAACGGTTTACTAAAACCGTTGGGAAAGGGGTGTCCAAGACACCATTTCCCAACGGTTCTACAAGAACCATTGGGAAATGGTCACCGTTTACCAATGGTTTGTTTAAACCGTTGGTAAAGGGTCTCTTGGACACCCCTTTCCCAATGGTTTTTAAAAACTGTTGGGAAATATTTCCCTCAAATACTCAATCAGCCGCTCTCTCCCCCATTCACGACAGAATCCTAATCCTATCCAGGGCTCCGCTGTGCTCGCGAGTTCCCCCATCCGAACCTATCAAACTACATCCAAATCGTCTCAAATCAGGTATTCTATTATTCATACACATAAAATATTTAAGTGATACCTTGTTTTTATTGTTATTCATCTCATATTTTAGTTTTAAGTTTTGATTTTGATGTGTATATCATTTTTTTGTGTTTTTATTTAATCTAGACTTTATCCATTCCAATCCATTTAATTAATTAAATCCTTAACCCTCCATCGAAGAAGAAGCATCTCAAATTCATTGCTATTGTATTCTAGATTTTCTAAGTATGTGTTTTTATGATTTTTTTCCATCTTGTAATTAATTGTTACTTGGAAATTTATTTATATGTGTTTAATAATTTTTAGCAAAGTTTTTATGAATGTTTTCTTTAAAATTCTTTGAGGAAAGTGTTTTATTAAAATGAAATTTTTTTTAATAAGGCTTGTGTAATGTAATTTGTTATAGTACACTATGTGACTATGTTTGGTATTTAGTAACACATAAGATAAATGGTGTGTGAGAATTTGTTGTGAAAGAGATTTCATGGTTGTTTCAAGATTATATTTACGTTTTGAGCCTATTAATGAGTTGTTTTAAAGATATTTTGAGATATTTACCTTATGTTTATTGGTGAAAACTGGGATCTGTAGAGGTGGTTCATGATTAAGACATATAATTACTGCTAAACATGTGGATAAACCTTGCATAGTAGTGAATTCTTGAAATGTTTGATGTTTTTAGTCCTTTTTTATTTGGAGTTTCTTTTGATGGTGATGTTTCTTATTGTTACCTATGATGGGAATTTATTTTAGTTTCTAAATCGGCTGAGAATCCCCCACCATGCACAGTGTATGAAACCTCTACCCTTATTTAATAATTCTGTTTACACAGCGTATGCAACCTCTACCCTCATTTAATCAGTGAACTCAAGTCATTAACTCAAGCCTTCATTCTCACTAGCATGTAAGAAATTGAATGATGTAAACCCATCCTCACATGATTTCTTACCTTATATAGTGTCTAAAATATGAAATACGAGCTTTTTAATTCATCAGTTAACCAGGATCATATATTCCATTTCCCCCAAGATGACTGTACTAATATAACTTTAGGGTCAATTAAATATGGTTCTCATTGTACGATGTATATTATGTGTCATTCTTGGAAAATACTCACTATTATGAGGGTGGGGTGCTTTCCACTACCCATTCTGGCATGTGTAGACATCCATAAAAACGTTAGATAAGTCACAAGTTTAATTCAGTAATGTTGTTATCATTGACATACTTTATTATTAATCTCAAATTTAAAAATAAATGTTTTTGTCTATACTTAATGAAATTAAATCTTTTTACAAGCCATGAACAACCTATTAGTGTAGAAGTCTAAAATTTATTCACCCATGGGGTGCGCTTGACTTGGGGAAGTAATTGGGTAATGAAATGTATGGCCATAGAGGTTCCAATAATGAGTTATTGAACATGAGTGAATGATTTGGGATGCCTATAACACATGATGGGACCTGAGGCATGTGCCTCTTATAGACCTAATGAAAATGAATATAAATAAATTTTAATTTAATTTATGAGTACTTGTTCTTTACATTATTTTAATAGTTCACTACATCGACTAGAAACTTCTTCCTTTATCATTTACTTAAATGTATTTTCTATTACAGTTCAATCCTATTTAATTGTTTATGACAAAATGACTTATATAAATTCTTTTTACAGAATGGACAGAAGTTGGATGTATGAAACTGATCAGATTTCAAGCGATTTTCAAAACAATTTGGAGATCTTTATAGATTTTTCATTTCATAATGCTTCAGATAGTGGTCGCATACACTGCCCATGTTCTAATTGTGTTGGTAGACCTTGGTTGAGCCGTGAAGAAGTCAGCTACCACATAACCAAAAATGTTTTTAAGAAAACTACTATGTGTGTTATCACAATGGGGAGAAAATGAAATCTCAAATTGGTTATGATCGAAATGGAAGGACCAAAATGGAGAATTTATTAGATGATCGGTTTCCGTTTATTCGTCATCATGAAAAAGAAAGGATTTTGACAAAATAAGACTTTGATATGAGGACAGCTGATGTTTCTAGTGAAAATGATGATATTGATAGGGTGAAAAAATTGAATAATGCTGCCACGACTCTAGTATATCGAAAATGCGATAAAATGAAAAAGATGGAATTTTTAATCCGATTGTTTCATGGGAAAACTATGTATGGGATCTCTAATACAGCAATCGATTACATTCTTACCCTCTTGAAGGATTGACTTCCAGATGATGCAGATATTCCCTCAAACCACTATATGGCATGGAAGTTAGTTAAGGAACTTGGATTTTCAAGAAACAAAATTCATGCTTGCCCGAAAGATTGCAGTTTATTCTGGGAGGAAACCACTGAACAAAATGACTGTATAAAATGTGGCACATCCCGCTGGAAGTCAAAATTTGATGGAACACCATCCCTCGTTCCATAGAAAGTAATGTATCACTTTCCATTGATCCCCATACTCCAGAATCTTTTTATGTCTGATGACATATCAATAAAAATGAGATGGCATGATATCGAGAGAAAGAAGACTAATGATGAGTTGGTTCATCCTGCAGATGGATTTGCATGGCAGAGATTTGATGCTCGACA
Organism: Viscum album; assembly: GCA_963277665.1. NCBI lineage: Eukaryota > Viridiplantae > Streptophyta > Magnoliopsida > Santalales > Viscaceae > Viscum > Viscum album. Next base: position 1,070,164,613 of record OY728141.1, read on the forward strand.
TCCTGATTTTGCAGCTGACGTGCGTAATGTGAGGTTGGGTCTTTCATGTGACGGTTTTAATCCATTTGGGTAGATTCTTACTTTGAATAGCACATGTCTAGTTTTTATACACATTTATAATCTTCCCCCATGGTTGTGTATGAAAAAACCTTTCACTTTCATGAGTATACTCATATCTGGACCTTCTGATCCTAGTATTGATATTGATGTATACATGCAACCTTTAATAAAAGAGTTGAAACTTATTTGGTATGTGGGTGTGTTCACATACGATGCATGTTCGAAAGACATGTTTCAGATGCGTGCTACACTTATGTGGACGATCAATGATTTTCCAGCTTATGTAATGATGTCTGGATGGAGCACGAAGGGAAAACGGTCATGTCCAGTTTATATAAAGAATACATGATCCATAAGACTAAAACATCGTTGTAGTTTTAGTTTTATGGGACATCGACGATTCTTGCCAAAGGATCATCCATATAGAATGAATCGTCGAAGATTTGATAATACCATAGTGACCGATGATCCACCTTCGCGTATGTATGGAACTGACATGCTTAATGAATTGAAAGATTTCAGTTTTTCATTCGGGAAGGGTCAAATGAAATCTGGAAAGAGAAAGAATGTTTCCACTGAAACCTGTTACAATTGGAGGAAGAGGAGTATCTTTTTTGATTTTCCTTATTGGTCAACCAATTTGTTACGTCATTGCTTAGACGTAATGCATATTGAAAAGAATATGTGTGAAATTTTTCTTTCAATTCTTCTAAATGTCAAGGGGAAGACAAAAGATGATTTACGATCTCGGCGTGACTTGGTGGATTGGGGCATCAGACCAGAATTACATCCCGTGCGTATCAGTGAAAATAAATGGCAACTTCCATGTGCTTCTTATGTGATGACACCTACGAAAAAAAACAATTTCTGAAAGTATTAGAGACTATTATAGTTCATGATGGCTATTCAAGCAACATATCTAAACGGGTCAACCGAAGAGAGTTGAATCTAAAATCTTTGAAGACTCGTGATTATCACATTCTACTGCATGAGTTGCTTCCAATAGAAATCCGTCACCTTTTTTCCAATAATTTAAGGGTGGATGTTATTTGGTTGTGCCATATTTTTAGAGATCTTTGTGCTAAGAATTTGTCCAAGTCTTTCTTGCAAAAAATGTTCACATATGCCCTATTAATTTTGTGTGAGTTGGAGAAAATATTTCCTCCATCATTTTTCACATGCATGCTGCATCTGACTGTCCATATTCCCACTGAAATACTTCTCTTAGGACTTGTTTCTTTTAGTTGGATATATCCAACTGAAAGAAATATGTTCACATTTAAGTCTTATGTCTGAAACAAAAATCAACCTGAAGGTTCTATCGTGAGCTGTTACTTGGCTCAAGAATGTATGGATTTCTGCTCAATGTATTTGTCTAATCTTACTACAAGATTGAACAGACCAATGAGAAATGAAGAAGAACAGTATGAGAAAATTGAACCCATTTTTCCATCACTTCCTCAAATAGGAGGAATTCCTAGATCATATACATGGAAGACATTAATCCATGAAGAGCGGGAGATGGCACATCGCACAGTTTTGTTCAACTGTGATTTGTTCGATGACTATATCAGGTAACTAAATTGATTATGTATATCTTAAATATATATCTGTTAAACTATTCATATTTTTTATCTACAGGGAACATAAAAAAATGATAAATAGGAAGCATCGTTCTTTATCTTTGAGAAGGAGAGAGACTTTGAATAGCAAAGAGTTTTCTGCTTGGTTAAAATTGAAGGTAAAAAAATTAATGTTTAAAATAATTATATCAATATTTATTTAAGTTTAATAGTCATTTATATTTTAGGTATTGAGTTTGTCTTCTGACTCTGTCTCTGAGGAAATAAGAGCTTTGGCTTTTGGTCCTAATACCGTGGTTTGTGACTGTAAATCAATTGTTATCAATGGGTACAAATTTATTGTCACTGAACGAGAAAAGAACATGAAAACACAACATGATGGTGTTATGGTTACTGCCGCAACAGATTGTTATGCCAGTGCATCAGATAATAGACCACGATTTGAAAATGTGGGTTATTATGGAGTTGTTGAGAAAATAATAATATTGGATTATTACTCTCATGGACAAGTCACAATGATGATATTCTATTGGTTTGATTCGATGACGAGATATGGCACATTTATTAATGATTGTGGATTTTGAGTAATTAATATGACTCGCAATCTTGCTACTGAAGAACCATATGTGTTGGCATCAATGGATAAACAAGTTTTTTATGTCAAATACCAACTTCGACCAGAATTTGGTGTCATAGTTGAAGTAATTCCAAGACATATTTTTTATGATGGTGATGATGGAATTGACATTATCCCTAGTGCCATTGGAACCAATCCATTTATTTATTTTGATGACTCCAATAGCCCAATTGTCAAAGTTGATTGTGAACCTAAAGTTGTGGTTGAAAATATATAGAATCATTCATCTATGTTCTCAATTCTTTTGGATTACCTCAGGTTGGGTTGTTAAGGTTGGTAATATTCAAATTGATTTAGTATTGATCACAAATATTTTTTAGTTGAACACCCCCCATACAGCCCCCCGGACAGCCCCCCACCCTCTTCCTTGGACCCTGGACAACCCCCCCAAACACCCCCCAGATATCCCCCAAACATCCCCCCGAACAATCCCCCGGACAGCCCCCCCACCCTCCTCCCTAGACCCCGGACATCCCCCTGGACAGCCCCCCAGACAGCCCCCCCCCCCCCCCCACACCCTCTTCCTTGGACCCCGAACAACCCCCCAAACACCCCCGGACAGCCCCCGGACAGCCCCCCGAACAGCCCCACAGACATCCCCCCCCCCCACCCTCTTCCTTGGACCCCAGACAACCCCCCGAACACCACCCAGACAGCCCCCGGACATCCCCCCGAATAGCCCCCCGTACAGCCCCCCCCCCCTCCTCCCAGGACCCCGGACAGCCCCTTGGACAGCCCCCCATACAGCCCCCCGGATAGCCCCCCCACCCTCCTCCTTGGACCCCGAACAACCCCCCGGACACCCCCCGGACAGCCCCCCGCACAGCCCCCCCACCCTCCTCCTTGGTCGCCGGACAGCCCCCCAGACACCCACCGGACAGCCCCCCGGACAGCCCCGTCGGACAGCCCCCCCACCCTCCTTGATTTCATTTACTACTAGAAAATCTATAATATATATTTTATTTATTTTCATCATGATAATCAATTTAAATCACATTTACACATCTAATCAATATCATAGATTCTTGGTATGTTATAAAAGAGATGTATTCATTGGGCATGACATTGTTAGCTCTGAAAAGTTTCATAGCATGATAAACTAAAATCTAATCCATACAAATAATGATATAAAAATATTTTATATGAATGTCCACAATATTTTAAGTAAATACCATTCCACTAATAGACACATGAGGATTCTCATAAAATGGACAACATTTTAAGTACATACGGAAAAAAGACCAAACGCATTTGGTTTCCGTTGAAACTTTAGGAGAACGATCCATGGGTCATATGTGATGGGTACGAATCAACCCCACCTCAATATAAGACGTGGTGTGGCTGGTACCACTCAAAGTGTCTATCTTTTGTTTCAAAAGGACGCCATTTTAATTGAAAAACATCAACTGTCATATGAAAAACCGACCAAACGCATTCGGATTGTGTCTATAATTTAGCACAACGATCCATGAGTCATATGTGACGTGTACGAGTCAACCCTGCCTCAATCTGAGGTGCGGTGTGTCCGACACCATTCACAATGTCTCTCTTTTGTTTAAAATGGACAGGGTTATAAGTGAAAAGAACAACTAACATATGCAAAACTGACCAAATGCATTCGAAATGTGTTGATGATTTAGGACAATGATCCATGGGTCATATGTGATGTGTACGAGTCAACCTCGCCTTAATCTGAGGCACGGTGTGTCCGGAATCACTCTAAGTGGCTCTCTTTTGTTTAAAATGGACAACATTTTAAGTACATATGGAAGACCAACCAAACACATTCGATTTCCATTGAAACTTTAGGAGAAAGATTCATGGGTAATATGTGATGTGTATGAATCAACCCTGCCTCAATTTGAGATGCGGTGTGGCTGGCACCACTCAAAGTGTCTCTCTTTTGTTTCAAAAGGACGTCATTTTAATTGAAAAACATCAGCTGGCATACAGAAAACCGACCAAAAGAATTCGTATTGTGTCTATAATTTATCACAACGATCCATGGGTCATATGTAATGTGTATGAGTCAACCCCACCTCAATCTGAGGCGCGGTGTGGCTAACACCACTCTAACTGTGTCTCTTTTGTTTAAAATTGATAGGATTATAAGTGAAAAAAACAAATGGCATACGGAAAACCGACCAAACGCATTCGGAATGTGTTGATAATTTTTCACAACAATCCATGGGTCATATGTGACCTGTACGAGCCAACCCGGTCTCCATCCGATTCGCGGTGTGGCCGGCACCACTCAAAGTGTCTGTCTTTTGTTTCAAAAGGACGTCATTTTAATTGAAAAACATCAACTGGAATATTAAAAACTGACTAATCGCATTCATATTGTGTTGATAATTTAGCACAATGATCCATGGGTCATATGTGACGTGTACGAGTCAACCCCTCCTCAATCTGAGGGGTGGTGTGGCCGACACCACTCTAATTGTGTCTTTTTTGTTTAAAATAGACAGGATTATAAGTGAAAAGAACAACTAGCATACGGAAAACCGACCAAACGCATTCAGAGTGTGTTGATAATTTATCAAAACGATCCATGAGTCATATGTGACCTGTACGAGCCAACCCGGGCTCAATCCGAGTCACGGTGTGGCTGGGATCAGTCTAAGTGTGTCTCTTTTGTTTAAAATGGACATCATTTTAAGTACATACGGAAAACTGACCAAACGCATTCGGTTTCTGTTGAATCTTTAGGAGAAAGATCCATGGATCATATGTGACGTGTATGAATCAACTCCGCCTCAATCTGAGACGCGGTGTGGCCGACACCACTCAAAGTGTCTGTCTTTTGTTTCAAAAGGACTTCATTTTAATTGAAAAACATCAACTGGCATACAGAAAACCGAGCAAACGATTTCGGAATATGTTGATACTTTAGGAAAATGATCGATGGATCATTTTTGACATTTAAGAGTTAACCTTGCCTCAATCCGAGGCACGGTGTAGTGGGATCACTCCTTGTTTATGTATTTTGTTTACAATGGATAGGATTATAAGTGAAAAGAACAACTGACATACGGAAAACTGACTAAACACATTCAAAATGTGTTGATGATTTAGGAAAACGATCCATGGGTCATATGTGATGTGTACGAGTCAACCCCGCCTTAATCTGAGGCACAGTGTGGCTGAAATCACCCTAAGTGGCTCTCTTTTGTTTAAAATGGACAACATTTTAAGTACATACGGAAAACTGACCAAACGGATTCTGATTGTGTTGATACTTTAGCACAATGATCCATGGGTCATATCTGACGTGGATGAGTCAACCCCACCTCAATCTGAGGCGCGGTGTGGCCTACACCATTCATAGTGTCTCTCTTTTGTTTAAAATGGATAGGATTATAAATGAAAAGATCAACTGGAATACGAAAAATAGACCAAACGCATTCTAAATGTGTTGATGCTTTAGGAAAACAATACATGGGTCATATGTGACGTGTATGAGTCAACCTCGCCTCAATCCGAGGCGCGGTGTGGCCGACACCATTCAAAGTGTCTATCTTTTGTTTCAAAAGGACGTTATTTTAATTGAAAAAGATCAATTGGCATACAAAAAACCGACCAAACGCATTCGGATTATGTCGATACTTTAGAACAATGATCCATGGGTCATATGTGACGTGTGAAAGTCAACCCCACCACAATCTGAGGTGCAGTGTGGCCGACACCACTCTAACTGTGTCTCTTTTTTTTTAAATGGATAGGATTATAAGTGAAAAGAACAACTGGCATACGAAAAACTGACCAAACGCATTCGGAATGTGTTGATAATTTATCACAACGATCCATGGGTCATATGTGACTTGTACAAGACAACCTGGGCTCAATCTGAGTCACGGTATGGCCATCACCACTCAAAGTGTTTGGCTTTTGTTTCAAAAGGACGTCATTTTAATTGAAAAACATCAACTGGCATACCAAAAACCGACCAAATGCATTCGGATTGTGTCGATACTTTCAAAAAACGATCCATGGGTCATAATTGAAGTGTACAAGTCAACATCGCCTCAATCCGAGGCGCAGTGTGGCCGACACCACTCTAACTGTGTCTCTTTTGTTTAAAATGGACAGGATTATAAGTGAAAAGAACAACTGGCATACGGAAAACTGACCAAACACATTCGGAATGTGTTGATAATTTATCACAACAATCCATGGGTCATATGTGACCTGTACGAGCCAACCTGGGCTCAATCCGAGTCACGGTGTGGTCGGCACAACTCAAACTGTCTGTCTTTTGTTTCAAAAGGACGTCATTTTAATTGAAAAACATCAACTGGAATATGAAAAACCAATCAAACGCAATCGGATTGTGTTGATACTTTATCACAATGATCCATGGGTCATATGTGACATGTACAAGTCAACCCCTCCTCAATATGAGGTGCGGTGTGGCCGACACCACTCTAACTGTGTCTCTTTTGTTTAAAATGGACAGGATTATAAGTGAAAAGAACAAATGGCATACGTAAAATCGACCAAACGCATTCGGAATGTGTTGATAATATATCACAATGATCCATGGGTCATATGTGACCTGTATGAGCCAACCCGGGCTCAATCCGAGTCGCGTTGTGGCCGGGATTAGTCTAAGTATCTCTCTTTTGTTTAAAATGGACACCATTTTAAGTACATACGGAAAACTAACCAAAAGCATTCGGTTTCTATTGAAACTTTAAGAGAATGATCCAAGAGTCATATGTGATGTGTACGAATCAACCCCGCCTCAATCTGAGATCTGGTGTGGCCGACACCACTCAAAGTTTCTGTCTTTTGTTACAAAAGGACGTCATTTTAATTGAAAAACATCAACTGGCATATGGAAAACCAAGAAAATGCTTTCAGAATATGTTGATACTTTAGGAAAATGATCGATGGGTAATTTGTGAAGTGTACGAGTTAACCTTGCCTCAATACGAGGCACGGTGTGGCGAGATCACTCCTTGTGTATGTATTTTGTTTAAAATGGACAGGATTATAAGTGAAAAGAACAACTGACATACAGAAAACTGACCAAACGCATTAGAAATGTGTTGATGCTTTATAAAAAATATCCATGGGTCATATGTGACGTGTACGAGTCAACCCCACCTTAATCTGAGGCATAGTGTGGCCGGAATCACTCTAAGCGGCTCTCTTTTGTTTAAAATGGACAACATTTTAAGTACATACGGAAAACCAGCCAAATGGATTCTGATTGTGTTTATACTTTAGCACAACGATCCATGGGTCATATGTGACATGTAAGAGTTAACTCCGCCTCAATCCGAGGTGCGGTGTGGCCGATGCCATTCATAGTGTCTCTCTTTTGTTTAAAATGGACATGATTATAAGTGAAAAGATCAACTGACATACGAAAAACCGACCAAACGCATTCGAAATGTGTTGATGCTTTAGGAAAATGGTCCATGGGTCATATGTGACGTGTACAAGTCAACCCCGCCTCAATCCGAGGCGCGGTGTGGCCGACACCATTCAAAGTGTCTGTCTTTTGTTTAAAATGGATAGGATTATAAGTGAAAAGAACAACTGACATAAAAAAAACAGACCGAACGCATTCGGATTCTATTGATGCTTTATGTCAACGATTCATGGGTCATATGTGATGTGTATGAGTAAACCTGGGCTCAATTTGAGGCACGGTGTGGCCGGTATCACTCTAAGTGGATCCCTTTTGTTTAAAATGGACAACATTTTAAGTACATACGGAAAACTGACCAAATGCATTCGGTTTCCGTTGAAACTTTAGGAGAATGATCCATGGGTCATATGTGACGTGTACGAATCACCCCGCCTCAATCTGAGACGCGGTGTGGCCGACACCACTCAAAGTGTCTGTCTTTTGTTTCGAAAGGACGTTATTTTAAGTGAAAAACCTCAACTGACATACAGAAAACCGACCAAATGCATTAGGATTATGTCGATAATTTTTCACAATGATCCATGGGTCATATGTGACATGTATCATTCAACCCCGCCTCAATCCGAGGTGCAGTGTGGCCGAAACCACTCTAACTGTGTCTCTTTTGTTTAAAATGGGTAGGATTATAAGTGAAAAGAACAACTGACATATGCAAAACCAACCAAACGTATTTGAAATGTGTTGATGCTTTAGGAAAATGATCCATCGGTCATATGTGATGTGTACGAGTCAACCCTTCCTTAATCCGAGTCGCGGTGTGGCCGGAATCAGTCTAAATGTTTCTCTTTTTGTTTAAAATGGACAACATTTTAAGTACATACGGAAAACCGACCAAACTCATTCGGTTTCCATTGAAACTTTAGGAGAACGATCCATGAGTCATTTTGTATGTGTACGAATCAACCCCGCCTCAATATGAGAAGCGTTGTGGTCGGCACCACTCAAAGTGTCTGACTTTTGTTTCAAAAGGACATCATTTTAATTGAAAAACATCAACTGGCATGCAGAAAACCGACCAAATGCATTCGTATTGTGACAATAATTTAGCACAAAGATCCATGGGTCATATGTGACATGTACGAGTCAACCCCGCCTCTATCCGAGGTGCGGTGTGGTCGGTATCACTCCAAGTGTATGTATTTTGTTTAAAATGGACATCATTTCAGGTAAAAATATATGGTATACAAAAAACCGATCAAATTATGAATTGAATTCCGGATTCCACATATAGTTGTCATATAAATTTTAAATTGAATTCTAAATGAATTATGTATGTTTATAATTACATTATGAATTCTAATTTAATTATGGATGTGTATAGTTCCAGGATGCATTATATGTTAAATGTGTATAAATTTGTTCTCTATATGTATGTGTTAGTTGGTTATTGTAGGTACAATAATTGTATATGCATGTGTTAGTTTATTGCAGGTACAATAATTGGATTGAAAATGGGAGGGAATACACAAAATGAGGCCTGCTGTCCAAATTGCAGACCTGCCGTGAAAATTGCAGGCTGCTGTGCAATTTGCATAGCATAGGCTATGCCAATGGTTTCAAACCATTGGCATAGCATCTATGATGCTTTTTTTACTAACGGTTCATTGAACCATTGGTAAAAAAACATTTCCCAATGGTTTAGAAACCATTGGGAAAGTGGAGAATCCTTTGGATTTCCCAACAGTTCATGCCAAACCGTTGGGAAAAACTATCCCAACGGTTTGGCAGAACCGTTGGGATAGGTTAGCTTTCCCCCACTCTATACCAACAGTTCACAGTAAACCGTTGGGAAAATCTTTCCCAACGGCTTACATCCCTACGGTTTGCAGAACCGTTGGTATTACATATACCAACGGTTCTACAGCCTTTCCCAACAGTTCAGAACCGTTGGGAAAGACTTTATTTCCAGTAGTGGAAATTCTTTCCTGCTTCTCATACTGCTTCTATATGAAAGGAAATAAGTGGTATTCATCAATTTCCAAGTGAATCACTCCATGAGTACTGGGAGAGGTTCAAAAATCTTGTTACAACCTGCCCACTCCACCAAATCCCTAACCAACTCTTGATCCAATACTTCTATGAGGGGTTATTGGCGATGAAGAGAACTCTCATTGATGTCGCAAGTGGTGGTGCTCTTATTGATAAAACTCCTACAGCTGTAAGAGATCTCATAAGTAACATGGTTGCAAAAACACAACACTTACATACTCGAGCACATGCTCAAGTAAAACAAGTCCAAGACAATCAATCTATAGAGATGAACAAGATGACTGAGTGGATGAGTGAACTTACAGGTCTTGTGAGACAACTAGTTGTGGCTTCCAAATCTACAACCTCATTTTCTGCATAATCAATGTTTCCTATACCTATCAAAAACTATGGAATCTGTAACTCTACAGCTCATCCAACAGACACCTTCTCACAACTTCAATATGATCCATCTGATTCATTGGGACCAATAGAGCTCAATGCATCCTATGATCAGCAGAACACCAACCCTCAACTATCAGGTCAGGTCATTAGAACCTCAAACCAACCCTACTTTGAGCCCTTCTATTCTTCTTATAACCAAGGCTTAAGGTATGGAAACCTCATCTCTCAATTTCCTCCCCAAAACCCAAACCAGTTTCGATATGGTCAAGGTGTTGGTAACTTCCAAAAACCTTATCTGTTTGTTCCTCACTAAAAAATGAGAAATCCCCTTCCTCCTCCTCCAGGATTCCACTATCCTAGTGATCCTTCTCAATCCCAAACCAATACAATCGATTTACTAAGAACCAAAATCAAGGAAATCCCAATTCGGGACAAGACTATTCTTCCAAGCAACCATGGGAAAGTACAGTGGAAGATCTTTCCTCCTTCACTCGTTCCAGCCTTAAAAACATTGAAACCCAAATAGGTCAACTTGCATCCCACCTTAGTCAGCAGTAACCATCCAATTCTTCTCAACTCCTAGCTCAACCATTACCCAACCCCAAGGGTAATGTAAGTGCAATTGAACTTAGATCGGGAAATAAAATTTCTATTCCTCAAGATAAGTCATCTAAACCACCTATAATATTGACCTAGAAATTAAAAGAAAAAGAAACTTGAAAAGTATCCTGAATCTATTCCCTCACCTCCTTCCATTCTACTTAGGAATCAAATTCATTTTCCTTAAGCCGTTTCTAAGTAAAAGAAGTCCTTTTAACCCGATCTTGAAATGCTCAACATGTTTAGACGTGTTGAAGTCAACATTCCCCTCTTAGATTCCATAAAACAAATCCATAAGTATTCCAAGTTTCTTAAAGAATTGTACACCAACAAGAGGTAACTTAGGACCTTAGAAAATGTTTCCACCCAACAGTACATACCCATTAAGTGAAAAGATCATGGTACCTTTAATGTTCTATGAAAAATAAGAAGTTCCAACTTCAATGATTCACTTATAGACCTAGGAGCCTCAATTAATTTCATGCCCAAATACATATTCTCCAACCTTGGTCTAGGTCCCTTACATCCAACGGGTGTTGTTATTCAATTATCCAATCGAAGCACAACCAGTCCTGAGGGAATAATTGAGTATGTCCTTGTTCGTGTGAATGATCTTATCTTCCCTGGTGATTTCTATGTCCTTGACAAGGAGGGTGATATGAACTCTTCACGGTCTCCCCTAATTCTAGGAAGACCATTCCTCATGACTGGTAGAACTAAGATTGATGTCCATTTAGGCATCTTATCCATGGAATTTGGTGACCAACTGGTCAAATTCAACATTTTCCAAGCCATGCGATACCCATCTAAGGATCACTCTACATTCTCAATCCATGCTTCTGAGTACACTTCTAAGAGTCAATTGAACCCCAATACATCATGTTCTTCATGTTCAAATGATAAAGGATCTTTTGAAATTTTCACCATGATTAACCAAGTCATAAATGGTGAAGTTGATGTGGACCTCTCATTCATAGACTCCATTAATCTAGAGGATCTTGAAAACTCTCTTGAATCCCACGTCAACTGTGATCTCTACTGCTCCACCTTGGACAGTATTAAGGAAAATGAATCTGAAGCAACTAAAGTCCCTTCCTCCATTCCTGAGTTGTCAAACCCACAAATGAAAGATGATACTGATCTGAAATCTCTTCCTAAACAACTGAAATATGAATTCCTTTTCCATGATCACTCTTAACCTGTCATTATTTCTATTTCAATTACTGAAACTGAGGAGTCCAAACTTGTTCAAGTGTTAGAGGAAAAAAAGGCCTTAGGGTGGACCCTAGATGACATACCTAGAATCAACCCTTCTCTTTTCATGCATCACATCCATCTTGAGGAATCATCCAAATTAATTAGACAACCACAAAGAAGACTCAATACACTCATCCTTAAGGTAGTTTGGGAAGAGATTAACAAGATTCTTCAAGCTGGTATTATCTACCCAATTTCTGAAAGTGAATGGGTTAGTCTAATTCAAGTTGTACCTAAGAAAGGTGGGATAACTATTTTCACAAATGAACATGGTGAGGTAGTCACAACTCGAGTGAAGAACAAATGTAGTGTGTTCATCGACTATAGGAAATTAAATGTTGAAACATGAAAAGATCACTACCCTCTTCCATTCCTTGATCAAATTCTAGAATGATTAGCCGTAAAGTCATACTATTGCTTTCTTGATGGATACACTGGCTACTTCAAAATCCCAATCGCACCTCAGGACCAAGAAAATATTACTTTCACAAGCCCCTTTGGAACATATGCATATAGGATAATGTTGTTTGGCCTTTGCAAAGATCCTACAACATTCCAAAGGTGTATGATGAGTACATTTTCTGAAATCATTGAACACTACATGGAAGTATTCATGGATGACTTTACAATTTACAGTGATTCATCTGAATCTTTCTTAAATTCACTTTGTCTAGTCCTTCTAAAGTGTTTCAAGTGTAACCTTGTGTTAAATTTTGAAAAATGTTACTTCATGGTTGCAAATGGGATTGTTCTAAGGAACATAGTTTCAAAAGATGGTATTAAAGTCGATCCTGACAAAATTGAAGTGATCCAATAACTTTAGGAACCCACTTCTGTTTGATACATCTGTTCATTCCTCAGTCATGCTGGTTTCTATCAATGATTCATCCATAACTTCAGTAGGATTTCCCTCCCACTCACTCGATTGCTCCAAAATGATGTCACTTTCCATTTCGATGAGGTTTTCAAGAGATCCTTCATTGAACTCAAAACTGCTCTTACATCTGCCCCAATAATTCAACCCCCAGATTGGTCCTTACCCTTTTAGTTGATGTGTGATGCTTCTGATAGAGCTGTTGGGGATTTTCTGGGTCAAAGAAGAGAAAAAAATCCTCATGTTATCTATTATTCCTCAAAATGTTGGATGAAACTCAATCTCACTACATTGTGACTGAAAGCAAACTTTTAGAAGTGGTTTTTGCCTTATATAAATTATGGCCCTATCTCTTAGGTGCCAAAATCATCATTTTCACAGACCATTTTGATATGAAGTCCTTACTCAAAAAATGTGATTCCAAACAAAGGCTAATAATATGGATCCTAATGCTCCAAGAGTTTGACCTTGAAATCAAATATAGACCCGGAAAAGAGAACCCTGTGGCTGATCACTTGAGTAGAATTTGTAATTCTTCTCATTCTGAAATAATTGATCCAGAATTTCCAACTAAGCACCTTTCATCTCTCATTCCAAAAATACCATGGTATGCCCCAATTGTAAATTACTTGGTTTCTGGTGTTTTTCTTGAAATTTTTTCAAAAGAACAAAAAATAAAGTTTAAAAGTGATTCAAAATACTATTTTTGGGAAGAAAATAAACTTTGGAAAACTAGGGCTGACATGGTAATAAGCAGATGTATCGATGAAGATGAACATTCCTCCATATTAGAATTTTGTCACTCAATACCTGGTGGTGGCCATTTTGGACCATAAAGGACCTCCCAAAAGGTTCTAAACTCTGGATTCTTCTATACTTCACTCTTCAAGTACTCATATGAGTTCTGTCAATCATGTCCCACTTGCCAAAAGTTTGGCACAATTTCAAAGAGAAATGAAATGCCCCCAAAGCCTTTAATTTTCTATGAGATCTTTGATGTTTGGGGAATTGATTTCATGGGACCATTTCCCCCTTCCAATGTATTCTCATACATTCTTCTTGTAGTTTATTATGTTTCTAGGTGGGTTTAGGCCAAACCCACTAGAAAGAATGATTCACATACTGTTAGTGAGTTCCTAAAGACACACATCTTCCACAGATTTGGCACTCCATGTGACTTCATAAGTGACTTAAGAACCCATTTTTGTAATAAAACCATGGAATCACTTTTGAAAAATAATGGTGTTGTACATAAAACTTCAACTGCATATCACCCCCAAACAAATGGCTTGGCTGAACTTTCAAATAGAGAAGTGAAAATAGAGCTTTAGAGAATTGTAAAACCCACCAGAAAAGACTGTCCTTAAAGACTTGGTGAAGCACTTTGGGCTTATTGAACTTCCTATAAAACACCCATTTGGATGTCTTATTTTAGGATAGTTTTTGGTAAATCATGTCATTTGATATTTGAAATCCAACATAATTCATTTTGGGCTGTGAAAACCTATAATTTTGATCTTGAAAAATCTGGTGAAGAAATATTATTGCAATTGGATGAACTGGAGGAGCTTAGACTTGATTCTTATGAGAATTATAATCTATAAAAAGAAAAATACAAGGAGATCGATGATAAATACATCCTGAGAAAGTTATTTCATGAAGGTGAAAAGATAATGTTCTTCAATTTTCGATTTTCGCTTCACCCAGGTAATCTTAATTCTTGTTGGGAATGTCCTTTTGTTATTACTAATGTTTACCCATTTGGTGCAGTGCAAGTCCAAGATCCGTCTTCGAAAAAGACATTCACAGTTAATGTACATCGGTTAAATCATCACCATGAGAGGACACACAATACTAGAACAACATTGACTTCCACTAGACCCCCAACTTTTGCAGTTGACCCACCACTGGATGGAGACAGCAACCCACTAAATCCAAACCAAGGGGCACCTCTTTCCCTTTAACTCTCTCTCTATATCTTCCTCTCTCTCACTCTTTATTCTTCTTCCTATGTCTTTCATTTATTTACCACTTTCTTCATAAGAACCGTCCTTTTTCTCTTTCTCTTTTGTGTGGCTGTGTATTTTAAAAAACACTAAAAAACTAAAAAATAAAAAAATGTAAAAAAAAAAAAAGAGTCATACTTACTCACCTTCAATTTTCAAATTTTGTCAAACCATTTTGGGGAGTCAAAAGACATGGTTTCAACTCAATTTTGTTTGTTTTCATCATATATTTGGATAAATAATATTGTGTCAAACCCAAAAAAATTTGAATGCTTAATTTTTGGTTTGGAAACTGATTTTACCCACCCGTGAGGAACACCATTTGCTTTCATGCCAAGGCCACCTATGGCCATATTTTCAAAATGTATGTTTTTCACCCTCATTTGTGAGTCTTGAGTTTATAGACCTTTGAGCTGAATTTCCTACTTTAGTGTGCATTAATATGATAGAGTCATTTTCTGAGCCACATGAGAATTATAATAGCCAAATAGCCTCCCATTAACCATACATTAATCCTCCTTTTGAAATCCCCTTAGAGCCTATGAAAACCATTTCTTTGATTTCCACATTACAAGCCTAGTACCTTATCCCACCCAATATCAACATGGATTTTCATTGCATAATTTTTTTTTGAAAATTAAGTGTGGAGGGAAATGGATTTCATTTTGGGTACCCTTTTCACCATGTTATCATATGATTGAGGGAAATCATCCATTTAAGTGTGGGGGAGAGTTTGTCATTTAGTGTCTTTTTGGGAATGTAATGTACATTCATTTATGTAATTTTATAAATGTTATTGAAAAGTGTTCAAAAAAATCACCAAAAAAAGAACAAAAGAAAATTGGGTTGTGTCTTGGGTAGTTCAAAAATCACTATTCCTAAACCTTTGATCTTGTTATAACTATTATAATTAGTTTCGTGAGGAGATCAATCATGGGTTGGGATATGAGTGTGAGATATTTTTCAAGTTCAACTTTTGAAAAATGCAAAAAGAGAAAAAAAAGAAAAGAAAAAAAAGAACACTTATGTCATTGGGAGAAGTTTTGTGTTTTGTAAATATTTCATCTTATCACCCCCTTCAAATTTTCTTCCTCTCTTGTGACTTTCTTCACACAATAATTCCCCTATAAATATGTGTTTCCATATTCTTCCATGTTTCATTTCAAAAAAATATATGCATTGTTTTTTCAATGTTAGTATTTTATCCCCCCCCCCCCTTCCAATCTTTTGGATATCATCTTCCTACCATCCTATAGCCACAGAAAAATCCCTAAAAAGACCTCTTGATTTTGAGAACTTTAGGATAGGGAGTGGAAACTGAGATCACTTACAAACTCTAAGATTTTCACTTTCGGTTGGTGAATGGGAGAAACTCCATAAATTAATTTTCTCATCTTGAGAGGAGTAAGTTTTGTGTGCCACTATTTTCCATTTCTAAATTTGAGCATGAAAAAAATGAATTGTTTTTGGAACATTTTTTCTGTAACAACTT
The DNA here is from genome assembly GCA_963277665.1 of Viscum album. Classification (NCBI taxonomy): domain Eukaryota; kingdom Viridiplantae; phylum Streptophyta; class Magnoliopsida; order Santalales; family Viscaceae; genus Viscum; species Viscum album. The sequence goes on from OY728141.1 coordinate 1,070,180,938, forward strand.
GTGGTGGAATTCAAAATGGATGAGTGAAATTGTCTAAACCTCCCCTGATTGGGGAAAAAATTTAATATTTGTTGGTGACTGAAAATGATTTTTTCATGTTTTTATATTTGTTACAAATAAGGACATGGACAAGTCTAAGTATGGGGGATTTGATGTTATTAATATTTTCATGACTTATTATATACTCCCTTTACAGATTTTATATGAAATTTTCATAATTTTTGTGAAATATTAATGTTGTAATACTAAGTATAATTTTTGTGCATTTTTAGAAGTATTCCAATTGATTCAGTTTACTATTTTAATTATAAATCTCCCCCTATTGATACAAATTTTGTGGTTATTGTTTTTTAGGATTCCTAATTCAATATAAAACATTTCATTATAAGGGTTCATGGGCCAATTCTTCCATTTGAAGGCTCATATGGACCACACAAGAGGGCCTACAGAATCTGCGAAGAAGATGGACCAGCCCTAAAGATTGAATTTCTAGGCTCAATCTAGAAGTTAAAATTCTTTCATTATACTCAAATATTAGAGGTAAAATGTAAGGAGTCTTGGATAAAAATTTCAAGCCCCAAATTTAAATACAATGGGTCCAACTAATTCATTTAATCTCATCCCACCATTCTAGCTGAGAATTAAAATCAATGCAGTCTTCATGAAATGTCTCTTGATATAGTCATCAAATAAATCTGATATTTTGAATTGTGGAATAGGGGATATATGTGGCTGACTTTGTTGAAGAAAACATTCATATTTGAAGGAATCTTCCTATTCAAAAATCCATTCACATTTTGGCCATCGAAAAAGCATGGATTGAAATGGACAGTTTAAATTTGTTTAATCAAACCTCCATAACATTGGCTCGATATGTCCAAATGACTCCAAATTTTGGTAAAAGTCGGAAAACATTATTATCTACAACTTTAAATAATGAGATATCTCGATATTAGGCTATCTGGATGTCCAAATCGTCAATATAAGTGGTGGAATGAATTGGGAATACAAACAGTCCACTTCCTTGGGCTATAAATACATCCCCCTCCTCTACTTAAAAGGGGTTGGAATTTCAGAAGAGAAGAGAACATATTGGCACAACCAAAGCCTTTCCAAAGTCTTGGTAGGACCTGACATACTCAAGTTTTCACTTGAGAGACCTTTCCTCCTCTCTTTGTTTCCTTTTACTTTTGTTTTGTTCTTCGTTTGTAATCTAGTAAGTCTTGGTTTTTGTAATTCTATTTTAATGATTGTTTCTTATTATTCATATATTATTATCATCCACATTTTGTTAAATAATATTATTGGTATTAAAATAGTTTAAATATAGTTGAATCCCCCTCCCTTATTATGCTTTCTCATTCAATTTAAATTTAGTATTTAATTACCATCACTGTTTGTGTGTGTGTGTTCAACGCACAACTCTTTTCTTATCCCTTTATTTTTCTTATATTTATAATTAATAATCATAAACATTATAGCCAGATTATTAACCAAAACAATGGCTGAGTAAATCTACCATTGAGGTGAGTTATGATTTGGGGATGTTATGTGATTGAGGGCCTTTTCTCGATGAGTATTCTTTGAGTTAATATTGTGTATGTTGAACTTTATGTGTCATGGATTAATGAAATGTTTTGTTTAATATGTGGATTCCATGGATTATTGGAACCACAAATACACTACCATAAACAAGTAAGTGTAGTAATTAGAATCCTAAGTTAAGTTACGGCTTGGATTAAAGCTTTAACACATGGGTATTCCAATCAAAATCATCTTGTGAAGTGGGTATTAATTTTATGCAATATAAAGAAAAGCTCAAGGATATCACAAGCTTAACTCCCTAAAAATGAACTCACCCCAATATTTATCAATTTGTTAAATCAAACATCATCCATAAATTATTTCATAAGATTTGAAAATAAACCCCCCCAATCATAATACAATTAACTAAAAACAACCAATTATTAAAAGGTATCATTGTCAAGGATTCAACTTGGGTGCTGCTATACACATTAGTAGAGCCCCAGAACCTTGACCAGTTGATAGGCGACAATCGGACATGATTTCAGTCATGTAAACAAGAATCATTTGATATAGATCTATCAAGATTTTTATTTAGACTCTTATAAACTAAAACCACTTGAAATATTTCATGCTTGTTTATAAGTTAAAATAACCAAACCTCCATTTTGTGGATAGGGTTAAAGGGCCACAAAGATTCTAGGATTTCTACACACTAATGTGTGTAGACCATTTTAATTAGAAGATATAGGTGGATATTATTACTTTATAACTTCTACTAATGACTTGAGTAGATATGGATATATCTACTTCATGAGTTATAAGTATGAGTACTTTGATAAATTCAAATAATTCAAGAATGAAGTAGCGAATCAAAATCAAAAGAAGATAAAGAAAATTCAATCAGATCGAGGTGATAAATATCTTAACCAAGAGCTAATCAACTTTTGACTAGAGTTTGAGATTCTATCTCAACTCACTCTACCTTACACACCACAGTGTAATGGTATTAGTGAAAGGAGGAATTGTACCTTGTTAGACATGGTAAGGTCAATGATGAGTCATGCAGATCTTTCATTAACCTTTTGGGAATATGAATTACAAAATGTGTCATACACATTAAATATAGTATCACCTAAAGTATAAAATGGAATTCCCTTCATTTTATGGAGTGTAAAGAAACATGTTTTGTTGCATAAACGTGTATGGGGTTGTGAGGCATTTGTTAATGTCTTCTCAGGAAACAAACTAGCACCCAAGGTCAAAAAATTTATCTTTATAGGGTATCCCAAGGAAACAAAAGGATATTACCTATAAAACCCCTTAGAGAAGAAATTTAATGTCTCCAAACAATTTTTCTTTCTTGAGAGTGATAACATCCACAAAAAGTATAGTGGGAGAAATATTGAATTCGATAAAGTTGATGGTCAAGATATACAAGAGTTGGTACAGGAACTGATTCCATAGGTCCCTATGGAAGAAGTAGTTCCCAAAACATAAGTACTGTATAGGATCATAAGAGAGGTAAGAAAACTAGAGAGATATGTTTTTCTATCCACTGAAGAAGGTGACTCGTTATTAGTTGCCAATGATGAACCTCTCTTTTACAAAAAAGTAGTAGAGATCTCAGAAGCTCCAAGATGGAAATAATCCATGAATTCCAAAATGGATTCCATGTATCAGAACCAAGTTTGGGTTCTAGTCGATGTGCCAGTTGATGTAAATCCTATTGGGTACAAATGGGTATTCAAGAGAAAACTAGACATAGAAGTTAAAGTAAATACCTATAAAGAAAGGCTAGTGGATAAAGGGTTTAAACAGTGTCGAGTAATTGACTACGATGACACCTTTTCACTAGTTTCCATGTTTAAATTCATTTTAATTCTACTTTCCATATCAGCTTACCATGACTATGATATTTGGAAGATGGATTTCAAAACTGCATTCCTTAATGGGAACCTTCAAGAAGATGTCTATATGACACAACTAGAACGTTTCATGACTCCAAGTGATGCCAAAAGGATTTTTCAAGTTGCATTGATCCATTTATGGATTAAATAAAGAATCTAGGTCATGGAACATTTGATTTGATGAATCCATAAAATAATTTGGTTTTATTAAGAATGAATGTGAGTCAGGTGTTTACAAGAGGTTTAGTGGGAATGAAGTTTTTATCCTCTTAGTATATGTTGATGAAATATTACTTATTGGAAATTACATACTAGTCTTTCAATCTATTAAATACTGGTTAAACAAGTGTTTCTCCATAAAGGATTTGGGTGAAGCATCCTACATTATGGGGATCAAGATCATTCATGATAGATCCAAGAGGCTTCTTGGACTATGTCAAAGTATATATATTGACCAGATACTAAAGAGATTTAGTATGGAATAATCCAAGATGGGAATGGTTCTAGTGTCACATGGTTTAAATATTTCTAAGAAAATATGTCCTCAGAAACAACACGAGAAAGATATAATGAGCAAGATCCCATACACTTCAATGATAGGATCAATCATGTATGTCATGTTATGTACCAGACTTGATGTTGCCTATGCATTGAGCATGGTAGGAAGATATCAAGAAGATCCAAGAGAATGGTGTTGGATTGATATTAAAGATATCCTTAAGTATCTGAGAAGAACTAAGGATATGTTCTTATTGTAGGGAGGAGATGAGGAAATGTTCATCCGAGGTTATATTGATGCTAGTTTTTAGATAGATCAGAATGATCTTAAGTCGTTGAGGGGATATATTTTCTATCTCAATAGAGGAGCTGTGAGCTGGAAGAGTTCAAATAAGATAGTTTTCACTGATTCTAAAGTGGAGTCTAAGTATATAGAAGCTTCTGATGCATCTAAGTTGTTTAGATTCATAACTTTTTCTAGGATCTTGATGTGGTACCTAGTAGTAAATAACCTATCACATTGTATTGTGATAATACTATAGAAGTGGATCTTGAAAAAGATCCAAGGTCACACCAAAAGACAAAGCATATAATTTGAAAGTATCACCTCTTGAGGTATTTTTATCAAAGGGGTGAAGTTGCAGTGAGTAGATTAACCATGAAAGATAATGTGGTATACCCCTTGACTAAAGTAATATCTTATCAAAAGTATGATTACCATGTGAGAGCTAGAGGACTGAAGGATGTTAGTAGTTGGATCTAGTGCAAGTGGGAGTATATTGGAGTTGTTTCTATAAAACCAAATTCTATGTACATTATAATAACTTGTATTCATGGTTTTTAATATTAATAAACTTTTTATCATGTCATGATTTTTATTATGTGTAACATAGTATGTGATAATGTCCCTATAGTAGTTGTCACACTAAAAGGTCATAACAGTCCCCCGCTATGATGAGAACCCAGAAGTTATATAGAACTATTCTTAAATATATGTTCTATATTCATATGATATCATTTGAGGTAAAATATGATATATTCTATCATGGGTGGAGACTCATAGGACTTTTAGGCACCTTCTTATGGTGTACACCCTTGGTAATATCTAGTAGGATATTATAAGAATGGGATATGCCAGTATGAAATCCACATTTATATGTGTCAATGGATGTTTTTATCTATATAAATATCTATTGGTTATACTTTAAGATCATTACTAATGAGTATTACGAGCTGTGTAATTTCATGTATTGATGAAAACCATGATGACAGATGTTTGTAGTGAAGTAGGATACATTGGGTTTGTCAAAAGTAATATTGCATTAATGAATAATGTGAGAAAGGATTTATCCCTTTTATTCTTTTATGGAAGTTAATATATCGGGATATTCTATGGAAATGATATAGGCTAAATAAATCCATGTCTATAGTGTTTTATAGGCAAGTTATATTTCTAAAAATTCAAAGAACGAGACATCAAGCACATAGGTTGATGGCACTAGCATGAAACCGACTTGATTTGAGTTGTGATAAAGGGATTATATTACACAGTAAGCATCCCTATGAGGTAATATGTCTTTTTAGAATTAACTTATTTCTCTATGGGTTCTTGGGCGTGTTTCTAGATGCAAACCTTGGACTTTAGGCTGCTTCACCTAATGCCACTAAGAAAGAGGCTTATAGGGTCACACACTAAATGTATCCAGAATTTAAGTTAAGACATATATTATTATTTATTATTTAATAAGTTGAATAAATATAATTCCCACATGTGGTTTAATAATTATTTATGTTTTATTGATCATGTTTATTCCATCACCATTTATTTGAGAGAATATAATGTGAGAAGAATATTTAATATATATATATATTTTATTTAGTGAATATAATATTTATTTATTTATTGTAAAATAATGCAATGGTATTTATTTAATAAATAAATATACATTATTCAAGTTCTGATAAATATTATGGAGAAATGAAGGGCTGGGATTTTAGGTTCGGTGAGAAAATAATAAATATTTAAGTTTATTTTATTTAATAATAGTTAATTTTAATTCGCAAGTTTAACGCATGTCGAGAAATATTTTTTTTATTATTTGAAATGGGGTTGTTTCTAGGATTAAATAAATTATTAAGGAAACTTGTGAAATTATTTTATTTTAACCCTAGAGATATATAAACCCAGTTATGTTATTTTCTCAATAGAACAATTCATTTGTTTGGGTTGTGCACAACGGAATTGGAGAATTCACTCAAACCCTTGAGATATTTATTCTATAAGATCTCTCCCAAGAATAGAGAGAAGTATTCCTCCACCAGATCAAGGATAACACTCTAGAAGTAATTCTCATAGCAATCAAAGGCAAACAATTCAAGCATAAGGATCTTTCATGCTAGCACCTGGAGATTCCTTTAGTGATGTCTAGAGATTCTTGGAACACATTTGAATCACTACTAGAGGGAATCTACACTTGATTTCTAAAACTTAATGATGTTTTCTCATAGATATGTTACTATATCCATCAATGAATAAATAATTCCATCAAGGTAATTCTTATTTAATTAAATTAATTATAAATAATATGTGATGGTCCTCTCTCTGGTTCCAATGTGATTTATGTTTTCTTCTTTCTTTAATTCATTTAGATTGAACATGACACTTATCATTGTATAGATCTCAGAATGATCATTGAAAATGGAAAAAATAAAGTTGGGTACCACCCATCACATGCTTCTAATGTGCCCAGAACCTATAGGGATAACATTCCTTGAAAAAACTTTGAAATTTTTCTTTCCTTCAAGAAGCTTCTATGTGTCCTGAAAAATACTCAAATGATAATTTATTGTTAGAGAACAATATATTAATTTTTTTGAAAGTTTCTTCATCATTATAAGGTTTTTTATTAACTTTTACGGGTTTTCATCATTTGATCATGGACTCTGTCCATTTGCTTTATTCCAAACCTATATTGATTCTCACTAACCTTCATCATATTAGCCTATAAAAACAGATTCTAAAATATGACAATTTATCAACACTTCTGATAGATTCCAACTTGTGTTCTTCATGGTGATAGTTTTAATCACTATTGATGCACTAATCTTGACTTGTCACTAAAAGTTATTCTAGATTTATCTTGTTATAAAAAACTTCATAATTCTATCATGCATAATCATATTTCAACACTATTTCTTCAAAGTGATAGCTATCAATTTTAGTTGACTTAGAATATGTGTACAGATTCTATTAAGGGATCCTCAAGGTCATAGGTTTGAACTATTTATCCACTACTATTCATAATTCCATCATCTTTATATTGATTCTAGCATATATAATTTTATCTAGATTTTATTTCTTTAAGATTATAGATTAATCAATGTTGCTTCTCACTAAATGAAAGACATCATCGCTATATTATTAAATTATAATGGTTTTCCACATTCATATAGTCATTCACAGAGTGAAAATACATATTAAGATTAATACTTTACTTTATCATGCATCTCCATCCAGTTTGAACTAAATTTTATTCCCATGAAAAAAAATTGTTCCATTTTGGTATAAACACTCCATGGATTGTATCTCCCTCATAAACCTACAAATCTGAAATAATTTGATTTTAAAAAATATGTACAAAGTGGAGAGGGATACCTCAATACTCCTTAATATGAGTAGAGTTGTTAGAATTTAAAAAAATTCCCTTTCATATTATTTTTCTTCTAATTCTTTGTAGGGGTTCATTTTTTCATGACACTATTATGAAAAACTTATTTTCCCATTTCTCCTTTAGTATCCACTACCTCCCTTGGATTGGGATTCTCCTTTGGAGTGGTACTCATCCCTCTAATGAAGGTTTCTCCCTTTTGTGCTTTATTTTTTCATTCTTCTTATACATTTTTCTTTATATAAATTGGTTTTTGAGTGTACACACCTTTAGGTTCCAAAAGTACTTTTTTTCCTCCAACTCTATTATCTAAGGTCTTGAACTTGTTCTTCACTAGTATGTCCCTCTTATTTATTTCTTCATACCCATTTTGCATCATAAATATGTTTTTAGGTAAAGAATAATTTTCTTTCTTTAATCCATGTATCCTCTCTATCATTAGAGTCTGGAATTTCATCTTGATATCCCTTTATTTCTATAATTTCATTCCTAATGACCAAAGTTATAAAAAAATATGATATTATCCAATATAACCATAACTTATGTGATGTTTGTATTAGTTAGAGTAATATATCAGTAGGACCTCCTTTATTATTTAATTCTATAGATTCCATAATTACACCCTTGGTGTGTGTTGTCTTTCCAAAAAAATATCTCTAAATTTCCATCATTTTTTGAGAACCACTCACATCAATTTTAGCAGGTCTTGGGATTTGAACCTTCACTAATAGAGTTATTGAATCCTAAATGGTAAAATTTTTACTACTAATTGTAGTATCCACATGATACACCTTAGTATTTTATATCTTCCTCATAATGTGAAGCTCTCCTTTAAGCTTATTAATCAATACATAATTCTCCTTTATTTGGCCTTCAAAATTATCATCTTAGTAATACCTTTAAATAAATGCAGTATTCATCTATTCTTTATATTTTTTCCTTAATATATTCAATGATGTATTATGGCGATTCTTCTTTTCCATGATAACTTTAAAATCATTAATTTATTCATCAATCACATCACTTTTATATTTTAATTTATTATCCATTGGTGTAATGATTTCCTCCGCATTTTCTATGTGAGTACAACTTCTTTCACCTTTAGAATTAAAGTATTGAACTTCATCTCTTAAGTATTGGGTCTCCTCTTATTAGTTGCACTAAAAATTTCTAGATTTACCACATGAATTGGTTTCTATATCAACAACATATTTATTTGATATAAAATTTGTATCTTTAGGTTTACAAGATATATATTATTTTTTGTTAAACTTGGATATGCACAATGAGTCATTTTTGTTTACCTAAATAGGTGAACCTAAGTAGTTAGACATATACTTGCTCTTATTTTTTTAGCTTTTGGAAAGGTGAAAATCCTCTTAAAGTGACTTAGAAACTATATATTTATCATATTCATATTTATCCATAATTTAAATAACCTTATTTATTTCCTTAAAGTTAGATTATTTATCATAAATGTCTTCCAACCATGTTTCTTTTGAAGTAGTGTAGTGAAAAATGAACTCTTTCACCTTCTTATCCATGGTCTCATTCATTACATTCTTGACACATTCATAAATCTTTAATTTTATTTTATTTTTCTCATTTACAAATCTAATTCAACATAATGAAACAAAACCACTTAACAAAATATAATAAGAGGCTCCAGTATTATCTTTTAAATATGACATGAATTCCATTTTCCAAATTGAAAAACAACTTTTATAAAATATAGGATTATTTATAGTTGAATTCATATCTAGAAAAAAAATTAAAAAAATATGATATGGGTACAATAATCGTAGAAAATTTTGGCTTGGATGGCACTTTTTGGGACCAGAGACACCCTAAGAAGGGGGGTAAATCAAGGTGTTACTAGATTTAGAACGTTTATTTAAATTTTTTTATCTTTCCTTTTTGGATCTTTCACTTAGGTTTATAGAAAAACTTTTTTAACCTATTATTTTCTTAAATACATCCGCATCATAGAACATGAATATTAATAAAATATAAAACATGAATGAACATTGGTATGTACTTGGTTCATCCAAACGAGCTGATCAAAAGAGCACACACCAACAATGTGTTTGTGTGCCAGGATGTAAAACTAATCACTATTTTATTAAAAGGATTTGGAAGGGATAAATATAGATATAAGGCCACTCCCTCTTCCTCTCCTCTACACCCTACTTTTAAAAGGGATCCAATAGTTTATAGACATATAGGTCACTTAAAAATAAACATGATATACTTGAATGGTTTCATCTATAACTCAATATGGATTCTTCTTGATCTACAATATGTTCAACCTATTTTTTATTTAAATTATATGAGATAAAAAACTTATATATGAGGGTTTATTCAATGTAATTTACTTCAACTATAACAACACTTTGTCTCTAGATAATAATAATTCTATGACTGGAATTATTCTCCACGATTCTATCTTTATTTATAGACGATATCAGTGGTGAATCTCCTACACCTGTCAATGATTCTTTATTCAAGTAATGTATAGATATAATTATTGTAAATCACTACCTAATTTCATCTCCTCCTTCTTCTATATATACAAGAACCAAATATGATGATATTTACCTGCCACTGTTTATGTCCTTCTTATTTCATTCTTCAATGATTTGATATATAGTGAAACTATTATTCCATCTTATATTTAATCTGATATTGAAAACATAATACCCTCTTATCTACCTCCTTTTTTAAAAAAATATATCAATATTGCATGTCATATTTCTTTTATCTCAAAGAACTATATTTTATAGTACATTTCTCACCCCCTTCCTTCAAACTACTTAATGTAGTTTATTTACACGCGTGCCTCGCAATATGTACATCAACCTAAAATCTAGATCCGACCATGATTCTACATTATCCCTTTGATCCTACCATTTTTTTCATGATATAAAACCATTCTTAAATTCAAATAAACACACGTAATGAATCTTCATGATCTCTGACCTTCAAATAGTTCCCTTCTTCTTTATATTCTAGTTGTAGAATATTTTACTATAATCAACCATTAAATTCAATGGATATGATTATATATCCCTTTAAATACTCATTTAAACCTCCTAGAATATCAATATAATATTTCCATGAAAAAGAATTATTTAATCACTTGATTGACCACTACATAATTTCCTCATTAAAGGCTTCTTCAAACTTCCCAAAAATTTTGGTGAAGATATCTTCAAATTAAAACCTCAAAAATTCATAACAGAATGTACTCACTAAAAAATTTAAAGAATATGGTAATAAAATCATGATATAATCCATGTAATTTGTGCCTCACTATGCAACATGTATAATTCCTGAAATATCAATGCATAAATTCTCCATAAACACCTTCTTAGATATTCAAACATTCTTCTTCCAACCTTATCTCATTTGATCTCGGATCTTTGTAGTGTGATGATGTGAATGCGATCATAAGTTATTTGAAGTGGAAATATCTGGATCATTATTCATATGGGGGTGTGAGTGTGAGTTTAAATATGAAATGAAACAGTTTCACTTCATTGTTTTTGAGTGCAACTTTAATAAGTGCACAGTGCGCGCATATTGTGAGTCCCGCTTTGAAACCTCCAATGTACTATCGATTTTTTAAAATGTTAGGCATGTTAGAATCTTATGATTGAGTATCTTAGGGATAATCCATTTGTTGATCACCTTACTCCTTCATGCACCAACCCATGCATAATTATTCCTTCACACGCATGCACTCATGCTCACCTACACTGTGACCACTATCTAGATTTGAAGGTTTGTCCCATTATTATTATTACAAAATCCTTATCCTTCTTCCATGCAATGAAACACATCAATGAAACTTCATGAACCTCCATGCAATATATCAACTCTAAAATTATTTTTCATGAAACTCCATGCAATTCATTCACTATATAAAAAATCTATCAAAAATTTCTTTAATAGTTTTCATATCAAGCATGATATCCAAATCCACCTCATCAAATCAAAATTAATTAAAAATTCATCCCTCAATATATATTGTCAACAAATTCTATTATAGACTATTGGTTTCTACATGATTTATCCCCATAAATATTATATGGAAATAGAAACTAAATTAATTAGATGGTTACTATTATTTAATAGTATGGTGGAACAATTGTTAAAAAAAATAAAGCTTTATTGTAATAATCATTTGATCTATAATAATAGTGAGGTAGTTTTCCACTATGGAGTATGACTAATGTCTGAACCACATAAATTTGTGTTGTTCTTTTTCTTTTGTTTCTTTTGATATCATTGTCTTTTAGAGATCTTGTATGTATTTTTTTGGGAGTTGTGTTTATGGTGCGTCTTTTGAGTTTTGATACACTAGAGCACAGACTCATTTCTGGACTTGGTTCTACTTTGTAAGTTTTGTTCATTGTCTTTCATGGGATTAACTTAAGATAGTCATGAGCCTAACAAGATCCTTTATTACTATCATAGAGACATGATTGGTAATATTTAACAATATAGAAATAATTTTTAGAGGTGTGATTTGTTCTCAATAAATATTCATATAGGATATGTATTGAAAAAACCTTTTCCAAAGGTTGACTACCAACCCTGTTAGTTTTTTTCAAGATAAAAACACCCTACCCCCATGCACACACACATTTTTCAAAGGGGTGACTATATTTGGGTGGCTAAGTACCACCCACCAGGGGATTGAGGAAGTAGTTAGAAGTCAAGAGTTTTCTATAAAATGAGGATTATCCCATTGTTTAGAGCATAATAACACCTTCGACTTGTGATAAATCATGTGTGGAAATGAATAATAAATTGAAAAACAAAAAACTATATAACAGTTCAGGAAATTCAATTTTGTAAATGGATTACCTTTACATAGTTGGGTTGCCTAAAAGTAACCAAGACCTTACCCTTATGTAGCTAAGATGTGTAAGGGTAACCAAGGATTTACCCTTATGCAAAGTTTTCTACATAAGGGTCATCTTGCCTTATTTTTACATAGATATTTCAATGTAAGGGTCAAATGATCTTACCCTTAAATGTAATGGGTTATGTAAGGGTATGATACTATTTACCCTTACGTGATACACTGGTACATAAGGGATATTAGGTTTTTCTTAAATATATGTAAAGTTAACTGACCACTTACCCTTACACAAATTGGTTATGTAAATATAGATAAGTTGTTACCCTTATGTAATACCATTACATAGTGGTGAATGGAGACCTACCCTTATGTCAATCATTCATGTAAATTTAAGACCTTTTGTACCCTTATATAGTGTATGTTACATAAGGGTCATTGACATATACCCTTACATAAGGGATCCAAAACCATATTACCCTTAAGCAAAGTGTCTACATAAGTGTAAAGGGAGGATACCCTTATGCAATAATGGGTTCCTACGTAAGGGTAAGAAAAAAATATTTTAAAATTTGTTTTTAAATTCTTAAATGGAATTAATGGTTTATAAAATGTTTATAAATAATTATAAAATATATTTTGGGATATTTTGATTTATAAAAGGTTTATAAATTAATTAATTATAAAGTTTTAAAAATTAATTAGATTTTTATGAAATATTTTATTCCTTAATATTAAAATTTAATATTTAAAATACCTTTTACAAAATTACATGGCATGACTTACGATCTAGAAATAAATGTGTTTATTTAGAAATCATAAGCAATAATTTATAAAGGGATATAAATTATGAAATAAGGCCAAAATATAAAATGTTTGGATTTAAATTGTTATTTTTTGTTATTAATTATTTTGAATTGTTAAAAATAAAATGGGCCTTATTTGGATATTATTTAAGCCACATCAAAAGTGTTTTTATGATTGATATGTTCAAGATTTAAATAACGATTAAGTATGTGATATTTAAATTATGTAAAATGTTTATGTAATATAAATTGTATTATAAATATTTTTTAATCCATATATTATGATATATTTAAAATGTAAATTCTATATAATGATAAATATAAAATATTTTATATTGGAATGAATATAAAATGTTTATATTCAAAATTAGGGAATGTTCATATTGTTAAAGTTGAAAATTATAAAAGGGTTTATAATTAACTTTTATTTATGAATTGATCATAAATGTTTCTCATGTTTAAATATTTTAATTGTTCATTTATTTATAGATTATTCCCTTCCATATTTGTGTTTAGTAAATTTTTTAATAAATATAAATATTTTATATGCTTTAGTTTAAAATGGTAAACCTATTCTAGGATAGATCCTTACATTACATGATAGGACTGTCTCTATAATGAATTTATTTTTTCATTTACCTTGACCTCATTTGTAATTGAAGCTATTAGCTTGGATTTTTTATTGAATATATTTTGTACATATTAGGTGTTAATGTTATGATGAATTGGATTCTCTCTTGAGTAAAGTATCCTTGGGTAGAGGGACTTGGGGTTGAACTACCTACCTACCTAGAGGTATGTCACTTTTCTAGGCTAGTGAATGAGGTTGGATATCTGTCACTCTAGGATTACTCATGTGGAGATTATTAATCACATATAACTATATACCTTTACGTGAAATGTTCATATCACTTATGCATATGATTCTCCTGGATATGTATGAATATGTTTGACTTCTAATTGTGGGTGATTAACAAAAACTTGTGGGTTGTGTTAATAGTTACATATCAATATGGTTTGAACATATTGATTTGGTGGAGGGAATAATATTCTAGACTAAATTTCTACAATCATGCATACATAAAGGGAATAACATAAGATAAGATGGTGAGATTAAAATCCCATTCAAAAAATAAGTGTTATATTCCTTCCAAAGAAGAACTTTTCAAGACCTTGATCATTTAACTGAGTATTATGAATCATAGCATGAGTACCCCTAGATTGTCCTATATAAGGTAATAAAGTTATAAGTGAATTTGGATTATCTTATCGGTATTTTCAAGATCATCTGAGTACCCATCGATTTTTCTTTATCCAGATTGATCTTGGTGTTTTCTTTGGTTTACACTTAGTAGGGAAACCCGAAAGGTTATGATAAAATAAGAATAAAGTTGAGTATATCCATATGATGGATTGGGAAAAGAGTATTCAACTCAAATTTCTAAGATTCATATATGATATGATTGATAATTGTTTTTTACCATATATATTCATGGATTATTTACATGATAATCGGTGTAAGTCATGGTGAAATATGGATCTTATCTCTTTAATGGATATATTGTTTTTTTAAAAGGGGTCTTCATCTTAGTGGGACCTATTTAATAAAATTACTTATTAATTGGTTAATAAAACATTAAACTAATCTGATAAAATATTTTTTTGTAGATAAATAAATTATCACTAAATCAGAGCATAATATTATCCCTTAAAAAATAAAAACTTAATGGTAGAAACTTCATTTATTGGTAAAGAAATTTGATAATTATTCTCAAACAAGATAGAAAGTTTTATGTGTTAAAAAAACCTCTTCCTGATAAACAAAATGGTGAATATATTCAAAAAAGGGAATTGGATAGCTATAAATAACATCAAAAGGACCCACATGAAGTCCATACACTCATTCTGATTGTAATTGATTCAAAATTAAAAAAACTACATGAGACTCTTAATTCATTTCAAATGATAGATAACCTAAAAATGATTTATCAAGAAAAATTAAGTCATGAAAGGTATGAAGTTTCTAAAGCACTTTTTTTACAAGATGGTAGAAGGAACCTCATTATAAATTAATGTACTCAATATGATTGGATACATTAATGACTTGGGGTGGTAAGTTTCTCCTCTAAATATTGAGTTAGCCACAGAATTCATTCTTCAATCACTGTCAAAAAGGTTATGATAGTTTTTTGTGAATTAACCTCTAACTGATCTCCTTAATATATTGAGCATCTCTAAACAAGACATGGGTAGTCCAGTTTCTAGTACCTTGTTGATGGTACAAAAGGATATGGACAAGAGTATTGGAAAAAAGGGGAAGAAAATAGGCTATGGAATGTCCACACTGCCTATCAATCTAATAAAGAAAAAGGAAGGACGGTTTTTACATTGCGAAAAAGTTAACCATTGAAGAAGAAATTGTCTGGGTTACCCGAAATGCTATAAGAAGCCGTGGTGAGATTCCAATTTTGGTATTAATGTTATAGAATTTAGTTATTTTATGGTATTTGAGACCAATTGTATATTTTACAAGTTTTGTAAATATACAAAATAATAGAAATAAAATCAAGAGAAATAAATGAATACTCAATCTTGAAGTTGATGTACAAGTGATAGATAAAAGGTGTTGTTGTATTGGAGACGTGGATAATTCAAGACTAGTTGAATATTTCAAAATATGTGTATTTTATCATTCTTACCTTGATAAAATCTTGTTAATAATGGTTATTTAAATTAAAATATATGGTTCTTGATACACATAGTAATGATTTTTCCATTTTTTATAACATGTATTGAAAAAAAGTTATAGATAAAAATGTTTTATCCAGGATAAAATGTTTATCCAAATATTTTTTTTAAACTATATGAGAATGTATTATGACCACCCATCAATGGTATATTTTAATAAAGTCTTATTTTCAAATAAAAAAATGTTCCAAACACATAGAATTCCATATATGATGTAGTTTATCTATTTAATATTCCTACTGAAAGGAAATAAATGTTATTTCATAACACAAAAAGGTTTTTGTGTCTTAGTAGGATATTTTAAAGATAATATAATGTCTAAGTGGCTAGTGATAGTATGTTTGGAGTTAAATAAGTTCAAAATTAATAAATAAATAAATACACCAAGCTAAGTTTAAAGTGAATTTTACATAATATCTTAAGAGACTTGGGATGTATTAGTAAATAATAATGTAAGTAGTTACATTATTTTATGGAGAAGTTTGATGGAATAAGGTTCCAAAGATGATGATTATGCACTTACAAAGAGTTATATATAGATAAAAAAAAAGTTTACAACATAACATATGATGTTGTAAAGTTAAGATGTTTAATTATGTTTAACAAGTTGAATTGTAAAGAACATGATTTCTAAGTCTCACCGTTATTCAAACTAGCTTACATCATAAATGTTTCTCACTAAAGATTTTAGTGGGATAGTTTTATCAGATGGTCACATAGATATGTGAAATGGATTACATATGATGTAATCTGTTAAAAAAACCTAGAAAGTGGAGAAAATATAAGGATGATTTGGTATTTTATCATATATGATTTGATAAACCAGTGATTATATTGGTTTTGTTAAATATTCTTATATATTTTAAGAATATTAAATTGTATTATATTAAATGTAACCTCTATTTTATCATTCTTTCATGTTGGATACACAAATTTATATATAAATATACATTTCATGAAGTGAAATGACAATTGACCACTAAAATTATGACTTTGATTTTATCCCTAACTAATTTTCATTGTAGATTATTACTGGTTGTGATGAAATGTTATGGTTAGATTGAGTATGATTATTGTATAGATATACATACTATAATAATGAGGAACAAAATAAATAATATGATTCATTGTGTGTATTGGATGACCTACTAAGTATACTACATGGAGTTTCATACAAATGTATTTGGTATACTAGGGGTGTATGGATCATATTTGAGTCCCCACTACCTAAGGTTAGTGAGATACCTATCATGTGAACCTTCATAATTTTATACCCTACTTAGGCAAGACTATATATTGACTTAGCTAATACAGGGGTGGTTAGGTATATTATAGATCATGTCATCAGTTGGAGCTTAACCAATATGAGATTTTTCATATCGTATAATGAGTATGATATTAGGACCCACCATTAAGATAGACTATAGGAGTGTACGAATGCACCTAAATATTATATATATATATATATATGGATAATGGACATGTGATGTGTGTATCCAAAAGGATGAATGACATGTGATTTATTCATCGATCAGTTTAGTCTATAGTTTGAGAATCAAGAACAGATGAGTTTTCTATAAGGGATTGACATGCTTCGTTTCTCATGGTCACTCAATGTCTTGGATAAAGGGAGAATATTAGAATGAACATTTTCATATGATTTAGACTAGTGGACACATGTACAGAGATATGTGAGTTTTATAAAGATCATGCTAGATCCATTTATAGCTTGATTAATATTAATGATTTTATAAAAGACACTCTTTGCTTACATATATGGATCCAGTGATCTTTATTTTTTTTCAATGTTATAAAGGCCCATGGGGATACACTTTGTGGTTAACTGAATGAGGATTGATTTTGACTCATAGTGCTACGCTAAAAGTGTTTTAGAGTTAATCTAAAAGTTTTTTGGATGGGTATTCACAAGGTATTGCATATGGTGTCATACAAGGTTAAGTTAATGATAAATTTCCAAAAATGATTTGGAAGAAATCCAAAAGTATTTTTGGATATGACTTCACAAGTTATTCTATAAGATTTAATATAAGGTTAAATGGAAAAAAATCATTTAGGCTTTAGTGAAAGTGAGAGATTGATGGTAATATTCTCTAAAGAGATATATATATATATAAACAAATATACATAAACATATATACATAAACATATATATATGATATATATATATATATATATAAATTTTATATCAACTTACATGTAAATGCATTGGGTATTTTATTTGTGTGTTGTAAACCTTAATTATTCACCATTTAGGTTATCATTAAAAGAAATTATTTCGTAAGATGAAACAAATGATAGTTAAATGAATTCATTCATATGATGCATGAATTAATCGATACATTAATAAATTCATTATAAAAGTATGAATTAGTGCATGATTCTTTGAGGAGAATCCTTAGAAGCTATATAAAGTCACTACCATGGGATGATAGTGCGTATAAAGATTTTGACCCTCATTTCGGTCAATGACTCCTGAGAACCTAAAGTTCTCTTTCATCTTCCTCCTTTGAACTGTGATATGCTAGAACATTATGGAGATTAGTGGGTCCTACTCGAACATAGAGTGACTCATATCGGACCACGGATACCTATGGAGGTGGGATGGTTATGTTTTCTATTTTGGTAATCTTTATTATACTCATCCAACAAAGATCAAAATGTTGGAGATGCTCATCGATGTCAGGTATGACATTAATGTTTTTCTTAATTTTTTGTATGTTTTTTTTGTAGGATGCATAATATCTTTAATGGGATATCCTTGGAAAAAGTTTTATAATTGATTATATTATGTCTAATAGTTGTTATTAGATTCATACAAAACCTAACTTCAATGTTGTATAAATGGTTTATTGATTGTTAAAAGATTTTAATAATCACTAAAATAAATTAAAAGTCATTGAAATCATTATAATTAGAGTTAAATAGTGGTTCATTTCATAATGTATAAAATATAAAACCTTTAACATGCTTCTTAATTCAATGAAGGATTTGTATTTAAGGGAGTTGATGAACCTTATTTTTTTAAATTGGAGAATACTCTTAAACAAATCTAAGCTCTCTCACACTCTTCACATTATTTATCTTTGAGTGGGATGTACCAACACACCTTCAAAGGAGAAGGGGTCCTACCAACATTTCTTGTGATTCCATTTTATCTGGTGGATGCATTTAGATGCTTTTTTTATTTCTACTAAGGGATCTCTATTAAACATATAGTTGTGAAATAATCAACATGGATAGTGAGGTGCATTTTTAATTTTTTAATTTTTTTATCATTTTCTCTCCCAATAGATCTTTTTGATGTGTTTTATATCTTCCTTCCAATGTATTTAGGTATTTTGATGTTCTAAATAACCCTTTAATCCCAAAAAACTAAAATTCACTATTGTTTATAAGTTTATTCTTGCAGGAGGAATTATGAGTATGGTTTAAAATTCATATTCCATTGTGTATTTATCCATGAATGGGGTAGAATACATGATTGCCACATAGGTTTATAAAAAATCATTTTTGATGAGAATATTGTTAGAAGAGTTTGTATAACATCCCAAGTAAATAAAGAATATAAAATTTTCATATTTATTAATATTTATGATTTAAATATTAATTTTAATTTAAAAGGGATGCTATGTTTGATGGCGTACCTGATACGCAACAATGAGTTTCTTTGAAATCTTATGTTACACACAACGTTGGGTCATACTAAAAAATAATAATATAATATTATTTTAAATAGTAGTTAATGTCTAGCCGTTGTATTGGAGGGAATAATCAGAACTAACTACAATATGAATATACATGTTTTATAAATGTTTTTACATTTATCCAATAAATTTTAGAGGCTAAAAATAAGAAAGAATCTAATTTTAAGCATAAATACTCTAATATTCATTAAAAGGTTGATTTACCGCCTTTTGATGGTGAAACCTCTTTAAATATAGTTTTGGTCACTTTTATATGTTCTATTTTACAAAATAAAATTCTTCTTTAGAATCAAGACATCAAAATTTACTTTGGGTAAATTTTTGGTATTTTTTTGATAAATTCATTTTTTAATGAATAGTTAAAAATACTATATTTTAATTCAAAAATGTCTTTTAATATAATTTATATTATCTTTTAAATTTGGTTAAAAAGTGTAATTATATTATGTTTTTACCATTTAATCCAATGTTGGTCTTTGGAAGTAATTTTACTTTGAAATTGGACATAAATAAGTGTCAATCTTTTGATAGTTATTATTTCTTAAAAACAAGCTTTTTGTTTTCATAGCAGTAATTAATTTTAAATTAATGTATGCCACTTATGTGTTTTGAATTTGGAAAAATTCATTCCATATTTTGAATCATAAGGTCCAAATTGTGTAAATAGGTAACTTTTATTTTTAAACATTATGAATATTTACTTTAGTAAATATTTTATTTACCATGGTTAAAGGGTAAATCTGGTAAATAAGGGTAAACAAATATTACAATAATAATATAAAATTACCTTAACATGTGTCCTAATCCTATTGGTTGATACATTTCCGACCATGGGCATCCTTGGGTTGATTTTGGGACCCCATGTAACCACTTGGGAGTGATAATGACACTTTATAAGTTATATCTTTGACTATAAATATTCATTTGAAATCTAAAAAGATTTCCTACATCATGGTATTTTTTTATTATTTTTATACATAAAATAGATAAAAATATTTATGACACATTAATGGTGTAGTGTTTACCTCATTAATGAATGATTTAAATAAATAAGATTATAATGATTAAAACAATATCCAAAACCTATCCAATTCTTATTGGATGATTTTATTTTGAACATTAGTCATCTTATCTTCTACATTAATGAGTTTTGGACCTTTAGAAACTGAAAATCATTATATAATAAAATAATATTTTTAAAATTTCCTAAAGAGCCCCTCCTCCCCATTATAAAAAACCCTCACTTCTAACCCATTTCACACACCTCTCAAGCCCCTTGTCTCATCCAACCTCTGACCAATTAATCTCCATACATACCTATCCCCCTCCTAGAATCCTTCCCCTAGGCAGAAGGTAATTCAAGTAAACCTTTTGGTTCAAACCAAATGGAGAAACCCGATTTAAAGGTAACGTCTTATCATAAGTTATTTTGTATTATTTTACTTCTTCAACCCCCTAAACTCTTTTTATTCCTTTATTTTATAAAAACAATGTTATAATCAATATAATAGGTTTTTTTATGAGAATTATTAGAACTACACTTACACACACCTCCATCTAATGGGTAAAGAACATATTTTTTATGTGGACGGCAAACTAATGCCTCACGAAACGATGATTGTTCAATATTCTCATACCACCTCATATGGTGGCCATTAAGATGGAACTATATTTATATGTGATATATATTATATTTATATTTTCTCTATGCTTATGTTTTTTTTATAGAATATCTTTATGCTTTCCATAGTGTGTAAATACGATAATTTCATTTGAGGAAGTGCGGACTACCGCCCCCTCAAAGTGATATGAATCATTCATGCCATATGTGGAATGTATAAAGGACGGAGTTAATGAAATTATATATGATATTATACTGGAATTATAATATACCTTATGTATCATTATGTTTTTATTCCATTAAATATTAAATAGAAATTAAAGTAGTGTTCATGCGTACGTACGGCTTACCGTCTCCATGAATGGTGCATTTCATTTCTTATCGCCAAATGTTATGTACTATTATAAATACATATATATACTGGATATATATGATATATATGATATCTAAATCATGAATATTATTCTGGAGATAATGGAATTTCAACCACATGGGCAATTTATAATTATAACAAGTTCATTTTTAACTTGAGTTTCGAACATTGAAAAAATGTCCAATATGAACTCAAATAATCAATTAATTGTTATAGAAAGGTAATAATTGATATAAAAGTAATAATAAACTTTAAAAGGTTATTAATCAAGTAGAAATTAACTTTAGTTTTTTATTTAGTAGATTAAAGAACAATCGAGTCAAGTTGGACACGAGGTAAGGGACTTCGTCTCAATTTCCTTTCATTGAGGCATATTTTTTTTATACATGACTTTCTTTTATACAGTGTATAAAAAAATTTGACTTATCATTTCATTCAAAAAGAATATTTTTATACGAGTCATTTTACTAAACGACAAAAAGTAATGTTTCTTTTTAATGTAAACGGTGACAATGACCTTTCCACCACCGTGAGTATTATTTAATCTTTGGATTCCTTAACAAGCTATACTGTTTTTAAAAGGAAAATAAATACCATATACTCTTTTTCATATTTTGGTATTGAAAATGGTTTTGATAATGGATTTGTTATGTCAATATATTTAAATTACGTGGAAATGTTATCTTTCCTTTATATTTGCTTTATGTGTTATGAATATGTTATATTTCTTGGGCATTGTTACGTATACAGGTGGTTCCATGATAAACCTGGGGCGGGTGAGCCCGAGATAGCTCTCCAATGAATTGGGTAACATGACAGAGGTAAATGTGCATATTTATCCTAAGAGATTTAGGTAATATATTATTATGGGTATTCCAAATGTAACTCCCTACATAGCTATGAAAGTTACAACATAAGTATGTTATTGATGCCATAAGTTACCTTTATGATTTATGATTTCTATGTTTATTTCATAAATCATATGATTTCATGAGGTATGTTAAAGAGCTTATGTTATGTATGTATTAATGATCTAATGTTTTCTTTCTTTGTTTTATAACCCTTAGTGAGCTTTTTATGCCCATCCTAAGTTTTTGAAATGTTTTTCACAGGACTTAAAGATGAATAGGGTCAAGGATGGGATCAAGGGAAAGTCATGTTGTCTAAAACATGGAACTAGACATGACTATTTTTTCAAGAATTTTTATTTTATGAAAAAAAATGTAAACTGAGTAAAATTGTTTACTTTGTAATTTTTCAGATGCAATGTAATGGTTATGGCCTAATTCTATAAAACTCTATACCTAAAAATATCCTCAATGTGAATTATTCATTTAATTCAATATTATGTAATGTTTTAAGGCCGGGTCCTTATAGTTGGTATCAGAAGTCATTTTAGACAACTTTAGGAGTTAGGATATTCTTAAATTAATATCCATAAATTATTTTTATTTTATGTTATGAATTAAATGATATAGCATTTACAGATTACCATGTTTCTTCGCCTAAGATATTTCTGTTTTCAGAATGGTTTTCCATAGAGGAAATAGAGCAGCTATGATGGGACGACATCAGGAGGAAGACAACCTTCCAAATCTGCAACCTGAGATGGTCAGAATCAGAACTAAACAGTTTGTTGCAGTGATGGAATAGTTGAATCAGGCTATAAATGGTGGTGTTATCCATGCACGAGATCAGCCAGAACAACCACAGAGGAACATGTTAGTAGTGGGGCATTTTATGATGTATCATCCCCCATCATTCAGAGGATCATTTGGCCCTGTGCTAGCTGAAGGGTGGATTAAATCATTGGAGAATATTTTTGATGTCACGGGGTGTTCAAAAAATCAAAAGGTTAGTCTCGTTGTTTACCATTTTGAAGGTGAAGTTGGTCAGTGGTGGTCGATGGTGAAAAATATCAGGGATAGTGAGGTGATTTATTCTCTTTATTGGGGTGAATGAAAAGGTTTGTTTCTTGAGAAATATTTTCCTAAGGTGGTTCATCTTAGTATGGAAAAATAATTCCTGGAATTGAGGTTGGAGGACGACTCTGTGGCTGCTTATGAATAAAAATTCACTCGACTGGCAAGGTATGCTCCAAATTTCATACGAGATATTGATAGTAAAATCAACTATTTTTACTCAGGATTAAAGCTAAATTATTTAAGGTCTTTAGCTTCTCGTGAGTTAAAAAGCTATGAAAAACTTGTTCGATGTGTGGAGAATGTGGAAATGGAGTTTGTTTATGATCATGTGTTCTTTGAAAAACAATAGAATAAGAGGTCGAGGTGGCAGACGAAAGGGAAGAACTCTTCAAAAAATTCTGATTGTAAGAAACTTAAGTTTACAGTTTGTGAAAATTGTGGTAAAAAGCATGTTGGGGGATGTATTTTGAATTCTGGTAAGTGCTACCGATGTGGTAAAATGGGACATAAGGCTCGTAATTGGACTGAGAAAGATCAGGGTAATGGTAAGATAAAATCTTATTTATAGTTAGTAAAATGTTTTAAGTGCAATAAAATGGGTCATTATGCAGATGAGTGTCCAATTAAGAACTCAACTGAGGGAAAGTAGCCAGACTACAAGAATAAAGGGTTGGTGAAATCCTTTGCAACTACTTCAGCAGATTTTGGTCCATCAAATGAATTAGTATCAGGTACACTATTTATTTTTTTCAGATTATGCCAACGTGTTGTTTGATTCGGGGTTTATACATTCGTTCATTTCTGAGAAGTTTTCTAGTAAATTGGGAATTCCATCTCAACATATGAATCCTGAACTTATGGTAAAAACACCTGGAGGAAATGTTGAGATAAAAATAAATTATAAGAACCTTCTTATCCTTGTGTGTGGAAAGAATCTACTTGAAAACCTTATTGTTTTTCCTCTAGTAGAGTTTGATGTTATTTTGGGTATGGATTGGATTTCTGTTCATCATGCTAAGATTGACTACAGAGCTCAAAAAGGTTTTTTTTCAGAAATTTTTTTAGTTTGTCTACAAGAATGAACCCTTACTTTTGATAACATATCAGGAAGCTGAGAAACTAAGAAAAGATGGAAATTAATGTTACCTTAAACATATTGTTGAAAACAAAGGAACAATTCAGATTAATGATGTGCCAGTGGTAAATGAGTATCTTGATGTTTTTTTATAATGATTTTTCTGGTATTATATCTTATCAGGAAGTTGAATTTACTGTTTAATTAGTTCCTTATGCTAAGCCAATTTCAAAACCCCCTTATCAAATGGATCAAATTGAACTTTTAGAGTTAAATAAGCAGTTATAGGAGTTATTAGATAAAGGTTTCATTCAACCTAGCACATCACCATTGGGTGATTCTATCTTGTTTGTTAAAAATAAATATGGTTCAATGAGACTTTTCATTGATTATAGAGCATTGAATAACATCACTATTAAGAACAAGTATCTTTTGCCTCATATCGATGATTTTTTTGATCAACTCCAGGGAGCTCAGCATTTTTCGAAGATTGACTTGAGGTCAGGGTACCATCAGTTGAAAGTAAAAGAAGTAGAAATTCCGAAGACCGTGTTTCATACTAGATATGGTCATTATGAATTTGTAGTTATGCCTTTTGGGTTAACCAATGCACCTGTTGTATTCATGGATCTTAGGAATAGAATTTTCTGTGAGTTCCTGGATAAGTTTTTGGTTGTGTTCATTGATGATATTTTGGTTTATTCAAAAAGTAAAGAGGAACATGAAAGTTATTTAAGGGTTGTCTTTCAAACCTTAAAATAAAATAAACTATTTGGGAAATTCAGCAAGTGTGAGTTTTGGTTATAACAAATTTCTTTCTGTGGTCACATTGTTTCAAAAAATGGCCCAATTGTTGATCCTCCTAAAACAAAATTTGTTGAAAAATGTCCAATACCCACAAATATAACCTAGATTCATATTTTTTTTGGTTTGTAAGGTTATTACTGAAGGTTTGTTGAAATTTTTTCATGATTATTTATCCCAATGACTAAGTTAACTCAAAAATGTGTTAAGTTCATTTGTACAAAAGAATGTGATTATTTTTTTCAGGAATTGAAAAGAAGATTGATGAATGCTCCAGTTTTGGAACTGACTTCCATAAATGGTGAGTTTTTTATCGATAGTGATTCTTCATTTAAAGTAACTGGATGTGTCTTAATGTATAATGATCAGGTAATTTCTTATGCTTCATGTCAGTTGAAACCTCATGAGTTAAATTACTCTACACATGATTTGGAATTAGCTGCTGTTGTTTTTTCTTTAAAAATTCAGACGCATCATCTATATGGAGTAAAATGTGAAATATATACTGACCAAAAATGTTTGAAGTATATATTCACTTAGAAAGAATTAAAAATGATACAGAGGAGATGGTTGGAATTAATCAAGGATTGTGATTGCATGATCCATTACCATCTGAGAAAATAAAATAAAGTGGATGATGCTTTGATTTGAAAAGGAAATTCTTCATTAACCATGATACATTTGGAATGAGATCATTTGGTTTTTGATTTGATGAATAGAAGTTGTTGGTGCGGTAAATTCCTCTGTTTTGTTTCAGGTGTCAGTGAAATCATTCTATCAGACAGAATTAAGAAAACGCAGAAGGAAGATAGTGAGTTGCAGAAAAAGGTAGAGTTGGTTTAGAAGGGTAATTTTCCTGATTTTAACATTGATAATGATTGTGTTATGAGGTTTTTGAAGATATTATGTGTGCCTTGTGATTCATAGTTGAAGAATGAGTATTTATGTGAAGCTCATAGTTCTCCATTTTCTGTTCATCCTGACAGTACTAAGATGTATAGAGATATTTGGGAGTATTACTGGTGGGATGGAATGAAAAGAGAAATTATTGATTTTACTGTGAAGTGTTTGACTTGTCAACAGGTTAAAGTAGAGAGGAAGCTACCAAAAAGGATGATTCAGTCTTTACTAGTGTCAGAGTGGAAATGGGGAAATATATCCATGGACTTCGTTGTGGAATTATCAAAGACATCTCAAGGTAATAATGAAATCAGGTTTATTGTTGATCGATTGACTAAATCTGTTCATTTACTTTCTATTCAAGATACTTTTTCTCTAGATCAACTTTCTTGGTTTTATGTTAAATATATAGTTAGGTTTCATGGTGTTCCCCTCTTCATTGTATCTGATCGTGATCTCAGATTTACTTCTAACTTTTTCAAATTCCTTCAGAAGTCATTGGGTAATGAATTAAATTTTAGTACAGCTTTTCATCCTCAATCAGATGGGCAGTCAGAACAAACAATTCAAACCTTAGAGGATATGTTACATGCTTACTTGATGGATTACCATGGAAGTTGGGACCAGCATCTTTATTTGGTTGAATTTTCTTATAATAACAGTTTTCATTCCAGTATACGGATGGCTCCATTTGAGGCATTATATGGGAAGTGGTGTCGAACTCCATCTTTTTGGGATGAAGTAGGTGAAAGGAAACTAATGGGACCATAATTGGTAGAAGAGATGGCATAAAAAGTTTAGTTGATTCAGAAGAACATGAGAACAGCTCAGAACATGCAGAAAAGTTATGCGGACAACCGGAGGAAGGATCTTTCTTTTGAGGTTGGTGATCA
Source organism: Viscum album (assembly GCA_963277665.1). NCBI lineage: Eukaryota > Viridiplantae > Streptophyta > Magnoliopsida > Santalales > Viscaceae > Viscum > Viscum album. The sequence goes on from OY728141.1 coordinate 1,070,208,275, forward strand.
TGTATTTCTCAAAGTTTCTACATGGAAAAGTATGATGTGTTCTTTCAAGAAGGAAAAGTTGAGTCTAAGGTTCATTGGACCCTATGAAATCCTGAAGAAAGTTGGATTAGTTGCCTACAGAGTGGTTTTACCTCCAAGTTTATCCCAGGTACACAATTATTTTCATGTTTCAATGTTGAGAAAGTGTATGCCAGATCCATCTCATGTTTTGAGCCCATAGGTAGTTCAGTTGGAAGAGAATCTCTTTTATGAGGAACAACTAGTCCATATTCTTGACCGCGGAGAGAAAGTGTTGTAGAATAAGGCAATTAATCAGGTAAAGGTTTTGTAGAAAAACCATATGGTTGAAGAGGCAATGTGGGAATCTAAAAATTCTATGAGGGATAAATACCCCCACTTATTTGATAAGTGAATAGAATTTCATGGATGTAATTCCCAAAAAGGGGGAAGGATGTAACATCCCAGGTCAATAAAGAATATAAAATTTTCATATTTATTAATATTTGTGATTTAAATATTAATTTTAATTTAAAATTGATGCTATTTTTGATGGCATACCCAATACGCAACAACAGGTTTCTTTGAAATCTTACGTTTCACAAAACGTTGGGTCACACTGAAAAATAATAATATAATATTATTTTAAATAATTATTAACGCCTAGTCGTTGTATTGGCAGGAATGGTCAGAACTAACTAAAATATAAATATATATGTTTGATAAATGTTTTTACATTTATCCAATAAATTTTAGAGATTTAAAATAAGAAAGAATCTGATTTTAAGCATAAATACTCTAATATTCATTAAAAGGTCGATTTACCGCCTTTTGATGGAAAACCCTATTTAAATATAGTTTTGGTCACTTTTATATATTCTATTTGATAAAATAAAATTATTATTTATAATCAGGACATCAAAATTTACTTTGGGTAAATTTTTGGTATTTTTCTGATAAAATTCATTTTTTTAATGAATAGTTAAAAATACTGTATTTTAATTTAAAATTTCCTTTTAATATAATTTATTTATATGGTTATATTATCTTTTAAATTGGTTTTAAAGTGTAATTATATTATTTTTTTACCATTTAATCAAAATTTGGTCATTGTAAGTAATTTCACTTTGAAATTGGACATAAATAAGTGTCAATCTTTTGATAGTTATTATTTCTTAAAAACACGCTTTTTGTTTTGAAAGTGGGAATTAATTTTAAATTAATTTCTACCACTTTTGTGTTTTGAATTTGGAAAAATGGATTCCATATTTTTAATCAGGATGTCCAAATTTTGTAAATATGTAACTTTTATTTTTAGGCATTATGAATATTTACTTCAGTAAATATTTTATTTACCATGGTTAAAGGGTAAATCTGGTAAATATGGGTAAAAAAAATATTATTATAATAATATAAAATTACCCTAACATGTGTTCTAATCCTATTTGTTGATACATTTCTGACCATGGGAATCTTTGAGTTGATTTTGGGACCCCATGGAACCACTTGGAAGTGATAATGACACTATATTAATTAATTTAAAGTAAAGACAAAAATGACATAAACATATATCTTTTAGTAAATCAATTTTTACATGGGGTTATGTAAGTTATATCTTAGACTATAAATATTAATTTGAAATCTAAAAATATTTCCTACATCATGGTATTTTTTTATAATTTTTAGACATCAAATAAATAAAAATATTTATGACACAATAATGATGCAGTGTTTACCTCATTAATGAATGATTTAAATAAATAAGATTATAATGATTAAAAAAATATCAAAAACTTGTCCAATTATTATTGGGTGATTTTATTTTGAACATGAGTCATCTTATCTTCGACTTTAATGATTTTTGGACCTTTAGAAGCTGAAAATAATTATATAATAAAATAATATTTTTAAACTTTCCTAAAAATCCCCACCTCCCCCTTATAAAAATCCCTCACTTATAAATCATTCCACACACCTCTCTAGCCCCTTGGATCATCCAAACTCTACCCAATTAACCTCTCTACATACCTCTCCTCCTCTTAGAATCCTTCCCCTAGGCAGAAGGAAATTCAAGTAAACCTTTTTGTTCAAACGAAAGGGAGATACCCGATTTAAAGGTAACGTCTTCTCTTAAGTTATTTTGTTTTATTTTCCTTATTCAACCCTATAAACTCTTTTTATTCCTTTATTTTATAGAAATACCAGTATCCTAAATATACTATGTTGTTTTTATGATAATTATTCGAACTAAACTTACACACACCTCCATCTAATGGGTAAAGAACATACTGTTTCTGTGGACGACAAACCATTGCCTCACGAAACGATGATTGTTCAATATTATCTTACCACCTCTTATGGTGGACATTAAGATGGAACTATATTTATATGTAATATATATTATATTTATATTTTTTCTATGATTTTTTATTTTTTATTTATATAATACTTTTATGGTTTCCATAGTGGGTAAATACGATAATTTCATTTGAGGAAGTGTGGACTACTACCCCCTCAAAGTGATATAAATCATTCATTCCATACGTGGAATGTATAAAGGATAGATTTAATGAAATTATATATGATATTATACTGGAATTATAATATACCTATGTATCATTATGTTTTTATTCCATTAAATATGAAATAGAAATGAAAGTAGCATTCATGCATACGTACGACTTACTGTCTCCATGAACGGTGCATTTAATTTATTATCTCCAAATGTTATGTACTATTATAAATATATATATATACATTATATATATGATATATATTATATCTAAATCATGAATATAATTCTTTATATAATGGAAATATGACAACCTGGACAATTTAAAATTATAACAAGTTCATTTTTAACTCAAGTTCCGAACATCGACAAAATGTCTGATATGAACTCAAATAATTAAATAATTTTTATAGCAATGTAATAATTGATATAAAAGGAATAATAAACTTGAAAAATGTTCTTAATCAAGTATAAATTAACTTTATTTTATTATTCATAAGATTAAAGAATGATCGAGTCAAGTTGGACATGAGGTAAGGGACTTCGTCTCAATCTCCTTTCATTGAGGCGTATTTTGTTTTATAAAAAGCGTTATTTTATATGGTGTATAAAAAAAATTTGACTTCTCATTTCATTCAAAATGAATCTTTTTCTACAAGGTGTTTTACTAAATGAAAAAAAATAATGTTTCTTTTTAATGTAAGCGGTGACAACGACCTTTCCGCCGCCACAAGTATTATTTGATCTTTGGATTCCTTAACAAGTCGTAATGTTTTTAAAAGGAAAATAAATACAATATACTATTTTACATATTTTTTCTATTTAAAATGGTTTTGATAATGGATTTGTTTTGTCAATATATTTAAATGATGTGAAAATGTTATATTTCCTTTATATTTTCTTTATGTGTTATGAATATGTTATGGTTCTTGGGCATTGTTATGTATACAGGTGGTTATATGATAAACCTAAGGCGGGTGAGCACGAGATAGCTCTCCAATGCATTGGGTAACGTGACGGAGGTAAATGTGAATGTTTCTCCTAAGATATTTAGGGAATACATTGTGATGGGTATTTCAATTGTAACTCCCTACGTAGCTGTGAAAGCTACAACGTAAGTATGTTATGGATGCCACAAGTTACCTTTATGATTTATGATTTCTATGTATATTTCATAAATCTTATGATTTCATGAGGTATGTTAAAGAGATTATGTTATGTATGTATTTATGATCTAATGTTTTCTTTCTTTATTTTATAACCCTTACTGAGCTTTTTATGCTCATACCAAGTTTTTGAAATGTTTTTTATAGGACTTAAAGATGAATAGGGTCAAGGATGAGATCAAGGGAAAGTCATGCTGTCTAAAACATGGAACTAGACATGTCTCTTTTTTTCAAGAGTTTTTATTTTATGAAAAAAATAGAAACTGAGTAGAATTGTCTACTTTTTAATTTTTGAGATGAAATGAAATAGTTATGGCCTAATTATCTAAAACTATAAACCTAAAAAGATCCTCAATGTGAATTATTCATTTAATTCAAGATTATGTAATTTTTTAAGGTCAGGTCCTTATAGTTTGATCATAATTAGATATAGATTTTATTATTTTGTAATATTCAAAGTGACCTGAATATTTGCAGGGAATCTATTTTTTTCATTCCAATATGAAATACATTATAATACAATATCACTTTGTTTGAGAAGTGGTTAAGGAAGAGAGTATTACCATGCAAAAAATCACAATAAGGAAAATCTATCAGAATTTATAACAAATATGATTGATTTGAATAATTTCAAGTAGTGAAGATCCTCAAATGGTCTTACAAAGACACAAATAATGTGATTTAACAATATAGAAATTATATGTGGAGATATGATTAATTCTTAATCAAATATATGGATATGAGATATGTTGTAAATACCTTTTCTATAGGTTTTACTAGTTCCAGGGCATGCAATGGAAGCTAGTGGGATGGGATTTAAAATTTTTCATCACTGGAGTGATGAAACTACATGGTCTCCAGTGATCCAAGCCCTAGTAGAGGTTTGAGTATCTTGTATGAATTTAATAAGCACAAAAATAAATAAACAAGTACCTCATTTGATTCGGAGGCATGTTCAACTATAGCTAGTCACCTATGATTGTTTCTAAAATAATCTAAAGTCAAACTCCTCTACATCATCCACACATGCTTCAAGAATTTTCTGTCTCACTATTCATTGAATTTCGTATGCTATTATGGAGCTCTGGTGAATCCTTTTTCATTGTATCAATCACCTTGATCCCATACCTTTGATCCATCGAAGGCATTCTTGGATCATTCACTTGAAGAGAAACTTTTTATCTCTAGGGGTTTCACTTAAAGTCAAACCCCTCTACATCATCCACATGAACTTCAAGAATTTTCTATCTCACTATTCATTGAATTGTGGATGCTATTATAGATCTCTAGTGAATCCTTTGTCATCGTAACAATCACCTTGATCCCATCCCTTCAATCCATCGAAGGAATTCATGGATCATTCACTCGAAGAGAGACTTTATATCTCTAGGTTGAGGGAGGAAAGATAAGATATCAATTCTTAATTAGAGAATAGTCATTGGAATGAGATTCTTCTCTACTTTATATAGTGGATTCTCAAATACCTGAAAAGGGTTCCTCGACCTTTGTATATTTATTATCCACTAAATAAGAAACAAATAAATAGTTATGACGAACTAAATGTGTCACAAATATTGTTTGTATTTTAATCACCTACATGTAATATATATTTAATATATATTACATGATAAACTTGAGTCATTAACTCAACTCATAATTCCCACAATATTAAAAAAAACCTTGAATATTAAAAAAATATTCATTCGTATAATATTTTTCCACATATTCACTTAATACCTTGTGAATACTTTTAATAAATAAATTAAATCCAATTATTCTATACTCAAATAATAATTAATTAATTTATTCATTGGTGATTTTTAATACTTGGACAACTCTCAGACTCCATGTTGGGGCCTACCATGTCTAATATTCATATTCACTAAAATAGAGCATAATCTTGAATGTGCTATTATGTGTGACTCTCTAGAATCTTATATCAATAGCAGTGAATATTATTTATAGACCAATAGTGTAGTCCAATAACCCATCAAGGCCCCTAAAGAGATAAGTAATAGTCATAGAAGAAACATCCATCTTACGAACACACACTATGTAATATAATCTCTTTATCTCATGATATCTCATAAAGTAGGATGTGTGCTTGTGTCATTGTCTATTATTTCTTTATTATTTATTAATCTAATTAGATAGTCTTTCCTTCAACTTCCTTGGATAAAGATTTATGAAGGTACTACCATCCTAATAAACTAGACCCAGGATATCACTTCCTCAACTCAAAAGAAAAAAAAATTATATCTTGACCATTCAACCAGTGTTATACCACCAATGGCACACCCAACACCAGCTAACTCACTACACTTCAATGTCATGGTTTTTTTCTTGCATCAAAGTACATGATAAGATGGTACATAGAGATAATGATCTCAAGTCAGGAGACCAATACACATGTTCATAGAGAGGAACTACCAATGACACCTAAAACATTTGGTGTTCCTATTGGCGGGTCTATCCTCATGATCTCATCTATTAGAGATCACCAAGTGGGAACTTCATGAAAATAAGTCCCAATTCTTATGAGACCCCAACCCCTAATAGTAAAATATCAATTTTATCTGGTTAGTATGATGTATCTAGACCATAGGACATATGTTTAAGATTAATATTACAGCATCTTGAGATTATCATTATAGACTAGGAACTGTTATAACCTTCTAATGTGAAAATTTATCTATGAAAATTTCCATTTAAATAGTTTATGTAGAAATATCAACACTATAATGGTAAGAAAACATCATGCATATCTCAATGTATATATGGTATGGTAATCTAAAGTACTGATAAAGTTGGGTCTAGGGAACCCACTTTTACAACACCCCCACTTGCACTAGAGACAACTTGTTAAGACAACTTTCTAACCATACTTATTATATCTCACGTGATAAGTTAATGTTTCTGATAAGGTATGGCTTTAGTCATGGGTCCTACCATGTTTCCACTACGTGGAAATACTACTATATGTGACTTTACCTTCTTGAGTAAGACTTCTTAAGAGATGATATCCCCGAGTACATTCCTTTTTCCCACTCTCAAATCTTGACATCTTTTATAGTACTAATAGTAGAATGATCATAATGATATTATAACAAAACATTAATTACTAGGTGTGATTCCAGTAGCTAGAATAAATCATTGCATATTATACACTGCTTCTTTAGCTGCCTCAGAATCCACAACACACTTGGTATTTGTAGATATGGATACCACTGAATTGAATGAGATTCTCCTTCTCATTACCTTAGCTTTAATACAATATTAGATCATATCAATATAAAGGAAGACTAGTATGTGTCTCCTTATAACTATTATCCCTTCCTCTCCACATTCCAGGTACAAATCCTTTTGTACTTTCTCAAGTACAATTGGATAGTTCTGTCTGCTTCCCTTGCATTCCTCCTGGATACTACTGATATTCACCTACCATAAAATATATGATAGAAAAATCATATATAGTACATAACATTTCATATGTAATATATCCATTATTGGAACTTATGGAATTATACTCACCTATTTAATCTCCTCCTATGCACCATGCATGTCAACTTTGAGAGATTTATGTCATGTGACATATTGATTACAATTCTCCCTTCAATTATTCCAACTTTTTTTTCAATACTATGTCAGTATATGTACCATTGACTAGGTCTAATAAACCATTATATTTACCGTAGTAGATCATGTTCCCTATAACTTTGGTTGTTAATTTATGTCAATCTATGGAGAATTACTTTCATTCTTATCTTAACTAACTATAATACCAAAAAATGTTTTCCATGTGTTATTAAACATATTTTACTTGAAAAAATTGGTGCTACCACTAACCTCTTACATACACAAGAAAAAGATTCATTCTAAATGAATTTTCTATGATCATATTGTTTAATTTATTCCTAGAATGGATTTGAGTAACTTTTTCACCTTATTGGAATTTTATGGCATCACCATCCCTTTCTGTTTGTGTCATATAGACACCTTCCATGATTGGTGGTCTTTACATCCAACGCTCAATAGAATGATCATATAAATTAGCTATGACAATTAGAATTCTTATGGATTTAAGCATAACGAATTGATATTACCAATTAATCCTTATTGGTATAGACCTTGTACCATCTATGCATAGTCTCACTTGAATACCCACCATAGTATTCAAAATAATAATCCCCCTATACTTTGATACATGGAATCAATTATTGAATTTTAATTTAAAATTTCAATATTAGCTAATTTCCATATATTTATTACTTGTAGTAATTATTATTATCAATGAATAATATATAACTTTCCATAGTGAATGTAAAACCATCACTGTGGTTTTAACCTTCCTATGCAGTATGTGTCCTTGTAACAATCCTCTTCCACACCTCTTGTGGAACTCGTTCCTATTTAAACTATTTATACATCTCTAGAGTTGAATAAACCTAAGTCAATCCTATAAAACCCAAATTTTTTATGAACATTTTTTTAATAAATTAAATTTATTCAATGTCTTGTGTTATACATTGTACCAAGTTAAGTTTGCACTACATGCAATATTGGCTTATCTTGCTTTATACGCAACATTGAGTTTCTACGAAACATAATTTTATTATTATAATTATTTAAACAAGAAAATTATAAGCTATTAATTATAATGGTGGGTATGAACAGGATTAACAGAATTATAAAATTATGGTTTACACATGTACATATAATTATTTTACCAATTAATTATAAATGAATGCAAAACCCTTTTTAAAATAAAAGAAAATTTTTTCTAAAAAAACTATGCACAAGTGTTTTTATATTAAAAAATCACTCTTATTGCATTATATTAATGAAATATAAATATATAATACATTTAATCTAATTTTTAACACTCATATTATGTTTTTTCTATACATGATATAAGAACAAATCCAATTTTTCTCATAAAAAAAAGTATTTTTCTAAAAAGACAGTTTTGTCGCCTTTTGATGAAGCACTTGTTTTAAATATAGTTTCTAACACTTTTATAAATTATATTTAACAATATAATCTTCTTATTTGAAATAAGGTTATAAAAATTTACTTTGTTTGAGTTTTTTATATTTTTCTGACAAGTTTCATATTTTGATAAATAGTGAAAAATACTGAATTTTAATTGAAAACATTTTTTTCATCGAAATAATTTATAGGGTTAAATTATATTTTTTATTAGTTTTAAAGTATAATTAGATAAATTTTTTATCATTTAATCCAATTTAGTTCATTGGAATCAATTTTACATTTAATTTGGATATAAAAAGATATCAATATTTTGAACCTTTTCACTTTAAAAACTCATTGTTTCGTACCGTCTATGGGAATAATTTTTAACTAAATTCTGAAAATTATATGAATTGAATTTGGAAAAATTTATTCCATATTTGGAATAATAAGATTCAAATTTATTAATTAGGTCCCCTTTATTTTTGTATAATATGAATAGTAATTTTAGTGATTTTGTTACCACGGTTAAGGATAAATCAGGTAATTAAGGGTGAAAATACTATTATAAATATTATAAAGTTACCCTATAACTAGCCAAAATTTTATTATATTATGTTAATTCTACCATTAACACATAATATTCTAAATTTAATAATTTAATGGACACTTTTACATGAAAATGACTTGGAATTTATTAAAATTAAATGGAGTGACAATATGTCACACTCTTACTTTTAATAAGTATAATATTTTTAATATGGGGTCAAATAGAAGATATGATTGACTATGTATATCCTTGTAAAATATAAAACGTTTTTCTACATTATGGTATTTTATTTTTATATTTTTGTGAATAAATAATTTTTATAAATAATTACACAATGATGATGCAGTAATTATTCAATTAATGAAACAATCAATTAAATGATATTATAAATATTAAAATAAATGTAATTTGACTTAATTAAGGTTATTCATGAATTTTATAGTTAAATATTACATTTTAGGGGTGTATTAAATGAATTTTTTAAAATTTATCTTGGTGGATTGATTTTATTAAGGTCAATGTCATGAATAGTATCAAAATTGACACTAATGATATTTTATGAAAATAATATTTTATTAGATTAGTTAAAAATCATAAAAATACTAATTAAGAAAAATGGGTTAAATTATGTTCTAAAATATCATAAATTGACCATTTATGGTTTAATTTACACCTTCAAATTAAAACCCTCAACCTTTTGATATTGAAAAAATTATTACCGTAGTTAAAACTAAAATTGGTTAAATAATGGTTAATAAAAAAGATAAGGTTTAAAATTACAAAAAACATGTCTAAAATATATTGATTTATGGTATTATCACCCTATCCCACATTATCTTCAAATACCTTTCCATGTTTAGGTATTTTGATTGATATTTAATTTATTATAAATTAATCTTCTGAGAAATTCCAAAAGTGCCCCTCACCTTCATTATAAAATGACACCTCCTCACTCATCTCATTTCACCACCTTGATTCTAATATATCTACCAAAATCTACCAAATTATATTCTACAATTACCTATCCATATTCTATAGGTGATGGTCTTCCCAAAGGACCAACTCTATAGTCCTTTTGAGGAGATTTAAAGGATCCATTTTGAAGAAGAGGTAATCGCTCTAACTGATCACTCTCTTTTTATAGTGTTCTATACATAATCTAATTTTATGATATATATCATAAAATAATAAATCCATTATCCTAAATATTATTTAATTTTATTATTATTATTATCACACCATTATACAACCCTTTTCCCATCAAACAAAAAGTGAAAGTATCGATCATGCGTACGTACAGCTTACCGTCTCCACGTAGCGATACAAATAATTTCCCATAACCATATTTTATGAATGGGGATTATGATGGGTTTAATATTTATATATGATATTTATGACATAATTATACTAATTTAAGGATAATATCATATTTACCTTTTTACCACCTAATCTTTTGGGAAATGATAACGTCGCTCGTGCGTACTTATGACTTACCATATCCACGATGCGATGTGATTATTTTTTCATACATATTTCACATGGGTGGTAATAAGGATAAATTTTATAAATTTATATGACATATATAATATAATAATGATTCTTTAATGATAATATATCATATAATATTCTTTCTTTTAATCCGACAAGAAAATGAATACATTGTTCATGCGCACGTATAGCCTATCATCTCCATGAATGATGTATTTTATTTTCCACATATAACTTTTATAGATAACCATAAAAACATATATAATGAATATATATTAAATTTATAACATGTGTATAATTATGAATATGATAAAATTATGATCTAATTATGAGGACTAAGAATAACAAGTCAAAACATGTACGAGAAACAAAATAGTTATTACCCGAAACATAAATTAAATTTGGAATTATGAATAAGTGATTAATATAAAGTCATAAATAAATAATATATGTTATTATATATATGAATATGGTTTCGTGGTAGATATATAATAAACTCATATTTATTTCACAATAGGTTTTAACATGTACGAAGGAAGACAAGACTTAAGGTAAGGGATTTTTGTCTCACTTACTATTTCTGTGGAACACATGCCTTATACCCAACTTGTTTCTTCTGTATGGTGTATATACTTCTCATGAATTATTTTTATAAGTATTATTTTTAATATTATGTAATTTTCATATCCATGTAATTTTATTTCTTTCACAAAGAATACGATTCTACTGATTATAAATTTGTAAGGGTTTATTTTACAATCTCATCAACATTCGGGATTATTTCGTTTTAAATATCCATTGGGGATTATTTATCTTCCACGACCATGTTTTATAAAGATGTCTTTAAAAAATTACTATTCTTATAATAATATTTAATGTTATTATTACCCATGTTTTAATTTTTACTAAATGGTTTGAAAGGAATCTTTTTTTTCATTTCTCAAATAAGGAACTTTGTGAATTTTCCTACAAAAGTAAGAAAGGAATGTTTTCTTAACCTATACGACATGAAAATATTTCTCAACTATCATGAAAACTTAATGAATTGAAGCTTCCCTTAAAATAATATGAGTTTATTTTCAAAGAAAATTTTTTCCTTTAAAGTTGTGTGGCTCTTTAAAAAAATGACTTCATAAATGAAAGGACATTTTCCTCAATAATTATTTCAAGTAATCTTTCGAAATAATTTTCCATCTAAGATGACATTATTTGATGTTACTTAAGATTTTCTGGGGATATAACCCAAGGATTCCATTCTTATTCTTTCTATGAATTTTTTTTGTTTATAATGGAATGATACTTACCTATTTCATTTCCATGAGTTATGTTATGACGAAGTGTTTAAGAAACTCTTTTCTTTACATGGGTTCTGATGTGATGAGTGATTTATGGTTATGTGGCACACCTATGTATGGTTTTCATTATGTGAATGGTGGGACCTATATCTCACTCCAATTCATTGGGTAAATATTTATATCTCATGAGATAATGATGGGAAACAAGTCAACAGGCTTGATCCACTATGGGAAGATGGGGAAACCCAAACCCTTACAAGGAAAAGACTAGGATTAGGGATGGTGGTGTGTCCTACCTAGCAGGTTTATTCCCCCATTAAGTTCCCTGATAAGTTTTTTCAATGCTCCTTGACTTATAGGGAATGATATTACATGTTTATGTGTCTGCCACAAGTCCATGTCTTATTCCTATGTTTTGATTCCATGTATTATGCTCTTGATTCCCTTAAGATTCATGACTTATGAATTTTTATGATTTATTATATGATTCAAGTTTATGATATTTGATATGCGGGGTATAATTTTCAAATTTTATGCTCATATTCTTATACCCTTATGTTTATGTTATGATTCATATCTCCCTTATTTACCCTTTTGAAGCATATTAGCTCACCCTTTCTTATGTTTCCTTTCCCTAGGTTATAAAGAAAGGCTTTAAGTATGAGAACTAAAGGGGAAGATCTTTATAGAAGATGTTGAATATCTTTCACCAAATTATAAGAATGTGTTCTATGTTTTTGAAGAAACTAAACTATTACAATCCTTGGTCATGTATTTTTGTAATGTAATGAATATTCATCTAAAAAGATGTAATATCCATGTACGAAAAGCATGGGCCATTATAGTTGGTTTCAGAGAAAAAATTTAGTTAACCTTTGGAAACTAGGATGAGAAAACCTTAGAAAAATTCGTAAGTATAAGTCTATGTAAAGGTTACAATCCTAGAGTTTTCATAATGATCATGAATAACCTAGGATTAAACCTAAGGAGTTTTATATTGAAATTTTATAAGTAATTTCCCTAGATTATTTTATTTTCCCACTATGATTAGAGTTTCTCAAATTATTTTTTTGGTTTTAGTCGATGGATGTAACCAGAATGAATCATGTTAACATTAAATCCGATGGAAATTTCAGTGACTATGAGCAACCAAATTGGATTATGAATGGAGATAAATATATTGTGATGATGCCTAATCAGCTATCATGATATATTTTCAACAATGGGAACTTAGGTGAGATTCCTAAAATAAGGAATAATAGGAAGATGTACTTTTATGAAAGTTCATGTGGTTATGAACATAGAGGAAAGAAGATTCAGCTTCCTACATATTAAGAAGGTGGGAAGAAGAACCTGGAGGAATATCTCAAATGTAGGGGAAGATGTTATCTATTTGGAAAAGAAGGTTATAGAGTGAAAATTTATCGAGGAGTTCAATGTCTTATATGTGGGGTATATGGGAATTATCTAACTCAATGCCCTAATACAAGGATTAACTTCTAGAAAAAAGGACATATTCCATGACAATCATTAATGTATAAAGAATAAATTATTTATGTATTTAGATTTAATAATAATATTTTAGACATACTTTTATGGTATTATGGAATAATAAAACATCTAAGGATTGGTTTACTGTAGTTTTTCCTTGAGTATTCGAAAGAATATGTTGAATGATACAAGTAACCATGAAAAGTGATTGAGGTTGTAAGGTAATATTTTTGGAGAACACAAGATTAAGTGAAGTATAACCCTTAATATGTGTATTATGTTAGGATAATGAAATAAAGAGATGTTTGGTTGTGATAAAATAAATGGGATAATATTAATGACCTTGGGATTGATATGATATCATGAATTGAGTTTATATAATTTTTTGATTTATGGTATGATTAAAGAGTTAAATTTTGAAATCATGCATGTTTTCACTAAGGTTTTATGGTAATTTTGGTTATTACCATGTTTTAAAAAAATACATGATAATAGTCTTCACATGTTTGGTGTGTGACAATTAATAGCTATGTTAAGTTGTTTGGGGGATTAATGATAAGTTTATTTTTGAAAGTTAGTTACCTTCTTTCAAAAGTTTTGGATTTTAATATTTTGGAAGGATCATAAAGGTAACCATTTATGAAATTTTTGACATTGAAATTTAGATGAGGTTTTAGATATTAAAGTATTATCTATCCATATGATGATTTATGCATATTGGATAACTTGTGTTAACATTTTTTTAATGTTAAATAAATATTGATGGAATGAACTATCATTATACTTATTAATTTCATTATCTGTTAAAGCTTCAGGAATAAAAAATTCACCTTCATTTCTTGGAATAAGAGATGAAGGGGAAATTGATCAAGGAAAAATGAAAGGATGGTATTGTTCTTATTAAATATAATCAAGTAAGTATTTATTCTCATGAAAATTATTCAACTCTAGGGAAAGGATATTGAAACCAAAAAATTTATCCTAATACCTTCTTTTACAATAAATAAAATGGTCCCTTAGATTATCATAGATTTATGTCTTTGTTACTGTTAACTTTCTCCTGACTATATTCTCTATCACTCTCTATTTGAACTTGATGGTCAATTTTCTATTATATTTCCATGTTTTCACTTGACATTTATATTCTCCTATATGGAAACCTAGTTATTAGTTACTTTGGGTAGTTGTTATGTTTCCAAATTTCCCTTTTTAAAGGGAGTTTTAGTAATCATTTTTATGATGCGGGTTTTCCACAAAAGAATTTTCAAATAATCCACTTTCATTTTCGTAGTGCAATTTCAAATTTCCAAAATGCAGTTTCCTTTTTAAATTCTTGATCGTATCAGAATGGTATCTTATTAAATAGAGATTCTACCAAATCTCTATCAAGTTCATGATGTTTCCCATATATCTCTTCTGAGGAAATACATACATGATCATTCACATGTACTAAACTCAGAGGTCGTACCACTGGAACAATATCCTTCTTATAAAGAGAAATCAGTAGAAATTTTGGATCATAGAGATAAAGTTCTACAAAACAAGACCACTTTCCTGGTTAAATTTTTGTATATAAACAACTAGTTTGAAGAAGTTTTGTGGTAACTTGAGGATATGATGAGGTAGAAGTGTCCTCATTTATTTGTATTAGAATGATAAATTTCGAGGGAGAAAATCATTTTCATGGGGTTGAATGTAACACCCCAAGTTATTATGAACCTTTTTTGAATAAATTATTTTTTTTGATGTCTTATGTTATACACTACATCAAGTTAAGATTGTTCTACATGCGATAGCTGCTTAGCTTTCTTTATACACAACACTAATTTTTTATAAAACATAATTTTATTATTATAATTATTTAAAAAAGAAAATTATAACCCAACCATTCGAATGGAGGTTATGAAAAAGATTAATTGAATTATGAAATTATGGTTTACACATGTATATATAATTCTTCAACAAATTAATTATAAATGAATGTAAACCACTTTTTAAAATAAAAGGAAATTTTTTTCTGAAAAACTATGCACAATTGTGTTTTATATAAAAAAATAACTCTTATTGGATTATATTGATGAAATATACATATATATTATCTTCAATATAATTTTTTACATTCATATTATATGTTTTCTATACATGATATAAGAACAAATTCAATTTTTCTCATAAAAGAAGTATTTTTCTAAAAAGGCGGTTTTTCCTCCTTTTGATGGAGCACTTATTTTAAATATAGTTTTTGACACTTTTATAAATTCTATTTGAAAAAAAATAATCTTCTTATTTGAAATAAGTATATAAAATTTTACTTTTTTTTGAGATTTTGGTATTTTTATGATAAGTTTTATGTTTTGATGAATAATAAAAATAGTAAATTTTAATTCAAAATAAAATTTTGATCAAAATAATTTATAGTGTTAAATTATATTTTTGATTGGTTTTAAAGTATAATTTC
The DNA here is from genome assembly GCA_963277665.1 of Viscum album. Classification (NCBI taxonomy): domain Eukaryota; kingdom Viridiplantae; phylum Streptophyta; class Magnoliopsida; order Santalales; family Viscaceae; genus Viscum; species Viscum album. The sequence goes on from OY728141.1 coordinate 1,070,224,203, forward strand.
ATCATTTTTTATCATTTAATCTAATTTAGGACATTCGAATCAACTTTACATTGAATTTGGATATAAAAACATATCAATCTTTTGAACGTTATTACTTTAAAAACTTGTTGTTTCATCCCATCTATAGGATTAATTTTTAACTAATTTATGAAAATTCTATGAATTAAATTTGTAAAAATGGATTACATATTTGGAATCAGAAATTTCAAATTTATTAATTAGGTTCCTTTTATTTTTGTACAATATGAATAGAAACTTTTGTAATTTTTATCACCACGATTAAGAAAAATCGGGTAATTAAAGGTACAAATAATATTATAAATATTATAAAAATACCCTATCACTTTCCCAAATTTTATTGGATGGTGGTAAGTCGACCTTTAACACATAAGGTTTGAAATTTAATAATTTAATGGACACTTGTCCATAAAAATGACTTAAATATTATTAAAATCAAAGGGAGTGAAAAAATGTCACACTCTTACTTTTAACAAGTATACTATTTTTAATATGATGTTAAATAGAAGATATTCTTGACTATATATATCCTTATGAAATCTAAAAGGTTTATCTACATCATGGAATTTTATTTTTAAATTTTAGTGAATAAATAATTTTCATAAATAATGACACAATGATGATGCAGTAATTATTCAATTAATGAAATAATCAATTAAATGATATTATAAATATTAAAAGAAGTTCAATTTGACTTAATTAAGGTGATATGAAAATTTTATAGGTAAATATGACATGTTAGGGGTGTATTGAGTAAATGTTTTCAAAATTATCTTGCTGGATTGATTTTCTTAATGTCAATGTACTGAATAGTGTTAAAATTGACACTAATGATATTTTATGAAAATAATATTTTATTAAATCAGTTAAAAATCATAAAAATACTAAGGAAAAAGGGGATAAATTATGTTAAAAAATATCATAAAGTTTCCATTTATGGTTCAATTTACATCTTAAAAGTAAAACTCTCAACTTGTTGATATTGAATAAGTTGTTACCATAGTTAAAACAAAAATAGGCTAACTGAGGGTTAATAAAAAAGATAAGGTTTAAAATTACATGAAAATCTATCTAAACTCTATTGGTTGATGGTTTTACCACCATATACCACATTATCTTCGAATATCTTTCCATTTTGAGGTATTTGGATTTAGATTTAATTTATTATAAATTAATCTTGTGAGAAATTCCAAAAGAATTCCTCACCTTCATTATAAAAGGAAACCTCCTCCCTCATCTCATTTCACTGGCTTGACTCTTCTATCTTGACAAAAAATTTCCAAATTCTATTCTCCAATTCTCTAGAAACATTATAGAGGTTTTGGTCTTCCCAAAGGACCAACTCTAGAGTCCTTTAGAGGAGATCTAAAGGAATCGTTTTGAAGAAGAGGTAATCGCTCTAACCGATCACTCTCTTTTTATACTCTTTTATACCTAATATAAACCTATGATATATATCATAAAAGAATAAATTAAGCATCCTAAATATTTTGAAATGTTATTATTATTATCAACACGCCATTATACAACCCCTTTCCCATCGAACAGGAAGTGAAAGTATCGCTTGTGTGTATTTATGAATTATCATCTTCATGTAGCGATACAATTCATTTTCCATAACCATCTTTTATGAATGAGGGTTATGAAGGGTTTAATGTATATATATGATATTTATTACTTAATTATACTTCTTTAATGATAATATCATATCTACCTTTTTACCTCCTCATCTTTTGGGAAATGATAATGTCGCTCGTGCATACGTATGGCTTACCATCTCTACGATGTGATGTGCTTCATTTTTCATGAATATTTCACATAGGTGGTAATAATGATGAATTTTATGAATATATATGGAATATATAACATAATAAAAAAATTAATGATAACATATCATATAATCTTCTTTCTTTTAATCTAACAAGAAAATGAAAACAGTGTTCATGTGTACGTACGACCAACCATCTCCATGAACAGTGTATTTTATTTTCTACCTATAACTTTTATAGATAACCATAAATACATATATAATGAATATATATGATGTTTATATCATGGTTATCATTCTGAAGATGATGAAATTATGACATAAGTATGATGACCAAGAATAAAAAGTCAAAAACATGTATGAGAAACAAAGCAGTTATTACCCGAAACATAACATAAATTTGGAATTGTTAATAAGCGAGTAATATAAAGTCATAAGTAAATCATATATGATATTATATTTATGAATATGTTTTTGTGGTATATGTATAATAAACTCATATTTATTATACAAGAGTTTTTAACATGTACAAAGGAATTCAAGGCTTAAGGTAAGGGATTTTTGTCCCACTTTTATATCTGTGGGACACATGTCTTATACACTACTTATTTCTTCTATGTGGTGTATATACTATCCATGAATTCCTTTTATGAGTCTTATTCAAAATATTATGGTATTTTCATATCTATATAATTTTATTTCTCTCATGGGGCATATAATTCTACTGATTATAAATTTGTAATGGTTTATTTCATAATCTCATTAATATTCGGGATTGTTTCATTTAAAACTCTGTTTGGGAATATTTATCTTTCACATCCATGTTTTCTAAAAAAAGTCAATTTTTTTTAATATTATCCTAATAATATTTAAAGTTAGTTTTACCCATGCATTACATTTTACTAAATGGTTTGAAAGGAATCATTTTGTCATTTTCCAAATGAGGAACTTTGTGACTTTTCCGACAAAAGTAAGAAAGGAATGTTTTTTAACTTATACGGAATGAATGAATTTATTCATTATCATGTCGTTTTAATGCCTTGAAAATTACCTTACAAAATTATAAGGTTATTTAAAAATAAAATTTTTTCCTTTAAAATTGTGCGGGTCTTTAGAAAAAATGATTTCATAAATGAAAGGATATTTTCTTCAAGAATGATTTCAAGTAATCTTTTAAAAAACATTTTCCATCTAAGTTGAAGTTATTTTATGTTACTTATTCTTTTTTGGGGATATGACCCAAGGATTTCATTCTTATTCTTTTTTATTAATGGTTTATGTTTATGATGGAATGATATTTACCTATTTCTTTTCCATGAGTTATGATATGATGAAGTGTTTATGAAACTTGTCACGACCCGTCCCAGTGGGGCCCGAGCTGCAACTCCCCAAGCCCACCTCCAATAGGCCAGGGGCTGGTGACTAGCACCGATTAGGCATGCTACTAACATGGGAGGCATTGTCTAAAAACCTGTACACATGTACACACATTTCCAAGCCCACAAAGCTGAAAAGTAAAAACTACTAGAAAGGAAAAATGCATGCATACACTAAAAACCCAACCAAAAGAGTACGACAATAAGGTAAAGTACATTAATGTAAAACCCTGGGCCAAAAGTACAAGCCCACCAAAAGAGAGTCTGTAACAAAGTCCAACCTGTAAGGAAAGTTGCAGGGACTGCAATCTGTAGCCGTAGGAACACACCTCGGCCTGTCTGATCTCACTGAGTACCGTCCGGTCCTGGTCCGCCTAGAATCCTGTCAAAGGCTCGCTCGTCTGCACAAGACACGACACATGCGGGCAAAACCCGTGCAGGGGTGAGTATAACAATACCCAGTAGGACACCCCGAAACCACAAAGGAATACAACAAGGGAAATGACACAAAAGAAACATACAGTCATCTCTACACAGCATATGTCTACAGAACATATAACAAGAATATCCAGATATACTCATACACGATCGACTATCGCGAAACCACTATTAAGATCCAGCTCGAAGATTCCACTAAGCACGTAACAAAGAGAACACACTCCTAGGTCTGAAGAGAGAGAGACACAAAGTACTCGTTCCGGGAGAACACACTTCACAAGTACTTGGGAACACGATGCTCAGATGAGGATCACAACCAATAGTCATGGGGTGATACCAACAACTCAGTTTGAATGAATCCGCTAAGCAGAGGATCGGCGCCCAGGTAAAGTTGGTCACGTCGATACCCAGAACTCTACCTAGGGTTCCAGGAATGAATAGAGGATCTGGCTCTAAGTCTCACAAAGGGGATTCCAACAACTCTATTCAAGAAGTCCTACTGAAGGGATCATACTCCTATATGTAAGAAATGATACCGGGAACCTTCAGGAGAAAGACCAAGGGGACGAACCCTAAAGAAACTAGCCCAAGTCACAGAAGGCAACTAGCTCAAGCCATGTAAGATTGGTTACACGGCATGTAGTATGGTTACACGCCGTGTTCCTTGACCCCGGGTACTACCCGTGTAAACGACTCGTGTCATCCGTTCAAGCTGTGTAAAACTCAACTACACGGCATGTAGAAGAATCACACGTCGTGTTCCTTGACTCCGGGTACTGCCCGTGTAAACGGCCCGTGTCATTTGGCTCATCATATAAAAGTAACTACACTGCGTGTAGTAGGATTACACGTCCTGTCCGAGCACCTGGGGCTCGCTCCGTATACGCTGGCCATGTGCCCATACACAGTCTTCGTCTGTGTCACCTGCTCGTGTACCAGTACACGTGGTATCCCGTGTATCTGGTTGGGTCTGGTCGGGGAGGGGTATACACGCCGTGTCCATGGCCGCGTACCCAACCTATGTCCGTGTATTCTAGGAGTACACGCCAGGTGGTCCTCCGACGAACACACGCCGTATATCCCATACTACATGCCGTGTAGTCAGGATTTTTCCAGAAACGTTGTCTTCCTCCTCGCATCGCGGCTGATCCTCCGGATCCACGGTTTCTCGTCCGTTCGTCCCGATGCTCTAGGGGTTGGTTCGTTTCATCATAAGAACACCGAAACAGGTGTTTTCGGTCCTTAAATCGAATCATAAACCTCAAACGATCCATCTGAAGAAAAATGCCAGAAAACTCATATCTCTCGATCCGCTCCGAACCGTCCGCCGAAACCGTCGTCGCACCTCCGTGACATCACTCCGGGGTTGGATCTACAATCTCGAATCGTTGAGCCAACAAACGAATGCGCAACGATCGATTTCCTTCAAGAACGCGTAGAACGCAACGAAGAACGCGCGGGAGAAAAAAATACAAAGAATCGAACAAGAGGGACGAACCTCGATCGTTGTTCGTGATGATCCGGGTTCGTCACCATTAGATCAAAACCACAACAATCAACAGGTTATAAATCTCGAGTATTTGATTTCCCGATGAAACCCCAAATCACACCCGCCCACAAAACGATCGATCCGTGGGCTAATCGGTTCGCAGATTAGTCTGCGTTCGTCGTAGGAAACAAGAACGGGGAAAGGAACCAAGATCAAACATCCTACCTGTAACGGCCCGAAATTTTGAATAAATCTTGTTTCCTAATCTCATGTGTTATTTTATGTTTTATTTGATAAACATGATTATAATTAAAATGAGACCATTGGGTTCTGACTGTTATATGACCATCAGTTAATATGACCACTGTGAACAAAATGTTTTGATTATTGTCTTTAAATACAAGTAATCTTGGTTAATTATTATAGAAAGAAGATTTGATGGCCTCACCTAGTAGTCTTGGACCGATCGAATCCCATCTAACAGAACTTGGGAAGGAGGTAGCACCATTGGGCTTTGCTCTGGACCAAACCCAAGCCGAACTTCATCATGTGAAGCTAGAACGGAATCACCTTCACGAGAAGTTCAAACTGATAGAAATTACTACTCGGGCAATGTTGGCCGAGCCTCCCTCGGACTCTCTCACCTTAGCACACCTTACACTTAGGTCCTATGCTGGTGTGATAAGGGGCTATGTAAGAAGACCGTAACTGCCTTGTGTAATCCTTTGTTTTAAATAAAAATTGGGATTTCTTCTTATAATGATGTTTATGAATTTTCAAATGACCGGATAAATATAGTATACATATTTTTTTATGAATTTTAGAAAAAGGATATTTTAAAAATGTTTATGTAAACCTTAAATAATTAAAAATGTTTAATGATTTTCAAAAAATGGTCTTCTACAATTATGTTCAGTACAAAATTTGGAGTCTAATAAGATCAACTTGATTTTTTATGAATAGTAAATTATGAATAGTGATTTTATGATTAGGATTAGTAATATGACCAAATGGATTAGTAATCTCACTTAAAGAAAGTTTTAAAATAATCTAGGCACCTTGATTAAGTAATTTGATTCAATAAAATGGTTAAATAACGGTTTTATAAATTATTATTCAAGTATTAGTTTTTTCGGGTGAATAGTATTTTTTAATTATAAGTTAAATTAAAATTATTTAGAAAATTATTTTTATAAAATGGATTTCATTTTTGAACTCAGAGCACCGATATTATGCTATGGTAATTTTTGGGGTTTTTCTGAAAAAAATGAATTTTCGGTGAATAGTGTATTTATTTAAAAATAAAATTAAAAATATTTAGAAATTTTTTTTTATAAAATGGAGTTCATTTTTGAAACCAGAGCATTGATATTTGGTTAGTGTGAAACTTTGGGATTTTTCTGAGAAAGTTGAATTTTCAGTGAATAGTAAAAATACAGTTTTAGGGTTTCGGTATGTTTAATGACATCATAACTGTGTCATGGTGATGTCATGAGATATTTTAAGGGTTGGCCGGCCAAGGGTGATGAATTATTGTTTTGGGGGCCCCATGTGGCCTAACTCCATGGTAAATGCCAAGGGAGAGCACATGGGTTTGAGAAAAGCACATGTGAGGTGTCCCTTGGCCATTAATGCCTTGTCCCCTCACTTTCCCTATAAATACCAATCCCTCCCCTCATCCATTAGACTCCCCACTCTTACCCAACGAAGTTCTGGTCTCATTACCTCCCAAGGAGTCCTCCCAAGGTTCCCCCAAGCCCTCAAGGTCCCAACCTTTGAGGTTTAAGAGTTACATTTTAAGGTAAGGGATCTGACCCCTCTCTTTCTTTTCAAGTGATCTCTTTTATGTCATTCCTTTTATGCTCCATGTTCTTATGTTGAAGGATGTTCTTTTATACTCCTCTTACTGACCTTTTTATGTTCATATAATGAGATATCCCCTCTTACTCTCATTATTTCGTTTTATAAAGTTTTAAGTGGCGCCGTTAGGCTACCGAATTTTTAAGGGATTCTTTCACCCTTCTCTTTTTCAAAGTTCTACTTTCATGTCAAGTCTTTCAAGTTCCTTTTTATTATGTTGGGGTATGATCTCTAAATTTATCATACTGATATTTTATGATCATATGATGAGAGACCCCATTTGATCTCTTCAATTCATTATTTTGAAGTTTTAAGTGGCGTCGTTAGGCTGCCGAATTTTTAAGTGGTTCTTCACCATTCTCGTTTTGAAGTTCTACTTTCATGTCAATTCATTCAAGTTCCTTTCTATTATGTTGGGGTATGATATCTAAATTTATCATACTGATATTTTATGATCATATGATGAGAGACCCCATTTGATCTCTTCAATTCAGTATTTTGAAGTTTTAAGTGGCGCCGTTAGGCTGCCGAATTTTTAAGTGGTTCTTCACCATTCTCGTTTTGAAGTTCTACTTTCATGTCAATTTTTTCAAGTTCCTTTCTATTATGTTGGGGTATGATCTCTATATCTATCATACTGTACTCTTATTTTCATATGATGAGAGACCCTATTTTATCTTTTCAATTCAATTTTGTTGAAGTTTAAGTGACGCCGTTAGGCTGCCGAATTCTCACAAGAGAAATCTTTTTTTCTTCCTTTCATGTTCTTCATTTCATATGGTATATTTTCAAATTTCCTTACCATGTTCTTAAATCCCTTATATTTTGTCCCTCTACTGTTTTATTGGTCATTTATGAATGTTTGACCCATGTCCCCTCTCTTCTCAATGTTTTCTAAAACCTTGTAACATAGCCGTTATGCTGCAGAATTTTCGTCTCAAAATGCCTCTCTCTCTTTTCTAAAAATTATTTTATGTTATAAAGTGAATACTCAAATCTCTTATTTCTACAGGGGTATTCACATATATATCAAAATGTTCTATTTTAAATTCTGTGAATTACATACATGAAACCCTTTTTCCCTTTCCGTGGGTTTAAAGTGACGTAAAGATCATGTCTTTATTGCAGTTTTTAAAACGTTATGATTATGAAATGAAACCCATTTATTTTATTCTATATGGGTTATTTATGAAATGTTTGATGATGATATATGTGGCTCACATGATAATAAAGGAAAATTTAAGGGTGCGCCCTGATAGCGCTCCAATGCATTGGGTAATGATGTAACCACTAGAGATTACAATTTTCACGATACCTTGGTGAGTAACCTTGGTAATTTTCAAATGACACCTTGGGGATGGACCTTGGTGATATGTTCATGATTGTCTATGTTAAATGTTGCAGCCACATCTTCAAGTTATGAAAAATGTTATTTTTATTATGATATATCTCATGATTTCTTTCTCATGCCTTAAAGTTCTTTTCATGGCCTTATTGAAGTATCTCAAGTTCACATGTAAAATGTTTCTCTTGTTTCCATTACTGGGCCTTCTGCTCACCCTTTCTTTTGATGTATGTCCCCAGGTTATGATATGCAGTAATGAACATAGGACGAACATAAGGAGAAGCCTTTCAAGTGTTTAAGAAGAATGTTTTTTTTTGTTTCATGTGTTAAGTTCCTTGTTTCCAAGACACTAAACCTTAACGATCCTCGGTTTTGTAAAATGTAATGAAAGTTTATGTGATAAAAAGGCGGGATGCTATACTACCTGGATTTGCGGCATTCGTTGGCGAAAATCTGGTCGTCACGTCGTCGTCGCCGGTGAAAATCGTCAAGAATGTTGTCGCCACGTTGGGAGGTTTTCTCCAGAGCCTCCAGAGCCGCCAAGGGTTTCCGGGTTATGAGGTTTGTAACCCTGGACCCCTGCGCAAACCTTTATTTAAAAAGGATAAAGGACATCTGTTGCAACAGATTTAAAAATATTTCACTGCCGAATAAAATATTTTTATTAAATATTTTATTACTATTACGTCCGAAAAAATAGATTTCACCACTGACCTGCGCCGGCTGATGTTAGGCCTCGCCTAAGGTAAAATTGTTGTTCTGAACGCAACAGTGCCCTCAAGTTTCTGATCCGAGCACCCGTTCGGGAGTTATTCCACTTTTTCAGGAAAACCGCACGCACGCGTAATTTAATTATTAAATTAAATTCCAACTTTTGTTTCGGGCTCACCGGGCCTCGGAACTATACGCCGTCTCGAAGACTGGTCTCGAAATGATTCCCACATAACATTAAATTAACACATAGTAAAAATCCGAGACATTACATCACACCCACCTTAGGGATTTTACATCCTTGAAAAGCCAAAACAAAGGCTACTCAAAAAGATGTGGGTACTGCACACGAATCTGAGCCTCCCGCTCCCACGTGCTCTCCTGGAGATTCCCGTGCTGCCACCGGACAAGCACCAAGGGAATAGCTTGCCCACGAAGGACCTTCTCCTGCCGATCCTCGATCTCCACTGGGTACTCAGCAAAGGTCTCTCCATCATCAATGTCCAGCTTTCCCCAGTCGATGATGTGTGATGGATCATGCACGTACCTCCGTAGCTGCGACACATGGAAGACATTGTGTACCCGGTCCATCTGAGGAGGTAGAGCCAAGCGATACGCCACCTCGCCAACTCTACTTAGAATCTGGAAAGGGTTGATGAACCTTGAAGATAGATTTCCGCCTCGGCCAAACCTCCGCAATCCCCGTCGAGGTGAGACGCGAAGGAACACATGGTCTCCTTCCTCGAACTCCAAGGGCCCCCATCTCCTATCGGCATAAGACTTCTGCCGACTCTGTGCAGTCTTCATCCGCTCCTGGATGACCTGCACCTTCTCTGTAGTTGCTTGCACCATCTCCGAGCCCATGAGTGCCGACTCTCCTGGGTCAGTCCAGCAAAGTGGTGACCTACAAGGTCGCCCGTACAGAGCCTCAAATGGTGTCATACCAATAATGGAATGATAACTGTTGTTATAAGAAAATTCCACCAGTGGTAGGTGATCCTCCCAGCTATGACCGAAGTCAAGTATGCAAGCTCGTAGCATATCCTCCAGAACATGTATGGTCCGCTCCGTCTGACAATCGGTCTGAGGATGAAACGTTGTGCTCAAGCGTAACTGAGTCCCAAAAGCTTCCTGCAATCCATTCCACAACAGGGATGTGAAACGAGCATCACGATCTGAGACGATCGTTGATGGAACTCCATGAAGTCGAACTACCTCCTGCATGTAGAGGCGTCCCAAGCTCTCTATTGAACTATGCTCCTGTATGGCTAGGAAGTGGGCCGACTTGGTGAGTCTATCAACGATCACCCAGATCGCATCATGTCCCCTGGACGTACGTGGTAGACCCGTCACGAAGTCCATGGAGATCCCATCCCACTTCCACTCTGGCACCTCAAGGGGCTGAGTCAAACCTGCTGGCACCTGGTGCTCAACCTTTACTTGCTGACAAGTAAGACACTGAGAAACAAACTCTTCCACACTCTTCTTCATTCCTGACCACCAGAACTGACGTCAGAGGTCCTGATGCATCTTTGTCACGCCTGGATGCACCGCCAAAGGGGATGTATGAAACTCCCTCAGAACCTCCTCTCACAACGTCACTGGTACTACCGAGCACCCTCTGAAAAGAACAACGTGCTCCCCACCTGTTGAATATCCATTGGCAGCATCACCCGTGGATATCTGAGCACGTAGAGTCTCACAACTAGCATCCTCGAGCTATGCTTCCCTAACTCGCTGTAAGAGTGGAGGGGTAACAACCATCAACTGAAGGTAAGCTCCCTCATCTCTATCCACGAAGGATAACTGTAAGGAGGCCAACTGCCTCGTCGCCTCATCCAGCAACTGCGAACTGGATTTCCTGCTGAGAGCATCTGCCACAACGTTCCCCTTCCTAGGTGTGTAAACGCTCTCAAAGTCGTAATCCTGGAGGAACTCAAGCCATCTTCTTTGTCTCAAATTCAGATCCTTCTGAGAAAAGATATATCTGAGACTTTTGTGATCAGAGTAGACGGTAAATCGTTCACCCATCAGGTAGTGTTTCCACATCTTCAACGCGAAGACCATCGCTGCCAACTCAAGATCATGGGTCGCGTAGTTCTGCTAGTGTGGCATCAACTGACGTGAGAAATAGGCAATCACCGCTTGCCTCTGCATCATGACACAACCAACCCCAATTCCTGATGAGTCGCAGAATACTACATACTCGACACCCTCCTCCGGTAATCTCAAGATCGAGGCGCTCATCAGACTCTATCTCAACTGCTGGAAAGCCTGCTGGCATCTCTCGGTCCACACAAAAGGCTGCCCCTTTCAGGTCAAAGCTGTCATGGGTGCTGAAATCCTAGAGAAATCAAGAATGAATCTTTGATAGTTGCCTGCCAACCCAAGGAAACTCCGCACCTCTGTCACACTTCGGGGTAACTCCAATGCTAGTACTGCCTCCACCTTGGCTGGGTCCACTTCTACACCATCTACTGAGTTAACGTGTCCCAGAAAGTGGACCTCCTGTATCCAGAACTGACACTTTGAGAGTTTCTTATACAACTGGTGCTCTCGAAGTGTGTCCAAAACCATCCTTAGGTGTCTCGCGTGCTCCTCCTCGGATGTAGAGTACACAAGGATATCATCGATGAAGACCACTACGAACTGATCTAGATAGGGCTGAAAGATCCGGTTCATGAGTCCCATGAACATTGTCGGGGAATTCGTCACGTCGAAGGGAATCACCAAGTACTCATAGTGATCGTAGCGACATCTGAAAGTCATCTTCGGTACATTTGCATCCCGTAATCGCAACTGATGATAGTATGATCGTAGATCAACCTTTGAGAACCATTATGCCCCTCTCAACTGGCCGAAGAGGTCATCGATCCTCGGTAGTGGATATCTATAGCATCCCGTCTTTTTATGACATAACTTTCATTTCATTACACGGAACTGAGGATCGTTAAGGTTTAGTGTCTTGGAAACAAGGAACATAATACATGAAAAAAACATAAAAAATTCTTCTTAAACACTTGAAAGGCTTCTCCTTTAGTTCATCCTAGGTTCATTACTGCATCTTATAACCTGGGGACATACATCAAAAGAAAGGGTGAGCAGAAGGCCCAGTAAGGGAAACAAGAGAAACATTTTACATGTGAACTTGAGATACTTCAATAAGGACATGAAAAGAACTTTAAGGCGTGAGAAAGAAATCATGAGATACATCATAATAAAAATAACATTTTTCATAACTTGAAGATGTGACTGCAACATTTAATATTGAAAATCGTTTCGTTTCACCAAGGTCCATCCCCAAGGTGTCGTTAAAAATTACCAAGGTTATTCACCAAGGCGTCGTTAAAATGGTCATCTCTAGAGATTAAGTCTTTACCCAATGCATTGGAGCGCTATCAGGGCGCACCCTTAAATTTGCCTTTATTATCATGTGAGCCACATATATCATCATCAAACATTTCATAAATAACCCATATAGCATAAAATAAATGGGTTTCATTTCATAATCATAACGTTTTAAAAACAGCTTTAAAGACATGATCTTTACGTTACTTTAAACCCATGGAAAGGGAAAGCGGGTATCATGTATGTAAATCCTAGAATTTAAAATAGAAAATTTTGATATATATGTGAATACCCCTGTAGAAATAAGAGCTTTGAGTATTCACTTTATAACATAAAATAATTTTGAGAAAATAGAGAGGCATTTTAAGATGAAAATTCTGCAGCATAACGACTATGTTACAAGGTTTTAGAAAACTTTGAAAAGAGAGGGAACATGGGTCGAACAATCATAATTGACCCATAAAACAGTAGAGGGACATAATAAGAAGGATATATGGACATGGTGATGCAATTTCAAGGACATACCATTTGAAATGAAAAACATGGAAGGAAGACAAAAATTTGATTTCTCTTATGAAAATACGGCAGCCTAACGGCGTCACTTAAACTTCAACAAAAATTAATTGAACAGATCAAATAGGGTCTCTAATCATATGATCATAAGAGATAATTATGATAGATATAGAGATCATACCCCAACATAATAAAAAGGAACTTGAAAGATTTGACATGAAAATCGAACTTGAAAAATGGGAAGGGTGAAAGAATCACTTAAAAATTCGGCAGCCTAACGGCGTCACTTAAACTTTCATAAAACGAAATGATGAGAGTAAGAGGGGATCTCTCATCATATAAACATGAAAGGGTAGTAAGAGGAATATAAAATAACATCCTCTCACATAAGAACATGGAGCATAAAGGGAATGACATAAAGGAGATTACATGAAAAGAAAGAGAAAGGTCGGATCCCTTACCTTAAAACGTGACTCTTGAAACTCAAAGTTTTGGACCTTGAGGGCTTGGGGGCACCTTGGGATGACTCCTTGGGAGGTAAGGAGACCAGAACTTCGTTGGGGGAGAGTTGGGAGTGAAAACTAAAGGAGGAAAGGGTGTGTATTTATAGGGAAAGTGAGGGGACAAGGCATTAATGGCCAAGGGACACCTCATTAGTGGTTTTGGAAAAACCATGGGCTTGCCCATGGTATTTTCCCATGGTATTGGCCACTTGGGACACCTCATACCTTATCTTACTATTCATAATTCGAACATATTGAATATATACTTAATACATCATTTAATGATGTCATTAAACACCCGTAACTTAAAAACTATATTTTCACTATTCATCGAAAATTCAACTTTCTCGGAATAATCCCAAAATTTCACCTTAACCAAATATCAATGCTCTGATTTTCAAAAATGAAATCCATTTTATAAAAATAATTTTCTAAATATTTTTAATTTATTTTTTAAATAAAAACACTATTCATAGAAAATTCATTTTTTTCAGAAAAATCCCCAAAAATTACCTTAACATAATATCGATGCTCTGAGTTCAAAAATAAAGTCCTTTTTATAAAAATAATTTTCTAATTATTTTTAATTAAAAACACTATTCACCCGAAAAAACTAATACTTGACTAATAATTTATGAAACCGTTATTTACCCATTTTATTGAATCACATTACTTAATCTAGGTGTCTAAATTATATTAAAACTTTCTTTGAGTGAAATTACTAATCCATTTGGTCACATTACTAATCCTAAGCGTAAAATCACTATTCATAATTTACTATTCATCAAAAATTAAGTTGATCTTATTAGACTCCAAATTCCTTACTGAACACTTTTGTAGAAGACCATTTTTTGAAAATCATTACACATCATTAATTATTTAGGGTTTACATAAATGTTTTAAAATATCCCTTTTTCAAAAATTCATCAATAAAATATATCCTAAAATTATCCGGACAAAAGAAATTCCACAAACATCACTAAAGGAAGAGATCTCAATTTATTCACCCGAAAGGATTACACAAGGAAGCTAGGGTCTCGTCACATAGCCCCTTATAACACCGACATAAGACCTAAGTGTAAGGTGTGCTATGGTGAGAGAATCTGAGGGAGGCTCAGATAACATTGCCCTAGTAGTAATCTCTACTAACTTGAACTTCTCCCGTAGGCGTTTCCGTTCAAGCTTGACACGCTGGAGTTCGGCTTGGGCTTGGTCTAAGGTGAAGCCCACAGATGCTACCTCCTTCCCAAGATCTGATAAGTGGGCTTCATAAGGGTCGAGTCTACTGGATGAAGCCATCGACTCCTCTTTCTGCATTAACCATTAACATCTTATTAAATCATTAAGAGTAAGTTAATATACTACTCAAAAAGATTGGGTCGTTACATTCTTCCCCCCTTAAGAAATTTCGTCCCTGAAATTTATACTTGAGGCCTAGTCGAAAAGGTGAGGGTACTTTTGCTTCATTGTTTCCTCAGGCTCCCAAGTCGCTTCTTCATATTTATGATTCCTCCACAACACTTTCACAAGGTGAGTAGTCTTGTTTCGTAGGACCTTGTCTCTACGGTCCAAGATCTCCACTGGCCGCTCCTCATAAGAGAGGTCATGTTCCAGTTGTACCACCTCTGGGTTCAGTACATGCGAAGGGTCGGGTACGTACTTCCTCAAGAGAGATACATGGAAGACATCATGAACTTGAGCTAGGTTCGGTGGAAGTGCTAGATGATAGGCCACTGCTCCTATGCGATCAAGGATTTCATAGGGTCCAATGTACCTAGGGTTGAGCTTCCCTTTCTTCCCAAACCGCATGACTCTCTTCCATAGAGAAATTCAAAGGAAGACTTTGTCACCAACACCAAACTCCAAGTCCCTTCGACGATTGTCAGCATAGCTCTTCTGCCGACTCTGAGCAGCCTTTATGTGTTGTTGGATGGCATGAACCAGTTCTGTCATCTCTTGCACAAGATCAGGCCCAAGAAGCTTTCTCTCACCAGTTTCATCCCAACAAGTGGGAGTTCTACATCGCTTTCTATACAGAGCTTCATAGGGTGCCATCTGAATACTCGAATGGAAGCTGTTGTTATAGGAGAACTCAACTAATGGGAGGTGTTGATCCCATCCACCTTTAAATTCCATTGAGCATAATCTCAGCATGTCTTTGAGTGTCTGAATAGTACTTTCAGATTGGCCATCAGTTTGAGGATGATAGGCCGTACTAAAATTCAATTTAGTATTCAAAGCATGTTGAAGACTTCTCCAGAACTTTGATGTGAATCTTGGGTCACGATCAGACACGATGGATAGTGGTACCCCATGCAGCCTTACCACTTCCTTCACGTATATCTTGGCAAGATGATCCAGAGAGAAATCTTCCCGAATAGAGATAAAATGGGATGTCTTGGTGAGACGGTCCACAATAACCCATATCGCATTGTTTCCTTTGGATGTTTTCGGGAGACCAGTTAAAAAGTCCATAGTGATATTATCCCACTTCCATAATGGTATGGGTAGCGGTTGTAATACCCCCTTAGGAATTTTTCATTCTGCCTTCACTTGCTGACACACCAGGCACCTTGTAGTGTAATCAGTAATCTCCCTCTTCATGTTATCCCACCAATAATGATCACGAAGGTCTCTATACATCTTAGTGATTCCCGGATGTATAGAGAAAGTAGAGCTATGAGCTTCATCCATCAGTTCTTTCTTTATCTCCAGAATAGATGGAACACATATTCTTGTACGAAATTTCAATACACCTTCTTGATCAATATTGAAATCAGGTAACTTCCCATCTTTTACAGCCTCCAACTTCTCCTGCAGCAAAGGATCTTCTTTTTGAGCCTTCTTGATCTTCTCTAGTAATGAAGGTTGAGAAATCATTTGGGATAGGGTTGATGATGTCCCTTTCCTTATAATTCCCATGTCCAGTTTTACTAGATCTTTAATAAAGGGATCTCCTAGGATCCTCATTGTTGCCAGAACAACAGGATCTTTCCTACTTAACGCATCTGCGACTTTGTTTTCTCTTCCAGGGTGATAATGAATTGAACAATCATAGTCTTTAATAAGCTCCAACCATCTCCTTTGTCTCATGTTCAATTCTTTCTGTGTGAAAATATACTTTAGACTTTGGTGGTCAGTGTATATATCACATTTCTCCCCATAAAGATAGTGCCTCCATATCTTTAGAGAAAAAACAACTGCCGCCAGCTCTAGATCATGCGTAGGATAATTCTACTCATGAATCTTCAACTGTCGAGATGCATAAGCAATTACCTTGTCATTTTGCATGAGGACGCACCCAAGACCTTTTAGAGATGCATCGCTAAAAATAACGAATCCTTCCCCGATAGAGGGTAGTGTTAACACAGGTGCAGTAACTAATCTCTTCTTCAGCTCTTGGAAACTTTCCTCACATTCCTTTGTCCAGATGAACTTAACCCCTTTTCGAGTCAACTTGGTTAGTGGATTAGAAAGCCGTGAAAAGTTTTTCACAAACCTCCTATAATATCCCGCTAAACCAAGGAAACTAGGAATCTCAGTTACTGTTGTGGGTTGAGGCCACTCCTCCACAACCATTGTCTTTGCAGGGTCAACCGAGATTCCTTCATTGGTTACGATGTGCCCCAAGAAATCCACTTGTTGTAACCAAAACTCACACTTGCTGAACTTCCCAAAGAGCCTCTCCTTCCGCAGAGTTTTCAATATAACCCTTAGATGATCTTCATGCTCCTCACGACTTTTTGAATATATCAAAATATCATCAATAAAAACTACCACAAAGTTATCAAGGTATTCCTTAAAGACTCTATTCATCAAATCCATGAAAATAGCAGGAGCATTAGTCAAGCCGAAGGGCATAACAGTAAACTCATAATGCCCATATCTTGATCGGAAGGCAGTCTTTGGAATATCTTCCTTCTTCACCCTCAGTTGATCATAACCAGATCGAAGGTCAATCTTAGAGAATAATTGAGCCCCGCGAAGTTGGTCAAATAAATCATCAATTCTTGGAAGAGGATATCTTTTCTTCACTGTGATCCCGTTCAGTTCTCTATAATCAATGCATAGCCGCATTGATCCATCCTTCTTCTTCACAAAGAGAACTGGTGCTCCCCAAGGAGACACACTCGGTCGGATAAACCCCTTCTCCAACAAGTCTTGGAGTTGTTTCTTTAACTCTTCTAGCTCCACATTTTCCATTCTATACGGAGTCTTTGATATCGGTTGAGACCCAGGTACGAGTTCAATGGAGAACTCTACCTCTCTTTCTGGGGGAGGTCCAGGTAACTCCTCAGGAAATACATCCATGTATTCCTGAACAATCGGAACATCTTCTATTTGTATGCTCCCTTTTCCTTCTTCATCATCACCGATTAACTCCATAAAGAAAGCTATAGGAGGTGCTTCTAGATAGGGATCAGTTCGGGATATCTCTCCTCGGAAGATAACTGTAGGTTGTTCATTCAAGACTACTGAGATTTCCTTACTTCTGCATTTGATCTTAGCATTATACTTTGAGAGTCAGTCCATCCCTAGTATAATGTCGAATTCCATCATGGGAATGACTACTAGATTTGCGATAAGATTGTGCTCACCAAAGTAAACACTAGAGTCTCTAAATACTGTTGATGCAAGGATAATCCCACTTGGAGTCTTGACTGACAACTCTACCTCTAGCAGTTCGGGGATTGATTCTATATTCCTTGCAAACTTGGAGGAAATAAAGGAATGCGTAGAACCAGAATCAAATAAAGTACTTGCTAGTTTTGAGAGGACAACAAGAGTACCTTCTACCACATCATTCAGAACTTCAACTTCAGTTGTTGTGATAGCGAAAGCACGACCTTGCTCCCTTGGCCTCTGCTGAGGTTGATGGTGATTCCCCTCCACCGCCCTCGGATTTGGACATTGGTTAGCAAAGTGCCCAAGCTGTCCACACTTGAAGCATGTGACTTCGGGTAGGGCCAGAACCATCTTTCCTCTGTCGTTAGTGTTGGGAAGCTGAGGCTTCACCTCACTATGACAATTCCGAGCAATATGGCCTCCTCTTCCACACTTTTAGCACTTGCCACTTCCATTCAAGTAGTTCCCCAGATGATTCTTCCCACATTTATTGCATGTGGTAAGTTGCATTTGCTTTCCACCTCTTCCCTGATCAAAAGACTTCCCTAAACTGGGCTCCAACGATCTCTTCTTTTCATTTGGTTTGTGAGACCACTGTGTCTCACCAAACTCCAGCTCGACTTTCATAGCATTTCGAACTATTTCTTCATAGCTATCATAGTCCCTGTTGGCTAGATTCTTCCACAGATGAGGTCGTAGTCCACCAAAGAATCTATCAACCTTCCCATTAGGGTCCATGAAAAAGCTTGAGGTATAACGGGAAAGCCTTGTGATGTTCATCTCATAGCTTCCGACAGATTTGTTCTCCTTCTGCTTCAGCTCGAGAAACTCTTTCTCCATTCTCGTTCTCATGGAACGAGGGAAATACTTGTTAAAGAAAATTCCCCGAAATTATTCCCACTCCATAGCTTCCATCTCTCCTCGTGGATTCGTGTTTTTGATCAGTAACCACCACTGATCAGCTTCTCCCTCTAGGCGGTAAACAGCAAGGGTGACTTTTTCTTGTTCCGAACAATGAAGTACAGAAAAGATCTTTTCAATGGAGCTTATCCATTGTTCCGCAACCAATGGGTCAGTAGATCCACTGAATGTTGGCGGTCGTTGACGCATGAAGGACTCAACAGAGTGTTGTTCCCTTCGTGGTGAGGTCGGCCTCTCAGCTTGATTCAAGTTATTACTCATAACTTGAGTCAGTTGGTTCATCATTCGCATGAATGTTTCCATTCCGGCTTCCATCGGAGGGCCGTCAGCACATAGTGCATTGCGGTCACCATTGGAACGGTTCCTCCTATTGCCCGCCATTTTCTAAAAGAATAAAACCTTAGTAAGAAACTTATTTCATTTATGAATCTTTTAACTAAGACTTCATGCTTAGACAATTACACTTTTCTATAATTCCTTCATAATGATTCATAAAAATCTTGTGATTAACCAAACATATCCCCCGGGAGTGTTGTAACCAAGAGTGCAGCAAGGCCCGTTATCGTGCACCAGTTCCCGTTCGAGTCTAGCTCAAAGCGGTGTTTTCGGGTTTTACCCCTATGTACATATGTGCCAGAGCCGCCTCTACCTGCTCGTATCCAGACAGGGATGTATTTGTTTGATAAACCACTTACTCAATACTTACCAAAATACCAGGAAGTTTTCCTATATTTAATATTTTCTATAGGGTTCTTCCTAAAGTTTTTATATCCTAATTTCCACAAATAACTAAACCATCCTTTGATACCAACTATAGCATCCCGTCTTTTTATGACATAACTTTCATTTCATTACACGGAACTGAGGATCGTTAAGGTTTAGTGTCTTGGAAACAAGGAACATAATACATGAAAAAAACATAAAACATTCTTCTTAAACACTTGAAAGGCTTATCCTTTAGTTCATCCTAGGTTCATTACTGCATCTCATAACCTGGGGACATACATCAAAAGAAAGGGTGAGCAGAAGGCCCAGTAAGGGAAACAAGAGAAACATTTTACATGTGAACTTGAGATACTTAAATAAGGACATGAAAAGAACTTTAAGGCATGAGAAAGAAATCATGAGATACATCATAATAAAAATTACATTTTTCATAACTTGAAGATGTGGCTGCAACATTTAATATTGACAATCGTTTCGTTTCACCAAGGTCCATCCCCAAGGTGTCGTTAAAAATTACCAAGGTTATTCACCAAGGCGTCGTTAAAATGGTCATCTCTAGAGATTAAGTCTTTACCCAATGCATTGGAGCGCTATCGGGGTGCACCCTTAAATTTGCCTTTATTATCATGTGAGCCACATATATCATCATCAAACATTTCATAAATAACTCATATAGCATAAAATAAATGGGTTTCATTTCATAATCATAATGTTTTAAAAACTGCTTTAAAGACATGATCTTTACGTTACTTTAAACCCATGGAAAGAGAAAGCGGGTATCATGTATGTAAATTCTAGAATTTAAAATAGAACATTTTGATATATATGTGAATAACCCTGTAGAAATAAGAGCTTTGAGTATTCATTTTATAACATAAAATAATTTTGAGAAAATAGAGAGGCATTTTGAGACGAAAATTCTGCAGCATAACGACTATGTTACAAGGTTTTAGAAAACTTTGAAAAGAGAGGGAACATGGGTCGAACAATCATAATTAACCCATAAAACAGTAGAGGGACAGAATAAGAAGGATATATGGACATGGTGATGCAATTTCGAGGACATACCATTTGAAATGAAAAACATGGAAGGAAGACAAAAATTTGATTTCTCTTATGAAAATACGGCAACCTAACGACATCACTTAAATTTCAACAAAAATGAATTGAACAGATCAAATAGGGTGTCTCATCATATGATCATAAGAGATAAATATGATAGATATAGAGATCATACCCCAACATAATAAAAAGGAACTTGAAAGATTTTACATGAAAATCGAACTTGAAAAATGAGAAGGGTGAAAGAATCACTTAAAAATTCGACAGCCTAATGACGTCACTTAAACTTTCATAAAACGAAATGATGAGAGTAAGAGGGGATCTATCATCATATAAACATGAAAGGGTAGTAAGAGGAATATAAAAGAACATCCTCTCACATAAGAACATGGAGCATAAAGGGAATGACATAAAGAAGATTACATGAAAAGAAAGAGAAAGGTCGGATCCCTTACCTTAAAACGTGACTCTTGAAACTCAAAGTTTTGGACCTTGAGGGCTTGGAGGCACCTTGGAAGGACTCCTTGGGAGGTAAGGAGAGCAGAACTTAGTTGGGGGAGAGTTGGGAGTGAAAAATAAAGGAGGAAAGGGTGTGTATTTATAGGGAAAGTGAGGGGACAAGGCATTAATGGCCAAGGGACACCTCATTAGTGGTTTTGGCAAAACCATGGGCTTGCCCATGGTATTTGCCCATGGTATTGGCCACTTGGGAAACCTCATACCTTATCTTACTATTCATAATTCGACCATATTGAATATATACTTAATACATCATTTAATGATGTCATTAAACACCCGTAACTTAAAAACTATATTTTCACTATTCATCGAAAATTCAACTTTCTCAGAATAATCCCAAAATTTCACCTTAACCAAATATCAATGCTTTGATTTCAAAAATGAAATCCATTTTATAAAAATAATTTTCTAAATATTTTTAATTTATTTTTTAAATAAAAACACTATTCATCAAAAATTCATTTTTTTCAGAAAAATCCCTAAAAATTACCTTAACATAATATCGATGCTCTGAGTTCAAAAATAAAGTCCTTTTTATAAAAATAATTTTCTAATTATTTTTAATTAAATTTTTAATTAAAAAACACTATTCACCCGAAAAAACTAATACTTGACTAATAATTTATGAAACTGTTATTTACCCATTTTATTGAATCACATTACTTAATCTAGGTGTCTAAATTATATTAAAACTTTCTTTGAGTGAAATTACTAATCCATTTGGTCACATTACTAATCCTAAGCGTAAAATCACTATTCATAATTTACTATTCATCAAAAATTAAGTTGATCTTATTAGACTCCAAATTCCTTACTGAACACTTTTGTAGAAGACCATTTTTTGAAAATCATTACACATCATTAATTATTTAGGGTTTACATAAATGTTTTAAAATATCCCTTTTTCAAAAATTCATCAATAAAATATATCCTAAAATTATTCGGACAAAAGAAATTCCACAAACATCACTAAAGGAAGAGATCTCAATTTATTCACCCGAAAGGATTACAGAAGGAAGCTAGGGTATCGTCACATAGCCCCTTATAACACCGACATAAGACCTAAGTGTAAGGTGTGCTATGGTGAGAGAATCTGAGGGAGGCTCATATAACATTGCCCTAGTAGTAATCTCTACTAACTTGAACTTCTCTCGTAGGTGTTTTCGTTCAAGCTTGACACGCTGGAGTTCGGCTTGGGCTTGGTCCAAGGCGAAGCCCACAGATGCTACCTCCTTCCCAAGATCTAATAAGTGGGCTTCATAAGGGTCGAGTCTACTGGATGAAGCCATCGACTCCTCTTTCTGCATTAACCATTAACATAATATTAAATCATTAAGAGTAAGTTAATATACTACTCAAAAAGATTGGTTCGTTACAATATCGGTTCTTCACGGTCATCTGATTCAAGCACCGGTAATCCACACATAGCCTCAAGCTCCCATCTACCTTCTTGGCAAACAGCACTGGGGCCGCCCAGGGTGAAACACTGGGTCTTACAAAGCCCTTCTTCTGCAAGTCTTCCAGTTGCACCCTCAGTTCATGAAGCTCTGCAAGAGCCATCCGATATGCTGATGCTGATATCAGTGTAGTCCCGGGTTGCAACTCAATGCATAAATCTATCTCCCGATAGGGAGGTAGTCCAGGGACATCCTCCGGAAAGACGTCCTCGTACTCAGCCACTACTGTTGGAAACTGGAAACTCGTAACATCTGTTGTGCTAAGGGCTAGGCTAGCCAACTGATAGGATATTGGTTGCACCTTCCTACGCACGAGTCCATCCTGCGCTGCCTGGGTCTCTCTTTCACCGAAAAAATAGAACCTCGTTCCATCAATGCGGACACACCGCACCCTTCGCCTAAAACAGTCGATCTGGGTATGAACTGTGGATAGTCAATCCATACCAAGAATGACATCGTAAGGCCTCGACGCTACCACTAAGAGGTTCCAACCGAAACTCTCGCCTCCAAGGGTCAGGTCACACTGTCTGCAAAGGTGTGTGATCTCTGAATCTTCTCCAGTCGGTGTTTCTAAGCGTAAGGGTTGAGTCAACAGCTCAACTGGAATCTCAAGGTCTCGAACAAGATAAGCAGCTAGAAAGGAATGACTAGCACCTGTGTCTATCAGTACGACGGCCAAAGAAGAAAAGACACAGATTGTACCACTACTCATTCCAGGAGTACCTGGGTCATACGCCTCTGCCACCTGCAGTTGTCCCTGCCTCTGTCCACCAGCTCCCTGAGCCTGGGGTGGACCTCCTGAAGGTGGTGGTGGTAAAGGGTCAAAATGTTGACCACCTCCAGCTGCTCTCCCAGCTCCTCTACCGCATCTGCCGCCCCACGTATCTGTCTTCTCCACACGTTGCCTCTGCCTTAAGCCAGTCGTTTGCTGCCTGAGGGTCAGGCTCGCCTCGAAACCTAAGGGGTCTCTGTTTCTGAAACTCGTGGAGTGCGCTCAGCCTGCACTCCTCCTCCACTGGTACAGCAGGCACCAAACACTGCTCCATAGGTGGCGGGATAACTGGCACACCACCCGATGGTAAAACTGGGGGATCCGGTCCCTGTATTGAAGCCTCATCACTGAGGGGGTCATCCTCGTGATCGAGCTGCTGGATCCTAGCGGGTGCGCATTGCGGAGGCATCCTGTAACGAAACAAGATGTATCTCAGTCAGTGAATATATCTAGAGAGATGACTCAAGAAGGACATGGAAACCACAACCCATTCCCATATGATGCAAGTACAATTATTTTCCCTTGCAACTGGTGTTTTCATGTTCCGAGTCGAATAGCAGGTTATCAGAGTCCTGGTGTATGGATACGTCGGCCGCCCGCACCAACACTGGGGTCCCTGGCCTGAAAGCTGAACTCGAAACACTTAACATTGTTGCCCCAAACCGACTCACAGACTCTCGGTCCTACGGTAGAACCGACCACCTCTGATGCCACTATGTCACGACCTGTCCCAGTGGGGCCCGAGCCGCAACTCCCCAAGCCCGCCTCCAATAGGCTAGGGGCTGGTGACTAGCACCGAGTAGGCATGCTACTAACATGGGAGGCATTGCCTAAAAACATGTACACACGCACACACATTTCCAAGCCCACAAAGCTGAAAAGTAAAAACTGCTAGAAAGGAAAAATGCATGCATACACTAAAAACCCAACCAACAGAGTACGACAGGAAGGTAAAGTACAGCAATGTAAAACCCTGGGCCAAAAGTACAAGCCCACCAAAAGAGAGTCCGTAACAAAGTCCAACCTGTAAGGAAAGGTGCTGGGACTACAATCTGTAACCGTAGGAACACACCTCAGCCTGTCTGATCTCACTGAGTACCGTCCGGTCCTGGTCCGCCTAGAATCCTGTCAAAAGCTCGCTCGTCTGCACAAGAAACGACACGTGCGGGCAAAGCCTGTGCATGGGTGAGTATAACAATACCCATTAAGACACCCCAAAACCACAAAGGAATACAACAAGGGAAATGCCACAAAAGAAAGATACAGTCAGCTCTACACAGCATATGTCTACAGAACATATAACAAGAATATCCAGATATACTCATACACAATAGACTATCACGAAACCACTATTAAGATCCAGCTCGAAGATTCCACTAAGCACGTAACAAGGAGAACACACTCCTAGGTCTGAAGAGAGAGAGACACAAAGTACTCGTTCAGGGAGAACACACTCCACAAGTACTTGGGAACAGGATGCTCAGATGAGGATCACAACCAATAGTCATGGGGTGATACCAACAACTCAATCTGAACTAATCCGTTAAGCAGAGGATCAGCGCCCGGGTAAAGTTGGTCACATCGATACCCAGAACTCTACCTAGGGTTCCAGGAATGAATAGAGGATCTGGCTCTAAGTCTTATAGAGGGGATTCCAACAACTCTATTCAGGAAGTCCTGCTGAAGGGATCATACTTCTGTATGTAGGAAATGATATCGGGAACTTTCAGGAGAAAGACCAAGGGGACGAACCCTAAGGAAACTAGCCCAAGTCACAGAAGGCAACTGGCTCAATCCATGTAAGATTGGTTACAGGGCGTGTAGTACGGTTACACGCCGTGTTCCTTGACCCCGGGTACTGCCCGTGTAAATGGCCCGTGTCATCCATTCAAGCTGTGTAAAACTCAACTACACGGCGTGTAGAAGAATCACACGTTGTGTTCCTTGACTCCGGGTACTGCCCGTGTAAACGGCCCGTGTCATTTGGCTCATCGTATAAAAGTAACTACATGACGTGTAGTAGGATTACACGCCGTGTCTGAGCACCTGGGGCTCACTCCGTATACGCTGGCCATGTGCCCGTACACGGTCTCCATCCGTGTCGCCTGCCCGTGTACCAGTACACGGGGTATCTCGTGTATCTGGCCGGGTCTGGTCGGGGAGGGGTATACACGACGTGTCCTTGGTCATGTACCCAACCCGTGTCAGTGTACTCCCAGAGTACACGCCAGGTGGTCTGCCGACGAACACACGCCGTGTAGCCCATACTACACGCCGTGTAGTCGGGATTTTACCAGAAATGCCGTCTTCCTCCTCGCGTCGCGACTGATCCTCTGGATCCACGGTTTCTCGTCTGTTCGTCCCGATACTCCAGGGGTTGGTTCGTTTCATCATACGAACACCAAAACGGGTGTTTTTGGTCCTTAAATCAGATCATAAACCTCGAACGATCCATCCAAAGAAAAACACCTGAAAACTCATATCTCTCGATCCGCTCTGAATCGTCCGCCGAAACCGTCGTCACACCTCCGTGACATCGTTCCGGGGTTGGATCTACAATCTCGGATCGTTGCGCCAACAAAAAAATGCGCAACAATCGATTTCTTTCAAGAACGCGTAGAACGCAACGAAGAACATGCGGGAGAAAAAAATACAAAGAATCGAACAAGAGGGATGAACCTCGATCGTTGTTCGTGACAATCCAGGTTCGTCGTCGTTAGATCAAAACCAAAAAAATCAACAGGTTATAAATCTCGAGTATTTGATTTCCTGATGAAACCCCAAATCACACCTGCCCACAAAACGATCGATCCACGGGCTAATCGGTTCGCAGATTAGTCCACGTTCGTCGTAGGAAACAAGAACGGGGAAAGGAACCAAGATCAAACATCCTACCTGGATCTGCGGTATTCGTTGGTGAAAATCCGGTCTCCACGTCATCGTCGCCGGCGAAAATCGTCAAGAATGTCATCGCCGCGTTGGGAGGTTTTCTCCAGAGCCTCTAGAGCCGCCAAGGGTTTCCGGGTTATGAGGTTTGTAACCCTGGACCCCTGCGCAAGACTTTATTAAAAAAGGATAAAGGATATCTGTTGCAACAGATTTAAAAAGATTTCTCTATAGAATAAAATATTTTTATTAAATATTTTATTACTGTTACGTCCGAAAAACTAGATTTCACCACCAACTTGCGCCGACCGATGTTAGGCCTCGCCTAAGGTAAAATTGTTGTTCTGAACGCAACAGTGCCCTCAGATTTCTGATCCGAGCACCCGTTCGGAAGTTATTCCACTTTCTTAGGAAAATCGCACGCACACGTAATTTAATTATTATATTAAATTCCAACATTTGTTCCGGGCTCATCGGGCATCGGAACTATACGTCGTCTCGAAGACTGGTCTCGAAATGATTCCCACATAACATTAAATGAACACATGGTAAAAATCCGAGACATTACAAAACTCATTTCTTTACATGGGTTCTGATGTGATGAATTATTTATGGTCCTGTAGCACAAATATGTATGATTTTCATTATGTGATGGGTGAGACCTATATCTCTCTCCAATTAATTGGGTAAAGATTTATATCTCATGAGATAATGACGAGAAACAAGTCAATGGGATTGATCCACTATGGGAAGATGGGGATACCCGATCCACTATGGGAAGATAGGGAAACTCAATCCCTTATAAGGAAAGGACTATGACTGGGGATGGTGGTGTGTACCACCCAGTAGGTGTAGTCCCCATGAAGTTCCCTAATAAGTTTTGGCAATGCACCTTAACTTATATGGAATGATATTACATGTTTATATCTGCCATAGTTTCATATTGTATTCCTATGTTATGCTTCCATGGCGTATGCTCTTGATTCCCTTATGATCCATGTATTATGAATTTTTATGACTTAAGTTTATAATATTTGATATGTAGGGTATAATTTTCAAATTTTATGCTCATGTTCTTATACTCTTTTGTTTATGTTATGATTCATATCTCCCTTATTTACCCTTACTGAGCATCTGAGCTCACCCTTTCTAATGTTTTCTTTCCCCAGGTTATAAAAAAGGTTTTATGTTGGAGAACTAAAGGGGAAGATCTTTATAGGAGATATTGGATATCTTTCACCAAATTAGAAGAATGTGTTCTAAAGGCACTAAACTATTACAATCCTCGGGCATGTGTTTGTGTAATGCAATGAATATTCATCTAAAAAGATGTAATATCCATGTACGAAAATCCTGGGTTGTTAAAAATCCTACACCCACAATCCTAATTAGAGATGTGCACCCTTTTATAGAAATGTAGTCTATCACTTGACTAAAAAAATTATATCATAGGGATTTCTATAATATCCCAAAAAAATAGGATAATTACTTTAGATACACATTGTGTTTTGCATGATGTGAGTTTGTTTATATCCTTAACAAACACTTTGCATTCAAACATGTGTACTTATAACATAATGGATTTCCATCATACTATAACTCATATGATATCCATTTTTTAAGATAATTGATATATGGTTAAGGGATAATGCCTCTATTTTCATAGCACGTCTTGAAAAATAATGGAATTCACTGCAATGCATATATGTCACAACATTGATGTTCCTTTTCTTACATCATGAATCTGATGTGTATAAGGAAATTTGCATTTAGGAATTACTCAATGCTGCATAATATTGATCAATGTGTGTATGTAAGACTCGCCATCGATCCTCCTTACTAGCATCATAACTTTGATGTGGATAAAGTAATTTGCATTTAAGAATTACTTCGTGATACATTATGATGATCGATGAATGATTGGTCAAGATACTCTTTAGCACACCAGCCCAAAGAAAATCATATCTTTTAACCATGTTAATATCATACTTCACTTTCACATTCCTTAAAACTCTTAAATGAATCTTATGAAGTATAGGAATATACCTCCAGCTTCTTCCTGGAATATTTCATGCTCTCTAGCTAAACTAATTCTGAAAGCTTTGTGTCTTAACTTTATTTCTAAAGGTTTGTTTCTCTAAAACTAACTACATAAGTGTGTCGATAATACCTAAGGTCTTTAACTCTGAAGAGTCTAAAACCATACTGGCTATATCCTTGACAACTACTTAATTTTTCTTAATAATGTGTTATCTTTCCATAACTGGGTAAATAAGTCTTACATGATATATTCATCAGGTATTGTTAATGATTCAAGCATTATTGAAATATTGGTTAAGTATTAAATACCACAAACAACATTCATTTCAAAACTAGAATAATATATCCTTGTGTCCACCATAAGAGAATTTTTTTGGTGATACTTAACATAAAGTCATCTAGAATAAATAAACTTGGTAATATAAAAGTTTTGTACTTCTCACCGCTAACTTGGGAACCACCCTTTCTCAGCCGCTTGGAGAACACACCTTAATTCTTATAATGTTTCATTTCTTACTTAGTTATTGTATTCAAATACACATATGTGATTGGAATATAGTATTTAATACCTAATAAGTATAACAGAAACATTACTTGAAATTGATGAATATACCTAAAGAATAAGTAACTACTTGCTTCTTTGATTCAGTTCATTGTATTTAAACTTCTATAGATGTATTTCATGACATGCGAAGCAAATAACATCTTGTATGATGATCAATAACTATTTCATTGAAGGATCTTGTGAAGGTTCTTTTGACGTCACAATTGTCATTGGTCTTTTTTGCCTTGTCTTTTAACTTGTTCGCCATAAGAACTAAAGATTAATCTTTCTTTAATGTTCTTATTACTTGGAAAACCTTACCCAAAAGGTAACAAAGCATTTTCTCCATACCGTTCATTTTGTAATCTTCAACAAAACTATAGTAACTAAGTGAAAAATATGTAAGAATGAGATTTCTTGAAAGATCATGATCCACCTTTCATATTTACACGTAACCAGTGTAATTATCATCAATTCATATCTCACTTCACCTTTCCCTCAAATCTTCTTAGAGATGAGACAACATGTAAAACCATCCATGTCCCGATGTTGTATCCACAACTCACTTTGAACGTTGATGATAACATTATAAAATAACCATCATATGCATTATACATGAGTCTCTTGTAATCATTTTTCTCACCTTTGCTTCCTGAGGAGGCTTAACAAGTATTGGGGACACCAGCACCTTGAATTTCCAATATCATAAAACTTTGTGCAAGCGCCTATACCACATATTGGAAACTTGGGCCGATTTAGAAATTTTCTTTTTCCAATATTTATCGTAGTGTATTTGTGGTGTTTCTTTCCATTTTCTACAAAATCAAAATCTAGTAGATTTTTACTTTTATCTTGATTACTAATTAGACATTACCGATTATTTAAATCATTAAATGTATCTCACTATTTTATCGAACATTGGCGACCCTCTATACTAGAATCGGAATACTCTATAGTCTGAGTATTCTGGTTGTGAGGATACTTGAAACCTCTCCTCATAGTCTACAAACTTTGGTTACACCACTAATTGGAGAGTTTCTATGTAGGTGTTTGACTGACCAACCACATTAACTCGCAACTCCTTGATATGTTGAGTGAAGTCTCAGCTTCTAAAATCATAAATATGATTTACTCAACACTTGCCTCAAAGTTGCAACAAGCTAGATTTGGCTACTCCTTTGCTATCAACTTTAGTTAAGTCAACACATCACTCTCATAAGAACTCCCCGGTGATAGGAGGCATCCTCAACATTGGGTGACGAGCACCCCATACACCCGGTTTTGTTCAAATTCAAACAATGGAAAGCATTTGTGGCTAAATATTTTTTTGAGGGTTTTTTAATATTTCTTGACAAATGTAATCTTTTTTTTATTGAATGTGTTCATACTTTGTTGTCACACTCACAACTGAACATTTATTAATAGAATACATTCATCACCTCTTAATACATTTTTTATGTTTATTATTTCATATGTTTCTCGGTGTCATGAAAATGCATGCAATAATAAACAATGCATAAAGAAAATAAATTATCCAACTAGTCATGAGCATCTAATATGGGTTTATCCATTTAAACCTAATGGATCAACCATCATCTAGAGGTATCATACCTGAGTGGGGTCTTGACTCATGATGCAGCTCGTCCCCTATCCAGTGTATCCACTTCTCATATAAGGCATCACCTCATCTTGGCAGGGTCTGCACCTTAATGTGTCATCGTCAAATGTACAAGTATATTTGTGCGTGGGTGAGGAGGAATAGAGAAGCACATAATACATAAAGATAAATTGAACATTTAGATCCTTATACATATTGAACAAAAAGAAAACGATGCGTAGACCGTCATAAAATTAACTACTCATTACAAACATCACATGCAGTTGTAATAGCCCGAATGGCCCGAAGGCCTTCATTTTTATTGATTTTTTATAACCCCCCCCCCCCCCCCTTCAAGGGATGAGGGGGAACCCTTACAAGGCCCGTAGGATCAGAGATTACATGGCCCGTAGGCTTAGGATATTACATGACCCGAAGGTCTTAGTGAATTCAATCAGACAATCTACAAGTTTTGTTAGTGCTCAAGACTAGTTTAACGAGTAAAATAAAAACACAATAAAATTAAATTGCAATAAATTTAAAGTATGAGGGCATTAAAATAAATTAAATGAATTATTTAAATTCAAATAATTTATTCTAATTTATTCTCATCATTAGTTTAATTTTTATTCCAAAAATTAAATTATTTTTTTGAAATATTAAAATATTACTACTTTTAAACCAGAAATTAATTTTTAATTAAATTAATTAAATATTGAAATTAAATTAATTAATAAAATTAATTTTTGATTATAAAAATTTTCCTAGACCCCGAAACCCCACACATGCTCGTTGCTAATCAGTTCAAACCCATGCAAGCCTGTTACAGGCTGGGCAAACCCCGCACAGGCACCGCAAAAAATGTCTCTCTTAAAAGGGGTTATTTTTATGATTAGATGAGGTTATAACCCCCACTAAATATATTAACGGCGATTACCCATAATCACTATTAAAGTGGCTACCTTATGTTGTTAACGGTGGTTTCATAACCGTTGGTAAGGTAAGGTTCAATTAGCGGCAGTTAAATTAGAAGGGGTTTAAACCCCCTCTAATATCACCACAAAATCTTCAGCAACACACAGTTTATAGAGGGTTTTAACCCCCCTCTAATTTATTTACCAATATAGGGGCGATTGAAAACCACCCCTAATTGAGTTATAAGTAATATATTAGGGGTGGTTTTGCAAACCACCCCTATTTGACACTGAATTAGAGGCGGTTTTGAAAGTCGCCTTTAATAAAAAAATTAAATCACCACCCCACAGGGTCGGCCCATGGGAAATCCATCCATCAAGGAAAAAAACGCACCCTTAACCCTAAGATTTCACCTCCCGTTGCGCTGCTCCTCCCACCCACCCGCTCTCCCTCTCTAGTCTGGTGCGTCTCGCCTTGACTTGTTGTCGTCGAATCGCTTCTCCCTAAGGCTCTAACACCACACTCCTCCTCCGGTGTCATCCAATGGTGGCGACGCCCCCGCACTCGCTTCCTTCCCTCTCCTCTCCCCTCTCTCCCCCACTTGTTGTCACCTCCTCCCTCGCCCTTGCTTCTGGTGAAGGACGCATTTTGGGTATGATTTTCTCTATTACTGCTTCTGTTCCAAAACCAATCAATCTTGAAGCTTTTTGGCAATTCATTAGTGCTTTTTCTTTGTTTGGATTCATGCACTCTCACTGTAAAGCAATGTATTGTTTCTTGCATCTGTTGTGCTGCTGAGATTGCTGTTACGTATAGAAGAAAGGGTTTTTTGTGTTTGATAATTGTTTTATCGTTTTTATTAATTGTTTTTCTTAATTTTCAGGAATTGTGTTAATGAACTGCGGATTGACTAGTGTCTTGTCCGTGTGTCAGTTGCGATTTGTCCATTTCAATTTCAATTTGATATTTGGTCTCCATAGGTAATTAGAGTTTTTTTATGATCAATTTTTAATCATCATTTTTATTTTCTTATTTATATTAATTGTTTTGTTTGATTTTCAGAAATTATTTGAATTGCAAATTTACTGTTACTTTGCCCGTCTCAATTGCAATTTGACTATTTCAATTGCAATTTGTGTTTTATCCCTATGCAATTAGTGTTTTTTATAATCATTGTTAATTATCATTTTTATTTTGATTAATTATTTTGCTTAATTTTCAGAAATTATCGAAATTGCGGATTCGCCAGTGCCTTTCCATTCACAACTGTATTTTTCCATCTAAATTACAATTTGTTCATAGGTAATTAATGTTTTTTATAATCATTTTAATTTTATTAATTGTTTTCTTTAATTTTTATAATTTATATAGAACTATGGATTCATTGTTGTCTTTCTCATCGCATTTGTAATTTTCAATTTATCAATAGTTGAATAGTTTCATCGTTATATTTCATTTATTTTATAATTAATTTACTTGAAGATTATAATAGTTGATTGGTTTATTAGTTTTATGAATAAACAATTTTGTTTTACACATTATTTTATCCCTATAAAATATATTATATAAATCCAAAAATATTTTTTAGGAAATGAAAAAGAAAATAATATACTTTTAAAATAAAAGAAAACTAAAATGCATTTGGTTTTAGAGAATATTTTTTATTTCATTTTTTAAAACATGTTAGAAATTATGTTAATTTATATTTTTCATTACATTTTAATAGCTAAAAAATGAAAAAAAATCATTTTTCAAAATAACTCTAACTTTACAATTTACTGTTTTAATGTTAAATTTTTTACTTTCAAATAACTGCATTTAAATTTTTTGATATAGTTGATAACAATTCGAGTTTATATTTGTCTAATTTTAGTTTTGAAATGTATTAATTGATTTATATTTGTTTTGTTAGAGAAATATTCACATAAATTATTGAATATTAAATAAAAAATCAATTAGTTGGAATATATGATTTTTTTATAGACGATTGTTTGCTTTAAATATGTTATAACTCTAAATGAATTATAATTATTTGAATAATAATTTATAACTTGTAGGTACTACAATGAAGAGAATTCAAAATTATGAATGACAAAATAGAAAAATCAAGCAAAGAAAGTATGAAATGGAAAAATCACTAGTGGGTTCGATTTCTAAATTATTTACTGCAAGAAGTAAAAAAAGAGTTCATCTATTCAATTTAATGAACAATCTCTGGGCGACATTGTTTCAGAAGTGAATGAACAATCTACAGTGAAACCCATAACTCAAAGTGTTGATATGATAAATAAATGTGTGGATGTGGATTATAAGGAGGATGGCAATGAAAATATTATTCATATGATTCACGATCTTGGAGATCAAAGCTTTCTTGGCCTTGAAAAAAACGTGGATGTGAATTATGATCCAGGATTATGGGGAAGTATCAATGATGTTAAGAGAATTTTGTTGGTTTAGCGTGGCCCGATTAAAATATTAAAAGAAAATGATGCATTTCCTAAGAAAGTCTGTCGTGAGAGACACTTTACTACTAATCAATATTATTGTCTACTTCCTAACGGTGAAAAACATGAGAGGAAGTGACTTGTGTATTCTAATGAGTTGGATAGAGTATTTTTGTTTTTTTTTTGTAAATTATTTAAGTCGAAATCGATGAAAAGTGCTTTGACTAAAGGAGGATCTAATGATTGGCACAGCCTTCCAACAAGACTTGGGGAGCATGAAAGAAATTTTGAACGCATTGTTAATGTTGTGAAGTGGGCGGACCTGCACAGAGGACTAGAAAATAAACAAAAAATTGACAAAAAAATTGAATGTCTCATTGAGAAGGAAATAGTTCGTTGAAAGATGGTACTTACAAGAATCATTAGAGTTGTGAAAGTACTTGCACAAAATTACTTATCATTTCGTGGAACAAATGAGAAGATTTTTGCGAAAGATAATGTTTTTTGTAAACTTATTGAATTTGATACAATCATGTAAGATCATGTTCGACGAGTTGTTAATAATGAAATTCAAAAGCATTATCTTAGTCATAAAATTCAGAATGAATTGATAATTTTGTTAGGGAATGCGATTAAAGAAAAAATCATGAAGAAGATCATGAGAGCAAAGTATTTTTTGATTATCCATGACTGCACTCCAGATCTAAGTCATAAAGAACATATGTCAATTATCATAAGATGTGTGGATGTTGAGGAAGAATTTAAAGTTAAGGTGGATGGGTTTTTTCTCGGCTTCATAAATATTGATGACACATCTGGTCGTGGGCTTTTCAAGTCACTTGAAGATGATTTGGTTGATCTTAAACTAAACATTGATGACATAAGAAGACAAAGTTATGATAATAGATCAAAATGAAAGTTAAACATCAAGGTGACAAAAAAATTCTTAATGCAAATCCTAATGTCGTAACCTGAATCTTGCTATATGTGACAAGAAAAAAATATAGTGTAAAAGCTAGATTTTTTTGCATATATACAGAAGATTTATAGCAAGATTCGGGCTATGACATCCACATGGAGTGTAAAATGCTCTGAATTTACATCAAGAAGCCTTTTTTGGACACCTTGATATTTACCTTTCACGTTTGATCTATTACCATAACTTTGTCCTCTTATGTTATCAATGATTAGTTTAAGATCAACCAAACCATCTTCAAGTGACTTGAAAAGCCCATGACCAGATATGTCATCAACATTTATGAAGACAAGAAAAAACTCCTCCACCTTAACTTTAAAGTCTTCCTCAACATCCACACATCTTATGATAATTGACATCTGTTTTTTACGACTTAGATCCAGAGTACAATAAAGGATAATCGAAAAATACTTTTCTCTTATGAGCTTATTCAAGATTTTTTCTTTAATCGCATTCCCTAACAAAATTATCAATTCATTCTGAATTTTATGACTAAGATAATGCTTTTAAATTTTATTATTAACAACACAACGAACATGATCTTGCATGACTGGATCAAATTCAGCAACAAATTCAATAAGTTTACAAAAAAATCATTATACTTCTCATAAATCTTTTCATTTGTTCCACAAAATGGTAAGTTATTTTGTGCAAGTACCTTCACAACTCCAATTATTCTAGAAAGCACCAACTTCCAACGAACTCTTTCATTCTCAATGAGACATTCAATATTTTTGTCAATTGTTTGTTTATTTTCAAGTCCTCTGTGCAGGTCCACCCACTTCACAACATTAGCAATGCGTTCAAAATTTCTTTCATACTCCCTAAACCTTGTGGAAGGTCGTGCTAATCATTAAACCCTTCTTCAATCAAAACACTTTTCATCGATTTCAAATTAAATAATTTACAACAAAAACAAAATATCTTGTCCAACTCATTAGAATACACAAGTCACTTCCTCTCATGTTTTTCACCGTTAGGAAGTAGACAAAAATAATGATTAGAAGTAAAGTGTCTCCCACAGACAACTTCCTTAGAAAATGCATCATTTTCTTTTAATATTTTAATCAAGTCACGCCAAACTAAAAAAAAATTCTTAACATCATTGATACTTCCCCATAGTCCAAGATCATAATTCACATTCACATCTTTTTCATGGTCAATCATGCTTTGATCTCCAAGATCGTGAATTATATGAATATAATTTTCAATATCATCTTCCATATAATCCACTTCCACGCCTTTATTTATCATATCAACATTTTGAGTCATGTGTTCCTCTGCAGACTGTTCATTCACTTCAAAAACATCATCGCCCAGAAATTGCTCATTAAATTGAATAGATGTACTTTTTTTTCACTTCTTGCAACAAATAATTTAGAAATCAATCTCACAAGTGATATTTCCATTTCATTCTTTCTTTGTTTGATTTTTCTGTTTTGAGATCCAAAATTTTGAATTCTCTTCATTAAAATACCTACAAATTATAAATTATAATTCATTTAGAGTTATAACATATTTATAGTAAATAGTCGTATTTCAAAAAAAAATCATATATTCCAACTAAATGATTTTTTATTTAATATTCAACAATTTATGTGAATATTTCTCTAAAAAAACAAAAACAAAAACAAAAACAAATCAATTAATACATTTCACAACTAAAATTAGACAAATATAAACTCAAATTGTTATCAACTATATCAAAAAAAAATTAAATGCAATTATTTAAAAGTAAAAAATTTAACATTAAAACACTAAATTGTAAAGTTGAAGTTATTTTGAAAAATGATTCATTTTTTTCATTTTTTAGCTATTAAAATGTAATGAAAAATCTAAACTAACACGATTTCTAACATGTTTTAAAAATGAAATAAAAAATATTCTCTAAAACCAAATGCATTATAGTTTTCTTTTATTTTAAAAGTATATTATTTTCATTTTCATTTCCGAATTTATTTTGGATTTATATAATATAATATATTTTATAAAGATAAAAAAGTGTGTAAAACAAAATTGATTATTCGTAAAACTAATAAACCAATCAAATAATATGACCTTCAAATAAATTAATCATAAAATAAATGAAATATAACTATGAAACTAACCAACTATCGATAAATCGCAAATTACAAATGAGACGAGAAAAACAATAATGAATCAATAGTTATATATAAATTATAAAAATTAAACCAAACAATTAATAAAAATAAATAAAATAAAAATGATAATTAAAAAATGATTATAAAAAGCATTAATTATCTATGAACAAATTACAAATTGCAATTTAAATGGGAAAATACAGTGGAGATGAGAAAGACATTAGGGAATCCACAATTCCGATAATTTTTTAAAATTAAACAAAACAATTAATCAAAATACAAAAAAAAAATGATAATTAAATATGATTATAAAAAACACTAATTACCTACAGACAAAACACAAATTGCAATTGAAATAGCCAGATTGCAATTGAAACGAACAAAACAACAGTGAATTTGAAATTCAAATAATTTCTGAAAATAAAACAAAACAATTAATATAACTAAAAAATAAAAAAGATAATTAAAAAATGATTATAAAAAAACTCTAATGACAACGAATATCAAATTGAAATTGAGATGGACAAATTGCAATTGACACACGAACAAGACACCAGTCAATCATCAATTCATTTACACAGTTTCTAAAAATTAAACCAAACAATAAAAAAAAAGATAAAACAATTACCACACACACAAAAAAACCATTCCCCTCATCAATCTCGACATCATGTCAGATACAAGAAATAATACGATGTCTTAAAGCGCGAGTGGGTGAATCCGAACAAAGAAAAAGATGTAATGAAGAGGGAATGACATTTAAGGACCAAAAGGGGTCCTTAAATCCGGTTTAAGGACCTATTGTATTTTAGACTAAGGTGAAATTTAATTTAAATTTAAAATAACTAATCTTTTTAGTACATTTTTTCATTTTTTGGTCACCAAATTAATTACCTGTTTTGGCCTGAATCGTCATTTTCCGAATTACCAAAAAAGTTCAAGATTGACGGGTTCTGGAACCAAAGCAGCATTACGAAAATCTTACCCAAAATGCGTCTTTCGCCGGAAGCAGGGGCGAGGGAGGAGGCGACGGCGAGCTGGTGACCGAGCGGGGGAGGGAGAGGAGAGTAGAGGAGAGGGAAGGAAGCGAGTGCGGGGGCGTCGTCGCCATCGGACGACACCAGAGGAGGAGAGCGCGGGGCCGGAGCCTTGGGGAGAAGCGATTCGGCGACGGCGAGGGGAGGCGAGGCGAACCAGACCAGAGAGTGGGAGCGGGCGGGCGGGAGGAGCTGCGCAGCGGGAGAGTGAAATTTTAGGGTTAGTGGTGCGTTTTTGTTGCCCCGATGGAGGGCGGCGCCCAAGCCCACGGGCTGGCAGGGCTCGCCCGTGGGCTGGCCCTGGTTTAGGAGGTAATTATTATTTTTCTGCAGCATCATATATGTTTGATACCGTGATACGTTGAACATGATACTCCTTTCTGTTGTATTCTTTCCATATTTGGGCTCTGTAATTTGAAAATAGACCCGAACATCTGTAGACAGCTGAGGTTAATGCGGGTTTTATCTGACTGTGTCGGCGCTTTTCTTCGATAGGTTTCTCATCTAAGTGCTTCCCCAGTGCTCGAGGGGTGTCACTTTAATGGCAAACCAAGCTAAAATGCTGAATTTAGTGGATTGGTTGAGAAGCTACAGTGGCTATAGCGGCAGCAGCAGTCACAAGCCTTCTTCCTCGTCCGCCCAAGCCATCATTCAATCATGGGCCGAGCTTAGAAACTCTTATCAACTCCAATCATTTCAACCCCATCATCTCGAGTTTCTTAGGACACTTATCAATTCCAAAACGTCCCTTCATGTTGCAGACCCCCAAGCAAAACTTATCATTTCCTTTCTTTCTTCTCCAAACATCTCTCTTCCTCGTGATTCATATCCACTTTTTCTCAGGCTTCTTTACATTTGGACCCGGAAGTCTTCCAAACACACTTCTTCACTTGTTGATTCGGCTGTGGAAGCTCTCTCTCGCCTTTTCTCTTCCCAGATTGACTTAAGAAAGAGCCCTTTCATCATCTCTGAAGGTGTCCTACTTTTGGGTGCATTGACTTGTGTGCCTACTGTGTCCCAACGTTTCCAAAGGGACTGCTTCGAGTTGCTTTGTGACCTGTTGGAAGAAGCGAGCCTGTCGACTGTTTACCACATAAATCTTATCCCTGAGATTCTTGCAGGCATAGGGTACTCATTATCTTCTTCAAAGGATACACTTTTCAATAGGATATTGGGTTATCTACTAAGATTTTGGAGTAAAGAAGGCAGGCCCTGTGCTTGCATTTCCAATGGTCTAATGATTCTACATTTGGTTGAATGGGTTTTGACAGTTTTTTTTGCTTCACGTAACTTGGAGAATATTGATATTTTTGCTGGACAATTTTTTGGGGCCTCAAAGCAATATTATGTTCCATTCACTTTTTTCATGGCTGCTGCTGGAGTTTTAAGGGCCACCAATAGATCCTTGAGTGGTCTGCCGGTGGATATGATCTCCAGACTAAGAATCCCAGGAGAGAAAATTATTGAAGATTTCGCAAATGATGTAGTATCCAAGACTGAAGGTTTTACTAATTTCCCCTATGACCCTTCAAGCAGTTTTCACCTACAGTGTGTCTCATTAGCCCTGTCTCGCAGTGGCCCAGTTTCTTGCAGCCCCCCTGTTTTCTTATGCCTCGCCTCAGCATTGTTGACCGAAAATTTCCCTCTAGGACGTTTCTATACGAGGATTCTCGGTCATGTCCATGGAAAGTTGGCTCATCTGGAGCTTGACGAGGTCA
The DNA here is from genome assembly GCA_963277665.1 of Viscum album. Classification (NCBI taxonomy): domain Eukaryota; kingdom Viridiplantae; phylum Streptophyta; class Magnoliopsida; order Santalales; family Viscaceae; genus Viscum; species Viscum album. Next base: position 1,070,263,914 of record OY728141.1, read on the forward strand.
AAAATCATCTGGGTAGTGTTATCTTCAAAGAAGCTGGAGCTGCTACTCATGTTCTCTGCAATCAGTACATCTTAGTTGATGATGAGAACAAGAATGCGGTGGAGAGTCTTGTATGGACATATTGCAAGGATATCTACTCCTGGCATCAGCAGGCTGCTTTCTTTCTTTCTGGAAAGGAGGACGAGTTGCTGATGGATTTGGAGAAAATTGCCGAATCTGCTTTCCTTATGGTGGTGGTTTTTGCATTGGCTGTCACAAAGAATAGGCTAACTGAAAATTTCACTCAGGAAAGTCAAATGCAGATATCAGTTGAGATTCTGATATCTTTCTCTTGTGTGGAGTATTTTCGCCGTATGCGTTTGTCTGAATATACGGATACAATTCGAGCAGTTGTTGTGAGTATTCAGGAGAACGATTCTGCCTGTGTGGCTTTTGTGGAATCCATGCCTTCCTACACTGACTTGACAAATAAAAAAGGTCTCTTTCTATGCTTATCTTTTATAAGAGTTGTTGACCTTATATTCCACCATCAACTAATTTGGAAAGGGTTGCTATTCTAAGAAAGATTGAAAAATGTTGTTTTGTAGGGTCGAAGAATAAGGAATATGCATGGTGCAACAATGATGTGCAAACATCCCGAATGTTGTTTTACCTACGAGTTTTACCGACATGTATTGAACGATTGCCTATAACCATATTCCGGGAGGTGGTGGTTCCGACCATGTTCTTGTATCCTTCTTTCAAAGAGATGCATTTTCTTGAAGAGTTAGGATCTTCAATGTCATATTTATGTAATTTGCACTTAAAATCAATGGAAATAGATACATGGGACATCTCAACGGAAAGGTAGCCCGGGCATCACATTCCGTGTTCATAGCATTCATGTCTTCTGGGAAGGATTCAGATCATGATGAGAGAAAGCTGTTGAAAGAGAAACTAGTTTTCTATTATGTAGAGAGATCTCTATCGGTATTTGAGTTTGAATTGCTTCTTGACTTTTCAATTTGAGTTTGAATAGCTTCTTGACTTTTTAATCTTTTCCTTCCCTTAGTGTGAAGTGTTGAATTCTTTATTTCTTGTAAATTCAGGGATTTCCTGGGATAACTCCCTTTGAAGGCTTAGCTTCTGGAGTTGCAGCCTTGGTTTCCCATCTCCCTGCTGCAAGTCCAGCTATATTTTATTGTATTCACAATCTCATCCAAAAGGCTAACGAGCTCTTCCGGGACGATTTGAGTCAGGATGTCGACATGTGGAAAAATTGGCAGGGAGAATCGAAGTCTAGCAAAAGAATTATAGAGCTGCTTCTGAGACTCACTACCTTGGTGGATATTCAGGCAAATAATGATATTTTTTCTAAATATTAATTTTTCTTTTAAAAGTTGCCTGTGTGAAAAAAATTAGGTCAGATCCAAATTTTATGAGCCGGGCGGGCCCATATACAAGTGACTTTCACATTTTCAGTGAACCAAAACTCACTGAGAAGAGGAGAAATTCATGACCAGTGTCCCCCAATATCATTCTGTCAAGGACTTTGACAAATTTTATTGTGACACCACAATTTGTTTGTTGCAGGTATTGCCAAATTTGATGAAGTTGCTGGCAGGGGTGATCATCCAGTTGCCAAATGATGGCCAGAACCTGATTCTTGGTGACATGCGTTCACTGGTTGCGGAATCTGATGATGTTACACGGAAACCCTTATTGGTATCATGGCTGCAGTCATTGTCTTACCTTTGCTTGCGAGACGGCAGTGATGGTTCTGCAGGAAGCAGAAGCCCGTCAATCTGGAATTTGGTCAGTGCTCGGCTTTGACGAGAAGGAACCTCTTCCCGAGGTTGTGTTTGATAGCATTTGTTGAAAAAAAATTACAACGCCGGTGAATAGATCGAAAAAATAAGTGATATCTGTTCTGTTTTTCTTGTAATAAACCACTTTTGATTGATCAAGGATGTTCTTGTTTCTGTTCTTGCTAGCAGAGTAGCAGGAGACATCCAACATCCCTTCCTTGAGGCTTTTATCTGGAGAATGAACAGGAATTAAGATTGGATGAGCAAACGAGCAACCAATCTTGGGTAAAATTGTACAATAATGGAAGTGCTGACGGCCTGATAAATTCTGTTGCCCAATACCAGCATAGGAAATTTAGCCCTTATTGCATAGAGGGATACAGTAAAAATATTAAATTGATGCCCTTTTCTTTATATTTTTTTACTTTGTCTGTGTGTTGCCCTGCCCTGGCCCAGGGGCTTGTGGGGCTTGCCCTAGGGCCGGCCCAGTTCACCATTTGCTTCATTCCAGACCTATGTTGATTTTCACTAACCTTCATCATATCAGCCTACCTGAACAGATTCTGCATGATGACAGATTTATCAACACTGCTGACAGTTTTCAACTTGTGGTCTTCAAGGTGACCGGTTTTCATCACTATTGATGCACTGGTCTTGCCTTGTCACTACAAGTTATTCCAGATCTATCTTGTTATGCCAAACTTCAGAATTCTAGCATGCACAATCAGATTTCAGCACTATTTCTTCAAAATGATAGCTACTGATTTTAGTGGTCTCGGAATATGCATACTGATTCTAGCTAGGGCTCCTCAAGTCAATATGTTTGCACCATTTCTCCACTGTTATTTATAATTCCTGCATTCTCATACTGATTCCAGCATATATAATTTGATCTAGATTTGATTTCTTCAAGATGATTGTTTAATCAATGCTGCTGCTCACAGAATGATAGATACCACATCTATCTTCTCCTATCCGCATGGTTGTCCACCTTGACAGAGACTTCCACATAGTGCAGATACAGATAAGCTTGAGACTTTACTTCAGCATGCATCTCCATCCAGTTTGAACCAAATTTGCTTCCCATGCAAACAAATGTGCCCTTGTGGTATAAACACCCCATGGATTGTATCTTCCCCTTAACCTGCAACTCTCCATTCATCTGATTTTTAAAAATATGTACAAAGGGGAGAGGGGTACCTCAATACTCCTCAAGATGAGGAGAGTGGTTGGTCTTTGCAGACCAACCCTTTCCTTTAGTTTTCTTCTAATTGTTTGTAGTGGTGCACTTTTTCATGACACCACTATGACAACCTTCCTTTCCTATGCCTCCTTTAGTATCCACTACCTCCCTTGGCTTGGGCTTCTCCTTTGGAGTGGGACTCATCCCTCTAATGCAGGTTTCTTCCTTTCGAGCTTTATTATCGCATTTTTCTCCTACATTCTTATTTCTCCGGATTGGTTTTTGAGTGTACACACCTTCAGGTGCCTGAAATACCTTTTGTTGCTTTCCTTCAACTCTATTCTCCAAGGTCTGGAACCTGTTCTTCACTGGTATCTCCCTCTTCCTTATTTTATCATACCCATTCTGCTTCATAAATCTGTTTTTGGGTAAAGCAGAATTTTCTTTCTTCAATCCATGTTTCCTCTCTGTCATTGGAGTCTGGGATCTCATCTCGGTATCCCTTTTGAGAACCACTCACATCAATTTTAGCAGGTCTTGGGATTGGAACCTCCACTAATGGAGTTCTTGAATCCTGACTGGTGAACTTTTTACTGCTAGATGTAGTCTCTACATGAGACACCTTAGTATCTGACATCTTCCTCATAATGTGAAGCTTCCCTTTAAGCTTCTTAATCAATACATTCTTCTCCTTTAGTTGGCTCTCTAAATTCTCAACCTGGGAATCTCTTTCACTAAATGCAGTCTTTATCCGTTCTTTATGTTGTTCCTTTAGGACAGCCATGGATGCTTCATGGCGCTTCTTCTTTTCCATGCTAACCTTCAACTCTTGAATGGGTTCATCAATCAGATCACTTTTCTCTTTTAATTTATTATCCATTTGTGTAATGATTTCCTCCAAATTTGTTATGTGAGTAGAGCTTCTTTCACCTTCAGCCTTCAAGCGTTGAACTTCATCGCTCAAGGCTTGAGTCTCCTCTTGTTGGTTGCACCAACTATTTCTAGATTTACCACATTAAGTGGTTGCTATATCCTCAACACATTCAATTGATATAAAATCCGTATCATTCAGATTTACAAGAGAGATCTTATTTTGTGTTAGACTAAAATATGCACAATGAGTCATTTCTGTTTACTTGAATAGGTGAACCCCATTTATCGGACTTCTACTTGTTCTTCTTTTTTTAGCTTTTGGACAAACGACACTCCTCTTCAAGAGACTTCAAAACTGGATCTTTAGCAGATTCATATTTAGCCTTAAATGTAAATAACCTTGTTTCTTTCCTTAAAGATAGATTCTGTATTGTACAGATCTTCCATCTTTACCCATATTTCTTTTGGTAGTAGTGTAGTGAAAAACTTTCTCTTTCCCCTTCTTATTCAGGGTCTCTTTCCATACATTCTGGACACATTCATCAATCTTTAATTTTCTTTGATTTGTCTCATGCGGAACTCCAGGATGACACAGCAAAACAGAACCACTTGACAAAATATCATAAGAGGCTTCAATATGATCTTCCAAGCATAACATGAATTATATTTTCCAAATAGAAAAGTAACTTTCATAAAATACAGGATAGGATCCTTTGTTGTTGAAGCCTTATCTAGCACACTTCAAAAAAAAGATGAGACGGGTTGAACAATCATTGATGATTTTGGCTATTTTACCACTTGTTGGGATTCAAACCACCCTAGGGGTTGAATTGGGGTGTTACTAGATTTAGATTTTTTCTTTCAATTTGTTTATTTATCCTTTTACGATCTTGCGCCCGGGTTAGCAGAAACACTTGTTCAACATGTTATTATCTTGAATACATCCAAATCACACAACATGCATATGAACAGAATATAAAAGATGCATGAACATTGGGATTTGCTAGGTTAACCCAAATCAGCGACTCCAAGGAGCACACACTGACAATGTGTTAGTGTGTCAGGATGTCAAACTACTCACTATTGTATTACAAGGATTTGGAAGGGCAAACTATCTATCCAAGGTCACCCCCTCTTCCTCTCCTTTGCGCACTGCTTTGGTGAGGGCTCCAACAGTTTATAGAGGTGTAGGTTCTGGGCACAACGGAAGCGTGTGACGGTGCTCAACTTTATTTTTTGTCATAATCAATGATCAATTTGAGTTTTATATGACGATCAACGTCGTGATCCACAAAATTGAGTCAAAGAAATAGAGAAAGAAGGATTGCATCGGAACCGAGAGCGAAGAGATCAACACATATTGTTTATAATTAATTTAATTAGATAAAGAATTACCTTTAAGGGATTCTTTCTTTGTTGATGGGTTCAGCAACAAATTTGTGGTGCATTGTCGTTGCGTTGCAGAAACCAAGTGTAAATTTCTTTTAGGGGTGATCCACACGTGTTTCACGAATCTCCAGATGTCGTCGAAGAAGTCTTTGGGTGCTAGCACGGAAGATCCTTGTGTTTGCGTCATTCGTCTTGATCTCCTCGAGAATCGCTTTCAAAGCGTTCTTCTTGATCTGATGTAGGAGGATTGCTTTTCGTTCTTAGGAGCGTTCTTGGTGAAAGGGAGCTCTCTAGGCTTGAGAGGATTTTCCAAGATTTTTTTGCACAATCGAATAGACTCATAAGAAAATAATATAATTGAGTATTTATATTGTTAGGGTTAAAATAAAATAATTGTACAAGTGTCTTTATTATTTATTTAATCCTAGCAAAACCTCATGTCAGATAAAAATTGCAATATTTAGTGATGCAAAACGGGCCCGCGGCCCACGAGCTTTACGGGTATGGGGCGGATACGGGGTGGGGCGGGCCTAAAAATTTTGACCGCAAAGAGTGCGGGCCAATGTGGGTTGAGTCCACGCGGGTTGAGTCCGCGCGGGTGCGGGGTGACCTGCAGGCTTAATTTAATTTTTTTTGTACAATATATGCTCTTTGACATTTTAGTTTTTTTTTAAATATGATTAAACAATGACATATGATTTCTCACCGTAATGGTCATACAAATTCACTATTCATTTACATGTGAATTTTAAATAGGTCAATATTTATTGTTTTAATATGATATTATAATATTTATATATTAATTATTAACCATATTCACATGGTGTGTTATCACACCTCTCGAAAAATGGAACTTATCTCTCCTCCGCATGATTTCAATTCTAAAAGTTATTATAATTATAATATTTTTTTGGACCGATTTAATTTTGTTATTACTTAATTTTATTTTGTTATTAAGAAAACATGAAAGGGCCTCCTTAATTTTGTTATTACTTAATTTTATTTTCGTTCATTCATAGGTCTAGCCATTCGCATCGCCACACAATCAACATCATCATTTTTCGTTCCTCATTGATCACTCAAATACTTTGCATTGCAACAGTTCACCACCACATCGGCGTCGGCACATGACACCATTCACCCATAGAAAATTGTTTCATTACATCTCTTAAAACTCTAGCTATTGTAAATTCATACATTTCCCAACAACTAAAATTAAGAATGAGAAAAAAATACAATATTTAAATGATTATAAATAGTATTTTTTTTAAATGTGTGCAGCTCGCGGGCAACCCGCGGGCTTATGCGGGGCGTGGCACACTTGAATTTTTTTGTTCGCATTATATGCAGGCTTTTGCGGACAAACCTGCGTGGGCTCAAACCCGCGTGAGCTCAAACCCGTGTGGGCTTGGCCTGCCCCTCCCTAGCCCGCCTGTTTCGCATTACTAGCAATATTATTATTTCTCGACACACGCTTAACTTGCGAATTATAATGAAATATTATTCAATTAAATAATATTCAATATTATCATTTCTCATCGGATAATTAAACCCGGTCTTTCATTCCTCCACAATATTTACCGAACATTGAATAATGTCTATTTATTTATTAAATAAATATCACTACATTATTTACCAATAAATAAATAAATATTATATTTACTAAACAACAAATAAATATTTATATGCGATCAAACATACATGAATAATTATTAAACCACATACGAGAATAATATTTATTCAACCTGTTAAATAATAAATAATAATATATTATTTAACTGAGATTCTAAATACACTTAGTGTATACACTTAGTGTATAACCCTCTATGTCTCTTTCTCAGTGGCATTTGACTACGAATCTCCATCGCTGATAGACTGTATCATTTGTGTCCCTCAAATGATATCATCCGGCTATGGAACATATATTTAAGAATAGTGTCATAACACTTTTGGGTTTTTATCATAGCGGGGAACTACTATGACCTTTTAGTGCGAAAACCACTCTTAGGACTTTATCACATACTATGTTACGTGGAAGAACAATCATGATGCAATAAGTAGTTTATAAATATTCAAACAATGAATACATATTTATCATAAAGTACAAAGAAGTTGGTTCTAGGGCACTAATTCCAATAAACTCCCACTTGCACTAGAGCAAACTGCTACCAACCTTTAGTCAGCTAGCTCTCACATGATATTCCTGCTTATGCTGAGATATGCCTTTAGTTAAGGGATCTTTCATGTTCTCTTCCGTGGGTACCCTGCTCACTGCAACTTCACCCCTCTGATTGAAATCTCTCAAGAGGTGATACTTTCAGAGAATATGTTTTGTCCATTGGTGTGACCTTGACTCTTTTGCAAGAGTCACTGTTGTAGTATTATCACAATACAATGTGATATGGTCTTTACTGCTAGATACCACATCAATTTTCTGGAAAAAGTTCTGAATCCAAACGACTTCCTTGACTGCATCAGAAGCTGCTATATACTCAGACTCTGCTATAGAATCAGTGATAACTGGCTGCTTTGAACTCTTCCAGCTCACAACTCCTCTGTTGCGACCGAAAACATATCCTGATTGCGACTTCAGATCATTCTGATCTGTCTAAAAATCAACATCGGTATAACCCCTGATGACCTGTTCCTCATCTCCTCCATACACCAGGAATATATTCTTAGTTTTTCTCAGATAAGGATAATGCTAACAATAGTTCAATGTTGTTCTCCTGAATCTGCTTGCTATCTGTCTACCATGCTCAATGCATAGGCAACATCAAGTCTAGTACATAACATGACATACATGACTGATCCTATCGCTGAAGCGTATGAGATCTTACTCAGTCTCTCTTTCTCTTGTTGTGTTTAGGGACACACTTTCTTAGAAAGATGTAAACCACGTGACACTGAAACCAATCTCTTCTTGGATTGTTCCATACTAAATCTATTTAGTATCTGATCAATATATATACTTTGACTTAGTCCAAGTAGCCTCTTGGATTTATCACGAATGATCTTGATCCCTAGAATATATGCTGCTTCACCTAAGTCCTTAATAGAGAAACACTTGTTTAACCCATCCTTAACTGACTGTAAGACTGGTATGTCGTTTCCAATAAGTAATATGCCATCAACATAAACTATTAGGATAAAATATATGCTGCTTCACCTAAGTCCTTAATAGAGAAACACTTGTTTAACCCATCCTTAACTGACTGTAAGACTGGTATGTCGTTTCCAATAAGTAATATGCCATCAACATAAACTATTAGGATAACGATCACATTCCTATTAAACCTCTTGTTAACACACATCTCACATTCGTTCTTAATGAAACCAAATTCTTTTATGGATTCATCGAATCGAATGTTCTATGACCCGGATGCTTGCTTCAATCCATAAATGGATCCCTGCAACTTGCAAATCCTTTTGGCATCACATGGAGTCACAAACCTTTCTAGTTGTGTCATATAAACATCTTCCTGAAGGTTCCTGTTAAGGAATGCAATTTTGAAATCCATTTGTCAAATCTCATAGTCATGGAAAGCTGTTATAGCAAGTATGATTCTGATGGATTTAAACATGGAAACTAATGAAAAGGTTTCATCATAGTCAATTTCTTGGTGTTGTTTAAACCCTTTAGTCACTAGCCTTGCTTTATAGGTACTTACTTTACGTTCCATGCCCGACTTCCTTTTGAATACCCATTTGCATCCAACATACTTTACATCAACTAACGCATCGACCAAAACCCAAACTTGGTTCTAATGTATGGAATCCATCTCAGAATTCATAGCTTCTAGCCATCTTGTAGATTCTGAGCTCTCTACTACCTCCTTATTGGTAAGTGGTTTATCATTGTCAACTGATAATGAGTCACCATCCTCGATGACCAAAAAACCATATCTCTATGGTTCTCTTATCTCTCTTTCTCTCCTACACAGTACTTGTGTTTCAGGAACTACTTCTTCCATGGGGACCTGTGGAATCTGTTCCTGTACTAACTCTTGTTTATCTTGAGCATCAACTTTGTTGATATAGAGATCCTAGCCTTTTACACATATCATTACATGATTTTAAGCATAATAAAGCATCATATTACAAGCCAAGGATCGTAAACTCTAGTGCCTTGGAAGACTCGATATATAAAACTGAAAACATGGGACTAAATAAAACATTTCTTTATTTAATCTTCATAAAGAGTTCCTAACTTCCATTGTACTCATACATCTTCATAGGATAACTTGAGGATAACATGAACAAATGGATGAGCTAAAAAGCTCAGTAAGGGAATAAACATAAGACTAAAGCTTTAGCACATGGGTTAAAAGACATGACATAATGATATCAAAAGACATGAAACATATGGAATCATAACATATAAACATGAGATCATATAAACATGGAGTCACAGTAATGTGATAGTAACATAAAACACGACTTTAGCACGAGTCAAAGCTCGTTGCACATAGAGGAGCACAAGTCAAGGTTAACCACCAAGACTGCCGCACATGGTAGCACGAGTCAAGGCTAACCGCCAATACCGTTGCACATAACGTCTCATGAGACTCAACTTTACCCAATGCATTGGAGAGTTATCTGGGTGCAACCATCATATCCTGTTCATGAATATGCTTTCCACATATAGAATCATATATAATCAATCATACATAAACATAAGAGTTACTCATGGTAAGAATTGAATATCATAATCATGTTATAAAACATAAGAAATGAGAGTATCATAAAAATGTCTATGAAGGAAAGGAATTAGATCATGCACGGACAATCATAGGGTAGAATAGGCATATATTATGAAAATTGAGGTCAACTTGAAGTAATAACATGTATAAAGAGTATTTAAGAAACTTTAGAATTAAAATATTTTAGTGTGGTTAAAGGAAAATATCAAAGGTAATTTAAAACATAAAATGACATAATCTTTTATATAAAACCAGAAGTGAATCAAGAAAGTTTTCATAATAAAAATAGTGGTTTTATTAAAATAATGGTGGCTTAAAAACATATTATATAGTGTATTTGAAAATGGGTAAAAATTCAGGAAGTCTCCTTAAAACGAGCTTGTTTATCAGAAAGAATTGAGGAGGGAATCATTTAAAAACATGTATATTCACAAAAGAGAATGATGAATGAATCTTGATACATGAGTTTGAAGCATATACACAACATTTTTTAGATGTTCATAAAAAGAATAGATAACTTCATTTGGGTAAAAAGAAAGATTAAACAACCCGAAGGAATAATGGGGGTTCGGGTAGAATCTCTTACCTTAAGTCCGAAGGTGTCATTCACTTGATCTTAATGTACTGGATAACCAAATTACATTCATTGATTAATATGTCCAGAACCTCTTCTACATGTAATTGATTTAGTATAACCTTATTAAGTTCATTCATGACCTTTTTGGTAGGTTAAGAGGTTCAATTTCATTGTTTTGGGAGCGTTTGTTTCCTTGGTTTTCACGATTGGTTTACTTATATACATGTAAGGATAAAGATGTAAGATGAGAATGATTGTCCATAAATGGAGTTATATGTTATTAGTGATAATCTAGAAGATTACATGGTTATAAATTCATTTGGTTATTTGGAATGAAGATGAATCATTAATGATAACCGTTTTGGTTAATTGGCAGTTTTTGATCACAACGAATACATTTTGATTTATAAAATAATATCATGTGTACAAAAGATTCCAGAACCATACATAAGACATAATACATATATTATAGTCTGGTTCAACCATAAAAATGGTTTCATGATCAGAATTGAAGACAGTAAAAGAAATTGAAAACATTTCATCCTTGAATGTGATGAATTAACACATCTCGGTTGGTGTTTTCATTTCTAGTATAGAAGGAGGGGAAATGAGAGATGATGATGAATTATTTCACTAGCATAACAACATTCTAGTACATGTAATGTAATGGAGTTATCACACCGTTAGGATGAGGGGAGGTGAGGATAGAAATGAAAACAAAGGAACATGAAAAGAAAAGAAAAGAAAAGAAAAGAAAAAAGTAATTTACCTCTTGAATGTATCTTTCTTGAGAGCCTATTTAGGGAAGAGGTTTTGGTCTTTTTATGAGACCAAGAGCTCATGGACTTGAGAGATGGTCTTAGGGAGATATTTAAGCATAATTTGGACTAAGCATAAGACTTGAGAGGTGTGAGGAGAGGAGGTAAAGAGGGGTGATATTTATAATGGAGGAAAGGAGGTGTCTCCCATTATTTTAATCATTAGTTTAATATTTTTGTTCAAGACTATGAATAGTCTTGATTATTGTGAAGAAAAATAGTAAAGAGAGTATGCGAGTTCGAAACAATGACCATTTACATCATCCATGACTTAAGCATGATGTAGAAATTCATTTATTTATCATTTATCGCAAATTATCGTATTTTATTATTCACAAAAAATTCAAGTATTTTAGAAAAATCCCAAAAATTCACCTCAACCATTTTTTGATGCGTAGAATTCAAAAATGAACTTCATTTTATGAAAATAATTTTCTAAATATGAGAAATTTAATTTTTAATTTAAATCAAAATTTACTTGAAAAATTCAAATTTGAAAATTAAAATTGATTTTCTAACACTTTGAAAAATTAATTAAGGTATCTTAAAATTATCTTATATTCACAAGTCATAAAAATACTTATTTATAAATACATTTTATAAAAATAAATTTTCTTTTAAATTATTGAATTAATCATAAAATTGTAATTAAATATACATGACTTACAAAAACACCGACACTTAATTAATAATTTTTAAAATTTTTACTTATACTATTATATATTTATATCATATTTTCAATTATAAGATGGATAAATTTTATTTATACTTTCATTAGTGAGGTTACTATTCAATTGGTCGGTTTTCTATTCATAAGGGTCACATTACTATTTCAAAGGTCAAGTTATTATTTCATCGGTATACGTTCTTTAAATTCTAGAGATACCTTTTATTTTACTCATTCTTTATTTATAATGTTTGTATTTTGTTCTATATGTAATCTTATATGATTATACTATAAGGTATAATTATAAGAAGGGAATTGCATTGATAAAACATTGGTTCGTTACATTCTTTCACCCTTAAGAAATTTCACCTTTGAAATTTCGTTTTACATTTTAAGATGGAATCAAGTGTGGGTACTTTTCCTCCATTGATTCCTCTAGTTCTCATGTTGCCTCTTCGTACTTATGGTTCCTTCATAGTACTTTGACCAGGTGAGCAGTCTTGTTACGTAGAACTTTATCTCTACGATCCAAGATTTTCACTGGCTGCTCCTCATAAGAAAGATCATTCTCCAACTGTACCACCTCTGAAGATAGTACATTTGAAGGATCTGGTATATACTTCCTTAATAGGGATACATGGAAGACATCATGTACTTTAGACATGATAGGTGTAAGTGCTAGTCGATAGGCCACAACTCTGACACGATCAAGAATCTCGAAGGGACCGATGTACCTGAGAGTTAATGTTCCTTTCTTCCTAAATCTCATGAACTTCTTCTATGGAGATATGCGGAGGAATACCATATCTCCAAATTGAAACTCAAGGTCTTATCAACGATTCTCTGCATAGCACTTTTGTCGACATTGGGCTTCCTTGATGTGCTGTTGAATGGTTTTCACCTTCTCCACCATTTCTTCAACCATTTCAGGTCCTAATAGATTACGGTCATCGACTTCATCCCAACACACCATTGTTCAACACCTTTTCACATAAAGTGATTCATATGATTCTATTCAGATGTTGGAGTGGAAACTGTTGTTGTAGGAGAATTCGACCAGTGGAAGATGTTGGTATCATCCTCCTTTAAAGTCTATAGAACATTCTCTCAACATGTCTTCCAGTGTCTGAATAGTTTGCTCAGATTGACCATCAGTTTGAGGATGATAGGTCATACTGATGTTCAGTTCAGTACTTAGAGCATATTGGAGACTTTTTCAGAACTTCGAGGTAAATCTCGAATCTCTATCGAATACAATAGATAGTGGTACTCCATGCAGCCTTACCGCCTCTTTAATATATATCTGTGCAAGTTGATCCAATGAGAAGTACTCTCAAATTGTGATAAAGTGAGTTGCCTTTATAAGATGACCCACAATGACTCATATAGCATTGTTTCCTCTGGATGTCCTTGGAAGTCCAGTGACAAAGTCCATGGTGATGTTCTCTCACTCCCATGTTGGTATGGGTAGTGGTTGCATCATCCCCTTATAATTTTTCCATTTAGCCTTCACTTGCTGACATACTAAGCACTTTGATTTATACTCATCAATCTCTTTCTTCATATTGTCCCACCAATAATTCTCCCAGAGATCTTGATACATCTTTGTGTTCCCTAGGTGAAAAGAGAAGGTTGAGCTATGTGCGTCATTCAGAAGCTCCTTCTTTATCTCTAGATCGGATGGTACACATAATTGTGACCCAAATATTATGACTTCATCCTTTTCAATCTTGAACTCATAGGATTTCCCATTTCTGATAGCTTCCACCATTTTCTAAATTTCCACATCATTTCTTTGAGCATCTTTTATTTTCTCTATGAGGGATGGTTGAATAATCATTTGATAAAGGATTGATGATGTTCCTCCCTTAATGCTTCTCATGTCCATCCTCTACAAATCTAAAAAGATTGGATCCTTTTCATTTCTCATCATTAATAAAGATGTAAGATCCTTTTTACTTAGAGAATCTGCCATCTTATTTGCCTTATCGGAATGGTAGTGGATTGAGCAGTCATAATCCTTGTTGAGATCTAACCATCTTCACTAGCACATATTAATCTCTTTATGTGTGAATATATATTTGAGACTCTTGTGATCAGTATATATCTCACACTTCTCCCTATAGAGATAATGCTACCAAATTTTCAACGCAAAGATCACAACCGCTAACTCCAGATCATGCATGGGATAGTTTTGCTCATGGATTTTCAGCTACCTTGAGGCGTAGTGTAACGGCCTGAAATTTTGAATAAATCTTGTTTCCTAATTTCATGTGTTATTTTATTTTATTTTTATACTCAACAAAAATGTTTTATTTGATAAACTTGATTATAATGAAACCAGTGGGTTTTGACTGTTATATGACCATCGGTCAATATGACCGCTGTGAACAAAATGTTTTGATTATTATCTCTAAAAATAAGTAATCTTGGTTAATTATTATAGAAAGAAGATTTGATGGCCTCACCTAGTAGTCTTGGACCGATCGAAGCCCACCTAATAGAGCTTGGGAAGGAGGTAGCACCATTGGGCTTTGCTCTGGACCAAATCCAAGCCGAACTTCATCATGTGAAGCTAGAACGGAATCGCCTTCGTGAGAAGTTCAAACTGATAGAAATTACTACTCGGGCAATGTTGACTGAGCCGCCCCAAAATTCTATCACCCCAGCACACCTTACTCTTAGTTCCTATGCTGGTATTATAAGGGGCTATGTAACGAGACCGTAACTTCCTTGTGTAATCCTTGTTTTAAATAAAAATTGGGATTTCTTATTATGATGAAGTTTATGAATTTTGAAATGACCGGATAAATATAGTATGCATATTTTGATGAATTTAGAAAAATGATATTTTAAAAATGGTTGTGTAAACCTTAAATAATTAAAAATGTGTAATGATTTTCAAAAAATGGTCTTCTACAATTATGTCCAGTACAAAATTTGGAGTCTAATAAGATCAACTTGATTTTTGATGAATAATAAATTATGAATAGTGATTTTATGATTAGGATTAGTAATATGACCAAATGGATTAGTAATCTCACTTAAAGAAAATTTTAAAATAATCTAGGCACCTTGATTAAGTAATGTGATTCAATAAAATGGTTAAATAACGGTTTCATAAATTATTATTCAAGTATTAGTTTTTTTTGGGTGAATAGTGTTTTTTAATTAAAAATTAAATTAAAAATATTTAGAAAATTATTTTTATAAAATGGATTTCATTTTTGAACTCAGAGCACCGATATTATGTTATGGTAATTTTTGTGGTTTTTTCTGAAAAAAATGAATTTTCGGTGAATAGTGTATTTATTTAAAAAAAAAAATTTAAAAATATTTAGAAAATTATTTTTATAAAATGGAGTTCATTTTTGAAATCAGAGCATTGATATTTGATTAAGGTGAAATTTTGGGATCTTTCTGAGAAAGTTGAGTTTTTCAGTGAATAGTGAAAATACAGTTTTAGGGTTTCGGTATGTTTAATGACATCATAACTGTGTCATGATGATGTCATGTGATATTTTGAGGGTTGGCCGGCCATGGGTGATGAATTATTGTTTTGGGGGCCCCATGTGCCCTAACTCCATGATAAATGCCAAGGGAGAGCAGATGGGTTTGAGAAAAGCACATGTGAGGTGTCCCTTGGCCATTAATGCCTTGTCTCCTCACTTTCCCTATAAATACCAAGCCCTCCTCTCACCCCTTCGACTCCCCACTAGTCCCCAACGAATTTCTGGTCTCATTACCTCCCAAGGAGTCCTCCCAAGGTTCCCCCAAGCCCTCAAGGTCCCAACCTTTGAGGTTTAAGAGTTACATTTTAAGGTAAGAGATCCGACCTTTCTCTTTCTTTTCGAGATATCTCTTTTATGTAATTTCTTTTATGCTCCATGTTCTTATGTTAAAGGGTGTTCTGTTATACTCCTCTTACTGCCCTTTTCATGTTCATATAATGAGAGATCCCCTCTTACTCTCATTATTTAGTTTTTTTGAAGTTTTAAGTGGCGCCGTTAGGCTGCCGAAATTTTTGTAACGGATTCTTTCTCCCTTCTCATTTTTCAAGATCTATTATCATGTAAAGTATTTCAAGTTCATTTTTATTATGTTGGGGTATGATCTCTAAATTTATCATACTGATCTTTTATGATCATATGATGAGAGACCCCATTTGATCTCTTCAATTCAGTATTTTGATGTTTTAAGTGGCGTCGTTAGGCTGCCGAATTTTTAAGTGGTTCTTCACCCTTCTCGTTTTGAAGTTCTACTTTCATGTCAATTCCCTCAAGTTCCTTTTTGTTATGTTGGGGTATGATCTCTATATCTATCATACTGGAATTTTATGTTCATATGATGAGAGACCCCATTTGATCTCTTCAATTCAGTATTTTGTTGAAGTTTAAGTGGCGCCGTTAGGCTGCCGAATTTTTAAGTGGTTCTTCACCATTCTCGTTTTGAAGTTCTACTTTCATGTCAATTCTTTCAAGTTCCTTTCTATTATGTTGGGGTATGATCTCTATATCTATCATACTGGACTATTATGTTCATATGATGAGAGACCCCATTTGATCTCTTCAATTCAGTATTTTGTTAAAGTTTAAGTGGCGCCGTTAGGCTGCCGAATTTTTAAGTGGTTCTTCACCATTCTCGTTTTGAAGTTCTACTTTCATGTCAATTCTTTCAAGTTCCTTTCTATTATGTTGGGGTATGATCTCTATATCTATCATACTGGACTCTTATGTTCATATTATGAGAGACCATATTTGACCTTGTCAATTCAATTTTGTTGAAGTTTAAGTGACGCCGTTAGGCTGCCGAATTCTCACAAGAGAAATCTTTTTTTTCTTCCTTTCATGTTCTTCATTTCATATGGTATATTTTCAAATTTCATTACCATGTTCTTAAATCTCTTATATTTTGTCCCTCTACTGTTTGATGGGTCATTTATGAATGTTTGACCCATGTCCCCTCTCTTCTCAATGTTTTCTAAAACCTTGTAACATAGCTGTTATGCTGCAGAATTTTCGTCTCAAAATGTCTCTCTCTTTTTCTAAAGTTCTTTTACATTATTGAGTGAATAACCAAAGCTCTTTCTTCTAAAGGGGTATTCACATATATACCAAAATGTTCTATTTTAAATTCTGGGATTTACATACATGAGACCCACCTTCCTTTTCTGTGGGTTTTAAAGTGACATAAAGATCATGTCTTTAAAGAAGTTTTTAAAACGTTATGATTATGAAATGAAACCCATTTATTTTATGCTATATGGGTTATTTATGAAATGTTTGATGATGATATATGTGGCTCACATGATAATAAAGGCAAATTTAAGGGTGCGCCCTGATAGCGCTCCAATGCATTGGGTAATGATGTAACCACTAGAGATTACAATTTTCACGATACCTTGGTGAATAACCTTGGTAATTTTCAAATGATACCTTGGGGATGGACCTTGGTGATATGTTCATGATTGTCTATGTTAAATGATGTAGCCACATCTTCAAGTTATGAAAAATGTTTTTTTTATTATGATGTATCTCATGATTTCTTTCTCATGCCTTAAAGTTCTTTTCATGTCCTTATTGAAGTATCTCAAGTTCACATGTAAAATGTCTCTCTTGTTTCCCTTACTGGGCTTTCTGCTCACCCTTTCTTTTGATGTATGTCCCCAGGTTATGAGATGCAGTAATGAACCTAGGATGAACTTAAGGAGAAGCCTTTCAAGTGTTTAAGAAGAGTGTTTTTGTTCTTTTCATGTATTATGTTCCTGGTTTCCAAGACACTAAACCTTAAAGATCCTCGGTTTTGTAAAATGTAATGAAAGTTTATGTGATAAAAAGACGGGATGCTATACGTAGACTATCACTTTATCATTTTTCATCATCACACAACCTAAGCCCTTCTTTGAAGCATCACTATACACCACAAAGTGTTCTCCACTTATCGTGAGTGTGAGTACTGGCGCAGTGATAAACCTCTTTTTGAGCTCCTTAAAGCTTTCCTCACATTCTTGAGTCTATAATAACTTCACTTCCTTCCGTCTCAGCTTGGTCATTGGGTTTGAAAATAATGAGAAGTTCTTCACAATTCGTCGATAATACCCAGCTAGACCTAGAAAGCTACGGACCTCCGTTACATATGTTGTCCTGGGAGACTCTTCAATTGCCTTTGTCTTGCAAGGGTCCACAAATATTCCTTTGCAGGTGATAACATGCCCCAAGAATGATACTTCCTCCATCCAAAAATCACATTTATTGTACATTGCATAAAGTTTCTCCCTTCTAAAAGTCATTAGAACAGTATTCGAATGCTCCTCATGTTCCTCCTTGCTCTTAGAGTATATCAAAATATCATTGATAAAGAATACCACAAATTTGTTGGGGTAATCTCTAAAGACTCTATTTATTAAATCCATGAATATTTCTAGAGCATTAGTGAGTTTGAAGGGCATCACTATGAACTCCTAGTGTCCATACCTCATTAAAAAGACAATTTTGGGAATAACTTTCTTCCTCACCTTTAATTAGTGATATCCCGAATAAAGGTCCACCTTAGAGAAATAACTACCTCCATGTAGCTGATCGAACAAGTCATCTATATGAGGCATAGGATACTTGTTGTTTATCATGATTTTATTGAGCTCATGATAATCAATGAAGATGCGCATTGATCCACCATTCTTCTTAACAAAGGGAACTGGTGCACCCCATGGTGAATCACTCGAGCGTATAAAACCCTTCTCCAAATTCTTCTGTAACTGCTTCTTCATCTATTCTATCTCAACAGTGGTCATTCTATAAGGTGTATTTAATGTAGGTAGGGATCCAGGAATAAGTTCAATTGAGAACTCAACCTCTCGATCAAGAGGAAGACCAAACAATTCGTTAAGGAATACATCAGTGTAATCCCTCACGATGGGAATATCTTTGAGAAGTATCATCTCTTTTGTATCAATCATTTGAGTAAGATGTGGTTGCTCAAAAAGAAACATTATCCACACTTGAGTCGAATATTCTAAAAGAGATTCATCTTCCTCCTTACACTTGTACAAGAATAGAGGATACTCTGGGATGTGAAGAGTGATCTCCCTTTTCCGTCAGTTAATGTTGTTTTTGTATAAAGATAGTCAATCCATGCCCAAAATAGCATCAAACTCCACTAAAGGAAGTATTACAAGATTTTCTGGGAGATTTAGTCCACAAACATTTACCAGGGAGGAGTTATAAACACTGGACGCAATAATTTCTCCGTTCATTATTCTCACAGATAACTCAACCTCCAAATTTTGAGGTGATGTTTGAATAGTTCTACTAAACATGCAATATATGAACGATTTCATAGAACCAAAATCAAATAGTATGTTCTCTATTCTTGAATGAATAACTAGTATACCTATCACCACATCATTGTCTGGATCTACCTTAGCAGTAATGAGCATAATACCTTATTGCCTTGGAGGTTGTTGATTTCCTCCGACAACCCTTGGCTCAGGGAAATTGTTCATATAATTCTCATATTCCTTGTAGTTGCAACACAACACTACAAGATGAGTGTTGATCTGAACCTTCCTTTATTCTTCCATGTTAGTGGGATTCTTCCTATCCCTCCAGTAGTTCCCAACCAGATGTCTCATTCTTCCACATTTGAAGCAATTCCTAGTTCCCTTTAGACAGTTCTCAGGATGCTTTTTCCCATAATTTTGACACGTGGGATGTTCGATCTTCTTTCCATCATGGGATTTATTTTTTGAACCACTCATATTATACTTCATTTTCCATTTTTTATCATTGGGTCCACAAGACCATTGAGAGTCTCTGATCTCCATTTCAACCTTGAGAGCACAACATACAATCTCATCATAACTGTTGAAGTCTCGAATTTCAAACACGTTTCATAGATTTGGATTTAGTCTTCTAAAGAAGCGATCCACCTTGCTTTTGGTGTTCATGACAAAGCCAGATGCGTATCTTGCAAGCCTTGTGAATTTGCTTCATACACCCTGATAGACTCATCTTCCTTCTGCTTAAGTCTGAGGAACTCTCTTTCCATCTTGAGATAGAGGGTTCAGGGAAAATATTTACTGAATTTTGTTTCTTGAATTCCTCTCAATCCATAAAATCAATTTCCTTCTGGGACTTCATATTCTTGGTCAATGTTCACCACTTATCAGCTTCACCATTAAAACGATAGACTGCCAGTACAACTTTCTCTTCTTCTGAGCACTAGAGGACAAAGAATATATTTTCAATGAAGTTAATCCACTATTCTATGAGGAGGGGATCAGAAGATCCACTAAACATGGGAGACCTTTTCCACATGAAGGATTCAATGACAACTTGATCTTTCCTTAGAGGAGGAGAGCATTCCACATACCTGCCTGAATGGCCCGAAGACATTCATTTTTTATTCATTTTTTATAATCCTCCTTTTAAGGGGTAAAGGGGTACCCGTACATGGACCATAGGTTTCATGAAATCATAGGACCTGAAGGTCTTAAAGTTCATCATCCCAGACTATGACTACTTGAAACTACCCCTCCCCAACATCTTCATCATGATCAGCACTCCACCTTCGCATGACTGGTCGACTGGTTGTCCTATGCAGGGATATACAAGCCTGATACCAATGGAAAAAACATACCCTCTCATTCTTCTAAGTATGATTATCTCTTCTTTGGTGAATGCACCTTCTTTGAATCCTCATCTAGGGACTTGTTCATTGTATGTCAATCTGATATATCTGCAATTCATGTGGCCCGAAGGCCTTGAGGTGGCCTGAAGGCCTTGATGTGGCCCAAAAGTCTTACTAGCCTGAAGGCCTTGGGTGGACCGAAGACCTTGAAGGACCTGAGGACCAAACCGGTGGCCGAAAGGCCCAAGCATGTGAATAGTTATGGCTACTATAGTACCAAACAGTACCTGCTATAGTAAATACTACAGTAACCCAAAAAATGCCTCTTCCTAGATTTGATCTTAGGTCTCTTGGATACACTTAAGGAGCTATCACCAACCAGGATGAGGCTCATGTGTCGTTCTACATGATTCAAGTTATTATTCATAACTTGATCCAGCTGAGAAAGTACTATCATGATGTGTTGAGCACCCGTTCCCATCATATTTGACATATCATTAAGGAAATATTCACATTCTCTATCACATTGATTATTGGAACGTGTTCTTCTATTTCCCACCATTAACTAAGAAAAGAAAGTGAAATTTGAGGGATTTAAGACATAGATAATAAGAATAAAATTAAACTTTGAACATAAAAGGATAAACTTGTAAAGGAAAAGTATATCATAACTTGTGATTCTCTAGGTTTAAATCTAGGTTATCCTCTATCTGTTTCTTAACTTATACTCTTATGAGATCTTTTTTTATTCCCTTAATAATGTTTTGTAATGACCTTATGAATTTACCAAAGCATATCCCATGGGAGTGTCAAACCAGTAGTGCAGCAAGGCCCGTTTTCATGCACTAGTTCCTGTTCACGTCTAGATCAAAGCGGTGTTTTCATGTTTTACCCCTAGATACATCTGTGCCAAATGCACATCCACTTGTTCATATCCAGACATGGATGTATTTACTTGATAAATCACTTACTCTATACTTACCAAAATTTAGGGATGTTTTCTTATACTTAGTATCATCCATAAGGTTTTTACTAAAGTTCTCTATTCCTAATCTCCAAAAATAACTAGACATTCCTATGATACCAACTACAGCGACCCAATCCTATCATTACATTATTTTAAGCATAATAAAGCATCATATTACAAGTCAATTATCATAAAGTCTAGTGTCTTGGAAGACTAGGTACATAAAACTGAAAACATGGGACTAAATAAAATATTTCTTTAGTTAATCTTCATAAAAATATCCTAACTTCCATTGTACTCATACATCTTCATAGGATAACCTGAGGATAACATGAACAAATGGATGAGCTAAATAGCCCAGTAAGGGAATAAACATAAGAATAAAGATTTAACACATGAGTTAGAAGGCATGACATAATGATATAAAAAGGCATGAAACATATGGAATCCTAACATATAAACATGAAGTCATAGTAATGTGGCAGCAATATACAACATGACTTTAACACGAGTCAAGGCTTGTTGCGCATAGAGTAGCACAAGTCAAGGTTAACCACCAAGATCATTACACATGGTAGCACGAGTTAAGGCTAATCGCCAAGACTATTGCACATAACGTCTCATGAGACTCAAATTTAACAAATGCATTTGAGTGCTATATAGGTTCACCCAACATAACATGTTCATGAATATGCTTTCCACATATAAAATCATACATAATCAATCATACATAAACATAAAGGCAGTGGTAAGAATTGTGTATCATAATCATGTCATAAAACATAACAAATGGGAGTATCATAAAAATGTCCATGAAGGAAAGGTATTATATCATTCATAGAGAATAATAGGGTAGAATAGGCATATATCATGAAAAGTGATATCAAATTGAAGTAATAACATGTAAAAAGAGTACTTAAGAAACATTAGAATTAAAACATTTTAGTGTGGTTAAAGGAAAATATCAAACGCTATTTAAAACATAAAAGAGCATAATATTTTATATAAAAATAGAAGTGAACCAAGAAGGTTTTCATAATAAAAAGAGTGGTTTTATAAAAATAATGGTGTCTTAAAAGCAGATTATATAGTATACTTGAAAATGGGTAAGAATTCAAGAATTCCCCTTAAAACGAGCTTGTTTATTAGGAAAAAATGAGGAGGGAATCATTTAAAAACATGTATATTTCTAAAAGAGAATAATGAATGGATATTGATACATGAGTTTGGATAATATACACAATATTTTAAATATGTTCATAAAAAGAATAGATAACTTCATTTGGGTAAAAAGAAAGATAGAACAACCCAAAGGAATAATGGAGGTTTAGGTAGAATCCCTTACCTTAAGTCCGAAGATGTACTTCAATTGATCTTAATATCCTGAATAACCAAATTAAATTCATTAATTAATATTTCCATAATCTCTTCTACATTTAATTGATTTAGTATAACCTTATTAAGTTCATTCATAATCTTTTTGGTGGGTTAAGAGGTTTAATTTCATTATTTTGGGAGCGTTTGTTTCCTTGGTTTTCATGATTGGTTTACTTATATACATATAAGTATAAACATATAATATGAGAATTATTTTCAAGAATTGGAGTTATATGTTATTATTTAACATCCATAAGATTACATGGTTATAAAATTAATTTGGTTATTTTGAGCGAAGATGAATCATTAATGATAACCGTTTTGGTTAATTGGCGGTTTTTGATCACAACGAACACATTTTGCTTTATAAATTAATATCATGTGTACAAAAGATTATAGAACCTTAAATAATACATAATAAATATTTTATAGTTGGTTCAATCATAAAAATGGTTTCCTAACCATAATTGTAGAGTATAAAAGAAATTGAAAACTCTTTGTCCTTGAAGGTGATGAATTAACACATCTCGGATTGTGTTTTCATTTGTAGTATAATAGGAGGGGAAATGGGAGATGATGATGAATTATTCCATTAGCATAACAATATTATAGTACATTTAATTTATTAGAGTTATCACACCATTTGGATGAGGAGAGTTGAGGATAGAAATGAAAACAAAGGAACATGAAAAGAAAAGAAAAGAAAAGACAAGAAGAATTTATCTCTTGAATACATCTTCCTTGAGAGACTCTTCAGGGGAGATGTTTTTGTCTTTTTATGAGACAAATAGCTCCTAGACATGGGATAGGGTCTTAGAGAGATATTTGAGTAGAATTTTTACTAGGAACAAGGCTTGAGAGGTTTGAGAAGAGGAAGTAAAGAGGGGTGGTATTTATAGTGGAGGAGAAGAGGGGTTTCCCATTATTTTAATCATTAGTTTAACATTTTTTCTCAAGACTATGAATAGTATTGATTATTATGACCAAAAATAGTAAATAGAGCATGTGAGTTTAAAACAGTGACCATTTACGTCATCCATGACTCAAGCATGATGCAGAAATTCATTTATTTAGCATTTATCGTAAATTATCATATTTTACTATTCACAAAATTTAAGTATTTTAGAAAAATCCTCAAAATTCACCCCAACTATTTTTAAACATTTAGAATTCAAAAATTAATTCCATTTTATGAAAATAGTATTCTAAATATGATAAATTTAATTTTTAATTAAAATCATAATTTACTTGAAAAATACAAATTTTAAAATTAAAACTGCTTTTATAACACTTTAAAAAATTAATTAAGGTCTCTTAAAATTATCTTATAATCATAATTCATAAAAATAATTATTTATTAATATATTTTATGAAAATAAATTTTCTTTTAAATTATTAAATTAATCATAAAATTATAATAAATATACATGATTTACAAAAATACCAACACTTAATTAACAATTTTTAAAATATTTACTTACTTATACTATGATATATTTATATCATATTTTCTCTTATATGATGGATAAATTTTATTTATACTTTCATTGGTGAGTTTACTATTCAATTGGCTGGTTTACTATTCATAAGGGTCACATTACTAGTCCAAAGGTCAAGTTACTATTTCATTGGTATATGTTCCTTAACTTCTAGAGATACATTTTATTTTACTTATTATTAATTTATAAGGTTTGTATTGTGTTCTATATGTAATCTTATATGATTATACTATAATAAATAATTATAAGAATGGAATTTTATTGATAAAACATTGGGTCATTACAGTTGAAGTCAATCTTGCTCCCACTATCCTTTTTGAGGATGTGCTTCCTCTCAAAAAAGACAGCTTGTCTAGTGACAATCACTTTCTTGTATGAGGGGTTTTATAGATAATATCCCTTTGTTTCTTTAGGATACCCTATAAAGATACACTTCATGCCCCAGGGTGTTAGTTTGTTGCTTGAGAAGGCCTTAACAAACACCTTGCAACCCCATACACATGTATGCGACAAAATGAGTTTCTTTCCACTTCATAGCTCGAAGGAAATTCCTTTTTCCATTTTAGTTGGTACTCAGTTTAATGTGTATGCCTCAATTTGTAATTCATATCTCCAAAAGGATAATAGAAGATCTTTATGACTCATCATCGACCTTACCATGTCTAACAAGGTATAGTTCCTCCTCTCACTAACACTATTCCACTCTGGATCTTCCCCTTCTTGGTAGGATGGTGCTCGATAGCTTTAGACTATTTATAGGTCTTGGGTCTCTTTGCCTTGTTCTTAATTTTCTTATTCACCATAAGGACCACAAGTTTTTCACGCCTCATGTCCTTATCCACTCGGCGAATCACGGTCAGGAGTTTCGAAAGACTCTTCTCATTATTGCTCATATTATAATTCACAATAAAACTAGAGAAGGTCTTGAATAGTGATGAATGTATGAGATCTATACGCAACTTATTCAATAATTTAATCCCTAATATGTCCAGGTGTTCAATGTAGCTAATAAGCTTGACTACATGAGACCCATCTGATGTAGACTCTCCAAGATTAGTTGTGAACAAATAATTAGAGATCTCATACCTCTCTTTTCTTGCCTTCTCTTGATAGAGATCCTAAAGGTGAAACATCATGCTATAAGCATCCATATCCTCATTTTGATTTAAATCTCATTGGGAATGGATGATAACATGACACAATAAAAATCTGTAGGATCATTTAAATGTTTCTCATAGAGAGACAATTCTTCATCACTTGCCTCATTTCCAGTCGCAACTAGTTAAGGTTCTTCCAGCACATACAATTTCATTTCATAGCGAAGGATGACCCATAGGTGCATTTGCTACTCTTGGAAATTAGTGCCAGTGAGAAGGTTTTCTTTCTCAAGTATGAATTGCAATGATATGTTTGATGTAATTTCATTGTTGTTTCTACAAAATAAAAAAAGCAAAATTTTAGTACTTTATTGGATAAAATTTAGACAAATAAATAAATATTATATTTATTAGCCTCCCACTATTTTATCGAAACCCAATATCCCTTACCATTGGCTTCAAAATATCCTATTGATTTGATATTATAGTGGAAAGGATTCATATTCCATTTCTCATTATCCCAACTTTGGTTGGTCAAGAAACTTGAATGGTTTTAGGTAGGCATTCCAAATGCCAACTGCATTAACTCACAGTTCCTTGATCCGTTGAGTGGACTCCCAAATCAAAAAATCCTTAATTTGGATTTTATGAACCTTTGCCTCTCAGTTACACCAATTCCTGATTCGGCAATCAACCCTTGATGTGAACCAAGTTAAGTCAACCCAAAACCTCATGTTATAATTTCCCGATAATTGAAAGCACCCCAAGTTTGGCTGTTCAAGAACTTTAAAATATGGTTCGATTCTTACCGAAGTAATGAAATGTTATACCGAAATAATATAATATTGAGGGATTTTATCCTTTATACATAAATTTCCAATTATTATATTTATTACATGCTTGTTAATATTAAGTGAGATTACTTAAGTGATTAACCATGTCTTAGATAATATTTATGTATAAGCTGATTTATTTTAGTTATATCTTGCATGCTTGTTAATTCATTAATTTTGCAATCACGATAATACATCCATAATGAAATAACCACGCAACTGATAAAAATAAAATAAAGGGTACGATCATGAGTTTATACTAATGATTAGTTTATCTTGTGGTTGATAAACTAACCACTTACCTAGGGGAGAAAGACCTTGAACCAATTTTGGTTTGTGTTTACATCTTTCCACCTATTCACCTTTATATCTCCTTGGATTGGTTTCGCCTTAGATCCTAACTTGAACAACCTTCACTAGCTTGAGATCTCTGTTCATTACATATGCCTTTTACTCACACGTAGGTGAGGGTGAAAAGGGGTTAACATCAAATAAACCATGGGCACACAGACCCTACATAATAATGAGGAGAGAAGACATGCATGACAATAATTTAATTTAATAATAAATTAAATGAAACCAATCACATACAAAAGGTCTGGTTTAGCTCATGATCATACACATGCATGCAAAAAATTAATCATTTAATAAAACTAACATTCAATTATTAATATTTCTTTATTTAAGATAAATCACACTCAAATTGATTAATTATTATTTTCAATTAATTAATTATTTTATCTTAATTCTTATCTGAATTTCCTTGAGATTATCATCCATTATAATTTTAAACAAATTAAATAAATTAATTTAAAATTAACTGTGTACATAATTTGTACCTTGGAGGAAACACAGTAAATACCTATCCAAATCTACCCAACATGTATTATACTCATATACTTGTTTATTCTTTGTGACATATAGCATACAAGACTTATCACATACTTTTATGACTTGTACTTCATAGATGATTACACGAATTACATGATTTTTCAGTCATGTGTTATGCTTAAATGCACGTAGAGTAACAACTAGTAATGCAACTCATAAATGATATGTGGATCTAAACATTACGTAGATATTAATTAAACATTTAAATATTTATGTATATTAAAACATATCACATGATGTGTCCTATATTTACGACCACACACAAGTACATGTCTCAAGATTTTCATAGTAAAATAAATAAATTTTAAATATATGTAACTTGGTATAAGAACATGGTGTGTAGATCTTATATACATGGTGTGTACACCTCTCACCATCTATCTAAGACACATGCTTAGGGACTCGGTGTGTAGTCTATGCCTTGAAAAAATTGGAGTACACTGCATGTCCAATGATCCACACATCGTGTTGACTCTATGTCACATGGTCACTGGTTAGTTAGTGTCGCACGCATGACTTATTTAAAAGGTATTTTTCATTTAATTTTCATTCTTGCTTTGTTTTGGGGGTCACCCATGCATTTTGGTGGAAATGGTGAGTTTTCAAAATTTGGGCCAAACCGTGAGCTCATTTCCAGATTTAAAAATATTTTTTTATAACTCCTTAATTTTTCAAAAATTTTAATCCATTCCAATTCCTACTTGGCCTAAATTGATCTATTAATACCACAATATCAATTTTGACCCTTTAGTAATCCATAATCATGGTGGATTTGGGTTTTTATTTAAGAAATTGGGCCATCCCAGAAGCCCATTTCCAGTTTTTTTTTAAAAAAATTTCTATTTAATATCTTTTCCAATTTTAATGATTTTTTGGTGATTCTACCTCTCAACTGAGCCCACTAAACCTAGGCTCACCTCCATTCTCTTCTCCCCCTCTTTAGAGTATATTTTCTTTGTGGATTAGGTAAAAAAATCTTAAGCTTTCACAATTCTTCCAGATTTAAAAAGGTAATTTGATTCCTTCATAACTCCATCAATTTTTGCTCTTTTACCCCATTTAAGTTCTAAAATGACCTTATATTCCTTATTCAAACCTCAATTTCATTTTTGAATATTTTCAAATTTAGCTACTAGTATATTTGGGGTGATTTTTTCAAGATCCCTCAAGTAAGTGGGTATCCTTTATTATTCTTTCAGTTTGGTTAGAGTTTCATTCAATTTTCTTAGGGTTTATTCCCTTATCCTTTTGGTTCCTAATTTCTAGAAACTAGGGTTTAGAACCTAGGGTTTGATTCTGGATTTCTTGGTCTATTATTTTGGTTTTAGTCTTGATCTAAGTCCCTTGTGGTGTGGCAGTGGTGCAGTTTGATTTTCGCACAAAGATTCAAGAGTTTTCATTATTGTGGTAGGTGATTCCAATGTGTATGAAATCCTTGTGACTTAGATTGATGTGTTTATAGTATTTTCATGTTTATATCATTTGATTATTTCTGCAAAAATTGGTTTTAGTGGTATTTGTAAATCAAATGAATTTTAAGTGCCATTTTTATGTGAAATTGGGGGTTTTTCACAGAAATATTTATTGGTTCATTTGGGGCTGCCCTATAATTACTTATTTGATTTTATTTAAATTTATTAGGACTTAAAATCATGTTTTGAATTTTTATTCCATTTGGTTTTTGCTGCAAAATTTTGTTTTAATGGTGTTTGTGAAGCATATGGACTTTAAGTGCCATGTTTGTGTGAAAATGGGGGTTTTAAAAAGATATAACTTCTTGGTTCATATGGGGCTGCCACATAACTGAATTTTTGGTTTTAATTGAAGGGTATTGGGGTTACATTTATGTTTTGGTTACTTGTAAGTGTTCACATGGTGTTCAAAGTGGGGATTTCAAGGAGTTTTTGGTGCAAAACAATGTGACATTTTGAGATGTTTTATTGAAAATCAAAATGTTTTGTTGTGTGTTTTAAGTGGTATAAAGTGTGTATAGCTACTGTATTGTTTGTTTGTGACCATTATTGGTGTTTTTATATACAAAGAGATGTATGTAGTATACTGAAATTGTTTGAGCACAAAGGGGGAAGCCCAGGTACCTAGGTGGGCGGATATGTACTAGTATGGCTAGTGATCCGGATGAGTTTTATCCATGTTTCACTTAGAATTTTGGATAAATAAAACTCTAAATAAACTATATTAATGATTATTTGGGACCACTAGGTTATGGGTATGCTACCTACTAGCGTATCGTGCACAAGAATGAATTTTTTCTATGGTTACTTTACACCGAGGTACGAGGTACATAGGGCACAAGACTGTCTAGTGCCTAGGGGTGTTCCCGGTTTTGGGGATCATTGAATTTTTAGTATTTACCCTTGTATTAGTGTGTGTTTGTCTGTACATTAAAATAGATAAACTTTATTATTTAAATGTGTTAACATTCTGAATGTTTTATTGTGAAAACTGTTTACAATTGAAAGTTTCATTTATTGGAATTTATCACCGCTTTTATTTACATATTAAAATTGATTTCTTTTTCACCTTGTATTGAATAATATTTGGAATATTTGGGTGGTATCCTATTGGGATTTGGATAAAACCCTACTTACACCCCTTGGGTGTAAGTAGACTTGATTATGTTTGACTCAGGTAAAGGCAAAGCCTCGGGTGAAGGTGGTTCAGGTTGTTAGTCCCCTCCTATGGCGTGGTGTTGTGGAGACGGCTTAGGAGTGATGACCCCTTGCCATGTGGAGTATTTGTGGATGTTTTTATACTATTTTAATTTATTTTTGGACTTATTGTAATTTATTTAAAACCATGTATTCAGTTCTGGATTTTTCTTATGTCTTGTTTGGCATGAAAATTTCATATTCTTATTATTGATTGTTTTTAATGTTGTATGATCTCATACTTAGGTAAATCATTCCCATACCTAATTTATTGATACTTGGGAACTTGTTACAGACTATGGGGATAGGGAAAACATTTTGGGAATTGTCATGGGATGGATTTGGTACTGGTATTAGTGGCGACCAGATTTGGTTCGTGACAAATTGGTATTAGAGGTGGTTTATGTTTTTCGGTTACATTATTATTTTCGGATCAGCTGGGCTAGATAGGAGCTAGGATTTTCAGGACTCAGAGTTTTGGTAATGAGTAGGGTTTTTGGACCTCACCTCTCATGGAATACCTTGAGTCACCATGGGAAATTGCAATTGTTTATTTGACATCACTTCTAGGTGAGACGTGTGGGCTGCAGACGATACATGAACATCAGAAGGGGGTGGAGTAGTTGTTTCTTTTATTAATATAGTGTGTTTAGATTATTTATATTTGATATATTTGATTAAAATTTTCAGAATTTTTGTATTTAATATTGTTTTGTGACTATTTCATTTTATAGAAACATGCCTCCACAGAAAGCTCCCATGCGCCGACGGGAGGAATCCAGATAGAGTTCTCCCACACTGATTGATCAAAGGCTAGTCGAGGATGTGTTCCATGCTATCCAAGATCTGGGATAGTGACCAGATCTTGTTCCCATTCATGTTAGAGAGTATGATATAGGTCCTAGAAAAGATAAGGCTCAGGAGTTTCTGAAAAATAAGCCTCTTACCTTTCGAGGCATCATAAAACCCCAGGATGCAGAGGAATGACTTAGGAAGATCGAGCGCATGTTCGAGTTCCTGGATACACTCGAGGAGCTCAGGGTGAAGTGTGCATATTTTCTATTGGAGATTCCTAGACGCATGTGGTGGGAATCGGTACGTCAAACTAGGAAGAATGAGCAAATACATTGCAGAGATTTCAAGGCTGTCTTCAATGAAGAATACTGCCCTGAGGTCTTAACATATTCCAGGTCCTGAGAGTTCATGGATCTTGTTCAAGGGAATATATATTTGATGGAGTATGCCAACCATTTCATTGAGTTGGTTTGGTATGCTACTGAAATCATCTCCAATGAGAAAGTGAAGACCCAGAGGTTTGAGAAAGGCTTGCGACCAGAGATATACTCCTAAGTTTTCTTGTTTAAGCTGAGGACCTATGCTGAGGTTGTTGGATGAGCATGTATGGTGGAGATTGAATATAAAGGAAGGGATTGTTTCTCTAGGTAAGTATCAGTAGTCGGCAATGGAATCTATTTATAAAGAAAAAGGAAGCGGGAGGATTAGGTAAAGAAAAGAGGTGGTAGTTCAGGCCACTCTTCCGATAGTTTTCGTCTGTGGCTTCTGATGTGAGATCAGTCATGTTCCACAAGTGTGGGAATCTAGGGAAAATTTGACCAACATGAACACTTCCTTCGAAGCCCTATTACCAATGTGGATGTATGGGTCACTTGCAACACTTTTTTAGGTTGGCACATCCACATCTGAGTGGGGCAGGGTCAGTGGCTTCAAGAGGAGTGCCAACATAGTCTGAGCCATTGAGGAGGACTGGGGGATATTGATTTGGTGGTTTGGGTGGTAGGGATGGATCATCTTCTGGGAAGATCCAGTTTAGGGAATATCCACAGACTAGCGGTTGTCCTGACGTAGAGACCAGACATATTCATATAGTGAATCAGGCACCTGTAGGATCAGAGGCGGGACCATCGACAGTTCGAGGTACCGTTTTGATCGCATCTTCTATAGATCATGCTCTTTTTGATACTGTTACCTTTTTTTCATTAATTTCTACACATTTTGTGGACACACTAATTTTTTCATCCGATTTGTTGTCTTTTGCAATGGAGTTGGTGACACCGCTGGGAAAGAAGAAGGAGCAGGGTCTCAGGTGCCCATCGTGTGCGCTTTCCATGTCGGGGGTTGAGATGGAGTGAGACCTCTTGGTCTTATATATGGATCTTTTTGATGTGTTACTTAGAATGGATTGGCTATTACACTTCTAGGCACACATCGATTGCTACAAGCGGCGAGTGAGTTTCACGGCACCTGATGGGAGTTG
Organism: Viscum album; assembly: GCA_963277665.1. Lineage (NCBI taxonomy): Eukaryota > Viridiplantae > Streptophyta > Magnoliopsida > Santalales > Viscaceae > Viscum > Viscum album. The sequence goes on from OY728141.1 coordinate 1,070,296,147, forward strand.
TCAGGTTTTTCATGGAGAATGGGATCCTTGGTCGGGTCATGCAGGACCTACACTCCTAGAGTTGGGAAGTATTATCTTCCATTTATCGTCGCTCGCACTAGAGGACGATGGTATTTACCCTGAAGGTTCACTATCTCATGTAGCGAATGAGTTTCCAAAGCTATTCCCGAATGATTTTTTAGGTTTTCCCCTGGAGCGGGATGTGGAGTTCTCGATTGATCTGGTGCCAGGAAAACAACCGATATCTCTTCCCTCATATCGCATGGACCCTATCGAGCTGAGGGAATTAAAGATACAACTGGATGACTTAGAATCTAAAGTATTCACTCACTCGAGCGTCTCTCCTTGGACCTCTCATGTATTGTTCGTGCAAAAGGCTAACAGATCCCTCTGGTTGTGTATTGACTACCGGAAGCTGAATAAGGTAACAATTAAGAAAAAATACCCTTTTCCCCAAATATATGATTTGTTCAATCAGTTTAAGGGGGAAAGTGGTTTTCAAAAATAGACTTGCGTTCAGGATACTATTAACTCAGGGTGAGAGAGGCAGATATCTTGAAGACAAACTTCTGAAGCAGGTACAACCACTTTGAGTATTTGGTCATGCCCTTTGTATTGACCAATGCTCTAGTGGTCTTTATGGCACTCATGAACAGGGTGTTGCATCAGTATCTCGATTCTTTTGTTTTGGTATTTTTGGATGACATCCTAGTTTATTTGTGGACCGAGGAGGAACATGAGTATCACTTGCAGATCATTCTGTACACTTTGTGGGTTCACCATCTCTATGCAAAGTTCTCAAAGTGCACCTTCTGGATTAGGGAAGTGAAATTTCTAGGGCATGTGATCTCGGAGCATGGGGTTTTAGTGGACTCTGATAAGATCAGTGTGGTCATTTCATGGGAGCAAGCAAAGAATATGTTCGAGATCTGGAGCTTCCTTGGCATGGATGGTTATTACAAGCGATTCGTTGAGATTTCTCTCGGCTTGCTTCGCCGATGACTGCACTCACCCAGAAGGGGATGAAGTTTGTATGGGCCCTAGAATATTAGTAATCCTTCGAGGAGCTGAAGTAGTGGTTGATTACCGCCCCTCGTGCTGATTTTTCCTGAGGCTGGGGAGGGGTATGTGGTCTATTGTGATGCTTTAGGTATGGGTCTTGGGTTCATGCTTATATAGGATGATCACATGGTAGCATATGGATCTCTCCAACTCTGACCACACAAAAAGAATTACCCAACCCAAAAATTGGAGTTGGCAGTGGTGATGCATGCTTTCAAGACTTGGCATCACTACCTATTTGGGGAGAAGTTTGTGGCCTACTCTGATCACAAAATATTGTCCTATATCTTCTCATAGAAGGACCTCAGCTTGAGTCAGCATCATTGGATTGAGTACTTGTAGGGGTTCAACATTGACATTGCCTATACCCCAGGCAAGGGTAATGTGGTGGACAACGCCTTGAGAAGAAGAGTTCCAGTGCAAGGATTGAGGAAGTCCAGTGATCAAACAAATCAGAATGGGAAATAGATAGAGAAAACTAGAGGGCCTTTGATTCTCTGCTTTCACCTTCCAACATGTGTAGCATCTCAACACAAAGTCCACGGTGTATTGTCTCATACCAGGCCACCAAAACTGCCGACGGACATCATAATACATCTTGGTGGCACCTAGATAGATATCCCACTGAGACTGGTGGCTATCCTCCATCACCACCTTCCATAGAGATAAAGACTCTACTAAACGGACCTTGAAGCATAATATGACCTCTAGAGACAACGACCAATCATGGGGTGTCTCCCCACCATGAAGAAACTACCTCGACCACTGGAAAAGATCATCACTGGGCTCTTCTTGGTGAATCAACTCCAACAGAGAAGGATTCAACTAAAATATCTCCAAGAATGCACCCCCATTTTGCTCCTCGGTTTCCATGGACTTCATTATTGGATTACCTCATACACCTTGGGGTAAGAATTTTATTTGTGTGGTGATTGATCATCTGACCAAATCAGCCCACTTCATTCTGATTAGAGATACAACTAAGGTGGATGAGTTGGACCATTTGTACCTCCATGAGGTGGTAAGGCTCCATGGTGTGCCATCAGCAGTTATCTCAGATATATACCCCTATTTAACTTCTCAGTTTTCGGAAGGCCTACAAAAGGACTTGGGGTCTCATATAAAGATGAGCACGGCATACCATCCTCAAACGGATGGTCAAACAGAATGGGTGAATCGGATTTTGGATGAGATGCTCCGTGCATGTGTTCTCTACTTTAGAGGTTCCTAGGATAGCCATTTGAGATTGGTTGAGTTTGATTATAATAATAGTTACCAATCCCCGATTCGAATGGCTCTTTTTTAGGTTCTCTATGGTTAACCTTGTAGATCCCACCTGTGTGGGGATGAGGTGGGTGAGACCTCACTACTGGGGCCAAGTTTGGTGCAAGAGACATCTAAGAAGGTCAAGTTGATCAGGAAGCGCTTATTGACAGCTCAGAGTCACCATAAATCTTATGCTAACCAGAGGCGTTGAGACCTAGAGTTTTCTGTGGGTGAAAAGGTATTCTTGAAAGTGTCCCCTCGTCTAGGCCATCATAGATTGGGAAAGAAAGGGAAGCTGACATTGCGGTATGTCAGACCTTTTGAGATCACCAAGCATATTGGAAAGCTGGCGTACATGTTGGGCTTACCTTCTTTTTTGACATCCATCCATGATGTCTTCCATGTCTCCTAGTTCAAGAAATACAACCCGGATCCATCCTATAACATCACATTACATTTTAAGGTACTTTTGATGTTTCTAAGTACCTATGTTGTGGAGTAGCAACTTGGGGTGTGTTTGGGTGAACTTTTAAATAAATCTAGAGGACAGTGTGTTGTGCAAGGTTTGCGCACGGTTTGAAAAACGGTGCGGCAAAACCGTGCCAACCTTGAAACCTAGGTAGTAGCTTCCGCATGGGCGGTGCACGGTTTGTTTAACCATGTGGCCAAAATATTCCAGAAGGGTGGTTGAGGCAGTAGATCACGCACGGTTATCACACGATTTGTCAAACCGTGCATCCAAACCGTGCGACCACTTAAATGAGATCCTTAAATTGTGGATCTCACTCGGTTTTTCATCTAAGTGCCTCGTTTTTCCTCCTAAGTAGCCCTAACTCAGGATTTGTCTTCTCCTAGGTTTAGTGAGGGTTATCCCATCATTCTGGAGTTGATCCACAAGCTCCTCTTGGTGAATTGAAGCCGGATTCTTGAGGTATGTGATCGTTCTTCACCGTTCTTGATCGGTTTCTTAGATCTACTTAGATCTACTTCTACTCTTCTCTCAGTTTAATATATCTACATCCGTTAAGGGTATATCTAAGTGTATGGTACCAAATTTGATGAGCTTTTGTCTTGGTATTTCTAGGAGAAGAGATCTAAGGTGGGTTCTTGAAGAAGAAACCCAGTTTTCTTGAGCGTCCTCGACCGTTGTGGTTTTGGTCAAAAACCTTGAGGTAGGTGGTTCCGTTCTGTTTATCCAAATTGATTATCCTTGTATTTCTTGATTTATTTAAATTGATGATTTAAATTCAATCGCTCAAATTTGCTTTCAATTAAGTTGATAAAAAACCCGATTCCAATGAATCGAGGTATTTGAAATTGTTTTGGCATGGAAATTTGAAAAAAACCCAATTCCATTAAATTGGGTGTGTTTATGGAAATTGTATAATTTAAATTGTTTAATTTAAATTTTGAATTTGATGGAAATGATTTTAATTAAATTATTGAATTTAATTGTGAAAATAAATTGTGTAATGATGGAATTAGTTTTGAATGGATTTCAAACTGGTGAAAATGGCTTAAAATGATTTGATAGAAACTCATTGGTTTTATCTTGTGAAAAGGCATGTTTTGAATAAAACCTATTTTGGTTTTAAATGGATAGAAATTGGAACTTTTGAAATGGAATAATGAGATTGATCATATTTTTAAGCAGTCTTAAAATAGTTCACCCATCATGTAAGAGCGCATGCAAGCCATAGGTAGTTAGTGAGTTATTTGGATACACTCTACGCTACGACAATATTCTAAAACATACTTACGGTGGGTCACATCCCCAACGGGTTGGTGATGAGTCTCCTTTATCCAGTGTCATAGGGATGTGTGTATACACATTTTTCTGAGTTCACATAGAGAGTGCGGAATCCTATAACTGGTTAATACTATCGTACCTTTTGGCAGATGACCATGTTGCTCGCTTGTTTGTTTATATTTGAAATATAAATGTATGCCAATGATTTTGAACTTATTACATGCCTGTTGAATTTATATAAACTGTTTTATATAAATGTTTACTTAAGACATTGTTTTAGAAATATTCCATCATTGTAAATCCTTTGCTTAAATTTATTTTTCCATCATTTGAAAATGTATAGCATGTTTTGTTAAAATATGCTTTTGATTTTCCAAACCTGTTTATTAGAAATAGAAAGATTTTATTTGGATAATCTATATTTGGAATCTGTTATGGAATATTTAGTGATATCCTACTGGACTTAGGCTCACACCCTACTTTTGCATTCGGGTGTTTGTATACTTTCTCCTTCCAGGTTCGAGCAAGGGGAAGGGATCTCTTAGAGGTGGATCCAGTTGTTGATCTTTGGATTTGGTGAGTTGTGTCCTTAGGGACGTTGGGGCTGTTTTCCCAGTTTTAGTACTTGGGTTATAGTACTTTGGCATTTTATGCCTCTTTGTAATCTGGTACACTACTCCCAGTGGAGTTTCTTTTGTTATGAATACTGTTTGTTATACTCTTGCTTCCGCATTCTTGTGGTAAAATCGTTCCCACTTTTATGTTGTACGATTCCAGGTGCTAGTCACCGACCCGTGGGGATCGGGAACACCCTTCGGGCTATGTCAGGGCCGGCTCGGTTATTGGGTTACCAGGGTACTCGGGCTGGTTCGTGACAAAGTGGTATTAAAGGGAGGTTTAGCATCTTGCCTTGATGACAGTATGCATTTGAGTATTCTTGTCGGGACTTAGGAGGTAGTTGTGATTGAGTTCCTGGACAGCTCTCACCACAATGAACCTTAAGTCATCACGGTTGGTTAGGGAAATAAGACTTGTGGATTAGTTATAGTATTTTCCCTGTTTTTATTTGGATATAGTTGAATCTAAATCCTATTATCCCTTATTTTAAAAATAGTTTTCCTTGTTGCTTGGTTTGGGTGTTAATCTATGTCTTTTTATGTTGTGTAGAAACATGCCTCTGAGAAGACGTGAGAATAGGATCCAAAAAGAGGCTGCTGCTGAATCTCAACAAGTGATTCCTATTGTGGATCCGAGTCTAGTTCAGGTGATTGTTCACACTGTCCAAGCTTGGGGACATGCACCACCTCCAGTTCCTGTTTAGAATCCAGTTATAGATCCTCATAGTGAGATTCTCTGAAGTCGTTCTCAAGAGTTCCTACGCCAGAAGCCACCAGTTTTCAAAGGCTCCATTGATCCTCAACATGGTGAGGAATGGTTGAGTAAGATTGAATGTCTTTTTGGGTTCTTGGAGACACCTGATGTGATCAAGGTGAAGTGTACCACCTTCTTACTGGAGGGACCAAGTGGGAGATGGTGGGACACAATGGTGACGACTGGGAAACATGAGGGTTTGGAGTGGAAAGACTTTAGGGTTCTTTTCACTAACCAGTTCTATCCAGAATCAATGGTGTTGGCTAAGGCTGTGGAGTTTTTCAAGATTGAGCAGGCCAACAAAACCGTGAATAAGTACTCAAATCGCTTTTCTGAGTTGGTACAGTTTTCTCCTGAGATTGTATCTAATGAGAGGATGAAGGCTCGATGATTCGAGTTAGGACTTCGATCAGATATCCATTCTCAGGTTTTCCTATTGAAGCTACCCACTTATGCCGATGTTCTAGATAGGGTAATGATGGTTGAGATGGACTTGGCAGGAAAGTCAGGGCTGCAGGAAGTTCTTTTTCTTTCTATTGGCAGTGTTGGTTCCTTTAAAGGAAAACGGAAGCGTGATGTTTCTCATGGTGGTTCTCGACAACAGAGTCATTCCAGACCTCCAGTATCACCAGTAGGGGATTCTTTGACTTTATATCAGTGTGGTAAGCCAGGGAATTCTAAGAGGGTTTGCACTGAGGCACCCAAGAATTGTAGCTCCTGTGGACGTTTAGGGAACCTACAAAGATTCTGCCATTATTTCTCTACTCCGTGTAGTGGGATAGGATCATCAGCACCTCCAAATACTGCGGGGCAATCAAATGCTTCACGTATAAAAGGGTTACATCCATAGGCATTCGGAACGAAGCTTCTTCACGCAGTGGAAGAGTCACCAGAGGTTGCTGATGCATGTCCTGCAACTGTGAGAGGTACCATTACTACAACTTCGTCTTTAGTGACAACTCTTTTTTATACTGGTGCATCTCACTTTTTTATTTCAACCCATCTTATTAATCTGATTAATCTACCTATGGAACTTTTATCTTGTGCGATGGATATTACTACACCCCTTGGTGTAATGAGAGAGAAGGGTCTCCGTAGTCCTTCTTGTGTCTTCTCTCTATCAGATGTTGATCATGATTTGAGTTTCTTGGTTCTTGACATGAAATCTTTTGACGTCATATTTGGTATGGATTGAATCATTGTCAATAAATCCTGGATCAATTGTTATCTTTGATGGGTCTACCTTACTACACCCAGTGGTGTGCCTCTTTTTTTTCAAGGAGAATGGGACCCAAGGTCAAGAAGAGCCGGAACCTCTTATCCAGAGTTGGGGAATGTTATATCAGCGTTTTCTTTTGATCTGGAGAGATATTCAATGTGTGGTGATCTTCCTCCAGTCATCGCTGAGTTTCCTGACGTGTTTCCTTATGACTTCTCTGGTTTTCCACCAGTAAGAGAAATTGATTTCTATATTAACTTAATGTCTGGTACTCAACCAGTTTCTATTCCCTCTTACCCTCCAGCTGAACTAAAAGAACCGAAGACTCAGCTAGACGATCTTCTTGAGAAAGGTTTTATACTCCCGAGTGTGTCACCTTGGGCAGCACCTGTTCTCTTCACCAAGAAGGATGATGGTTCTCTTCACTTATGTGTTGATTATCGAAATCTCAATCGAGTTACGATAAAGAAAAAATATCTGTTACCATGAATTGATTATTTGTTTGATCAATTTAAAGGGGAAAAGTGGTTTTCAAAAATTGATCTTCGATCTGGTTACCATCAGTTGAGGATAAAGGAATCTGACATTCCTAAGACTGCTTTTCGAAGTAGGTATGGCCATTATGAGTACCTTTTTATGCCCTTCGGACTAACAAATTCTCCTGCGGTTTTCATGGCTTTGATGAACACAGTTTTCTATGAGTACCTAGATACTTTCGTGGTGGTCTTTGTTGATGGCATTCTTGTTTACTCCAAGTCTGAAGAGGATCATGTGCATCATTTGAGAACATTTATGAGTCTTCTAAGGAATCATTGACTTTATTCCAAGATTTCAAAGTGCGATTTCTGGATTTGGAAAGTGAAATTTTTGGGACATGTGGTGTTAGAACAAGGAATATCAGTTGATCTTGAAAAGATGAAGGCTGTTATAACTTGGGAACAACCACAAAATGTTTCTGAGATTCGGAGATTCTTGGGATTAGCAGGATATTATCATCATTTTGTTAAAGACTTCTCAAAGTTAGCTTCTCCAATAACTGCTCTGACTCGAAAGGGGGTGAAGTTTTCCTAGAATGATAGATGTCAGAATTCTTTTGTTGAGCTTAAGCGTCTCTTAACTACTGCGCCAGTGTTAACTCTTCCTGAGGTTGGGATAGGTTATGTGGTCTTCTGTGATGCATTGGGTTCAGGTTTGGGATGTGTACTCATGCAGGGTAATCATGTTGTTACCTATGGGTCTCATCAGCTTAAGCCTCATCAGAAGAACTATCCTACCCATGACCTTGAACTTGCAGCTATAATGAACGCACTTAAGTGATGGAGACATTACCTTTATGGAGAAAGGTTTACTGTGTATTCAGACCATAAGAGCTTGAGTTATATCTTCTCTCAAAAATATTTGAATCTCCGCCAAAGGCGTTGGGTGGAGTACCTGCAATATTTCGACTTTAACATTGCCTATACCCCAAGAAAAGGGAATGTGGTTGCAGATGTGTTAAGCAGGAAAATTCCATCACAGGCTGTGAACGAATATTTAGAAGATTGGATTTTGATGGCTCTTTTTGCTCAGTTGCATATTGGAGTTCAGTGGAAGGGGAATGAAGTTTCTTTAGCCAGTGTTCAATTTAATTCTGCTTTCCTCGAGTTAATTCTTCAGGAGAAACAACTGGATTATGAATTCCATAGCATTAGGGACTCTCTTTATGGTGGGGAGAACGAAACTCTATGGTCGTTCTCCAAAGAGGGTGTTCTGTGTTATCGAAACCGTTACTTTGTGCCGTTAGTGGCAAGGAAGGATGTGATGGGGGGTTTCCATAACTCTTAGTGGGCTGTACACCCGGGAACCACGAAGATGTTCTATGATATGCGATGCCAGTTCTAGTGGCCAGGTATGAGATGAGACATTGATGAGTTTGTGTCTCGTTGCTATACATACCAGCAGGTGAAAGCTGAGCACCAAAAACCTTCGGGTTTGCTTCAACCAATTCCAGTCCCTACATGGAAGTGGGATGAAATCTCTATGGACTTTGTGGTTGGGTTACCTCAAACTTAGAGTAAGAAGAACACAATATGGGTTGTGATTGTCAGGCTGACCAAGTCGGCTCACTTTATACCTATTTGAGATACAAACAAAGTTGAGGAGTTGGGAAATATCTATGTGAAAGAGGTTGTTCGTTTGCACGGAGTTCCGTCTGCTATAGTCTCTAATAGGGATAATTAGTTTACTTCTTGCTTTTAGAGATTCCTTTAGGAGGCACTAGGATCTCAGGTTCGTTTGAGCATGGCCTACCATCCACAGTCAGATGGCCAAATAGAAAGAGCTATTCAGATCCTTGAGGATATGCTCCGTGCTTGTGTTCTTGACTTTGGTGGGTCTTGGGATGATCATCTGGGGCTAGTTGAGTTTTCTTATAATAACAGTTATCAATTTGCGATCAAAATGGATCCTTTTGAGGCTTTGTATGTCCTTCCTTGTAAATCTCCTTTATGTTGGTCAGAGATTGGTGAAATCTCTTTGGTAGGACCGGGTTTGGTCCAAGAGACGACAACTAAGATCTAGTTGATTCATCAGATAATTTTGACAGCAAAGATTCGGTACAAGTCTTATGTTGATCTTCGCCATAGACCTTTAGAGTTCTCAGTTGGTGACCAGGTGTTCTTGAGAGTTTCACCCCGATTGGGTCATCGACGGCTAGGGAGGCAAGGGAAGCTTGCTCCTTGTTTTGTGGGACCTTTCGAGGTTGTTGATCTTATGGGGAAAGTTGCTTACCGTCAAGCTCTACCAGCAAAAATGACTTCAATACATAACATGTTCCATGTATCACTGCTGCGAAAGTATCTCTCTGATCCATCTCATGTTGTGAGGTGGAGCGATCTTGAGATTGAACCAGATTTATCTGTTACTGAACGACCAGTCAAGGTTGTTAATTCTGAGACCAAGGTACTTCGTGGGAGAACGATACCTCTGGTCTGTGTACTTTTGTGGAATGGTTCTGATTCTCATGAGATGTAGGAAAGGGAGTCTCTAATGAGAGAGCAGTGACGTCATCTTTTTGACGTGGAGGTTTCTTCATAGGCTTTCTGGGGACAGAAAGGTCTTATTGTGGGGAGGTTATAACATCACGTTATGTTTTAAGGTACTTTTTATGTTTCTAAGTACCTCTATTGTGGAGTAGCAACTTGGGGTGTGTTTGGGTGAAATTTTAAAGAAATCTAGAGGACAGTGTGTTGTGCACGGTTTGCACACGGTTTGACAAACCGTGCGGCCAAACTGTGCCAACCTTGAAACCTGGGCGGTAGCTTCCGCACGGGCAGTGCATAGATTTTCTAACCGTGTGGCCAAACTCTGCAAGAAGGGTGTATGAGGTAGTATCTCATGCACGGTTAGCGCACGTTTTTTCAAACCGTGCGGCCAAACCGTGTGACCACTTAAATGAGATCCTTAAATTATGGATCTCACTAGGTTTTGCCTCTAAGTGCCTCGTTTTTCCTTCTAAGTGGCCCTAACTCGGTATTTTTCTCCTACTAGGGTCAGAGAGGGTTCTCCCATAATTTCTGATGCGATCCATAGGCTCCTCTTGGTGAATAGAAGCCGTATTCTTGAGGTATATGATCGTTCTTCACCGTTCTTGATCAGTTTCTTAGATCTACTTAGATCTACTTCTCCTCTTCTCTCGGTTTCTTAGATCTACACTCGTTAAGGATAGATCTAAGTGTGTGGTACCAAATTTGATAAGATTTGGTCTTGATCTTTCTAGGAGAAGAGATCTAAGGTGGGTTCTGGAAGAAGAAACCCGATTTTCTTGAGCGTCCTCGACCGTTGTTGTTTTGGTCAAAAACCTTCAAGGTAGGTGGTTCTATTCTGTTTAGCCAAATTGATTATCCTTGTATTTATTGATTTATTTCAATTGATGATTTAAATTAAATTGCTCAAATTTTGTTTCAATTAAGTTGATAAAAACCCGATTCCAATGAGTCGAGGTATTTGAAATGGTTTTGGCATGGAAATTTGGAAAAAAAACTCCAATTCCATTGAATTGGGTGTGTTTATGGAAATTGTCTAATTTAAATTGTTTAATTTAAATTTTGAATTTGATGGAAATGATTTTACTTAAATTGTTGAATTTAATTTTGAAAATAAATTGTGTAATGATGGAATTAGTTTTGAATGGATTTCAAACTGCTAAAAATGGCTTAAAATGATTTGATAGAAACCCATTGGTTTTATCTTGTGAAAAGGAATGTTTTGAATAAAACCTATTTTGGTTTTAAAAGGATAGAAATAGGAACTTTTGAAATGGAAGAATGGGATTGATCGTATTTTTAGGTAATCTTAAAATAGTTCACCCATCGTGTAAGAGCGCATGTAAGCCTTATGTAGTTAGTGAGTTATTTGGATACACTCTACGCTACGACAACGTTCTAAAACATACTTGCGGCGGGTCACATCCCCGACGGGTTGGTGACGAGTCTCCTTTTTCCAATGTCATAGGGACGTGTGTATACACATTTTTATGAGTTCACATAGAGAGTGCAGAATCCTATAACTGGTTAATACTATCGTACCTTTTGGTAGATGAACATGTTTCTTGTCTATTTGTTTATATTTGAAATATAAATGTATGCCAATTATTTTGAACAGCTTACATGCCTGCTGAATTTATATAAACTTTTTTATATAAATGTTTACTTAAGCTATTGTTTTAGAAATATTCCATCCTTTTAAAGGCTTTTCTTAAATTGATTTTTCCATCATTTGAAAATGTATAGCATGTTTTGTTAAAATATGATTTTGATTTTCCAAACCTGTTTATTCGAAATAGAAATCTTTTCTTTGGATAATCTACATTTGGCATCTATTATGGAATCTTTGGTGATATCCTACTGGGCTTAGGCTCACACCCTACTTTTGCCTTCGGGTGTTTGTAGACTTTCTCCTTCCAGGTTCGAGCAAGGGGAAGGGATCTCTTGGAGGTGGATCCAGTTGTTGATCTTTGGACTTGGTGAGTTGTGTCCTTAGGGAACTTGGGGCTATTTTCCCAGTTTTAGTACTTGGGTTTTAGTACTTTGGCATTTTATGCCTCTTTGTAATGTGGTACAATACTCCCAGTGGAGTTTCTTTTGTTATGAATACTGTTTGTTCTACTCTTGCTTCCGCATTCTTGTAGAAAAATCGTTCCCACTTGTATGTTGTACGATTCCAGGTGCTAGTCGCTGACCCGTGGGGATCAAGAACGCCCTTAGAGCTATGTTAGGGCTGGCTCGGTTATCGTGTTACCTGGGTACCCGGGCTGGTTCGTGACACATCCCATGTACTGAATTGGGAGGAGTTGGATATAATGCCTAATTTATCTGTTTTTGAGTGGCCAGTTCTAATAGTGGACTTCCAAGAAAAGGTGATTTAGGGAAAGTATATTCCACTAGTCTGGGTTCTTTGGCAGCATGAGAATGATACACATGAGACATGGGAGCTGAAGTCATGGGTTGAAGAAGGGTACTCGTTCCTGTTTTCCAATCAAGCTTTACGTTGACTTTTCGGGATAGAAAGTTTTCATGGTGGGGAGAATTTTTACATAAATGAATTATTTAAAAGTTATTTTTCATTTAATTTCCATACTTTCTTTGTTTTGGGGGTTTCCCATGAATTTTTGTGGAAATGGTGGGTTTTCAAAATTTGGACCAAACCGTGAACCCATTTCCAAATTTAAAAATAAATTTTGTTTCTTTTACAACTTCTTCATTTTTAAACATTTTTCATCTATTCTAATTCCTACTTGGCCTACCCTTACCTATTAACACCACCATATCAATTTTTACCCTTTAAGAATCCTTAATAATGGTGTATTTGAGTTTTTATTTAAGGAATTGAGCCAGCCCAGAATTCCATTTCCAGTTTTTCTTAAAAGAATTGTTTATTTAATATTGTATTAAATTTTAATGATTTTTCGGTTATTAAACCTTCCAACCAATCCCATTGAACCTAGGCGCACCCCCATTCTATTCTACCCCTATTTGGAGCTCATTGGCATTTCAGATTAGGTCCAAACATCTTAAGCTTTCACAATTCATCTATATTTAAAAGGTAATTTGATTCTTTCATAACTCCCTCAATTTTTACTCTTTTTACCCCATTTAAGTACTCAATTGACCTTATATTCCTTATTAAAACCTAAATTGTATTTTTTAATCTTTTAAAATTCAAATATTGGTATATTTGGGGAGATTTTTTTAAGATCCCTCAATTAAGTGGGTATCCTTCGTTCTTCTTTCAATTTGCTTAGGATTTCATTCAATTTTCTTTGGGTTTATTCCCTTATCCTTGAAGTTCCTAATGTCCAGAAACTAGGGTTTTGAACCTAGGGTTTGATTTTGGATTTCTTGGTACATTTTTTTGGTTTTAGGCTTAATCTAAGTCCCTTGTGGTGCGGCGGTGGTGCAGTTTGATTTTCGCACAAAGATTCAAGGGTTTTCATTTTTGTGGTATGTGATTCCAATGTGTATGTAATCCTTGTGACTTAGATTTCTGTGTTTATAGTATTTTCATGTTTATCTAATTTTATTATTTATGAAAAAATTTATTTTATTGGAATTTGTAAAGCAAATTAATTTTAAGTTCCATTTTTATATGAAATTTGGGGTTTTTCATAGAAATATTTTATTGGTTCATTTGGGGCTTCCCTAAAATTAATTATTTGATTTAAGTGAAATTTATTAGGTCTAAAAATAATTTTTTTTAATTTTTATTCCCTTTAGTTGTTTTTAGAAATCTTTTTTAATGGTGTTTGCGAAGCATATGAACTTTAAGTGCCATGTTTGTGTGAAAATGGGAGTTTTAAAAAGATATAACTTCTTGGTTCATATGGAGAAACCCAATAAATGATATTTTTGGTTTAATTGAAGGGTATTGGGGTGCCATTTATGTTTTAGTTACTTGTAAGTGTTCACATGGTGTGAAAAGTGGGGATTTCAAGTAGTTTTGGGTGCAAAACAATGTGAGATTTTGAGAAGTTTTTTTATTGAAAATCCAAATGTTTTTTTGTGTGTGTTAAGTGGTATAAAGTGTGTATAGATATATTATTGTTTTTTGTGTGAAAATTAGTGATGTTTTTATATGAAAATAGATGTATGTATTATGTTGAAATTGTTTGAGCACAGAGGGAGAAGCTCAGGTACCTAGGTGGGCGGATATGTACTAGTACGGCTAGTGATCCAGATAGGTTTTTTCCCTGTATCACTTAGCATTTTGGATAAAAACAACTCTAACTAAACCATATTGATGATGATTGGAGACTAATATGTTATAGTTATGCTACCTATGTAACATCCCAGGTAAATAAAGAATAATACATTTTCATATTTATTAAAATTTACGAATTAAAAATCAATTTTACTTTAAAGGGGTTGCTATGTTCGATAGCGTACCCGATACGCAACAAAGAGTTTCTTTGAAATCTTACGTTGCACACTAGTAATAAAATAATATTATTTTTAATGGTAGTTAACACATATCCGTTGTATTAGAGGGAATCAATAGAAATAACTAAAATATGATTATATATGTTAAATGTTTTTACATTTATCCAATAATGGATAAAGGCTTAAAATAAGAAAAGAATTCAATTTTAGGCATATATACTCTAATTTTCACTAAAGGTCGACTTATCGCCTTTTCACAGCGAACCTTCTTTAAATATAGTTTTGGTCACTCTTATACTTTATATTAGACCAAATAAAACTCTCCTTTAGAATCGGGACATCAAAATTTACTTTGTGTAGATTTTTGGTATTTCTCCGATAAAGTTCATTTTTTTAATGAATAGTGAAAAATGTTGTATTTTAATTCAAAAGCCCTTTTTAATATAATTTAATTATATGATTAGATTATCATTTGAATTGGTTTTAAAGTGAAATTAAAATATATTTTTACCATTTAATCCAATATTGGTTGTTGGAATTAATTTCACTTTGAAATCGGACTTAAACTAGTGTCAATCTTTTGATACTTATTGTTTCATAAAAACACGCTATTTGCTCTGACAGCGGGAATTAATTATTAAATTAATTAATGAAACTTATATGTTTTTAATTTTTTAAAATAGACTTCATTTTTGAATTCAGAATATAAAATATAGCTCAGGGTGAATTTTTGGTATTTTTCTGAAAAACTTCAATTTTTGATGAATAGTAAAACCACTAAGTGATACTTAAAAAACCAATTTTTCGTTTAAATGAAATTTTACCACCTTTGTGTTTTGAATTTCAAAAATCCAACATAAATGGTTGTCATTAGGAAGTAAAATGTGGTTCAATGGGATTAAAATAATTTTTGGTGAATAGTAACTTTTATGTTTATTAATCGCAATTAGAGGTAATTAGTGTAGTTTAAGGAAAAAATAATGTTTTAATAATATGAAATGACCTAGACACGTGTCCTACCCTTATTGGATGTGTCATGTCCGACGAAGAAAATCCATGGGTCAACTTGGGGACCCCATAGAGCCACTTTGGTAGGAAAATGACATTAATAACTTTTTATTTAATGTTAAAATAAAAATGTCACAAACATGAGTTGTTTTACTAAAACAATTCTTAAACGGGGTTATACAAGTCATATTTTTGACTATAAATATTCATTAGAACGCTAAAACGATTTCCTACATCATGATATTTTTTTTATAATTTTTAGACATTAAATAAATTAAATTATTTAGGACACCATGATGATGCAACGATTACCTCATTATTTAACAATTTAAACAAAATGAAAATATAATGTAAAATATAAGACCTAAACATGTCAAAAACCTATTGTATGGGTGTATTTAGAACTCTTATCACCTTATCCTCAAAATACATCAATGTGGGACCTTTAAAATCCGAAACTCATTTGAAAATAAAGTAACATTTTATACCTTTCCAAGAGTGCCCCTCCTCTCCTCTTATAAAAGGCCCCCACCTCTACCTCCTTACCCACACCTCTAAAGCCTTTTGTTCAGCCAAAATCTGATCTTTTTGTCTCTCCACATCCCTCTATTACTTCTAGAAGCCTCACTTTGAGTATAAGTCTTCCCAAGGAAGCCTTTGAGCTCAAATCAAAAAGAGTTACCCGGTCTAAAGGTAGTGTTTTCTCTTGTATTCTTTTGTTTTATTTTGCTTCTACAACCCTCTAAACTATTTTTATTCCTTTATTTTGTAACAAAAAAAGTATCTTAAATATACTAGGATGTTATTATAAGAAGGATTCGAGCTACACCTACACACACCTCCGTCTAATGGTTAACGAACATACTGTTTCTATGGTTGACGAATTTCTGCCTCATGAAATGATGAATATTCAATATTCTTTTAACACATTTAATAGTGGCCATTAAGATGTCACTATATTTATATATGATATATATTATGTTTATTTTTTCCTTATGCTTCTGTATTTTTCATTTGTGATATACCTTTATGGCTTCCATTATGGGTATACGCAATATCTTCATTTTAGGAAGTGCGGACTACCGCCCCCTCAAAGTGATTTGATTCGTTAATGCCATATATGGGACATATAAAGGATGGATTTAAAGTTATTATATATGATGTATGTTACATATAAATTATGAATATAATTCTAGAATTAATATATACATACCTCTCATTTAGTTTTAATTCCATTAATATGACATAGAAATGAAAGTAGCGTTCATGCGTACATACGGCTTACCGTCTCCATGAACGGTGCATTTCATTTCTTTCTTATAAATGATTATGTAATATTATAAATACATGTATATGATTGATATATATGATATATATGATATAAAAATCATGAATATCATTCTGGATATAATGAAACTTTGACCACACGAACAACATGTAATTGTAAGAAGTCCACTTTTGACTTAAGAACCAAATATAGACAAAAAAACATTATTAACTTAAATGATTACATAATGTTTATAACATGGTAATAAGTGATATAAAAGTAATAATTAACTTGAAAAAGGTTCTTAATAAAGTAGAAATTAACTCAAGTTTATTATTCAAGACGTTAAAGAACAATCGAGTCAAGTCGGACCCGAGGAAAGGGACTTCATCTCAATCTCCTTTCATTGATGCATATTTCATTTTATACACAACTTTCTTTTATACAGTGTATAAAACCCTTTGAATTTTAATTTTATACAAAAGGAATATTTTTCTATGAAGCATTTTACTAAATGAAAAAAAGGAATGTTTCTTTTAACGTACGCGGTGACAACGACCTTTTTCGCCGCCGTGAGTATTATTTGGTCTTTGGCTTCCCCAAAAAGCCGTAATGTTTTTAAAATGAAATAAATACCATATAATCTTTATGTATTTTGGTATTGAAAATGGTTTTTATAATGTATTTGTTATGTCAACATATTTATGTGATATATTGTGATCAAAGTGTGGAAATGTTTTCTTTCCATTATATTTGTTTTATGTCTTATGATTTTATAATGGTACTTGGACATTTGATGGGTGGTTACGTAATAAACCATATGATGGGTGGTTCCGTGAATACTAGGATAGGTGGTTACGTTATAACCTCCAATGCATTGGGTATGGAAGTCGGCCATATGGCTATTCCATTAAGTGATATGTGTGGAAGTCAACCGTATGGTTATTCCATTTAAGTATGTTTATGTCCCAAGTTACCTTTATATGTTATGTGTTATTTATATGGGTTTTATGGTAATATTTTGGTTACAAAAAGGGTAAGTAATGATCTTTTATTCAGTGAAGAGTTTTTACTACTTCATAAAGGTGAAAAGTATTACTTTTATAAAGTATTCATGGTTTACTAGTTGTTTTGAAAAACTAACAGTTTTCCTTCTTTGTGTATCCATTACTGAGCTTTTTATGCTCACCCCAAGTTTTTGAAATGTTTTTCATAGGACTTAAAGTGGAATAGGTTCAAGGATGGGATCAAGGAAAAGTCATGCTATCTAAAACATGGAACTAGACATGTTTCTTTTTAAGAATTTTTATTTTATGGAAACTTAGTAGAAGTGTCTACTTTGTAATCTTGTGAGATGTAATAGTTATGTCCTAATTCTCTAAAACTCTAAACCTGAAAATATCCTCAATGTGAATTATTAATTTAATTCAATATTAAGTAATGTTTAAGGTCAAGGCCTTATAGTTGGTATCAGAGGTCGGTTTAGATAACTTTAAGAGTTAGAATTCTATTAAATGATTATCCGAAAATATTTTTTTATGGTCAAATTGAAATGATATAGCATTTGAAGATTACCATGTTGCTCAGAATGGTTTTCTAGAGAGGAAATAGGGAATCAGTGCTAGGAAGGCATACAGAAGGAAATAACCATCCGAATCGGCATCCTAAGATGGTCATAATCAGAATTGAACAGTTTTTTGCAGTGATGGATCAGTTGACCCAGGTGAAAAATGTTGGTTGTTTTTATTGATGATATTTTTGTGTTTTATAAAAGTAAAGAGGATCATGAAAGTCATTTAAGGGTTATTTTTCAAACCATAAAAGAAAAGAAATTATATGGGAAATTCAGCAAGTGTGAGTTTTGGTTGCAACAAATTTCTTTCCTTGGTCATATTGTTTCTAAAGATGGGATAACTGTTGATCCTGCAAAAACAAAGGTTGTTGAAGAATGGCCAAGACCCAAAAATGTAATTGAGATTCGTAGTTTCCTTGGTTTGGAAAGTTATTACCGAAGGTTTGTTAGAAATTTTTCACGGTTATCTAATCCAATGACTAAGCTAACTTGGAAGGGTGTTAAGTTTATCTGGACAAAAGAATGTGATGATTGTTTTCAGGAGTTGAAAAGAAGATTGGTGAATGCTCTAGTTTTGGAACTTCCTTCCAGGAATGGTGAGTTTGTTATCTACAGTGATGCTTCATTTAAAGGACTTGGTTGTGTCCTTATGCAGAATGATTAGGTAATTACTTATGCTTCATGCCAGTTGAAAATTCATGAGGTAAATTACCCTACACATGACTTGGAATTAGCTGCTGTTGTTTTTGCCTTAAAAATTTGGAGGCATCATTTGTATGGAGTAAAGTGTGAAATATATACTGATCACAAAAGTTTAAAGTATATATTCACTCAGAAAGAATTGAACATGAGACAGAGGAGATGGCTAGAATTAATCAAGGATTATGATTGTACAATTCATTACCATTTGGTAAAAACAAATAAAGTGGTTGATGTTTTGAGTCAAAAAAGTAATGCTTCATTAAAAATGTTGCGTTTGGAACGTGATCCTTTGGTTAAGGATTTGATGAACTTTGGCATAGAAGTTGTTTGTACAGGAATTCCTTATGTTTTGTTTCAGGTATCAGTGAAATCTTCTCTATCAGACATAATTAAGCAAGCACAGAAGCAAGACAACGAGTTGTAGGAAAAGGTAGAGCTGGTTTAGAAGGGTAAGTTGCCTGAATTCAACATTGATAATGATTGTGTTTTGAGGTTTGGGAAGAGATTATGTGTGCCTGGTGATTCAAAGTTGAAGAATGAGTTGTTATGTGAGGTTCATAGTTCCCTGTTTTCAGTTCATCCTAGTAGTACTAAGATGTACAGAGATCTGCGAGAGTATTACTAGTGGAATGGAATGAAAAGAGATATTGTTGATTTTACTGTGAAGTGTTTGACTTGTCAGTTGGTTAAAGCAGAGCGGTAGTTACCGAAAGGGATGCTTCAGCCTCTACCAGTGCTAGAGTGGAAATGGGAAAATATATCCATGGACTTTCTTGTGGGATTACCGAAGACATCTAGTGGTAATAATGAAATCCAGGTTATTGTTGATCGATTGACTAAATCTGCTCATTTCCTTCCTATTCGAGATACTTTGTCTCTAGATCAACTTGATCGGTTGTATCATAAAGAGATAGTCAGGTTTCATGGAGTTCCCCTCTCCATTGTATCTGATCATGATCCCAGGGTTACTTCTAACTTTTGGAAAGGCCTTCAGAAGTCATTGGGTACTAAATTAAATTTTAGTACAGCTTTTCATCCGCAATCAGATGGGCAGTCAGAATGAACAATTCAGACATTAGAGGATATGCTACGTGCTTATTCGATGGATTATCAGGGAAGTTGGGACTAACATCTTTCTTTGGTTGAATTTTCATATAATAACAGTTTTCATTCCAGTATTCAGATGGCTCTATTTGAGGCATTATATGGGAAGCGGTGTCGAACTCCAGCTTTTTGGGATGAAGTGGGTGAAAGGAAGATGATGGGACCAGAATTGGTAGAAGAGATGGCAGAAAAAGTCCAGTTGATTCAGAAACACATGAGAATAGCTTAGATCAGGCAGAAGAGTTAGGCGGATAACTGGAGGAAGGATCTATCTTTCGAGGTAGGTGATCATGTTTTTCTCAAAGTTTCACCGTGGAAAAGTGTGATGCGATTTGGTAAGAATGGAAAGCTAAGTCCAAGGTTCATTGGACCATATGAAATTCTAGATAAAGTTGGATCAGTTGCTTACCGAGTGACTTTACCTCCGAGTTCATCTCATGTACACAATGTTTTTCATGTTTCGATGTTGAGAAAGTATATGCCAGATCCATCTCATGTTTTGAGCCCAGAGGTAGTTCAGTTGGAAAAGAATCTCTTTTATGAAGAACAAACAGTCCAGATTCTTGACCGATGAGAGCAAGTGTTGCGAAATAAGGTAATTCACTAAGTAAAGGTTTTTTGGAAAAACCATATGGTTGAAGAGGCAACGTGGGAATCTGAAAATGCTATGAGGGATAAATACCCCCACTTATTTTGATAAGTGAATAAAATTGTGAGGATGCAATTCCCAAAAGGGGGGAAGGATGTAACATCCTAGGTAAATAAAGAATAATACATTTTCATATTTATTAACATTTACGAATTAAAAATTAATTTTACTTTAAAGGGGTTTCTATGTTTGATAGCGTACCCGATACGCAACAAAGAGTTTCTTTGAAATCTTACGTTGCACACTAGTAATAAAATAATATTATTTTAAATGGTAGTTAACAAATAACCGTTGTATTGGCGGGAATGAATAGAAATAACTAAAATATGATTATATATGTTAAATGTTTTTACATTTATCCAATAATGGATAAAGGCTTAAAATAAGAAAAGAATTCAATTTTAGGCATATATACTCTAATTTTCACTAAAGGTCGACTTATCGCCTTTTCATGGAGAACCTTCTTTAAAAATAGTTTTGGTCACTCTTATACTTTCTATTGGACCAAATAAAACTCTCCTTTAGAATCGGGACATCAAAATTTACTTTGTGTAGATTTTTGGTATTTTTCTGATAAGGTTCATTTTTAATGAATAGTGAAAAATATTGTATTTTAATTCAAAACCTCTTTTTAGTATAATTTAATTATATGATTAGATTATCGTTTGAATTGGTTTTAAAGTTAAATTAGAATATATTTTTACCATTTAATCCAACAGTGGTCGTTGGAATTAATTTCTCTTTGAAATCGGACTTAAACTAGTGTCAATGTTTTGATACTTATTGTTTCATAAAAACACGCTATTTGCTCTGACAGCGGGAATTAATTATTAAATTAATTAATGTAACTTATATTTTTTGAATTTTGTAAAATATAATTCATTTTTGAAATCATAATATCAAATATAGCTTAGGGTGAATTTTTGGTATTTTTCTGAAAAATTTCAATTTTTGATGAATAGTGAAACCACTAAGTGGTACTTAAAAAACTGATTTTTCGTTTAAATGAAATTTTACCACCTTTGTGTTTTGAATTTCAAAAATCCGACATACATGGTTGTCATTAAGAAGTAAAATGTGGTTTAATGGAATTAAAATATTTTTTTTGGTGAATAGTAACTTTTATGTTTATTAATCGCAATTAGAGGTAATTAGTGTTGTTTAAGGTAAAAATAATGTTTTAATAATATGAAATGACCTAGACACATGTCCTACCCTTATTGGATGTGTCATGGCCGACCAAGACAATCCATGTGTCATCTTGGGGACCCCATAGAGCCACTTTGGTAGGAAAATGACATTAATAACTTTTTATTTAATGTTAAAATAAAAATGTCACAAACATGAGTTGTTTTACTAAAACAATTCTTAAATGGGGTTATACAAGTCATATTTTTGACTATAAATATTCATTATAAAGATAAAAATATTTCCTATATCATGATTTTTTTTTATAATTTTTAGACATTAAATAAATTAAATTATTTATGACACCATGATGATGCAGCGATTACCTCATTATTTAACGATTTAAATAAAATGAAAAGATAATATATAATCTAAGACCTACACATGTCAAAAACCTATTGGATGTGTGGATTTAAAACTCTTGTCACCTTATCTTCAAAATACATCAATGTGGGACCTTTAAAATCCAAAACTCATTTGAAAATAAATTAACATTTTATACCTTTCCAAGAGTGCCCCTCCTCTCCTATTATAAAAGGCCCCCACATCTACCTCCTTACCCACACCTCTAAAGCCTTTGGTTAGGCCAAGATCTGCTCTTTTTGTCTCTCCACATCCCTATCTTACTCCTAGAAGCCTCACTTTGGGCAGAAGTCTTCCCAAGGAAGCCTTTGAGCTCAAATCAAAAAGAGTTACCCGTTTTAAAGGTAGTGTTTTCTCTTGTGTTCTTTTGTTTTATTTTGCTTCTCCAACCCTCTAAACTATTTTTATTCCTTTATTTTGTAACAACACCAGTATATTAAATATACTAGGATGTTTTTATAAGAAGTATTCTAGCTACACCTATACACACCTCCGTCTAATGGTTAAAGAACATACTGTTTCTGTGGTTGGTGAATTTCTGCCTCACAAAACGATGATTGTTCAATCTTCTTTTAACACCTTTAATGGTGGCCATTAAGATGTCACTATAATTATATATGATATATATTATATTTATGTTTTCCTTATGCTTCTGTATTTTTCATTTTTGGTATACCTTTATGGCTTCCATTATGGGTATACGCGATATCTTCATTTTAGGAAGTGCGGACTACCACCCCCTCAAAGTGATTTGATTCGTTAATGCCATATGTGGGACATATAAAGGATGGATTTAAAGTTATTATATATGATGTATGTTACATATAAATTATGAATATAATTCTGGAATTAAAATATACATACCTCTCATTTAGTTTTAATTCCATTAATATGACATAGAAATGAAAGTAGCATTCATGCATACATACGGCTTACCGTCTCCATGAACGGTGCATTTTATTTCTTACCTCTAAATTATTATGTAATATTATAAATACATGTATATGCTGGATATATATGATATATATGATATCCAAATCATGAATATCATTCTAGATATAATGAACCTTTGACCACACGAACAAAATGTAATTATAAGAAGTCCACTTTCGACTTAAGAACCAAATATCGACAAAACAAACATTATTAACTTAAATGATTAAATAATGTTTATAACATGGTAATAAGTGATATAAAAGTAATAATTAACTTGAAAAAGGTTCTTAAGCAAGTAGAAATTAACTCCAGTTTATTATTCAGGATGTTAAAGAACGATCGAGTCAAGTCGGACCCGAGGTAAGGGACTTCGTCTCAATCTCCTTTCATTGAGGCATATTTTGTTTTATACACAACTTTCTTTTATACGGTGTATAAACCCCTTTGAATTTTACTTTTATACAAAAGTAATCTTTTTCCACGAAGCATTTTACTAAACGACAAAAAGGAATGTTTCTTTTAACGTACGCAGTGAAAACGACCTTTTTCACCGCCGTGAGTATTATTTGGTCTTTGGCTTCCTCAACAAGCCGTAATGTTTTTAAAATGAAATAAATACCATATACTCTTTATTTATTTTGGTATTGAAAATGGTTTTTATAATGGATTTGTTATGTCAACATATTTATGTGATATATTGTGATCAAAGTGTGGAAATATTTTCTTTCCATTATATTTGTTTTATGTCTTATGATTTTATAATGGTACTTGGACATTTGACGGGTGGTTACGTAATAAACTATATGACGGGTGGTGCCGTGAATACCAGGATGGGTGGTTATGTTATAACCTCCAATTCATTGGGTATGTAAGTCGGCCGTATGGCTATTCCATTAAGTGATATGTGTGGAAGTCGACTGTATGGTTATTCCATTTAAGTATGTTTATATCCCAAGTTACCTTTATATGTTATGTGTTATTTATATGGGTTTTATGGTAAACTTTTGGTTACAAAAAATGTAAGTAATTATCTTTTATTCAATGAAGATTTTTTACTACTTCATAAAGGTGAAAAGTATTACTTTGATAAAGTATTCACGGTTTATTGGTTGTTTTGAAAAACTAACAGTTTTCCTTCTTTGTGTATCCCTTACTGAGCTTTTTATGCTCACCCCAAGTTTTTGAAATGTTTTTCACAGGACTTAAAGTGGAATAGGGTCAAGGATGGGATCAAGGAAAAGTCATGATATCTAAAACATGGAACTAGACATGTTTCTTTTTAAGAGTTTTTATTTTATGAAAACTTAGTAGAAGTGTCTACTTTGTAATCTTGTGAGATGTAATAGTTATGTCCTAATTCTCTAAAACTCTAAACCTGAAAATATCCTCAATGTGAATTATTCATTTAATTTAATATTAAGTAATGTTTAAGGCTAGGGCCTTATAACCTACTAGTGGATAGTGCACAAGAACGTATTTTTGTTATGGTTACTTTACACCGAGGTATGAGGTACATAGGGTCCGAGACTATCTAGTGCCTAGGGGTGTTCCCGATTTTGGTGATCATTGAATTTTTGGTATTTACCCTTGTATTAGTGTGTGTTTGTATGTACATTACATTATCTAACATATCTTATTTAAATTTTCAACATTATAAAAGTTTTATTGTGAAAACTGTTTACAATTGAAAGTTTCATTTATTGGAATTTATCACTGCTTTTCTTTACATATTAAAATTGATTTATTTTTCACCTTGTATTGGATACTATTTGGAATATTTGGGTGGTATCTTATTGGGATTAGTCTCACACCCTACTTACACTCCTTGGGTGTAATTATACTTGATTATTCTTGACTTAGGTAAAGGAAAATCCTAGGGTGAAAGCGGTTCAGGTTGTTAGTCCCCTCTTATGGTGCGGTGTTGTGGAGACATTTGGGGGAGTGATGGCCCCTTGTAGTGTGGAGTATTTGTGGATGTTTTGATGTTGTTTTCATTTATTTTTGGACCTATTTTACTTTATTTAAAACCATGTATTCAGTTCTGGATTTTGCTTAAGTCTTGTTTGGCATGAAAATTTTATATTCTTATTATTGATTGTTGTTAATGTTCTATGCTTTCATACTCGGGTAAATCGTTCCCAAACCAAATTTATTGATACCCAATCACTTTTTCCATCTCATGGGGATAGGTATTTCCATTAGGTCCTTTTCATGGTCGGAATTTGGTGCTGGTATTAGTGACCACCAGATTCGGTTCGTGATTGGTAGACCATGTCTGGAATACATGGCCCATATCTGACCCAAAGGGACTACACGCCATGTCCTATGGGCCAAAAATCGTGTAGTCTGAATGATTCTGTGATAGTCTATCCCAATAAACATGCGATGTAATAATTAATTACACCACATTTCATTAATTCACACATTTTGAGTAATTTTCAAACACATTTCTGGTGCATTGAACACAACTACACAACGTGTAACTCCGGTTCCAAAACATGTACTACTGTGTTATCAGGGAAAAATACTTAGCTCCTTTGAATGAGTTACTCGATTTTAATCAAAAAATTAAATGTCTCAGTTATATCTACAAGAAATGAATTAGGAAGAAGTATATCTTGTAATTTATATTAAATAAACAATTAACTTGAATTGAAAAACTAAATTACAAATGCATAAATCACTAATTATTATTTAAATAATTATAAAAAATAATATTCCTGGGACAGATACCACTTGTAGGTTCTGGGCGCAGTGGAAGCGTGTGATGGTAGGTTCCCAACTTTAATTTTTTCCATAACCAATGATCAATATGATATCTATATTATGATAAATGTCATGATCCACATAATTGAGTCAAAAAAATAGACAAAGAAGGATTGCACTGGAATTGAGAGTATGGAGATCAACACATATTGTTTATAATTAATTTAATTAGATAAAAAATCACCTATGAGGAATTCTTTCTTTGTTGATGAGTCCGATGACAGATTTGTGGTGCACCATCGTTGCGTTGTAGAACCGAAGTTTAGATTTCCTCTAGTGGTGATCCACATATATTCCATGAATCTCTAGACATCATCAAAGGAGTCTTCGGGTGCTAGCATGGAAGATCATCGTGCTTGCATCATCTACCTTGATCACCTCAAGACTCACTTCTAAAGCATTCTCCTTGATCAGATGGAGGAGGATTGTTCCTAGTTGGGAGCATTCTTTGAGAAAGGGAGCTCTATAGGATTAAAATGATTCTCTAATATTGTTGTGCAGAAACGAATAGACTCATGAGAAAATAATATAATTGTGTATTTATATTTCTAAAGTTAAAATAAAATAATTGCACAAGTGCCATTATTATTTATTTAATCATAGTAAAACCCCATGTCAAATAATAATAGAAATATAATTATTTATTGATACACACTTAACACACGAATTATAATTAAATATTATTCAATTAAATAATATTCAATATTATCATTTATTACCGAACCATTAAACAAAGTTCATCATTACTCCATAATCTTTATCAGATCTTGAATAATGTCTATTTATTTATTAATTAAATATCATTGTATTATTCTCCAATAAATAATTAAATATTATATTTACTAAATAGATAATAAATATTTATATGCGATAAAACATACATGAATAATTATTAAACCACATATGAGAATAATATTTATTAAACCTATTAAATAATAAATAATAATATATTATTTAACTAAGATTCTGGATACACTAAGTGTGTGACCCTCTAGGCCTCTTTCTCAGGGGAATTAGGCGAAGAATTCTAAAGTCCAAGGTTAGCATCTAGTAACACACCAAGGCACCCATAGAGAAAGAAGTTAATGTCACAACGACATGTCAACTCATATGAATGCTTACCATGTAATATAATCCATTTATCACAATATCTCAAGTCGAGCAGGTTGCATGCCAGTTTCATCAACCTATATGCTCGATATCTCCTTCTTTGACTTTCCAAAAATAGAACTCACCTATTTATCACCATGGGCATGGATTTATTTAGGTTATTTCATTTCCATAAATGGGCCTGAGATATTAGTTTCCATTAAAGAATAGAAGGGATAAATTCTTTCTCACATTATTCATTAATGCAATATTACTCGTGACACACCCAATATATCCTAACTCACCGTGAACATATGTCATCACTTTTTTTATCAATACATCTAAGTGCGTGACTCATAATAATAATTAATAATAATATTAAAGTCTAAGGATCAATACACACATCCATATATAGTAACATTGAATGACACATAGAAATGTGGATTTCTTACTGGCGGGTCTCGTTATCATAATATCCATACTAGATATTACCAAAGGCGACACCATGAGAAAGTGTCTCAAAGTCCTATGAGTCTCCACCCCTAATAGCCTATATCATTTTTGTCCCTCAAATGATATCATACGGCTATAGAACATATATTTAAGAATTGTGTCATAGCACTTCTGGGTTCTCATTATAGTGGAGAACTATTATGACCTTTTAGTATGATAACTACTCTTAAAACTTTATAACATACTATGTCACACATACAAACAATAATGATGTGATAAGTAGTTTATAAATATTAAAAAATGAATACATATTTATCATAAATTAAAAAATAATTTGGTTCTATGGCACCAACTCCAACATAGGTCTCTTCAAGATTGAAATGATATGCTTGAATGGTTGCATATATAACTATGGATAGATGGTTGTTGATCTTCAATTTGTTTCACCTCTTTATTATTTAAATTGGATCAGATCAACACCTCATATATGAGGGTTGAGTCTGTGTACTTTACTCAAACTACAACAACAATATCTCCAGATAATAATAATTCCATGACTGGAGTTATTCTTCAAGATTCTCTATTTCTTTATAGCCAAATATATCAATGGTGCATCTACCGATCCTCTCAATGTTTCTTTCTTCAAGGAATATCTAGATATAATTACTGAAAATCACTACCTAAGTTCATCTCCTTCTTCTATTTATACAAGAACCAAATATGATGATATTTTTCTGCCACTGTTTCTCTCTTTATTTCCTTCTCTGATGATCAGACATGCAGTGCAACTCTTATTCAATCTTCTCTTAAATCTGATATCACAAATATAGTACCCTCCTACCTCCCTCTTTTTTAGATATCTCAATATCACATGCAGTCTCTCTTTTATCTCAAAGAACCATATTTTACAGTATAGTTCTCACCCTTTCTTTGAATTGCTTAACGCAATTTATTTATTTGCATGTCTCACAACATGTAATTCATAGAATAATGTAATCACTAAAAACTCTGAATATTATGGTCATAAAATCTTGAGATATTCCATGTAATTCAAGATTCACCATGAAACATGTAGGCTTCTTGAAATATCAAAGTATAAAGTCTCCATAAACACCTTCTTAGATATCAGAACATCTTTCTTCCAACCTCATCTAATTTGATCCCAAATATTTGTAGTGTGAGGATGTGAATGTGATCATCTATCAGGTGAAGTGAAAAAATATGGATCTTTATTCATGCACTAGTATGAGTGGGAGGTTAAAGATGAAGTGAAACAGTGTCACTTCATTATTTCTAAGTGTAACTTTAATAAGTGCACATTGCCTGAATATTATGAGTCCCACATCAGAACCTCCGATGCACTCAATTGGTTTAAAATATCAGGTGCACCACAACTTTCCGATCAAGTATTTTAGGGTAGACCCATCTGGTGAACACCTTCTTCCATGCACCAACCCAATCATAATTGTGTCTTCACACACGTGCACTATTGCACACCTACACTTTTACCTCTATCTTGATTTCAAGGTTTGTCCCATTATTTTTATTATTACTATTATTTTTACTACTACTACAAACTTTTTATCCTCCTTATCCTTTTTCCATGAATCTAAATACATAAATGAATCTCCACGAACCTCCATGTAATATATCATCTCTAAACTAATTTTTCAAGAAACTCCATGAAATTAATTCACCATATAGAAAATCTATCACAACTTTCTTTAACACTTTCCATATCAAGAATGATATCCAAATACACCTCATCAAATCACCATCAATTAAAAATTCATATCTCAATATATATTGTCAAAACTTTTATTATAAACTTTTGCTTGCAACAAGACTTCTCCCCATGAAGATCAAATGAAAATAGAAACTAAATTCATTGTCTAGTTACTATTATTTAATAGTATGGTGAAAAAATTGTTCAAAAAAACAAAGCTTCATATAAACCTCTTTCGATTTCTAATCAAAGTGAAGTAACATTCTCCCATAGAGTTGGACTCATTCTTGAACCACATAAATATGTGTTGTTCGTTTTTTTTATTTCTTTAGAGATCATTGTATTTTGGAGAAATTGTATGCATTTGTTTGGGAGCTGTGCATGTGGTGTAGTGATTTGGGTGTGGCATGTCTTCCATGTTTTGATACACCATATCACATACTCATTTTGGGACTTGTTTTAGCTTTGTATGTTTTAGTAATCATCTTTCAGGGGTTTAACAGAAGATAGTCATGAGCCTAATTATTAGGTTTGATATAATGATGGCAGATGGTTTAGGGGAGGGGTGAATAGACCCTTATTAAAATTAGTAGAGTTATTAAAAATTAATTACTAAATTTGGTGTTTTAAAATTATTTAATAATTATTTCTTAAAAGAACAAGAATAATGGATGTGTGAAAAGTGTATGTAGAAAAATAAAGATAAGAACACAAGGAATTTTATAGTGTGAATCTAAAAGATCATACTCTACTTTTCACACCTTAAGTGATAAATTATGACACCCACTATGAAAGAGATATACTTTTACATGAGATAAATCTAAACTAATATTTTTACACCAAGATGAACCAAAACCCATGACTTTGTTAGGAACAACCCCAAACCTAACAACACACAACCTTTTACGGGATTAAATGTAAACCCATACTTTCTACAAGGAGAAACCCCAACCTAAATGTTCTACTTTTCAATCAGGTAAACATAACCAAGGGAATAACTTTTAGAGGTAGTATAACTTATGTGAGAAATGATTTAAGTGTAGACAACTCTACCCAACCCAGAATAAATAAATACAACAATTAGAGAACCACTGGAGAGTTGAAAGAAATCTATAGATTAAATAGTTGATGTAGATCATTCAAATGTAATTGAATTATGAATTATGGGCATTCCAACAATGGTACAATATGTCTCTTCATGGTGAATGAAGTTGAAGAATAATTGTTCATTCCTTTAGAGTTTTTCATAATGATGTAAACAGTTTAAAACTGGATCACTTGATTGATGAAAGAGTATAAAAATATGAGATCACCTATTATCGTTTTCAACTATAGTATATGTTCTAAGCATCCTTGAGTCATTTAAATACAAAGATATTTGGACTACACACTTGAGAAAACAATTACAATATTAAAAATGATAAAAATGGATTATCAGAGATATAGAGAGAAAGAGAAGGATATCATCATTGCATAATTATCACTCAACTCACAATAAAAATTTAACTCAATAAAGAATAATTAAAACTAATTTGAAATCACCCATTAAATAATCTAAATGGTCTCTATAATAACAAATCAAGGAATGATCCCATGAAAATAAAAATTTTGAATTTGACATTCAAAATTCAAAAAAATTCTGTTTAAGTCAAGAAATAAATATGCAGAGAATATCAAAGAATTAATAACAGCTCATTAAGGATTTTAAAACAAGTTTTAATGAGTTTAATATCAAGTAATATTAATTGATAAATAATATAATCAAATAAAACAACATAAAATAATAAAAAATATTTTTTGAGTTTCAAACTGTAAGTTTCATGCGTGAAAATATAAGTCTTAAATCATCATAAAAACATGTTTAAAAACAATTTCTAACACTTATCATGAGTTATAAATAATTAAAATTAATTTATATAGTCATTAGAATAATTTTAAATATGTGAAATAAACATGAAAAAAATCTATATAAGAAACAAAACATAAAATAGAGTATAGTTTCTTGTAAAATTTTCATTGAGCTACATAGGAAAATTCATGTAGGGGAATCGACGTAGTAGAATCACATATGAAATTCACATAGGTGATTCTATGTAGGTGATTCACAAACATGAAATCAATGTAAGTGATTCAAGTATGGGATTCACATATGCGAAATCGACTTAAGCGATTCACCTAAGACTCCCAAGAGAAATAACTTGATGTCACAATGTCAACAACCACATACGAATGTTCACTATGTAATATAATCTTTTTTTCTCAATATCTCATAAATCATGTTTCATATATGTTTCATCAACCTATATTCTTGATTCATCTTTCTTTGACTATCTAAAATAAACACATCATTACACTATTACTATGCAATTTAATGTGATAGTTCTATTCCAATCAAAAGGATAATATATCAACTTCTATAATGTTGGAAGAGATAAATCCTTTTTCAAATTATCCATTAATAACATTTCATTCATGATGAATCAAATTTACCCTACTTCCCATGAAAATATGACATCAAAATTTTGATAGTAAATCTAAGTGTGCAAGTCATGAAATACATTAATGATAATCTTAAATTCTAAATATCATTACACACGCTTCTATATAAGAATATTTGATGATACCTGTCATGACCCAACCCATTCCAGGGCTTGATCCACAACTACCAAAAGCCCACCTTCATAGGCTAGGGGGTGAAGACAAGTGGCGAAGGCACAAAGAACTCAAGGAGGCCTTTACCTAAGTACATGTACACACAGAAATATCCAAATCAATGAAAAAGTGAAGAGGGAAAAAGAACAACATATGTAACACTTCTATAAACAAGCATGCATGAACATATAAAAGATACAAGTATAGTAAAGTAAACTAAAAGGAAAAGGGGGGAAATACACACCCAACCAGAAAAGTGAAAAAACCTAGCAGTAACTGAAAAAGTAAAATAACTGAGAGAGCCTCGCTCCTAGATCCCAAGCCATGACCACAATACATGGTCTAAGCAGCCCGTATCCCTAAGATACTTTGAAGTCTCAATCGACCTATCCGTCATCTGCATAGGGCACGCCATGCACGGGAACATCCCATGCTGGGTGACTATAAAAATACTCAGTAGGACAACCCAAAAAGGTGAGGGGGAGTGGTAATAGATACACTAAAGAAGAAAGTAGTAGAGAGAACAAGGTACAATAAAATTGTAAAAATAAACCCAATAAGAGAGTGAAATAAACTCATCTAAACACAAGGAGATTGAAATGGTGATAAGATGAACTTCTACTCTATTATTTGTTACCTATAGTAGGAGAGTATACTCATACAACCACAAGAATCTAGACACAGAAATCGCGTGGCATACCATGCATGTCTTTGCCTCTCCTGAAAGAAGAGTAACCAAAACCCAGGGAGTGGGTTCTGAAAAAAGATATATATATATATATATATATATATATATATATATATATATATATATATATATATGTATGCCCAGTCAAAAAAATCCCAAATGAGAGAGTAAGGGGATATCTATCTCACAGTTCAACCTAAGATGACGAGTCACCAACAGTTCCAAAATTATCCCTCAACGATGACCAAAAACCCACACTTCTACCCCAAACATGCAAGTCAAAGGGTATCAATCACCACACCTCAATACTATCCTCTTTGGGTGGCACTGACTCACCCTCATAGTTTTCGGTCATGTCACACGGATGCATCTCAGTGGGGAAAACATCCCTCTTTCTCATGAGTCCAAAGGTACATCAAATCATGTTTCATTACTGTGACACACAGTCAAGGGATAACAAAATCATAGCAGAGGTCCCACACACATGCTGATAGGGGTTCTACTCTGGTGTCACTATAGAGGACCCACACCAAGCTGATGGGGGTTTACACTTTCATGTTGAGGAATTTTACCTTGGTATCATAAGGGGGTGCCACTCTCGATCATCGAGGACCCATGACCTACTCGGTAGGGGGGTTTCACTCAGAAGTAACTATAGAGGACCCACACCCATGATTATGGTGGGTTCCACTCTGATGTTAAGGACCCATGCCATGGTATCACTAGGGGGTTTCACTCTTGGTCATAGAGGTCCCTCGCCCTACTCGATAGTTGGGTTCCACTCAGAAGTAACTATAGAGGACCCATGCCTTGGTACCACAAGGGGGTTCTAATCTAATAGAATTCCCAGAGGACCCATGCCCTAGTGAGTTAGGGGGTTCCACTCTAGATGAAGTCTATGGTGATTTTTTCCTGATCACAGCCATCATAAAGCATCGCTTGGATAGGCATCACACCCGCAACATCTCATATCATATCTCTAAATCCACTATAGAGGGAACCATCACATTCTAAGTGAAAAAACACTCAGGATATGCTACTCATGAGTGAAAATATAAGTCCAAAAGAAGGAGATATGAGTGATAGAAGATTCATAATTTTGTACATGGTGTGTGTGGGGCCCACATGATATGTGACCCTACATCATCATCTGGCCATGTACCTAGCCATACTTGGGTACTAAACTATTTATAAGTACCCCTAGATGTGCCACTTCACTCCCAGAGTACATGAAACATATGGCCCAAAAGGTTGTCGAGCGCACGATGCCCGTTGTTTGTCCGAAGGGAATAAATGTAATTTTACCAACATGCCTCCTTGACCATCCCCAAATAAATTAAC
The DNA here is from genome assembly GCA_963277665.1 of Viscum album. NCBI lineage: Eukaryota > Viridiplantae > Streptophyta > Magnoliopsida > Santalales > Viscaceae > Viscum > Viscum album. The sequence continues at coordinate 1,070,329,735 of OY728141.1, forward strand.
AGATCACACCATTTTGATCCTTGTGGAAAATCTCATAGGATTGACTACTCATTCACCCGAATCGGACACCTGATGAAGAAGATGCATCTATTAACATCATACTCAAATGGTGCTTCATGGGGTCTGTTCCTTGATCCCAAAATAAAATACATGGATTACACCATTGCGATCCTCATGAAAAAATGCATTGTATTGACTATTCATTCATCCAAAACAGACACATGGTGAAAAAGATGCATTTCACCACAACACGCCCAAATTGGGATTTGTGGGTCCCACACCTCAATTTTGATTTAAACACCCAAACTTTTTCTTAAAATATCCACCTAAAATCCAGGGCTGAGACACGACTGATGCCACATCAATTGTACATTATAAGAAAGAGTTATGACCGATACAAGATTCCTCAATAATAATAATTATACTATTATTATTATACTTAGTCATTTCATGAAACTGAGCCCTAAGAAAGAATCTTAAAATTCCCAAACTAGCCTCAAAATTTCCATCTCGATATTATGATCATGTTGTCATAGACATCATGTAAAATGGACTCTCTGTTTAGAAGTTATGGAGGTTTGAAGTCGCAGCCTGAAGACCCGCCTCGGTCTGACCCGCTCCGGCCCGACCCGCTCTGGCCCAGCCCGCTTTGGCATGAACTGATCTACTCTGGCCCGGACCGACCTACTCCCGCCGGCCCACTTTGGCTACCTTCTCACACTATGGGTTTTCCTCGCTTCGGCCAAAGACCGTGCCTCCTCCGCCCTACTTGTCGGCCACCTCTCACACCATAGTCGTCGCCACCTGAACCTACAGCTCTGCTACCACAGGCTTGTGCTAGTCATCGCGTGTCGGTGGTTCCTTCCATGGACCACTGGGACTCCTATAATGATCAAAAACTGGAAACGAGGCCATATCATGAAACCTCAGGTCCCGATCTACACATACTCATGCTTCGATAGAATATTTGTTGATGTTTCGACATATCAAAAAGTAAGTGGATGCTTCTGTGGACCACTGTGCCACCTCTGGCACCCAAAACTTGAAATGGTCATAGATCTGTAATCCTCGGTGTAGGATTTAAATATGAATGTAGATGCTCAATTACAAGAGGGGGTGAATTGTAAGTTTAAAAACGTTTATTTTTAACCTTAAGGAAAACTATGTTTAACAAGGTTAAACAAGATAAATTCACAAGACCTCTTTTAGTTCTACAAACATGCTAGGTTTCAGAAATATGATTATGGAAATGAAACTTAAGTAATGTTTACAAGGAAAAGATTCTACCTTAAAGCGTATAGAATCTTACTTATCATAGTATATAAAAGTACAAGAAAGTATAAGAAGGTTATACTTTCTTCCTTTATCAAAATATAGAGGAAATAAACTTGAAACAAAACAAGTAACAAGTATGAAATCTTTTAACCCAAAGAGAAGGGTATCCAACAACCTTGGACAAAGGTCCCTTGATTTATGCTTTCAAGAAAGTCTATCTTACCCACACCAGGGTAAGCCCTTAATAGGAATATTGGAATCTATCTTTCTATCCCCACAAGACCTCGAACTTTAAGGTAGTTGGAACCTCTATCTTTCTATCCATGGAAGTCCTCAAACTTTAAGGTAGTCAACACATCTGTCTTCCTATCCCTGGAAGCCCTCAATTGATCACAACAATAATCGGAGTCACATGAAGAAATCTGAACAAGATATTCAGTATGCACAAGGCATGAGAGTCTCTCTCTCTAGAAATCACTTCAAAAACATGAAATCTCTAGAGTTATCAACAAGTATATTCAGTTCTATGAGCTCATTCAAATGAGATCCTATTTGTAGTAACTTATTCAACGGTCGGCTCCCTCCTCCACTGGTCATATTTTTCCTTGATTTTCAGAGGGACATATATATGTGTCACTCAAACAACGGTTGGTTAGAAACATATTGTATAACATCATTTTATAACTATAACAAGCGTGATAAGAAAGGTTTCTTAACAAAATATAATTTTCGAAGTCTAAGGAAAAAGTAAAGTTCGGAGTCTAACAAAATAAAAATTCAGAGACTATAACTCATGGATATTTGGATTATATTTTTCAAGGAATTCAGAACCTGAATTCTATAGATTTGAGAGTTTGAATTCTAAGGAATTCAGTGTCAGAATTCTATGGAATTCATAGTCTGAATTTCATAGAATTTGGAGTATGAATTCTGACGAATTCAAAGTCTGGATTCTGAGGAATTCAAAGTCTAAATTTCAGAGAATTCAGAATCTAAATTCTAGATAATTCAGAGTCTTAATTTCAGATAATTCAGAGTCTTAATTTCATATAATTTGGATTCTGAATTTCAGAGAATTTAGTGTGTAAATTTCAGAGAATTTGGAGTCTGAATTTCAGAGAATTCGGAGTATGAATTTCAAAGAATTTAGAGTCTGAATTTTAGATAATTCAGAGTCTGAATTTCAGAGAATTGGAGTCTGAATTTCAGAACCTGAAAATATAATACTCTATATCTAATTATTTATAGTATTCTAAGGTTTTATATGTGAAGAAAATTTTTTGTCTTAGGAATAAAATGAGTTAGATTTAGAGAAACTATAAAATGAACAATGAAAACATAGGTAAGGATAAAATTTCCATGAGGAAGGAAAATTTTCCTTATTAAGATAATTCTTCAGAAAAATATAATTTTCCTTAAGATAGAGTGTTTGTGATTTTCAAAACATAGAGGAATGGAAAATTCATAAGGATACCTTATTAACACAACAATCTCCCCCTTTTTGGGAAGCACAAGCAACCTTACGAAAAAGAATATAAGGACTTAGATATTTTCTTTATGAATAAAAAAGAAAAACTTATCTCCCTTTACTTATAGATTATAGTGAATACGACTAACTCCCCCTTAGGTTTTAAAATCCCTAAGTATCATATTCTTAACTTCGTTAAAGATATTTTAATTTTACTTGCATAAGGAAATATTCTTTGAGTAAACCCCCCCTTAGACAGACTCCCCCTTACTTAGGGAATTCACTTCTTAACTTAGTATTCTTTTTATCATTCCTTTCTCCCCTTTGTGATTTTCAAAAAATAAAAAAGAGAATGGAAAAAAACATGGTACCTAAAATATTAGTACTATACGGAAAAACAGATGATGAACAACCAAAATTTCATTATGATGGGAAAAATTTATACAAAGAAGGAAATACAACAAAATATCAGATTGGGGAAAAAATTATCCTTCTTTATCCTTGGGCGTTAACTTCTTTATGATGGTTTTCAGCTTCTTAAGCTACTTATGATCCTCTTCAACAAGTTTGAATAGATGATCCTGATCCTTATTTTTCTTCTCCAAGGCTTTGATATTTTCTTCCTGAGCCTTAAAAATTTATGCCTGATCCTTCAAAAGATCTTCTTGCTTAGCAAGATTTTCTTCAAAATCTATTATGATGTCTCTTTCCCACTTCCAATTCATATCCATTGAATTAAGCTTCCCATTCAGATATTTTACTTCCTACTTCCGAGTTTTCTGTTCGAGACTTAGCTTTTCCTCAAAAAATTTAGTAAGATCTTTGAACTTCCTATATTTGGTGTCAAAATCATCCTTTATGCTTTCTTGAAAATCATCAAGGATTATCATCTCTTCGATTTTCTTCCTTGAACAATTTATGATTTCCTTACATGATCTTTTGTGATCTTCATATCCAATGAAGAAAGATTTAAAATCAGCCTCAAGCCTGACAAACTTATCCATAAGCATGGTAAATGAATCCAAATTCTAATTAATCGAGTGCTGAAGCATTTGGAACCTCAAGTATATACTCTAAAATAAGGGAATGACATCAAACAAAATTTTCAAATATTGATATACAATTTCATGTCCAAGAGAGGACAATTCCGAATCATACTATTTAGTTGGTGAGGATTATTTTTCTATCTCTTCAGATTTTCTCTTTGATGATCCACCAACATACTTATTTTTCACTACGGATTTCGTAGGTGTATCAAAGAACACCTACATTCCCTTATCAGCTCTCAGAATGATCTATTTTGCTTTGGGTGATTCATGTTCACTATCTGATAGTTGAACAATCTTGTCTTCCTCAAGGTTTTCTTTCTCGGCATCTGCCACAAGATCTTTTGGCTGAAGAAAGTCATGATTGCTACTCTCTTCTTCTTCTGGTTTGTTCACTTCTTCCTGACCTTCATCTTCTTTTCCTTATGATATAATTTTGGTTGATTCAGCTTCAGAAATTTGGATTGAAAACTTTTTATAAGGGATCTCCTTCTCATGATATAGCTTGACTTGCCTTATCATGTCATCTGTATCATTAGTTCATTCTTCTTATTCTTCTTCCACTCCCTATTCTTGAACTATTTCTTCTTCTTCTTTCAGTTTTTGAATCACCATCTTCTTTCCCGGAGTCACTGGAAGTGATTCTTGAAAAAACGATTCTAGTACATGAATTTGTTCAGAGGCTTTCTCAGTAGCCTTGAGACGAGATTGTACAATATCAGCCTTCGACATCTTCTTCCTCTGCTTATTTTATTTTTCTTGTTTCTCAAGATCCTAAGTAGCCTTCATATTTAAAGTTTTTGCCTCAGTAGATTCCAAGCCAAAACTAGGCACCCCTTCCTTCTTATTCTTCTTGTCTTCTCTTCACTTGGCAACCACTTCATCCGGATAAGTTTTTTGCTTATTTGGCTTAGGTGGTGCTGATTGATTTTCATTAACAACATGAGTTTTTTTCTCTTCTAGTTCCTTCACCTTTCTCTTCTTACCACCCTTCTTGGAAGCCTAAAAAAATTACGATTTATTTAATAGGGCTTCTATTTCTGCTTTAGATAGCTCATAAAATTCTCTGGATTCATTAGAGAAGCCAACTTCATCCTTCTCAAATTATCATCACTAAGCAACATAACCTTGTAATTTCTTGGCTTAGAACTGCAAGGGACTTTGAACGATTCTAGACAAAGAACTATGATTTTAGAAAGAGTAGATGGATACATAATGATTTGAGATTTGATAGATACATTTTTTGATATTCATGATTGTAATCAATATATACCTCACCAAATTCATTTTGCTGAGGTTCACTAGAAAATACAAAATATAGATTTCACTTTTCTTTAGGGTGTCCTTATCCCCTTTTCTCGGAATGATAAAACCTTGAACCCATAACTCAAGAATCCAGAGATTTATAGAGAGATGAATAATATTTGGAGACTTCACCACTGATAGACCAAGGCACCCTAAATCCTCTTCCTTATCAAAAGAACCCAATACATCTGATAACTTATGGGTACAAAATTCAGCTTCACCTTCATATGAAATTATAATTATATTAGCATCCACACTGTAGGAAAGGGAATAGGTCTTTCCATTGATCTTAAAGGAAAAATTATCCTTCCATCCTTCATTAAAGAAACTCACGGATTCATAGAATTCTATCAGAAACTCCAGATAAAACGGATCATGTGGCTTCGGTTTGAATACACATAAGCTCTCCCAGCCATTCAACTTGATATTTTTTGAGATAATAGAATCATACTTAGCGAAGAATTTCGGATCAACTAACCTTTATCTGTATATCTTCCATTCATATATTTTCTTTATAGATGACATTTTTTTTTGAGGAGAATCTTCCAAAGACATCCAGATTTGAGAAAAACCAGCTTATTCAGAACGGTCCTTAAGAAGAGGAGCAGAGCTTTATCACAGCAAGGCTTTGAAGATCGATGTGGGAAAACCATCGGGGGGTCGTTATATAGGCGTTTGAGACAACGGTTCATCTTCCCAAAGAGATCCAATGGTGGAAACACTCTTGATCCGATCTGATGGTTGATATAATAGCCAAAGAAGGAATTTTGTAGGTTCTCATATTTTGAGGTTTTTTAAGATAAAAATTCAGATTTAAGGAAAAGTGAATCTGAAATATTTTAAACAAAATTAAAATCCCACCATGTAAAAAATTGATTATAAAAATTTAAGAAAGGAAACATACCTTCCAGAATGCTAGTAAAATTATTAGTAATAAGGAATATTCTTCTTGAAAAACTATAGATTATGAAAAAATTTCTTAAATATTTTTTTTGAAATTGAGGGTTTTTTTAACTACAAAAATTTTTAACTACTGGAAAATTTGATTGCGAAAATTTTTGATTACGAACTTTTTTTCTTAGCAAGAAAATATACCCCCTCTATGAAAAATAGTTTCTTACTATAAGTAGATAGGTTTCAACCGAAATTTAATATGTAATATTACCTTACAGTTATCATTTTTAACTTCTATTTAATATATTCAAATCTATCAGAGGGTAAAGATTTTTGGAAAATATCACCAAGTTGATCTTGTGTTCTGATAAATTGAAGAATGATATCTCCTTTTTGTGTGTGATCCCTAAGAAAGTGATGCCTAATATCTATGTTTTTTTTCATGAGAGTGATGTGCATGGTTTTTACTAAGGGCAATGGAACTAGTGTTATCAAACAATATATATGTTTTGGTAAAACTCATTCCATAATCTGTGAGTGTGTGTTGCATCCACAACACTTGGGCACAACAACTTCTAGCAATTACATATTCAGCTTCAGTAGTGGAAAGTGCTACTGAGTGTTGCTTTTTTCATGACCAAGAAACTAATGAATATCCTAAGAAATGACAAGTTATGGATGTACTTTTTCTATCCATTTTACATCCACCAAAGTTATCATTCGATTTTTTTTAAGTAAAAATCATTTCCAGAAGTATAAAAGAGTCCTAAATCCATGGTTCCCTTTAAATAGTGAAAATTTATTTTCAATACTTTTAAATGAGATTCCTTAGGATTGGATTGATATCTTGAACATAATCATATTAAAAACATTAAGTCTGTATGACTATCTTTGAAGTATAGTAAACATTCTATCATACCTCTAAATGATGTTTGATCTACTGGTTTCCTAGCTTCATCAAGATCAAGTGAATTTGAGATACTAATGGGAGTACTTATACTCTCAGTGTTGTCATATCCATACTTTTTAAGAATATATTTAATAAACTTATTTTGAGATATATAGGTTTCTTCTAGTTTTTGAGAAATTTGAAAACCTAGAGAAAATGTTAACTCACCCATCATACTCATTTCAAACTTATATTTTATTAGATCCGCAAACGAATCGGTTAAAGATTGCTGATTTGAACCAAATATAATGTCATCAATATATATTTGAACAATTAAAAACTTTTTCTTATCTTTATTTATAAAAAGAGATGGATCAGCATTTCCCTTAACATAATTTTTTTGTAATAAAAATCCCGTAAGTCTATCATACCAGGATCTAAGAGCTTGTTTAAGTCCATATAAAGCTTTGGTAAGTTTGAAAACATGCTCGAGATGTTTTATGTCTTCAAAACTAGAAGGTTTTTCAACAAAAACTTCCTCTTGAACATATCCATTAAGGAAAGCATATTTTATATCCATTTGAAAAAGTTTAAAGTTGAAGAATACTACAAAGGTAAGTAAAATACGAATAGATTCAAGTTTTTCTACTGGAGCATAGGTTTTTTCATAGTCTATTCCTTATTATTGATTATAGCCTTTAGAAACTGACATAGCCTTATTTCTCACAATGATTCCATTTTCATCACATTTATTTTTGAAAACCTATTTTACTCCAATAACAGAAGTTTCCTTAGGTCTTTCAACCAAGATCAAGACTTTATTCCTTTCGAATTCATTTAGCTCATCCTGCATGGCTTTTATCCAATCATCATCACCTAAAGCTTCATCAGTGATTTTTGGTTCTAATTGGGAAAGTAATTCTAGATGTTCTACTTCATTTCTTAAGGAACTTCTAGTTTTTTTAAAAGATGATGCCTTGGACCAAAACGACCAAGGCACAAATTATTATAAAAATAGTTTATAGAAGTATGAAATATGGGATCATATTACAATCTATTTCATGAAAATAATGTAAAACAGTAGGGAGGTCTTCAAACCAGGTAATGCCTTGATTTAAATCCATGTTTGCTAGGCCATCTGCCACCGTGTTTTCTTCTCGATAAACATGTGTGATGATATAGTTTAGATTGAAAAGCGAACAGATGCAGTCTGTCCAATGGGTATTAATCGGCCATGAATGATGTATTATGCCATTACAAATTTCTTACACGATGGTAGTTGAATCACTTTCAATCCATAGATTGTCCCAAAAAAAGTATTTGGCGAAGAAAATAGCATGAATTAAACTCATCATCTCAACTTCAAGAGTGGTGGCTATGCTGCAGCTACCCATGAAGCATCCAAGGATCTGACCGAGGTGATTCCTGAAGATAGCACCGCAACCTTGAGGACCTGGATTGCCTTTGGAGGCACCATCAATATTAGATTTAATCCATCCAGGGAGAGGATATTTCCAGAACACATCTAGAGTATGACGAGGTTGACAATAATTTCCATTAATCTGAAGACGCCGCAGGATTTCAAAGTCATGCACAGTGTTGTGGCAATGTCCATTTTGCATCAAATCGGGTTCCTGTATGGCAATGAGGATCCACATCTGAACTAAGTTTTGATTGAGTAAGTAATTGTTATGAAAAATAGCATTCCGATCATACCAAATTACATGATGGAGTTCAGAAACCACAGCTAGGAAGAGGTTCTTGATTTGCTAAGAGCCGTCCATTTCTGCACATTTTTTTTAGTGGAGTCTTAAAAGAGTCAAGAACCAACCATCTGCAAAAAATATATGTCAATAATATAGTTCCAAAGATCAGAAACAGTGGCACAAGATAGAAAAAGATGATTATCATCTTCTCTGTGTTGATTACAGAGTTTGCATTTCGAACAGAGCTGGATTCCAAAAGATTGAAGACAACTCTCTATGGGAACTCTGTTGTGAGCAGGCCACCTGATGAGATTGAATCTTGAAGGCTTTATCCAAGGCTTGATAATCAATTTTTGAAAACACATCATAATATGTAGGTTGGGGTTGTTTAAAAACAAAAGGATTAGTTTCATCAAATTTAACATGAACTGTTTCTTCAATAGTACCAGTATTTTTATTGAAAACTCTATAAGCCTTAGAAGTTGAGGAGTATCCTATAAAAATTCCTTCATCATATTTGGGTGTGAATTTATGTAAATTATCTTTAGTATTTAGAATTAATACTTTACAACCAAACACTTTGAAGTAGGAAAGTCTAGGTTTTCTACCATTCCACAATTCATTGGGGGTTTTATTAAGAAAGGGTCTAATCAAAACTCGATTTATAGTATAACAAGAAGTACTTACAGCTTCATCCCAGAAGTGTTTAGATATAGAATATTCACTCAACATGGTTCTTGTTATCTCTTTAAGAATTAAATTTCTTCTTTCAAAAATACCATTTTGTTGAGGAGTTCTTGGTGTTGAGAAGTTACGAGTAATGCCTTTTTTAATATAAAAAGTTTCAAAATCATAATTTTGAAATTATCCTCCATGATCACTATGAATAGTTATCAATTGAAGGTTTTTCTTTTTTTTAATTAGGGCTCTAAAAATTTTTAAATAAGAAAAAACTTCATAATTCTTTTCTAGAAAATAGACCCACGTAAATCTAGTGTAATCATCAACTAAGACAAATACATAATATTTTCCTCTAATGCTTTCAGTTTGTGTTGGACCGAAAAGATGCATATGAACAAACTATAATGCATCAGTAGTTGAGACTTCACCGATTGATTTAAAACTTGATTTATGTTACTTTCTATATTGACAAGGATAAAAAACTTTTTAAGAATCAAATATAATCTCCAGTAGATCCTTAACAAGTCTTTTCTTAGAGAGTTTATATAGGTTTCTAAGGTTACATTGTCCTAACCTTCTATTCCATAACTAAGATTTATCTTCCATTGCACTAAGGCAAGGTATATATTGTCTCCTAAGGTCTTCTAAGTTTAGTGTGTATACATTCTCTTACCTGTGGGTAGAAAGAATAAACTCTTCCTTGGAATTGTGTACTAAGCATTTGTCATTCCTAAAATTCACAAGGTAACCTTTATCACATAATTGACTTATGCTAATGAGATTATGCTTAATACATTTAACAAATAAAACATTTGAAATCAAAGTTTTTCTAAGAAGAACAATGTTTCCTATACCAATAATTTCCCCCTGAGCATTATCTCTGAAATTTACTTTTCTTCCTTTCATCTTGATAATATTTTCAAACAAGCTTTTATTACCAGTCATAGGTCAGGAACATCTACTATCCATGTACCGTGTATTTTTGTTGGTACTATCTTTATTTTACTAAAAATTAGAGTGCTAGACTTTCTAAATCCAAACTTTATTGGTTCTAGAAATTTTGGAAAGAAAAATTTTAGGAATCCACATTTTCTTAGCAAAATAAGCTTTATAAAAACCTAGAGACTGGGTTTTGTTTAAAGAACAATTTTTTACCCAGTGTTTACCACACTGACATTTAGTGCATAATGGAAAAATTTGAGGAACAAAATAGTTATTACTAAAAATTAGTTTAGACTGGGTATAACCAAATCTAGAAAGATTCCTTAAAGGTTGAATTTAGGAATACATCTTGTCAAAATTTTCCTTACCAGAGGTAAAGTTGGAAAAAAAACTTCCTCAAGGAAAATATTTATATATTTAGTTTAATAACCAAGTTTTTATCTTTAAAAACGTTAGTTTTAAAACTAGAGTTAGTCTCTAAAATATTTTTCTTAGAAATTACATTTTCAAGATCCTTAGAAAGATTATCCTTATCAGAATTAACTTCCTCAAGGTTTTTAGAAATACTTTAAAAATCATAAATTTTCTTATCCAGATCTTTAGAAATATATGATACTTCTTCAGTTAAAATAGAAATTCTATAATTTTACTCATCAAGATTTTTCTCGAGTTTAGAATTCTCATTCTCAAGAAGTTTAGAAAATATAGACACTTCTTCATAAGAAGGTAAAACATTATCTTCATCAAAATAATATTCTTCATCTGAGGACTCATAATATTTATTATCATTATAATTTTCATTCAAGGATACATTAGTAATAGATTCATCATTATGTACCTTGTCCATTATATAATGATTTTCAATGGGTAGCTTGTCTAGTAGACCAAGATTCTTCTGACCAGAAGATTCATACTCTGAGTATTCATTAGAAGAGTCTCCCCTGCTGGCACTCCAGGTGTCATTAGATTTCAAAAATTTCTTATCTTTATCCTTGAGACACTTCTTTCTATTCCTCTCAAAATAATTTTCCTTTTTATGCTTTTTCTTAAGCATAGGACAATCTGGCCTGATATGACCTATTCTTTTGCATTCATAGCAAGTGACTTTCAAGTCTTTCTTGTATTTTCTTTATTTCTTCTTATATCTATACTAAAAATCTTTCTTTCTAACTATCTTTTTCATCCTTCGAGAATGATTATCTAGATCATTCTTAGAATGTTCACTTTTACTAGATTCAAACATAAAAGTAACTTTCTTAGACTTGGATCTTGTAACTCTTTCAGGATTCTGGGATTTAGTAGTAGTAAAGGCTACACTTCCATTTCCATTTTTTTTCTTATTCATATCAACATCTCTTTTTAGTCTTGTCTTGTGTTGAATAAGAGTTACAAAAATCTCATCCAGAGTGATTTGAGATAATTTTCTATTCTCATCAATAGATGTTATCTTAGATTCCCACTCATTAGGCATGATATCAATAATATTGTCCACAAGAGCTTCATCATAAAGACCTTTCTCACCCATAGATCGTAAACTATTAACAATTATCATAAACCTTTTTTGTACCTTGAATACTGGTTCTCCATAAGGAAATATAAATTCATGATATTCTACTCTACGCATAGCTCTTCTAGTTTCTATAACTCTGGATGTACCAAAATGCGAAACTTCCAATTTATTCCAAATACAATTAGCAGCTTCACAAGAAGAAATCTGACTATATATATTCCTGTCCATGGAACACAATAAAGTATTACGTACCTTGTGGTTTAGTTGATATTCATACTTTTCTTGATTGGTGAAGTTTATGACTTCCTTATTAGAAATCTTATAATATCTAGTAATAATAACAAAATTTTCCACTCCAGTATTAATAACAAAAGTCTTCATACGATATCTCCAATATTCATAATCATTCCCATCAAATATAGTTGGTCTGGTAGGATTTATATTGTCAATAGAACCAACATTCATTCCAGCCATTCTAGAAAATATCTTTCCACAAAAACTTGTTAATAGTAAAATTTTGTAAACAAAGATAATAATTCCTAAGAAAGTAAATATTTATAACAATTGAAAATTGATCCAGAAAACTTATAAGAGAATATAAGTATTTCAGATACCTTCTCTAATACCAATTGTAGGATCAAAATATGAATGTAGATGCTCAATTACAAGAGGGGGGGGGGGGTGAATTGTAAGTTTAAAAACTTTCATTTTTAACCTTAAGTAAAACTATGTTTAATAAGGTTAAACAAGGTAAATTCACAAGACCCCTTTTAGTTCTACAAACTTTCTAGGTTCTAGAAATATGGTTCCAGAAATGAAACTTAAGGAAAGTTTACAAGGAAAAGATTCTACCTTAAAGAGTATAGAATCTAACTTATCAGAGTATACAAAAATACAAGAAAGTATAAGAATGTTATAATTTCTTCCTTTATCAAAATAAAATGAAAATAAACTTGAAACAAAAAAAGTAACAAGTATTAAATATTTTAACCCAAAGAGAAGGGTATCCAATAACCTTGGAAAAAGGTCCCTTGATTTATACTTTCAAGAAAGTTTGTCTTACGCACACCAGGGTAATCCCTTAATAGGAATATCAGAATTTGTCATGCTATCCCTACAAGACCTCGAACTTTAAGGTATTAGGAACCTCTTTCTTCCTATTCATGGAAGTCCTCGAACTTTAAGGTAGTCAACACCTCTATCTTCCTATCCCCAGAATCCCTTGATTGATCACAACAACAATCGAAGTCGCATGAAGTAATCTGAACAATATGTTCAGTATGCACAAGGCATGATAGTATCTCTCTCTAGAAATCACTTTGGTAGCATGAAATATCTAGAGATATCAACAAGTATATTTAGTTCTATGAGCTCGTTCAAATGAGATCCTATTTACAGGCACTTATTTAACGGTTGGATCCCTCCTCCAATAGTCATATTTTTACTTGAAATTCAGAGGGACCTGTACACATGTCACTCAAACAACATTTAGTTAGAAATATATTGTATGAAATCATTTCAAATATATAAAAAGTGTGATAAAAAAGGTTTCTTAACAAAATATAATTTTCAGAGTCTAAGGAAAAAAGTAAAGTTCAGAGTCTAACAAAACAAACATTTGAAGACTATAACTCATGGATATTTAGATTCTTTTTTTCAAGGAATTCAAAACTTTAATTATATAGATTTAAGTGTCATAATTATAAGGAATTCAAAGTCTGAATTATAAGGAATTTAGAGTCTGAATTTTGGTGAATTTGGAGTTTGAATTTCATAGAATTTGGAGTCTGAATTATGAGGAATTTGGAGATTCAATTTCAGAGAATTCAGAGTTTTAATTATGAAGAATTTGGAGTATGAATTTAAAAGAATTCAAAGTCTCAGTTTTAGAGAATTTGGAGATTGAATTTTAGAGAATTCAGAGTCTCAATTTTAGAGAATTTGGAGTCTCAATTTCAAATAATTTGGTGTCTAAATTTCAGAGAATTCAGAGTCTGAATTTCATAGAATTCAGAGTCTGAATTTCAGAACCTGAAAACAGAATACTCTATATATAAGTATTTATAGGATTCTAAGGTTTTATATGTAAATTAGATTTTTTTTCTTAGGATTAAAATGAGTTAGATTTAAATAATCTATAAAATGAACAGTGAAAACATAGGTAAAGATAAAATTTCATTGAGGAAGGAAAATTTCCCTTATTAAGATAATTCTTAGGGAAAATATAATTTTCCTTAATATAGAGTGTTTGTGATTTTCAAAAACATAGAGGAATATAAAATTCATAAGGAAACCTTAATGAATCAACAATTGGATCATGATTTACCTAGATCCATGCTCTACTCGATGTTTGGATGTCATTTCAATGTGTCTAAAAGTTTATCGAAGAAGAACACAAAGAAAGGGTGAAGACCACAAAGAACGAGGGATCCAAAAATAGATCGGTCAATGGTTGTGTTAGTATGGCCATCAACATGACATTACAAATCAGAAAAAACAATAAATAAACAATTTTGGCAACTCAAAACTTCAATTAGTGATGTCGAATCCAAAAGAAGAATCCAACATTGATTTTTGGATCTGTTGTGTTTTCCGTGATTTGATATGCTTAGATCATCCGCGCCACCATTATCAATTAAAGATCTTACATCGATTATCCAAAGGATAGGAGGAGGGTTTCCATTTTCCATGGGAGAAATGATCCAAACCCTAGCTTAAAACCACAATCGCTTATTTATCAATTTTAGTAGGTCTCCCGCCAACAGTTGTGGAATCAAAACTTCCTACACCCTCTCAGTTGAGGTCATGCCTAGGGTAAACACCATGCTATGAACTCAACGGTGGTATCATATTTCCAATCCAAGTCACCGTTTAGAATTTATTCTTAGTAGTGTTGAAATAAAATAAATTTATTTAATTATTATATTTATGGTTACATCCTCGATAACTTTTTCTACAGAAGGCTCGTGCTGAAAAAAGTTATGTCCCGCCATGGGTAAATGTCACACTCCAGACTCAACTATGGCCTTAGATTTCTGATCCATTCAACCATTTGAGAGTTATCCTATTTCCTTCATGTGAATAGTATAAAATATACTTAATATTTTTATAAAATTATTTCCGGGCACACCGGGCCTCAGAATCGCACACCATCTCAACACCTAGCTCTGGAAATATATATTGAAATATTCCAAAGTCTTACAAGGAAAAAATAGGTCTCTAAATCATTCCATACTTCATGATTTTTTCCCAAGAAAAGAAAACTAGGGAACCAACTCGGGATACTAAGTCCGCACCTAGCTCTCCCGCTCATAGGGAAACTCCTACACATTTTCGTGCTGCCACAACACACGAACCAAAGGGATGGTCCGTCCATATATGGTCTGCTCTTATCGATGACATGCATAGGATCATGCACATACCCCCCAAATATGACATACTAAAAACATCATGCACCCACTATAGCTATGGGGATTGGGCAAGGTGATACGCAACCTTGCCAACCCTATGCACGATCTCAAATGGCCCGATAAACTTTGGGGATAGAATGCCTTCCTGGCTGAAAAACAACATGCAAGCCCTCAACATGTCCTTCAACACCTGGATAGTGCACTCAGTCTTCCCATCGGTCTGGGGGTAAAAAGGTTGTACTCATCTATATATGGGTCCTGAATACCTTCTATAGGCCTATACACAATCATGATGTAAACCACACATCAAGATCAGAGACAATTGTTGAGGGTACCCCATGAAGGAATATGTTATCCCGTACATACAACCACCCCAACCACTCCACTGAACTCTGCTCTCTGATAGCAAGGAAGTATGCCGACTCCATGAGTTGGTCTACTATCACCCAGATGGCACCATGGAGCTTCGCTATGCATGGAATCCTTGTGACGAATTCAATGGATATGTCGTCTCATCTCCTCCCTAGGATCTCAAGAGGCTGCAAAAAACCCACCGAAACTTGGTACTCAGCCTTCACCTACCGATAGGTGAGGCATCGTGAGATGAACTTAGCTACGCTTCATCTCATTCCAGACTACCAAAACTATTGCTGATGATCCTTTTATGTCTCCCCTACACTGGGATGTATAGCTAAGGGAGAAGTGTGGAACCATCACATCAAATCCTCCTACATCGCAACTGGAACCACTGTTTCCCCTTGGCATAAGATCTTGTGATTCCCTCCTTTTGAATATATATCTCGTGTGTCTCTTGTAGAAATATAATCATGTAGAACTCTGCAGTTGATGTCTCTTAGTTGGGACTTTTTCATACGCTCAAGGAGTGAAGGAGTCAACACCATCGACTGTAGAAAAACTGTACCCTCCTGCTCCACCAGGGTAAGCTGTCAGAAGCTAACTGCTCTAAAGATTCCCACACTAGGTGAGCTTAGGAACTACTGCTTATGGAATTTTATAGAATGTTTCTCTTTCCCAGAGTATATAACTACTCAAATTCATAGTCCTGTAAGAATTCCAACCAGTGCCGCTGTATCAAGTTTAGGTCTCTCTGAGTGAAGACACACCTGAAACTCTAGTGGTCCAAGAAAACCATAAAGCGCTATCCCAGAAGGTAGTGTCTCTACATTCTCAGGGTAAAGACTACTGCTTCTAGCACTGGTAGTGAGTCATGTAGTTATATTCATGGGGTCTCCATCACCTCGAGTTGTACTTGATAACTACCATATCGAGGTTTACGTTGAGAACACAATGGTACAAATGAACATGGTGGGTGAGAAAACTCATCTAACCATGAGAATCTAGACACATAAAGAATGTGGCATATCCCATGTGTCTTTTCCTCTCTTGGAAGGAGAGTAACCCCAAACTTGGTACTCCTCAACATCCAGTAGTGACATCCCAAGAAAAAAATGCCAAGAAAGAAAACACCACTGACAAAGCCAGGACCCGCTTCAACACTCCACTGCACAACTCCACCATGAACACACAATTCAGAGGGAATCATACACCACACCTTGATACTATCCACTTTGGGTGGAATTGAATCACCCTCATGGTTTTTCTCACATCACAAAAATACGTCTTGGTGGGGGGAATGAACCCTCTTCCTCATGCATTCAAAGCTACATCATACAACATTGACACAGGGTTACACTGATGCCCCACGTAACCCTGGTAAAACGTTAATAAAAAAGTAGAGAGAAAAGAGTACCACACATAGTTTCTAAAAATTAATACTGGGAAAGTGGAATATACACATGGAATACCTATTATAATCTTAGGTGCTGCAGGATTGTAAACATCCAAAGCATGCAGCTGCCTGCAGCCCCGACTGTCAACTTCCTGATCCTGACGTGGGCTGCCTGGTGGTGGCGGTGGAAGGATCTCATAGAATAATCCACCAACTATGACTTATCCCACCCTTCCAGCACTGCCTCCCTGGGGACCACCTTATCCCCACCTGAGAGACCCTAGATCAAGACACGGTCTCTACTATTGCGGTCCATCTGCTATCTGACCAAGATGCTCAACACTTCTGGTTGGGTAGTCTTATGACATGTGACCTTGCCCATCACAAGTATAGAACCAGACCTCCTCGTGCTATCCAAGTGATTTGTTCTATCCCTGACCATGTTCCCAAGCCTGATCATGGGGAGGCTACATGCGTCGAGACCCTTCCAACTGACGTCTTCTAGCTACCGTAGATGTCTTAGATTTGTTGTAGACACTACCAAAACTATATATCTAGAATCCCTCAGAAAAAAATCTCTCTATCACCAATGTTGTATCTAGTACCCCGACATAGGTGGGGATTCACAAGGGTACTACGCTGGCATAGATCTCTCTATGGAGTCCTTGCTTGAACTTTCGTGCTTGAAAGTATCTATCACAGATCATGTACAGAGAGTATTGAGTCATGTATGTGAACCCAGATGAATAATATTCCACTATAATTCCTCCCTATTGAATCCCTAGAATCTCCTAAATTCGAATAGAGAAAAAGTAGGAGGGGTAGTACTCCTCATAGAACAACTACTGGAAGTCTTCCCATGAGAGTACTGACTCTTCGTGCATCTGAGTAACCAGGATCCACCAACAGCCAACTGTTTCATGGAAAATACTTATTTCCAAAGACACCATATGATTTTTTGAGGTCTGAATAATCCTGAAGAGGTGAACCACTAACTCTATCCAATCCTCTGCTACCTGAGGATTTGGTTCACCACAGAACCTCAGTGGTCTTTCGCATTGGAACTCTCAGAGTGAAATCATCTTGAATACGTCCTTAGCCTTCTTTTCTTGGACTATATTATACTCAATGGGTGGTGTTTCTACCTACCCACCTAGAGGAATGGGGTCACATGATGGACCATGAACTAAGGCCTCATCAATCACATGGACATTATCATGAACTAGAGCTAGTATCCTAGCTGGCAGTCATCACGGAGGTATCTCGAAATTTTATGAGACATACCACGGTCATTTGACAATATGTGTGTGTGTGTATATATATATATATAACAATGGATATCTAAATCAAGAAGGATATTCAAAGACTCAATACAATATGATTCATGTACCATTGATCCCTACAACAAATGTATTAGGGTGCTGAGTCGATAAGTAGGTAGTCAGGGTCCTAGTGAATGTCTACATCAACCACCATACCATCACCAGACTCCCTAGCCTGAGAGATGCACTTGAGAAATGTTTATATTATTTCCCTAAACCCAACTAATAAATTTTTAGGGAAACAAATGAACAACATCCCAAGGGTAAAACCACCTCTGATACTAATTTTTCACGACCTAACCCATGTTGGGGCTCGAGCCGCAACTACCCCAAGCCTGCATCAATAGAACAAGGGGTGGTGATAAGAGATGAAGACATAATAAACTTGGGGTGGACTTTTCATAAGTACCTGTACACATGAACACAAACAACACAATGAAAAAGTGTATAGGGAAATGGAACAAAAGATGTAACACTACTATAACTAAACCATGCATGCGTGGACCTCTAAAGGATACAAGTATAGTAAAGTAAATTGAATGGAAAAGGGGGAAAAATATGTGCCCAACTAGAAAAGTTACACAACTTAGAAGAAACTGAAAAATTAAAACAACTGAGAGATCCCCACTCCTGGATCCCAAGCTATGACCACCATACATGGTCCAAGAAACCTGTATCCCTAAGATCCTCTGAAGTCACAATGAACTTGTCCATCATCTGCATAAGGCACAACACGTGTGGGAAAATAACATGAAGGGTTGAGTATAAAAATACTCAGTAGGATTCCCCAAAAAGAAGAAGGGGGAGAAATAATAAATACACCAAATAAGAAATAAGTAGAGAGAACAAGGTATGGTAAAAGAGTACAGATCAACCCAACAAGAGAGTGAAGTAAACTCATCCAAACACAAGGAGCTAGAAGCAGTGAGAAGATAAACTTATCATCGAGTCTTTCTTATCTATAGTAGGAGAGTAGACTCATCCAACCATGAGAAGCTAGACACAGAAATCACATGTCATACCCTGCACATCTTCACCTCTCTTGGAAAGAGAGTAATAAAAATCCAGGGAGTGGGTACTAAAATAGGATATATATATATATATTGTCAGTTAAAGAATCCCAAACAAAAGAGTAAGGGGATCTCCATCTCACATCTCATCCCAATAATATGAATCACCAACATTTCCAAGAGTATCCCTCAATGATACCTAGTATCCCACATGTCTTCCCCGAACACACAAGTCAAAGGGGCTCAATCACCACACATTAATACTATATGCTTTGGGAAGAACTGACTCACCCTCACAGTTTTAGGCCACGGTACAAGGATGTGTCTTAGTGGGGAAAGTGTCCCTCTTTATTGTGATTCCAAAGGTATGTAAAACCACATCTCATCACTATTATTCATAGCCAACGTATCACAAACTCATAGTAGAGGAATCACACCCATATTGATGGGGGTTCCACTCTGGTGTCACTGTATAGGACTCACACCCATGCTGATGGGGGTGTTATACTCTGAAGTTTAGGACCTTCACCTTAGTATCACAAGGGGGTGCCACTATTAGTCATCGAGGACCCACAAACTACCCAGTAGGGGGGTTCCACTCGGAAGTAACTATAGAGGACCCACGCCTATACTGATGGGGGGTTCCACTCTGATGTCAAGGACCCACACCTTGGTATCACAAGGGGGCTCCACTCTCAGTCATCGAGGACCTGTGCCCTACCCAGTAGGGGGTTTCCACTCAAAAGTAACTATAGAGGATTCACTCCTTGGTACCACAAGGAGTTCCACTCTAATAGAAGTCGTAGAGGACCCGCGCCCTAGTGATTCAGGGGGTTCCACTCTAGATGAAGTATCTGATGATTCTACCTGATCACAACCATTGTCGAGCATCCCTCAGATAGTCTTCATGCCAAGAACATCTCACATCATATCTCTAAATCCACTATGGAGGGTACCATAATGTTCTATGTAGAAAAACACTCAGGATAGGCTACTCATAGGCCAAAATATGATTCCAAAAGAAGATATGAGAGATAGAAGATTCATAATGTGGTATGCGGTGTGTGTGGGGACCACACAGCATGTGACCCTGCCTCATTACTTGTCTATGTACCTAGCTATACTCAGGTACTAAAATATGCACAAGTACCCCTAGATGTGTCAATGTACTCCTATAGTACATGGCACATCTAGCCTAAAAGGCAGACAAGCGCACGATGCTCGTTGTTTGTCCGAAGGGAAAAAATGAAATTCTACCAACATTCCTCCTTGAATGGCCTTTGATAACCAAACGAATCACACCATTGTGATCCTTGTAAAAAGTGCACAATATCAACTATTCATTCGCCCGAATTAGACACCTGATGAAGAAGCTATATCTCTCATCATTGTACTTGAACGATGCTTTGTGGGGTCCACACCTCGATCCTAAAATAAAATATATAGATTTAACCATTGTGATCCTCATAGAAAAAAACATGGGATTGACTATTCATTCATCCAAAATAGACACCCTATGAAAAGGATAAATTTCACCACAACACGCCCGAACTGGGCTTCATGGGGTCTGCACCTCAATTTCAATTTAAACACCCAAAATTAGTCTTGAAACTTTAGCCTAAAATAAAGGGTCTGGATGTTGTTGACCACACATCAATTGGATGTCTTAAGTAGGAGTTATGTTCGATACACGATCCCTAAATAATAATAATTATATTATTATTATTATTTTACTTAGGTGTTTCATGCAACCAAGCCCTGAGGAATAATCTTAAAATTTACAAACTGGACTAAAAAGGTCCTTCTTGATAGTAAGATCACATTTCCACAAATGACACATAAAATGGATGCTCCATTTATGAGTTATGGAGGTTTTAAGTCGTTGCCCGAAGACCCGCCACGGTCCGGCCCGACCTGCTCCACTCCTGCCCATCCCACTCTTGGGCTAGCCTACTCCCACCACCCCACTCCATATTCCTCTGCACATTACAGCTCCACCGCCCTTCTCTCTGGTAGCCACACACACTGCGACCGCCACCTCTTGAACCCACGGCTCTGCAGTCGTCGGTCATCATGCATCGGTGGTCCCTTCTGAGGACCACAGGGACTCATCTGATGCTCAAAAACTGAAAATGATACCAAATCAGGAAACCTCAGGTCTCAATATACACAGACACATGCTTCTCTCAAATATTTGTTGATGTTTCAACGTATTGAAAAGTTGGAAGACGTTTCTACGGACCTTTGCGCCTCCACTAGTGCCCAAAACTTGAAACAGTCATAGATTTGTAATCCTTGGATCATGATCTATTCGGATCTATACTCTGATTTAAATTTGGATGTTGTTTCAACCTGTAGAAAAGTTTATTGATGAAGAACATGAAGAACTAGTGAAGAACATAAAGAACGAGGGATCCAAAAATAGATCGGTCGATGGTTGTGTTAGTATAACCATCGACATGAAATTCCAAATTAGGGAAAATTATAAAGAAACAATTTTGGAAACTCAGAACTTCAATCAGGGTTGCATAATCTGAAAGAAGAATCCTACTTGGATTTTTCGATCTGTTGCATTTACCGCGCTCTGATCTGCTCAAATATACAGAGCCATCATGATCCATCGAAGATCTGACATTAATTTTCTAAAAGGAGAGGAGGAGGGTTTCCACCAGACATGGGAGAAATGATCCAAACCCTAGCTCAAAAAATAATCACATATTTATAGATTTTAGTAGGTCTATCACCAACGGTCATGGAATCTAAACTTCTTACGCCCTCTCACTTGAGGTCGTACCTAGGGTAAACACCATGCTATAAACTCAACAGTGGTCTCAAATTTCCAATACAATTCCCTATTCAAAATTTATTCAAAGTATCTTCCAACTAAAATAAATTTATTTAATTATTTTATTTACAGTTACATTATTGACAACTTTTTCTATAGAATCCCCACACTAAAAAAAGCTAGGTCCTGCATAGGGTAAACACCATGCTCTAGACTCAACTGTGGCCTTGGATTTCTGATCCAATCAACCATTTGATAGTTATCCCATTTCCTTAACATGAATAGTATAAAATATACTTAATATTTTTATAAAATTAATTTTGGGCACGCTGGGCCTCGAAATCATATGTCGTCTCAGCAACTAGCTCTTGAAATATATATAGAAATATTTCAAAGTCTTATAAGTCAAAAACTATGTCTCTATAATACCAAAACATGATAAATTCATATAGAAAGGTATGTTCTTATAATATTTCATCTTTGATATTAGAAAGTGTGAAATTCATGAGTGAAATTCTCATCCGTATATGAGTACTCTCACCCGACAATATATATACAATGTACTATATCATAGCACATCATCTGACCATAGAAATATTTTTTGGAATATCATCATGAAATTTCAAAGTTCCCACTATAGGAGGGAACTGTTATGACTGTATTATTATGATAGATACCTTATGACATTATCAGTCTACTAGACCTCACTTGATGATCATGTTTCTACTAAGTCAAATATTTAGTCAAGTGGTCCATCACATTGTCTTTCAGGGATATTATGCTCACTGTAACTTCACCTCTTTGAGAAAAATACCTCAAGTGATTATAGTTCTAAAGCACATACGTCATCCATTGATGTGACCTTGACTCTTTTCCAAGGAACACCACTGCATTATTATCACAATAGATTTTGATAGGATCTTTACTACTAGGAACCACATCAATCTCTTTTCTATTAATTAAACCAAACCTTGGGTGTGTTCCATAAATTTCTTGGAATGTTTATAAATTCCTAAATAAATTAAATGGTCTAGATAAATCTCTTGATCCTTATTAGTATGTTTTATGCTTGATGTTGTGAATTAGTTAATTATATCAATTGATTTGAATTGAAATCTGTTTAATGGATGTGTCCGGATGAATTAAATTATGGATCAGGTTTTCCTCTTAGCCTTCATATTATTATAAATGAAATAGTTATTTTCATAGTAAATTGACAATGTTATGGGTTGTATCCATTTCCCCAATTTTATAATAAAACCGCCTGAGAGGTGCATTACCTTCTTAAATAAAAAAGGAAAATTAAATGGAAATGTTTGATATGACAAAAGGTGTGGACCTTCAATGGCCTTTTAAATTTTATTTACAAATGAATATCACAAATTTTATATACTTGAATTATGATATGATTAGCTTTTAGAAATGGAAACATTATTACTCATATTCGAATTATGAAAAGGCATGGTTTCTAACTTGTCCTTCCTTATTATTTAAATTTAAATGATTAAATGAATTAGGTATTCTTTGAGTGATACTCAGGTTCCTTTCCATGGAATGCCTTGGATGAGTTTATAGACTGTTGAGATTATATGTACCATGAGCGATACTAGTTTCCTCTTTGCAGAATACCATAGACAAGATCATAAGTTACTTGAATCATATTACACCTTGATAAATACTTGTATTCCTTATTAAAAAATGCCTAGGATGATCTTACAGGCTGCTATAGATTATTGGTACCATGAGTGATATTGATTTCCCCATTTTGGAATACCATTTATGGGCTCATAGTTTACATGAATTATGTTACCCATCGAGAGATACTTGAGTTTGTTTTTTTATGGAATTCCTTGGATGATATCATAGGTTAGATGTTTTTCTCATGCTTTGGGAGATACTTGGGTTTACTTTTTACAGAACACTTTGGATGAGCTCATAGGGAAATTAGAAGTTGTGAGTGATACTTGAGTTTCATATTTACAGAACGCCATGGAAGAACTCATCAAATAAACATATTTACATTACTCCTTGGGAGATACTTGAGTTTCCTTATCACGAAACACCATAAAAAAGGACAAAAACTCAAATCGTGATTGTTTATTTCACAAGAATAGTAGTATCTTCTTATGATGATTAGTTTACTAGGATGCCTTGGTTATGTACATCGTGTCCCCAACCAACTATTGGTCTTATGTTCAGATATATGTGACTACCTGGAGTTGCTTCATGGTTTAGTGACACTCATTATACATGGATTACATGGGTTTACCTTAGGTCCTATACAACTATTATACGTTTATCACCTTATCTATGTTCCTTGGTTAAGATGTCTTGACTATTTCCCTTATTTAAATAAATGTCCCTTATGATACCATTATGTGGATTCCTTGGACTTCTGCTATGAATACTCACCGATTCCTATATATATCTATATCTATATCTATATATATATGTGTGTGTTTGTGTGTGTGTTCGTGTGTGTGCACACATATATGCTTATATATACATCTGGGCATGTTCAAAGATATTTCAGCTTAGGCTGAAGTAGGTATGGTCATCTGGTGTCCTTGAGGAACCCAAGACGAATTATTTACTATTATTTATTTACTGTATTATTTATTATAACTGAAAACTATTTTATTTTATACTCACATATTATATTTCATTAGACATCATTGGTTGTGGCCTACTGAGTTTATCTCACAACCTGTTCAGGTCGCCATTGCACTGGGGTACCTGAACAGACCTCATGGTTGTAGGTTCAGGTGCATGGATTATAATTGTGTTGTTATATTTGTACATGGAGGCTTAAGAGCACATGATTGAGATAAAGCTCATGTTTCTTGTGGAGACAGCCTTTGATGCTTTTTTCTTTCTTTTATATTGCTCATGTATTACCTACTATATGTATACTACTTGCATATTGTAGATCCACATGGACATGCATGGTTTTGTATTTGGAATTGGATATTTTATCAATTATTATATTTATCTTCCACTGCACTTTTATTATATTATTTTCATTGCTGTTTGTTTCATTGTCTCTTATACTACTGTTCTACTCAGATCATGAGGGTATAGTCTCCCCACCGTACCATCATTGGACCCTCACTGCTGTTCAGAAGTCTTTGTGCATACAGGGAGGTGCGTTTGAGGCCATGTGACCAACTAGATCAAGTAACCATTATAGTGGCTCCTAGGTTGGGACGTTACAAAGTGGTATCAGAGGTTTCTTTTACTTTATCTTACTATTTTGGGATGGTAGAAAGGAGAATAGGAATGTGTCAGTGCTTAGTAAATAGTTGTGTCTGGGAGTGATCACCCCACGTATGGGGAATGTACCATGTGACATGGGATGAGACTATTGTTCATATTGTTCCTTATTAAAATTTATTATTATTTCTCCTTAGGTGATTGGTGTAAATTTCATTTCTTACTGATTTACGAAATTATGATATTTTACCCTTGGTTTGGTATGAAAAGGAAGTTTTGATACATGCATCATTATAGGCACATAGTGATTCACATGACATGCATATTCTATTCCATGTAGGTCACATTGTTTGACTCCTAATAAAATTCAGGATGTTCCTTGTGTGTTTTAGAATCATGCATATCAGTATGCCATGTTTAAGTGATTATTTAGCATGGTTTTATTATATACCATGCTTCTGAGGTTTCTTGCTTATGTAGTGACATACCATTATTATTTCCATGTTCTCATGTATTTATCACTTTTATAACATGCCATGTTATGATTCTGATATGGGGTTGCTTAAAAAAAGCATCATCATAAACCTAAATGATGTTTTCCCACATATCTTGATGGTGAAATTATATTTAACTAGCTGATTTGGATATGTTTGAGACATGGACCATTGGTCTCATGAGCTGAAACATTTATGATTATGATTAAATGGAGTCCAATAGAAATTTATAAGGTGTATGGACCCTTATAAATTGGGAAGGGGACCCCATATAATCAAACCATTACATACGAACGTATCATATTATGAAATTAAAGGTAAAAGTTGGTTTCCATTATATGAATTCCAATTGTAATTTATAAGGGAAAGTAACATTATAACATGGAAATGGTAATTCATCTAACTGAACCATGGTGCTTTTATGTGTATATTGAAATGCAATTTTTATTAGAAATGGTTTCATAAAGTGACGACCCGTATGAATAAATTTCTAAATGCACAACTGGACCCAAATAGGTCAGTTGGATAATGTTTCTTATGAGATAGACTTGACTTGAACCATGTAGGTTGGTCTTGGTGCTTTGTTCTTATGAGATAAAACCCTCAAGGGTGTTTAAAATATTAATAGTACAACTCTTGTGAGTTGCACTTAATTGAACCCAAATTATCTTGACGAGGACCTTATAGGTTGCCTTTAATTTGATTTTCCTTAGTATTTAACCCTATGGGGGTATATTCATTCTATATAGGGATTATTATTTAATGTTCCAACAACCACTTACACGAGTTATGTATACATTTATGGTGACATCTTACAGAACTAATCCCCTTTAATTAATAAAATACCCTATAGTATTATTTTGAGCATTCTTATATGAGGCCTTAGTTAATTAAAATGAAATTTACAACCTAAAGGGTGTTTTACTCTATAGATTAGAATTGAAATTTTCTTTAACCAAGGCTAATTATGATATCCTTATGAATAAATTAAATGGATAAAAGTAATTTATGTGATGAATTTTCTATTTGTGATAGTATGTCATCTAAATCGGTAACTTTTGAAATGAAGTTTGATATAACTTGCATATGTTACCTCATGTCATTAGTTAAATAATAAACCAAACACTTTTTCGTTATGAATGGTACTTGATGTTCTTAAATATGATTTAGTTAAATGGTTTAAAAAACAACCTTAATGTGGTGTTCCTAGTTTTGATGCTTGTTTCATGGTAGTTTAAATCTTTCTCTTAGTTCAACCTTAGAGGAGAATAGGTACATGGCCCATAGGTCCTTGCTGACCTTTTCTTATATGATGATCTTTGAGGTCAGGATGATAAGCCTAGTGATCTTTTTAGTGTGACCTATAATTTTTTTTGATGATTATGCCTTATTAAGGGGCTAGCTTGGTTATGATAACACCCTTAGCACTTAAATCTCTTCCAAGTTATTTTGAAACATTTCAGACGTGAGGTGTCGATCGAGTCTTGATTGTACCAAGTAGGACTATTGGTTTCTAAGATGATTCTTGGGTTGTATGGTTGGTTGTGTGTTGAAATAGCCCCTTATCAAGGATGTGGGCAACAGGTAATGCTCTAGTTCAGTGGGGGTAGACGTGCCTAGGGTTTGGTCAACCACTTAGTAGGTTGTGTGACCCTTATCCTTCTTCAGTGATGGATCAATTGGAATTTCATCGGCCATATTAACAATTTTATAGTGTAATGTGACTCTGGGATAAACCTTTTTTATGAACCATGAGATACTGGTATGAATAGGGATGATAGGTCTATGGATAAATTCAAATGATGTGTTGTTGGGTTGATAACAACTCGGAGAAGTATGCGTTGATACATGTGGTACTCTTAGAATTTATAAAATGGTGTGGTGAATTGTATGAGTTAAGTGGAAATAATTTAATCCTTGAGTTGTATGCTTGAATCACAGGTCATCTATGAGGTATATTAATGTAGGAAATAAAGTAAATCCAACTCATCCCAATGCTCGAGATGACGTTGTAAAAGGATCTGGTGCCGTAATGCTATCAATAGGGTTTTAATGTATTTTACAACCAATACTATACCACGTGTAGAAGTAGCTCAGAGGGAGTTTCATTCATATGTCTAAAGTTGAATCAGATCCAGCACACTTTCATGCAGCTATTTTTTTTCTTTACAAACTAGCCCTTGGTAACAACGTGTTGGCCACATCCAGTACCTATGGTTGGTGGTCGATAGAGCGTGTGCTATTGGATGAGTTCTCATTCTCAGTAAACGAAGACTAAGAAACTCCTAAGGTGGGAGGAGTCATGTCAAATGGGTTTTAGAATAGCCTTCCAAGTAGAGGGAACACAAAATTATAGGACTAGTTGGAATTGGTCAGCACTGCTTTTGAATTACCATGGGGCTGGTGAGTTTTGAAAAATTTTGGTGCTTGTGAGGAAAAAATGATGTTATGTTTGAGTATTTACACAATATTTGAATACAATGATAATAGGGTTCAACTTTGGTGGTTATTCTTGAGTGAGAACGAGATTCCTCGTGTGGTAAAGGAATTGTGGTTGGTTAATAACGATGCGTCGACAGTTACAGTCAAGCCCTTTTAAAAGAAGTTGGCCAATGATGGTTTGACTATTATGTTTATCTAATTTTGGATATAGTTGGATGGAAACCCTACCAGACACTTTATCTTGGATATTAAATGAGTATCTCAAGACTTATAAGTAATCATTGATTTTATCTTAGTGTACTCTTGGTTTAGTGACGATCATGCCCCTTATCTCGACATCATCTAGGGTACACTGAGAGAGCGTCAGTTATTCGATGAGCTAAAAAAGAAGTTAATACCTTTATTGGATTGATAAATAGAATCTTTGATATTTTCACTCTAGGATCATGGATAATATTAGAGGTAGGGTTTTCCTGAGTGATACTGGGATTCCCGTGTAATAAGGCCTTAGACGGACTCATGGACACCAGCTGATTCTTTGACTTGATATCTATGTGAGGTACCACCATGGGGCTTAATCAGTGATCTTGATAAGTGGAAGTATCAGTTATGTACCAATGCCTCACCTGTAAATTATGAAGAATGAACTATCTTGGATGATAACCTTGGACTCTAGTAGATGATTTTGAGGTTACCCAAACTTTTAATCAGGCTCGGTTGATTTTAATTAGAGTGTTCCAATTCATGGGTGTTGGATTGGGTACACACCCATGTTCATGTTATAGAACAATAAAATAAATGAATTTTTTGGATGGATACATCACCAAAATATAGTTATGGAATTCTATCAGTATTCTTGAAGAAAGATTGAGTTTATTGGATAAAAGGTGTTAGGTTTGAGTTTTGATGCATCAATTGCTAAAGCTGAGCATTATCAGGATAGTCGGCTGGTAGTGGCACAACTTTCTTTCCCTTTTTTTCACTGAATGCCTTCATTGAGGAACCACATCAAAGAATTTTTTAGGATGAGATGAGTACAGTTCAAGGTCGGCTGAGGCTTATTAGAAAAGACAGAATGACCAGGATAATTTTTTTGATTGGAAATCGATTGTTCAACCAGTTGAAAATCATTACAGGTGTGTCATTAGAATACAAAAGGCATGATTACATAAGAAATTACGATGATGGAAGTACCTTGGCTCAGAATTGGAAATTCATGTTTGAACCTATGGAAGAAAGCACCGTGGGTTAGTGGATTAAAGTGATGATGACATGATCGTGTATCGAGTTAGAAGGGTTTGAGTAAGCACCATCTTGATTTTAAGTTTTGAATACGATCATTGAATTGAGTTTCAAAATCTTATGTACCATACACTTAATGGTGATTTTTGTTGGTGTGTTGGGAATTTAAAACGCAACACAACCATTTTAGAAAAAAATTCACAGCCCAAGTATGTTAGATAATGTTTCGTTGTTTTTCACAAGGTTTATCATGGGTGATAAGTTCTATGTTTGGGAGGCTGTAATGTCTCATGTTTTAGACTGAGTTTAAATTTCTAAAGGAATTGTAAGTCTTTGCTTCATGGATGGTTTGTTTTGAATTTTAGGAATCAGAGTGAGGTTCTAAGGGTTTTAATGTCCAAAAATGATGTTTTTAGATGAAGGATATGATTCGGTGGAAGTACCGAGGGTTCAAGTGAGCACTGAAGGAAGAGGGAGTGTGTTGGGATGTTGAAAGAAACTATTACATGACATTCACATCTAGAATCCCATTCGTGACATGAATGAGTTTAATGGGGTGAGACCGACTGATATAGGACATGAAATACTGGGGGATTACCTCGAGGAATTCATGATGTGTATCTGGTTCACATCATGAATTTGGATCATAGCATGAAACTGGTTCATGTCACGAATCATGTGGTCTATTTTTTAAAATGTTAGCAAGGGATCAACCCCTTACTTTCCATCGGTCAATATGAGGGTGCCCAGGTCATAGTGTCTCCTCTCCCTCTTCTAGGTTTCCTTAGATATCCTCCACCGATTTTTTGAATCGAGTATCATCAGATTCATTGGAAGCATATCATTAATCTCTCAATTCCTCTTGATTATTTCCTTCGTTTGTATTCCTATATGGAATGATAAATCAATATGATCTCTTTTCTCTATTTTTAGGGTGTTTTTTGATTCTTCCATTTTATCTTGATTCGAATTGAGTTAAATGACGATAATGGACAAGTGTAACTCCTTGATATATGGTACATGGTCTATATTCTTTCCCTTAAAATTATATTAGTTTATAACATGTGTTGATGTGTCGCGTATCAGACCTTCCATGCGTCTCTTCTCAAACATTATTTTAATTAAATTATATACTTAGACTATGACCTATAACCCTCTTAAATGGTTGGAGGTCAGAGACCTCAACCCAAGACACCTTTTAAGGTGAGTTTAATTATATGCTTAGGTATCATATTTTTCTATTGATTAAACCACCCCTTGGGTGTGTTTCTTAAATGTATTATCATGTTTATAAATGTTTAAATGAATTAAATGGTCTAGATAAACCTCTTGGTTCTTAGTAGCTTGCTTTATTATTTACATTGAAAATTGTTTAATTATATCAATTGTGTTGAATTGGAATCTGTTTAATGGATGCATCCAAATGAATCAAATTATGGAACAGGTTTTCCTATTACACTTTTTATTATTATAAATGGAATGGATAATTTCATAGTAAATTGACAATGTTATGGGTTATATCCTTTGTCCCCCAATTTTATAATAAAACCTTCTGAGAATTATGTTGTATTCTTAAATAAAAAGGGTCAATTAAATGGAAACGTTTGATATAAAAAAAAGAATAGACCTTCCCATGACCTTCTAAATTTTATTTACAAATGAATGAATCAAATTGTATTGAATTATGATATGACATGATTTTAGACTTTACCTCTTTATTACTCATCTATGAATTATGATAAGGCAGGGTTTCTAACATGACCTTTTTTATTAATTTAATTTAAATGATTAAATTAATTAAGTATTCCTTGAGAGATACTTGGGATCCTTTTTACAGATTGCTATGGATGGGTTCATAGTCTATTGAGATTATATATACCATGAGTGATACTAATTTCCTCATTAGGGAATACCATGGATGTGATCATAGGTTACTTGAATTATATTATACATTGAGAGATACTTGGTTTCCTTATTATGGAACACCTAGGATGTGATTATATACTGTTATAGATTATTGGTACCATGAGTGATACTAGTTTTCTTATTTTGGAATACTATGTACGGGCTCATAGGTTACATGAATTATGTTATGCCTTGAGCGATACTTGAGTTTTATTTTTATGGAACTCCTTGGGAAGGTTAATAGTATAACATCCCAACCTGGATCCCACTAAACTAGTTCTCTAAGCCAATTTTCCACTAGGCCTCAACCACACCTTCCCATATTCCAGAGGCTACTAGCTATTAGCAAGGGCCTTGAATGTGATAGTGGGGAGACTATGTCCTTATATCAGAGTAAAAAACAACAAAAATAAATAGATATCATCCGTAGTAGTAATAAGAAGATCGTGGAAGTGGTAAATAAACTGAAATAGAATATTATGTTATAATAAATGAAATGATATAAAAGTCTAAACAACCATGTATTATATACAACAATATTCACCACTTGATGAACATACATGCAAGAGTACATAAAAGAAACTGAAAATAAATTTATAGGGAGACACTACTAACTCCGATCCATACCACATACCCGGTCTCCATAAAACTGTTAAGATGCTCCAGCATGATCATAAAGAATCCACACAAGCAGCTCCGCATGATCATGCAACCCTTGGATCATCCCTATCCATCATGAAATATGTTATCAACCTAAAAAGAAAACATAAAGTTTGCATTCACATCGAGGTATACGTACATGGGAAATAAATAATCTCCATAGGCCACCCCAATGATGGACCTATAAATCTTCTTTCATAAGTGCATGTTCATGAAAAATTCTCATCCTAGCTGAGATATAACTAGAAATGAAAAATAAAACAAATAACATGAATCCATAATCGATCCCTGGGACCATGATCCCAACCAACTGAGCAATGCATCATCATGTATATATATATATGTGTGTATATATATATATTCATATATATATATATATATATATATATATTTATAAATATGTATATACATGAGTAAGGTGAAATAAATAACATAAATCAACAACAGTCGATCCTTAGGTCTGTAATCCCGATCTTCTGGATATATTGTGTGAAGGGAATTGAGCTTGATGTCATATCACTCAATCCATGTGTAATTAAGTCAATCTCTAGGTCCATAATCCCGATCAACAATAACTTCTTCATCCAGTACCAAAAATGTCTCTGAGCAAGCTACATCACCAAAGGGGGATACATGTCCTAACCTTGTGTTCACCCGTACTCGCCTCCAATCACTATAAAGAAGAATGCCAAATACTGAAAAACTATCCTATAAATGGTTACTGAGTTAGATGCCATACCAATCAAGCCATGTGAATCCAGTCTGATTTCTAAATCCTAGGTCACAGTCTGTAGTAAATCACGACACTACGACTTGGATAATCCATAAGGGGATGACCCTTAGTCGATCTATAAAAGGAATGCTCTTCGGATCCAAGTACATACTCAACATCCATTAATATAAAGATCTCAACATCCTCATCCCTAGGAAGTAACTATGGGAGATGTTGTAATGGTGCACCCAAGTGACCCTAGGGAGAATCCTAGGTGTCACTCAAGGAGATCATAATCATCCAATGAGTATATATTACATGAATAATGAGGAGTTCCATGTCAACCATTGTGATCAAGTAATTGAGCCGGGAGAGCGTAATTATCCCCATCTCTCAAGTGTCATAATCAATAGGGATTCCATTACCAAACAAAATAATCATAGGGACATCATTCCCAAGTATCATTAACACAGGGATGTCATGCCTGAATATTATAATCAATAAGGCTCAAAATCCAATCCGAGGAAGTACATATGAGCATCCCAATAACAATATAACAATCATATAAAAGGATCAAAATCTGATCACCATGAAACAAATTTGGGAATCCCAATAAAATAACAAATAATAAAAAGTTTCATAAGCTAGATATCAGGGAATACATCCCTTCATCTTAATAAAGAAATCCACATTGCATCAAGATCATTGGCCAAAAAATAGGAAGCACCTTTTGTAATCTTTTTTGTACCATCAGTAAATAGGTAAAATCATAAATAAAGAGTGAAGGTGGATGAATGATAAACCCACAAATACTTCCATAGCCTCAAGGGATTATAGTTTTGGTATGGGTTCTAAGGTGACACCCACTACCATCACTAATCAAACCCCCAATGCATAAGGGTCGGTCATCCACCAGAGAACTTATTAGGTCCCTCAGGTCAAAACACTAGAGAGACATCCTACTTGGGATCCTTGATGGTAATTAAATAGAGGCATCCTACATGGGATCCTATGAATGGTATATAGGAAGAGGTGTCTGTTTCGTGCGAAATCCGGGGATGACCTCCTGGACGGGAGATTCAAACGTTCCGATCGGTTTCTAACGGGTTTGTTCGTAGAACCGGAAACATCCAATGATTCCACATCCGTTCGGACCTACTTTCCAAAGGCAGGCGCTCATTAGCTTGTGGGCTAATGAGGCTTAGGAATTTGAATTGGTCGAGAGGATGGGAGGTCAGACTCATCACACCTTTTTGAGGGGAATTATTGTCTACTCCGGGACTCTCTTTATAGATTTAAGTTAAGTTCGTGAATCCTTATTACATTACCAAGTATAAAATGAGCTTTCCTTTAGTTTTAACAATCAATGATTAAATATGCAAGAAATTTAGAGAATCTTTTATATGTATTCGAGGTTCTTCATCAATATAGAATCATCTATATTTGTTTAGAGATTCTTGGTCAATGGTATCCTTCAAAACATTTATATAAAAGTCTCTTGGTCATTTTGATGACCAGGATGGTTTTAAAGCCACTCAGTGGGGCACTTGAAGTTTATCGTCATTCAGAAGGACAGAGATTATTTCAATGTTGGGATCGAACCCATGAATGGGCTACCTACGTATCCTTTGTTTTTGAAAAAAGGAATCAGAACCCACGTAGTTCGAGGAATGGGATATGATGTTTTATGATTGATGGCTCAAAGATGAATGTCATAATTACTTTTACACTCTAAGCTCACGTGAGTCATGCTCGGTGTGAGAAACAAGAGGTATTTGTAAAATTCAGACAATTGTGCCATAAAAGATGCAATCATAAGAATTTGTTTTGGGGCTTATGTATAGATGACTGCCCAGATAGACGAAAGTTTAGGATTTACTTTTAGGGAGAAAATCCAAGAACAGGGTCCACAAAGTTATATGTGCTTCATGGAGATTTGAATACTCTAATCTTGGGGCTTACTCCTAAGGAGGATGCCCAAGTTAGGAGGTGACTTATGATTGGGTTTTATTCCTGAAAAGGAAACCCAAAAAGGTAATTTATGACTGGTTAAGAGAAATTTTAAGAGACTTGGGGCTTACTCCTGAAAAGGAAGCCCAAGGTTATGACTGAGTCTTATTCCTGAAAAGGAGACCCAGGTTAGGGGACTTGGGGCTTACTCCTGAAAAGGAAGCCCAAGGTTATGACTGAGTCTTATTCCTGAAAAGGAGACCCAGGTTAGGGGTTAAGGTTTGGGGCTTACTCCTGAGGAGGATGCCCAAGTTTGGGAACTTTTAAGAATTTGGGGCTTACTCCTGAGGAGGATGCCCAAAGTTGGGGTTGAGGCTTACTCTTAAGAAAGATGCTCAAGATTTAGAGGACTTGATTGGGGCTTACTCCTGAGGAAGATGCCCAAGATTTATGACTAGGACTTATTCCTGAGAAGGAAGCCTAGGTTAGGGGACTTGGGGCTTACTCCTGAAAAGGAAGCCCAAGGTTATGACTGAGTCTTATTCCTGAAAAGGAGACCCAGGTTAGGGATTAAGGTTTGGGGCTTACTCCTGAGGAGGATGCCCAAGTTTGGGAACTTGATTGGGGATTATTCTTAAGAAAGATGCCCAAGATTTATGACTAGGACTTATTCCTGAGAAGGAAGCCTAGGTTAGGGGACTTGGGGCTTACTCCTAAAAAGGAAGCCCAAGGTTATGACTGAGTCTTATTCCTGAAAAGGAGACCCAGGTTAGAATTTTCTCATCTTAAAGGATGAGGTTGAAATGAATGAACTCTCAATCTTTGGTGACATAAAGATGTTTAAATCACTGGGTGTTGAGAGGTATTTCACAGAATTCCTTTCAGATAAGGATGTCAAATCAAGAAATCATGCCGTAAATGGCTTTTGAAGAGTATCTTGAAGACTGAATCTTGAATAGGAAAGGTGAAATGGATTAAGAGGGGTAAAAATGGGCAAGATGGGCACCCAAAAAGATAGGGGCGCGCAAGTATTAAAAGTCGCGCAAGTCCTGCGGCGGCGCGCAAGTATTGGTCGTGCAAGTATACTTGCGCGACATGAGGGATACTTGCGCGATTTACAACCAGAGTTGAAATACTTGAGCGATTCTTTATAAAACCCTTTATCATCCTCTTGAGGTTCTTCCAGAGAGGGGACGCGCAAGTTATATTGAAGGAATTAAGTCGGCGCGCAAGTGTTTGATAAGTTTCAACACTTGGCCTTCCTTCTTCCCTTTAGATCTTCCATTCTAGGTAAGAAATTACCTTAGAAGTGTTCTGGAAGCTTTGAGAAGAGACTTGGGTGTCGGGAGCTTTGATCTGAGTTTCTGGAAAGAGATCCTCCTCGAATGGGGGGCCCACAGGGTCTATTTATAGGCAAAAGAAGACCCCGGGCGGTTACTGGGCGGTTACCAGATCTGTCGCGCAAGTCCCTTGCACGACCATGAGGGGTCGCGCAAGTGTTGAGGCGGCGCGCAAGTATACTTGCGCGACCAAGAGGGAACTTGCGCGACCTCTGGGCAATGTTCTCCTTTTTCATCCCTTTGTCGATTTTTGATGTTTCTTCAAAGGATTAATCACTTTGAGCTCAGATATTCCCTTTTCTGATCTTTAGATTCTGTGACGAAAGGAGCGTCAACAAAAGTCCCCCCTCAGAGTTGGATCCGGAAAGAAATGAGGATTTGACTCTGAGGAAATCGAATCCCTCCAAAGGAAAAGGGAGGCGCGCAAGTCTTCAGTGCGCAGAGGGAGGCGCGCAAGTCTGCGTCGCGCAGGCCTTAAACCCTCTGGTATGGCGCGCAGGTAGGCCTCCTGG
The DNA here is from genome assembly GCA_963277665.1 of Viscum album. NCBI lineage: Eukaryota > Viridiplantae > Streptophyta > Magnoliopsida > Santalales > Viscaceae > Viscum > Viscum album. The sequence continues at coordinate 1,070,366,198 of OY728141.1, forward strand.
CCTATAAATATACGGCCTCACCTCCGTACAAGTATCCGGATTTCCGGACTTCATACCTTCTCGAGCTCTCGCCGCGCAGGTCACCTAAGCCGCGCAAGTCTGCTCTGTTTTTCCTTGATGTCGCGCTCCTGTAAAGGTATTCGTACTTGCGCGGTTTATACTTGCGCGACGAAAACTAGCGCGACACGTGAATACTTGCGCGCCATTTTGTAGACTTGCGCGCCTTAATGCCTTAGCCATTTTTTCAAATTTCTTTACAAAATTTATGAAAAATAAACCCATTTAAGAGTTAGTTTATTCATCTTTTGTGCAGATTCAGTGGTTCCCAAGGGAATTGGAACGACTTATGAACTGGCTAGCAAGCGGATTGATGACATGATGAACATCATTGGCCCTGATTACTATGACATCTGTGACAGCACTCTTCCAGATTTGGCTAAGTACTTGAAGAAATATCATCTTAATTTCCCACAGAGCATCTACCTGTCTCTATGTGGTCATGGTCACTTGCAAGGAGTCAATGTTCCAAATGCAAACAACTATACACCTGAAATGCAGCTGCGCTGCTACTCCTTCATTTCGGTTATGCTGTGCATTAAAAGCAACAACAATGGTGTGAACTTTCAAATTCTCCTTGCATGCCATTTCCTTGCAGATATGAAAATGGAAAACCCATGGGCTGAAATGTTTTCCACTACCGGTTGGTGGAGAGAAGACAAACATGGTATTAGAGCAATATCTGAAAAGAGTACTCTCTTCAAATGGCTCTTTACTTCCAATGCTCCATTCTCAAATCCATGTATCCATCTTCCAAGTCTCTTGGACAGAAACAGAGTCACTGTTTGATTAGCAGAAAATTTTCTCAAACCGCACTCAAGAACATCCTTTTACAATTGTTCCAAGAAGAGCTGGTATCACTGCATCTCCTTTTTGTTTCCAGTTGAATGAATGAATTCCAGGTGGTTGCTGATGAAGCTCGGGATGCCGTAAATCAAATGAAGTGTTATGTTGAAAGCCTCTTGTAATTCTTGAAAAAGAGAAGAGACTCCAATCTGTGGATGTCCTTCTAACTCTTGTGTATCAATGAAAAACACTTTCGTCTCCAATCATTTGTACCTGCATTCTTTCATTACCTGCTTCAAATTTACTTAAGCCAATGGGCCTAGTAATCATAGTTTGATTTTTACTAGGATTATTTACAAATAACCCTACAAACTTTGAATCTTTTAACTGCTCAATATTACCTAAATCATACAAAAAATGTATATTTAGTGAGCTGGAACTTGACTTTTATTCAGAGTTCCTTTGTCTTTTGTGTGGGCAGTTTAAAGTCATGCATGCCGGACATAAAGGGGCTAATGTTTAAGGTCGAAATAGCTTTGACCGAAAAATGGATTAAAATGGATTCAATTCCTTGATAATTTATCTGAAAACAAATTACCATACTCAAGTATGAGAGAAAATATGTAAACTATGGCTTAAGAATATTTGAATCTGAGGAATGATATGAAAAAGAGCTAAAAGGCATTAGGAAAAGTAGTTTCCAAGAATGAAGTTACTATTATTTAACAAAACCCGTTAGGGGGTTGAAATATGCAGGGCCACCTATGGGCATTGGCTGCATAGTCAAATAAAATAGCATCTTTTGGCTGACAAGTCTATTATGTGGACTGTTTATGCAAGGCCACCTATGGGCACGTGCTGCATAGTCAGGCAAAAGAACTCTCAGAAATTTACTTTCCTAGTGCTAAAAGCCAATGAAAGTTTATGGAGATTCAAATTTTCTAAATCATAGAGTTTGTTGTATGGAAAGAGGTACTTGAATATGGAAAGGATATTTCCGAACAAGAATATCGAAGAACTGGATGAATATCACTCCTACGAAGGTCTGACCCAAACGTAGGGAAGAAGAATAAACCATAGACTTGAATACTTTCAGATCATGAAAAAGGATATGGGAAAAATATGTTAAGGATGGCTATTTTTTGCGGATCCCTACATACTGTCGTTTAAGACAAATAAGGACAAAAGAGGCATTCTTCCCAAGAATGAAGTTACTATTATTTAATAAAACCCGTTAGGGGGTTGAAATATGCAGGGCCACCTATGGGCATTGGCTGCATAGTCAAATAAAATAGCATCTTTTGGCTGACAAGTCTGTTATGTGGACTGTTTATGCAAGGCCACCTATGGGCACGTGCTGCATAGTCAGGCAAAAGAATTCTCAGAAGTTTGACATTTTTGTGACTAGAAGTCATGAAAAGGGTTATGAAGATCTGAAAATATTTAAGGTTAGGATTATAACACATAAAGATGGGTATTGTCCAATGTATATAGAGATACATAGGTCAATGAAAACCATAATCATGTTGTGGCTGGGTCCTGAATTGAAACTTGGACTTCACTACGTATCTCATAAGAATGAGAATCAAGCCATACGTAGTTCTTGAAATGCATTTTAACGTCTTGCAGGACGAAAGGATGAGTGATCTTAGTTTTTTGGGGTCATAGAATTCGGACCATAATAATGAATACACAGTGTGTGTTTTCATGAGGAATTTTCAGCCAAGGGACTGAAAGTGAAATTTGGGGTTAGGCCCAAAAGACTTGGGACTGGATTCGAGGGACACTCGAATGTTCCTACGTATCCCATAAAGATGGGAATCAAGTCCACGTAGTTCTAGAAACTACCCTTTGTACAAATTTGGTTCGTACATGTGAAGGGTGAAAAGGGACTTTAGTGCAATGATGGTTTAACCTAAGATAAAAAGTTCAGGCATTACCATGTATGCACGTAGTCTTTTAAAAAAAATGAAAAACTATGATTGAAAAATCAATGTCAATAATAGTTCTCTCTCAAATGAGGAAATCAAAGAATATTGTAGTTTATTGTCGTACCGGACAAAAGTGTTGTATAGTTTAACGTCGTATAACAAGGACGAAAATGAATCAATGTAAAGATATTGATTTCAGGGGCGGTTTCACAAATCAACATCATATGAGATGGTGGTGAACCGATGTGAAGAGATTGTTTTTGGGCTTGAACCTTGGGAGGTTGCCTACATACCCAGCCTGGAGGGCAAGGATCAAAGTCTGTGTAGTTCAATTAAAGAATGAATTAACGATCAAATTGTTTTTGGGGACAATGATCTAATAATAAAAAAAATGTTGTTGGGACTTACACATGGTTAGTGGCCCAAAGGGAGTGTTATGGTTGATGTTCGCTCTAAGCTCACGTGAGTCATACTCGGTGTGAGAAACAAGAGGTAATAACAACCTTAACGATGCACAGTTTAATGTCATGTAGGACCTATCAAAGATTTTCTGTACAGTTTAGCGTCATGTAGTTAGGACAATGGGGATAAAATAGTTTAACGTCATATTGGACGAAAAAGGGGGACTGTGCAGTTTAATGTCATGCAGTAAGGACAAAAGAGTGTACCATTTTAACATCATGTTGGACGAAAGTGCGAATAGTTTAAGGTCATATGCATGGACCGTGAATGGTGCAGTTTAATGTCATACTGGACTTTTGAGATTATATAGTTTAACGTCTTTCCGGACGTGAGGGACTTTTATACAGTTTAGCGTCATGTAGTTAGGACGTCACAGTTTAACGTCTTGCTGGACATAAGGGATTTGCAAAATAGTTTATGGTCATATACATGGACCAGGGATGATGCAGTTTAAGGTCATGCTGGACGGTTTATGGAACTTTTTCACAGTTTAATGTCATGCGGGACGAAGTTGCAGTTTTAAAGTCATACTGGACCATTGCTGTATAGTTTAACGTCATATAGCAAGGACGATCTGGTGCTGTACAGTTTAAAGTCATGTAGCTAAGATTAAGGTGAATCAATATGAGGATATCAGTTCTGATCTTTTTATAGTTTATCGTCATGCTGGACGTTGGAAGTGCCACACAGTTTAATGTCATGTTGCTAGGACACAATATAGTTTAATGTCATCTCGGACAGAATACAGTTTAGTGTCATGTAAGACAATAAGGGACTTAACACAGTTTAACGTCATGCTGGACGATGAAAGTGCCACACAGTTTAATGTCATGTCGCTAGGACAAAATATAGTTTAATGTCATCTCGGACAAAATATAGGAACTTCATATACAGTTTATTGTCATGTAGGACAAAATCAGGGACTATGCAGTTTAAAGTCTTGCAGTTAGGACTATTGGTGCTGCACAGTTTAATGTCATGTTGCAGGGACAAAATTTAGTTTAATGTCATCTCGGACATTGAAGGTGACACAGTTTAACGTCATGTTGGACGAAGTTGTAGTTTAAGGTCATACCGGACCTTGGTGTAGTTTAAGGTCATACCGGACCTTTTCTGTATGAACCAATTGTAAGTCTTGGTTTTAGGAACAATATTTTGTGTTTATACAAAATACTTCTTCAGAAATCTGGCATTAGTTGGAGTCGTGATGTGTTCTCCATCCATTGAAATCAGAGAATACGCTCCATTGGAATAGACCTTATGTACTGAATAAGGCCCTTCCCATTTTGGTTCAAGCTTGGGAGGTTTCTTTCCTGGTATCATTGGTGTTCTGAGAACCAATACCAATTCTCCCTGAATGAATGAACGAAGATGAACTTTTTTGTTAAAAGCTCGTGCTATTCGATTCTGATAGATTTCCAAGTGGTGCAAAGTGCACAATCTTTTCTCATCTAACTGTTCCAATTCATTCAAATGCTTTTGGGATTGCTCATCTGTTGATAACTGATCACAAATGGCTATTCTGAGTGAGGGCAATTGAACTTCAATTGGAAAGACTGCTTCTGTTCCATATACCAATGAATATGGAGTAGACCGCGTTGCATTGCGAGTGGTAGTCCGATAAGCCCATAAAGCATGATAGAGTTTATCAGGCCATGACCTCTTATCTTTATCCACCATCTTTTGCAGTATATTTGAAAGAGTCTTGTTGAAGGCCTCTATCTGGCCATTAGCCCCTGCATGATATCGAGATGAATGGTTGGACTTAATGTTGTATTCTTGATACAATCTCTTTACCTCAGAAGAACAGAAGTTGGTGCCGTTGTCTGTCAATATGGTATGAGGGACACCAAATCTAGTAATGATGTTAGACTTGATGAAGCTAACAATGCATTTAGAACTGACTTCTTTGAGAGGTACTGCCTCTGCCCATTTGGAAAAGAAATCAGTAGCAGTAAGAATGTACTTAAACTGCTTGGCCGTAGCTGAAGGGTAAGGTCCCACCACATCCATTCCCCATGTGGAAAATGGCCATGAGTATTTAGCTGTATGAAGCAAATTTGGAGGTTGATGAATGAAATTGGCATATACTTGGCATGAATGACACTTCTTTGTGAAATTAACACAATCTTGTATCATTGAAGGCCATAAGTATCCAAGCCTTCGAATTTGATCAGACAATCTATGTCCAGACTGGTGGGCACCACAGACTCCTGCATGCACTTCTTTTATGACAGCCATTGTCTCTTCACCATCAATACATCTGAAGAGAACTCCATCAAAACCACGTTTGTAGAGAATTTTCTCGAGGTGGTTTGGACCATCATAAAGAGTAAAATTGACCACACGTCGCCGAATTTGTTCTCTCTCGGCTCTATCAGGTGGAAGTGTTCCATTTTGAAGGTATTCCCTGATAGGTGACATCCATCCTGTAGTATGACCATATGGTTCAGGAATGGGACTAATTTCATTAATTTCCTCTGTTCTGACTTGAACATAAGGTGAAATTGCACGACGGTGGGCAATACCGATGGTTGTCTCGTCCCGATTTGGATCTGCTAAAGCTGTGGCTATATTAGCCAGTGCATCAGCTTGAGCATTTTGTGATCTTGGGACATAAGAAAATGTCGGTTCTGAAGGGAATTCCGACATTAACTCTCTGACGTAATCATACAAAGGGATTAATTCTTCTTTTCTGATGGCATAATCCCCATTGACTTTTTTGATTACCAGGTCTGAATCACCTTTCACCTTTAAGTGATTCACTTGTGCTTGAAGTGCTAACTCCAAGCCTGCAATGAGAGCTTGGTATTCAGCTTCATTATTGGTACCACCTTCCCACAACAAAAAGGAATAAGGTAACACTGCCTTTTCTGGAGAAATGAGCACAATTCCTAAACCAACTTTGTTGAATTTAGGATTTTCCATTTTCTTCCCTGTTGGACTTCTAGAAGCACCATCAAAATACATTTCCCATGTTTGAGGATTCTCTTGAATAGAAAAAACTTCCTCATCAGGGAGTTCGATATCTGAATATGTGTCTTCCACTGAAGGGTGTTCAGCCAGGAAATCAGCCAGAGCTTGGCCCTTAATTGCCTTTTGAGACACATACTGAATGTCGAACTGCTGTAGAATAACCGCCCACCTTGCCAGACGTCCTGTAAGCATTGGACGACTAAGGATGAATTTGAGTGGATTATTACGAGATACCAATTGGACCTCGTGATGTTGCAGGTAGTGTCTCAGTTTCTGAACTGCAAAGATTAATGCTAGGCAACATTTTTCAATACTCGAATACCGGGTTTCTGCTTCAAGCATAGTTCTACTGAGATAGTAGAGACTATTTTCATTCCCAGCATCATTCTTTTGAGTGAGAAAGGCACCCAATGATCGCTCTAAAGCTGTCACATAGAGGATAAGAGGTCTACCCTCAACAGGTGGCATGAGTACTGGTGGACTTAAGAGGTATTTCTTGAGAACATCAAATGCTTCTTGACATTCTTTAGTCCACTGGTAAGTGACTCCTTTCTTCAATAATTTGGTAAAAGGTAAACTTTTGCCTGCCAAATTGGCGATGAAACGCCGAATATAGGCTAAGTGTCCTTGAAGTCCTCTTAATTCTTTCAAATTCTGAGGAGGTGACATACCAAGGATTGATTTGGTCTTCTCAGGATCGACTTCAATACCACGATGGCGTACAACAAAGCCGAGGAATTTTCCTGAGGTTACCCCAAAAGCACATTTTAAGGGGTTCATCTTCAAATTATGTTGTCGAAGCTTGTGGAATATGATTTCCAAATCAGCCAAGTGATCAAAACGTTGTTTGGATTTAACCACCAAATCATCTACATAGCATTCAACAAATTTCCCTAGAAAAGGTTTGAAGATACGATGCATGGCGCGTTGATATGTTGCACCTGCATTCTTTAAACCAAAGGGCATCACCCGGTAACAAAACACACCTTGAGGAGCTCTGAAGGCTGTATATTCCTCATCTTCTGGGGCCATTCGGATCTGATTATATCCAGAATATCCATCCATGAAAGAAAGTACTTCATAGCCAGCCGTCGCATCAATTAAGAGTTCTGTAATCGGAACTGGAAAATCATCTTTGGGACAATACCGATTAAGATCTCTGAAATCGATGCAAACCCTAATTTGTCCGTTCTTTTTCTTTACTGGGACAATATTAGCCAACCACTTGGGATATTGAACTTCTCTGACGAAGTTAGCTTTGATAAGCTTATCCACTTCAGCCTCGATTTTGGAAGCATAGGTTGGGTGTGTTCTTCTCGCGGCTTGCTTGAATCCTCGATGTTCTTTTGGAAAACCCAAATGATGGGTGGCAACATCAGGATCAAGGCCAGGCATCTCTGTATAATTCCAAGCAAAAATATCTTTATTTTGCTTTAAAAAAGAAATATACATCTCTTGTTCTTCAAGGGTCATGGCCGCACTAATTAAAGTGGGGCGTGGATCTTTCTCTGTACCCAGATTTACTTCTCTGAGTTCATCCACAGTGGTAGAGATACCCTCTTCAAATGCTGGAGGAGCATCTCTAAGATCTTCCTCTTCCTCTTCATCATGTGTTATATCTTCCGTTTCTACTTGCAAAGTAGATGAAAAAACGAAATTCTTATGATCATAAGAGATGTCAAAATTTTCACATTTTGAAGAAGAAGCTTCCATTTCCAACCCTATTGATGAAAAAGGGTCTTCTTTGGGAAATAAAGAGGAGATGATGGATTGAGAATCGACATCAACATTCACCTCTGATGTTGCTATAACTTCTTCTGGCCTGATTAGCGAAGTATAGACTTGTTGGATTTCAGCAGACGAAATGAAAACGTCACCACTTATGCTTTCATCACTGCTTGGTAAGTTACCAATTTCTCCCATGTTGTCTGGCTCGATTGCCGTAATTGACATTATGGATCTTTCCATAAGAGTATTTTGATTTGGGCCTAATTTGTCAATTTGACTGATAGGTAACACATAATCTGTACTCACATGTGAAAATGGATTTATTGGAATTTTTTCCAAACCATATGGAGCATTAACTTTGGTAATTTCCTTCATTGTAGATTTTTCTCTTCCCTTCATGTGATAAAATTCCGCCTCAATGTATTGAGACTCACATGTTTTGAACGAGGCCTTATCACCATACAATGTTCCAACTTGACCATCGAAACAGTATTTGAGACATTGATGGTATGATGACGGAATAGCTGCATGCTGATGTAACCAGGGTCTTCCAAGCAAGATATTGAAAGCTGAGTCTTGATCAACAATCATGAAATCTGAATTGGAAACAAGATCTCCAAACTGAGTTCTGAGCGTAACTTCTCCCAGTGGTTCTTGTTCATTTTTATCATATCCTTGCAACATCATGGTAGAAGGAGATAAATCAGATTCCGTGAGGCCCAATCGACGAAGTGTGCGAATGGGCATGAGGTTGACTCCTGAACCATTGTCAATAAAATCTCTTCGAACATCTATACCATTGACTTTGCCAGATAGGTACAAAGGTTTTATGTGCCCATGCACAACATCATCTTCATCTTTATCAGTAAAAGATATCACTGCATGGCATTCTGCAGGATTATTCTCTATGTGATAAATTTCAGCTGCAGCAATTTCAGCTTCAAACTCCTGAGGACTTGACAAAGCTTCGATGAGTGCTTCCTGAAGATCTTTTGATAGATTCAAAGCATCCAAAATTGATAATTTGGCTGGTACTTGGGCCAAGTGTTTCAATATATCATACTTTTGATCTAGAGGCCTGCGTTTCCCAATAGGAATATGCGGTTTAGCAGGTACCTTGGAAGCAGATGCTTTGGAAGCTGATGCCTCTTGTATTGAAGTTGGCAACATCTTTGGTTTTGGAAAATTAGACTGATTAGATCCATTTACTTGCTGAGATAAAGAAGATGGAACATTTAATCGGTCTTCCAAAATAACTGTGCCGAAGCTGAGTTGGCCATTGGCAGAAGAACTTGCTTGTTCATTTTGAGCTCGCTGAAGGGCTCTACCACGAGTTTCTGCTGCATATACCGTGCTAGCAGGGGTAGAATTAGAGTAGTGGCTTCGGAAAGATCCACGTCTTCCCCTATATCCTGAACCTCTAGAACTTCCTCGGGTTCCCTTATTTGATACAGGGAATTCAGGCTCATCAAGACTGGAATATGAATCTGTTAATTGAATCATATTAACAAAACCAAAGATCAATTCTTCGTCTGATAAAGACTCTGCCAAGTTAGCCTGTTTAGGCTGTGCCGTTTGGTGGGACGGTGCCCGTGGCTTTGAAGTAGATGGCATGAAATCTGCCAGAGTCAAAGACAATTTAGGCTTTGATACATACTCATCTTCTCCTGATTCCTCTTTCTTCTTTGAATTGCACTGCCCTTTTGAGGATTTGTCTTTTGATGGAGGCTTTACTGCAGCTTTTGTAGGAGACACAATTGGCTTCTTCAATTGTGTTCGCAAAATGGAATGGGTCCGATTGATTGTCTTTCTGACCATCCAATCATCATATTTTTTCGCAGTTTTGCTTTTGACTTCCTGCCACTCGCCTCCTTCCTCTGGATCTGTAGCGGTAATACACGCTACATGAGCTGAAGAACCCTTCAATTTGACTTGTCCCAAGTCAACCATCTTTTGTAGGAGGTCTTTAAAGACAAAACACTCCTGGATGGGATGTCCCAACATTTGATGAAAGGGACAATAATTGGGACGGTCTTCATCTCCTTCCTTGTTTGGTCTCTTCGGCACTGGTAATTGAACCAAATTATTTTCCAGAGCTGAAATGAAGTAACCAGGAACTTGCTCACTTCGGAAAGAGTATGTTTTACTCTTCATATCCTCAAATTGTTTTCGTCGTTGATCTTTTTGATCATTTGGACGAAACAGCCTTTGTTGTTGGCGTTCAGGAGGTGGAGCCCTTCGAGAAGATGAAGGTTTTGAAGTAGAAATAGGTATAGGTGCCTGTTTAAGCATAACTGTAGCAGTTTCTGCTTTACCCATTCTTCTTCCTGGAGCTGATGGAATTACACGAGATTTAACCTTAGCCTGCATAAGGGAATCTTCAATCTGTTGAGCGATTGAAGTAAGGTCTCGAAACCCTCCTGTGTATTTCACAGGGATCAATGGCGTGCGTAATTCGTCACGCAAATTTGCCACACAGATTGGCAATAATTCCTCCTGAGGGAGTGATAAACTCAAGGAATACGTTAATCCCTTCCAACGAGCAATGAAATCAGAGACTCTTTCATTCTCCCTTTGCTTGCAGTTTGTAAGATCGAAAACTGTCGTTTTTGGCAAAGTTGAGCTGAACTGAAGAAGGAATTTTTGACGAAGATCCTCCCATCCGATGACTGACCGGGATTGCAAGATTGTATACCAGACAAAAGCTGGTCCTTGCAAGGTTCGCACGAAGCATCTGAGTTTCACTGCTTCTTGTTGTTCTGGAGTTCCCATCATAGGATCACAACAAGACACGTAATGCGTCAAATGTTGTTCAGGGTCGCCTGATCCATTGAAAGTAGGGAAAATAGGGTTTCCAAAACTGGATGGAGGAGAAATTGAATCTACCCATTCAGGGTAAACTTTCTTTTCAGGTTGAACTTGCGCCCGTTTCCCTTCCATAGTTTCTAACCGAGCTGTTAATGACTCAATAGTAGTTATTAACTTTTGAGAAACGTCAGGTTGAACTTGGTTTTGGGTAGGTGAAATGAATGGAGCTTGGACAGCCGTGGAGGTTGGTGCTGCAACTAATGGTAGTGCTGCCAACCGTTGTTGCGTTTGACCCGTAGGATTAGACCTCTGTGGGTGTACTGATAAAGGAGGATATTCCTGATCCATCTCAGTAGTTACAACAAATTCCTTCGGCTGACGGACTTCAGCATTCTTAAGAAGAAGACTACTCTGAAGTAGTTCTGCATTCAACCTTCTTAATTCTTTCATTTCTTCCTCCTGTTGTGCAAGCCTTTGCTCTAATGAGAGCGATTGATCTCCTTCAGAGGAAGGGTGAGAAGTAACCTGATTCTTTCCTTTCCCCTTATTGGATCCTTTTCGGAGAGGGGGAAGTGGGTTACTTGAAGGAATACCCAGATTTTGGGTAAGCCTTTGATTACGTGTGCGCACACCTTCTTCATTTAGGTCTGTGTGCGCAACTTCTTGAGCAGGAACCTCTTCATCTGATCCCTCTGATTGAGCCTCATTTGGTGAATCAGCAGCAACGACAGTGATGACATTAATGGATGCATATTTCATGGAATCCTTTCTATCAGCATTTCTGTGATATTGTCTCCTTTTATGTCCATGATAAGGCATGGCATTCCGTTGACTTGACCCCTCAGGAATTTCTTGGAGAACCGTCACTCGGAGAGAATCTCCTGACATCTTGGCTCTTCGTTCCTCTTGAGGCTTATTCCCTAATCGAGAGAATACTGACTTTCTCTGAGGGAGGGATTGAAGATTTGAAAAAGTCCCCAGTCCGGTGGACTGGGGGTGTTCCTGTTGCTTCTGCTCAACTCCTCGAATCCCATTCGTTGATTCTGAGGGTTGGGTTAGAGAAGTCCCCAGTCTGGCAAGCTGGGGTATCTCTTGACATGCTATGTCTGAGATCTTCTTGAAATCTCTCTTGATCTTGCGGATCTTAGTACGGAAATTAGCTGGATGCATTAACCTGTATCCACTTTTATCACCTGGTTCAACAGACCGTTGGATGATTTCCGAAACTTCTGTCATTTGATGACGTGTTTGCTCCAGACGAGAGGCTTGCGCAATATTCTCGCCTGCTTGATGTAGGATCAATTCAACAACCTGTTCTCTATATACTTGACTTTGAGAGGAACTAGTTGAAGCTTGATCTCGAGCAAGATTTTGATTATGAACAAAGCCCATTGACTGTGGCCGGCCATGGGCAATAACATTGCATGAGACCATTTTCGGCGGGCTTTGCTGACCGGAAAGCACTGTGAAATGTAGTGCTCCGTGAATACCCCATCCTCTGATATGAACATTAGATGGAGCATTGGAAATTAACTGACGCAACCTTCTTAGTGCGCCAAGGCATGAACGTTGAAGGGTTCTCTGTTGCTTTTCAGCCTTCGGATACCGAGAGACTGATAGAGATGCCAAATCAATCTGGTGTTGTAACCCTTCTATTATCTTAAGATGATTTTCATATTCATCGTAAGATAATACCTTCTTCTTTAATTGACAAAGAGTTTTCCATATGTTAAGACGAATATCATGGATTCCATCATCCGTCAACATCTTTGGAATGTCATACTGTGAATCAGCCAAAGGCCAAAACATGACTGGTACTTCACCTTTTGCCAGTTTTTTCCTCATGTTCAACATTTCCTCTTTATCATTAAATGAAGATTCTTCTACCTGTTTGGACCAGAGTTGGTGTTTCCTTGTTGCTTCATCGGATTCAACAAGATTGGTAGAGGAATCACTATTCATGCTGGAAGATGAATGACCCAGGGAAGGTTCGGAGAATAACCTGAACCCCAAGCTATCTTCTGATGGAGAAAGAGTTTCACCTACCGATAGTAAAACTTCAGACATGACTGGTTTTACGTTTGCAAGTGCCTCGAGATAGGAGGGCTTTCTCGTCACTACATTGCCTTCTGAAGAATTTTCGAGACAATGTGAATCACTACTGCGGAGAGGACTTTCGCAGAGAAGTTCATCACCATGAGGAGGACCTTCATGATGGGTTACAACAAAAGATGAGATCTCTTGCTCCTTGGTCTTCTGACCACACAGAGGGTTCCTGTGGTTCTCATCTGAAGAAGAAACTTCAAGATTGACCGAATTTTCATGAAGCAAGTCTTCATGAGGAAGTGTCTGTTGAAGACCTTCGGGATTAATGTTCCTGTTATTGGGAACTGAGGGAGTAGAATCTTGAATTCCGACAGATAAATGTCTGAGGGCTTCAAGAACTCCAGCATCGAGCAAGGCCTTGTTGTAGATTGGCCTTTGATCTCCTGACTGTGCTGGGCGGATCTTTTTCTTAGATGCCTTCTTACTCGCTTTAGAAATCACTTGATGACGAAAGTGATTGCTCTGAGCAGGTGTATGTGCCTGATCAGGAAAGATGGTCAGGTTAGGCTGACGATCATCGCTCAAATCAGGTGTATGTGCCTGACTTGGTTGTCCATATGATATGGGGGAGTAGGCCCCACAACCCTCTTGGACTGGAACAGATGTGTGTGTCTGTTCCGGAGTGAATTGTTGATGTGTCACTCCACTGCTAGGGATAGATTTATGTGTCTGTCCCTGAGATGATGCTGAAGCTGTTATGATATCCTGGCAAGCATCCAGAATATGAGCAGGAATTTGCTTCTGCTCTTTCACCATTGAAAAAATATGTTTGGTGACTTCAGCCGCCGGAACAGGGATATACGTCCATTCCGGGCTTGGAGTAGGTGTATGTGCCTGCTCCTGTCCTCCTTTTCCTGTCAGTGAATCCTGACAGTACTCAAGTGTGGAGGCAGAGAGTTTAGTCTGTCTCCTGTTTGTCGTCGGGGCTTTCCGACTGACTTCTCCGTGCGCTACCAAACGAGACTGTTGGTAGGCTTGATTAGTATTAGCAGGTGTATGTGACTGCTGATTACACTTCGCCAAATGCTGTTGACGAGATCCATCATATGTAGTCAGATGAGCCTGCTGACTAACTGCTGATGTATAAGCAGGTGTATGTTCCTGCCTATGGTACTCCGCCGGAATTACCTGGCGGGATCGGCTTGATGCTGCCAGACGAGTCTGCTGGACAGTGGGATTAAAACGAACAGGTGTGTATGCCTGCTCGTTATTTGCCACCAAGTTAGGTTGGTGGACTTCTCCGGAGATGACAGGGATGACAACCTGCCTATTGTTAACCGGGTTCCGTCTCTGGCGATTCATCTTGCCTGCTCGGGTTCGAGGAACCTGAGCTGAACGCCTGGAGTCGGTACCCTCATCATGTTGAGAGGGCACTACCGCACGAGTCTGGCGGCGATTGTTGATGGGAGCCCTTGAGAAGGACTCCTGTCTTTTTGAATTAAGGTCCTGCGGGACCTGCTCATTCACTTCCTCGGAGTAAGGGAGTGAATGGAAATTGCGTTCCGGGGATAACGACCCGAAACGGTTGGAGACGGTAGTCAGCACCGTCTGCTTCTTGATTGCTGGTCGCCGTTGTCCGGACGACCAGGTAGAATTGTTAACTTGGAGGGCTTGACGAGCGGCCTCCAGAGTTGGGATAGTACCGTTGCGACGGTACTCCTTAACCAGTGCATTAGAAACACAGCGTTGAAGACGCTGAGTTGGTGATGTCATCCTCAGAGCGGATGACGTTCCAGCAGGAGTAGCAGCATTGGTTTTCACAGCAGTAGACCTCACAGTAGAGGTGTTCCCAGCAGCAGTATTCACAGGGGTGAATTTAAGGAAAGCCATTTTTTGTAGAAGATCTTGAAAAAAAAAGAGTGCCTGTTCCATGTAACAGACATAATCAAGATGAATCCGGCCACTGCATCTTTTGGATGAGCACATGTCAATGATTGCCTTGTTGGCCCAAAGGGCCTAACAGATAAGAAGAACATCACTTTAACTTGGTTAAGGTTTCACGTCGGGTTCACCATTTTTGTTTCGCGCGAAATCCGGGGATGACCTCCTGGACGGGAGATTCAAACGTTCCGATCGGTTTCTAACGGGTTTGTTCGTAGAACCGGAAACATCCAATGATTCCACATCCGTTCGGACCTACTTTCCAAAGGCAGGCGCTCATTAGCTTGTGGGCTAATGAGGCTTAGGAATTTGCATTGGTCGAGAGGATGGGAGGTCAGACTCATCACACCTTTTTGAGGGGAATTATTGTCTACTCCGGGACTCTCTTTATAGATTTAAGTTAAGTTCGTGAATCCTTATTACATTACCAAGTATAAAATGAGCTTTCCTTTAGTTTTAACAATCAATGATTAAATATGCAAGAAATTTAGAGAATCTTTTATATGTATTCGAGGTTCTTCATCAATATAGAATCATCTATATTTGTTTAGAGATTCTTGGTCAATGGTATCCTTCAAAACATTTATATAAAAGTCTCTTGGTCATTTTGATGACCAGGCTGGTTTTAAAGCCACTCAGTGGGGCACTTGAAGTTTATCGTCATTCAGAAGGACAGAGATTATTTCAATGTTGGGATCGAACCCATGAATGGGCTACCTACGTATCCTTTGTTTTTGAAAAAAGAAATCAGAACCCACGTAGTTCGAGGAATGGGATATGATGTTTTATGATTGATGGCTCAAAGATGAATGTCATAATTACTTTTACACTCTAAGCTCACATGAGTCATGCTCGGTGTGAGAAACAAGAGGTATTTGTAAAATTCAGACAATTGTGCCATAAAAGATGCAATCATAAGAATTTGTTTTGGGGCTTATGTATAGATGACTGCCCAGATAGACGAAAGTTTAGGATTTACTTTTAGGGAGAAAATCCAAGAACAGGGTCCACAAAGTTATATGTGCTTCATGGAGATTTGAATACTCTAATCTTGGGGCTTACTCCTAAGGAGGATGCCCAAGTTAGGAGGTGACTTATGATTGGGTTTTATTCCTGAAAAGGAAACCCAAAAAGGTAATTTATGACTGGTTAAGAGAAATTTTAAGAGACTTGGGGCTTACTCCTGAAAAGGAAGCCCAAGGTTATGACTGAGTCTTATTCCTGAAAAGGAGACCCAGGTTAGGGGACTTGGGGCTTACTCCTGAAAAGGAAGCCCAAGGTTATGACTGAGTCTTATTCCTGAAAAGGAGACCCAGGTTAGGGGTTAAGGTTTGGGGCTTACTCCTGAGGAGGATGCCCAAGTTTGGGAACTTTTAAGAATTTGGGGCTTACTCCTGAGGAGGATGCCCAAAGTTGGGGTTGAGGCTTACTCTTAAGAAAGATGCTCAAGATTTAGAGGACTTGATTGGGGCTTACTCCTGAGGAAGATGCCCAAGATTTATGACTAGGACTTATTCCTGAGAAGGAAGCCTAGGTTAGGGGACTTGGGGCTTACTCCTGAAAAGGAAGCCCAAGGTTATGACTGAGTCTTATTCCTAAAAAGGAGACCCAGGTTAGGGATTAAGGTTTGGGGCTTACTCCTGAGGAGGATGCCCAAGTTTGGGAACTTGATTGGGGCTTATTCTTAAGAAAGATGCCCAAGATTTATGACTAGGACTTATTCCTGAGAAGGAAGCCTAGGTTAGGGGACTTGGGGCTTACTCCTAAAAAGGAAGCCCAAGGTTATGACTGAGTCTTATTCCTGAAAAGGAGACCCAGGTTAGAATTTTCTCATCTTAAAGGATGAGGTTGAAATGAATGAACTCTCAATCTTTGGTGACATAAAGATGTTTAAATCACTGGGTGTTGAGAGGTATTTCACAGAATTCCTTTCAGATAAGGATGTCAAATCAAGAAATCATGCCGTAAATGGCTTTTGAAGAGTATCTTGAAGACTGAATCTTGAATAGGAAAGGTGAAATGGCTTAAGAGGGGTAAAAATGGGCAAGATGGGCACCCAAAAAGATAGGGGCGCGCAAGTATTAAAAGTCGCGCAAGTCCTGCGGCGGCGCGCAAGTATTGGTCGCGCAAGTATACTTGCGCGACATGAGGGATACTTGCGCGATTTACAACCAGAGTTGAAATACTTGAGCGATTCTTTATAAAACCCTTTATCATCCTCTTGAGGTTCTTCCAGAGAGGGGACGCGCAAGTTATATTGAAGGAATTAAGTCGGCGCGCAAGTGTTTGATAAGTTTCAACACTTGGCCTTCCTTCTTCCCTTTAGATCTTCCATTCTAGGTAAGAAATTACCTTAGAAGTGTTCTGGAAGCTTTGAGAAGAGACTTGGGTGTCGGGAGCTTTGATCCGAGTTTCTGGAAAGAGATCCTCCTCGAATGGGGGGCCCACAGGGTCTATTTATAGGCAAAAGAAGACCCCGGGCGGTTACTGGGCGGTTACCAGATCTGTCGCGCAAGTCCCTTGCACGACCATGAGGGGTCGCGCAAGTGTTGAGGCAGCGCGCAAGTATACTTGCGCGACCAAGAGGGAACTTGCGCGACCTCTGGGCAATGTTCTCCTTTTTCATCCCTTTGTCGATTTTTGATGTTTCTTCAAAGGATTAATCACTTTGAGCTCAGATATTCCCTTTTCTGATCTTTAGATTCTGTGACGAAAGGAGCGTCAACAGTGTCCTATATGTGACCCACAACAACAATGTACATAGACAGAGGCATCCTATATTAGATCCTCAAAAATAGTAAATATGTAGATGGATCCTATATGGGATTCCCTATATTAGTATGTAAGTGAAGACATCCCATAGTGTACCCTTGGTAACAATAGTCAAGTAAAGGTATCCTACTCGATATCCTCAGAAAGAAATAATCTCATGACCTCCCAGGTAAGAAGGGAACATATGAAAAGGGAGACGTCCTCATAGAAAGAGCTGAAAAGAAAATGGTCAAGAGAGATGGCTCATGGATCATCTTAGGTCAAAGGGTCTCACTCTTAGGAGATAGTTAGATTTGATTACCAAAGTAACGACCTCTTAGTTTATGAAAAACTCCTAAAAATCCTCCAAGGAGTCCTCAAACACCCTAAATGGTAGAACCATTGCGATCTATATGGAAAAAATAAAAATGGGCTAATCATGCACCCAATTATGACTTATGGGCATAAATATACCAAAAAAACCTAAAAAGTTTAGCAAGGTAAGAGTACACAATGTGTGTACCCTGGTACACTGAGTGTACCCTTGAAGCTCCACCTGAGCATGTACTCCAGCTGGACTTATCATGTAAAACCCAAGTACATGGCATGTGAGTCAGGTACATGGTGTGTACCCTACACAAGGTACCTAACCATGCACCTCACATGGTTTTTCCATGTAATTTTTATGTTCTTGTACCTCTACATGGCATGCAACCCACATGTGGTTTGACAGTGTACTCTACATGGCCATGTGTCTCTACACGTGCTGTTTGGCTAGGTACTCGACTACACAATCGATCCCTAGTATATGGTGTGTATACCCCATACATGGTGTGAACTTCTAAAAATTTCATCTTCCCCAAATAAGAAGAATACACAACATGTGTTTCTGAACTACACGTCGTGTGATTGGGATTTTTGAATAGGAAACCCCTCAAATTGGCCTGAAGCCCCCATTTTCTCCTCCAAAGGCATAGATTGACCCACTAGGGGTCTCAAGAAGTGATAATAAGGATTTAAAACATGAAAATGGTAAATATATAAGGATTTAAATCAAATCCTAAAAATGGACTATATTTTTCTAGAATTCACTGAAGCTTCACTCATTTCTGCAATCCATGACTACTGCATGATGATTCAACTTCTCCTGAGCTCTGCGGTGGTACCTGCCTTCTTCCCTCTCTCTCTCTATCCCTATTACTTTTTATCTCTAAATAAAATGGAGGAGGAAGACCACTAGGGAATACATGAGAATTCAAGGAGAGGATAAGAAAAGAAAAGAGGAAAATAAAAGGAAAAGAAAGAAAAGAAAAATAAAAAGGAAAAGGGGTCCAAACCCGAACCCGACCCCAATGCCCAATCTGAGTTTATGACCCGCCTAAGAAAAAATATCCATTTTGAACTCAAAGGAGGATAAAGAATCTCAATCTGACACCCCGTTCAAATGATATAACTAAACGAATGTACATAAATAAATTAATAATTAATTATTTAATTAATTACTAATCATTAATTATTTTATAAAAAAGCATACGACTGAAAATTCCATCAAACTTCTTTCCTAGGGTGACACCATATTCTAGGACCAATGAAGTGGTAACTTTTTTTACAAGATCATATTTTAGGGTTAAATGACCATTTTACCCCTTAAAAGCATCTGAAATCAAAAATTCAAATTTCTGATGAAATTTAGTCTGAAAAACACAGGTTCTTACAGTCTAACTACCATGAAACTTCTCATCCCTAAAATGACTTGGTGGTTAAACAAAACCATGCTATCAACCTGAACATTTGCAAAACTAAAATATCTGTACTATCCAACAATCAGTCTCACGACATCAACAACTCTCTTATATTGAAGATGCTTAAATACGACCGATCTAGTACTCCCCACTATAGAAGTATCCTTATCGTCACCTCAACAACCGAACATCAACCTAAAAGGCATATGATAACCACTGAATTTCAACTGAAAAATAGGTTCACCATCCTTAAAAAACCAATGGTGTAATCCACACTATATGGATTACCATATACTGCACCTCGAGCGCAACTTCAACAGGTTTCTTCCTCAAACCAGAAAAGATATTTATAAAGAAGGGAAGCTTAGTGTAGAGTTAATTCTCTCTCAGCATACTCAGTATGATTTTAAGATATAGAATGATCATCTCTAAGTAGGATTACACTATTATTAAATTGATAGGATTGTATAGCTCTCCTGATACACACTCACATCAAACAGGCTATACTTACCTTTATCCAACTCCTGACACCATGTATCCTAACAATGTTTTTCTAGGTCCAGCCATGGGACAACCACCCCATGAAACCCAATTTATTATTGATGTATCCTCTATCATGTAGGAAAATTCATCATTTTAACGTCAAATTCTAGTAAAACACACTGAAAAAAATTCTTTGAAACCATTGATCATCAGTTCACACACAACCACTCAATGATTTACAATTTTGATAGTATGAAGAGTAACCAAAGAATACCATCATCACCCAAAACACACTCCTACGAGTCATCTATCATAAGGAGAATTTGATTGTACTATACAACACATCATCCTTTTTAATCCACAATATCCCTTGGAACTACTATTCATAATCGAGCACCTCACTTATGTGATGATTTATCCCATGATCGCCCATTATCTGGCATCGTTTTGGTCACAACCATCTACCCATGATCTGACCACATTCTAATAGCAAAAAAACTGGTCAATAGGGATAGACACCCGAATAGTCCTACCTACTGAAGCCTGTATCAAAAAACAGCCACCACAAGTGCTTTCTTAGAAACATAAGTCTTCTCCATGTCTATATTGCAATACCTGATCACCAATTGTGCATCGGTATCAGAACGAGCATTCAAACAATCTCATTGCCTAAAAAAGAATCTATAAAATTGGGATGACCTCTATCACATATGTTTTACTTGATCAAAAGGATCATCAACCTACAAGGGTATCAGTCAAAAATAATATCCTTTAGGTCTTCCACCTATCCCTATAGATCAATTCACTATAAGGAAAGTAAATATAACACTAACCTACGAGGGTCAGAACTATATACATGGCCTACAAGGTCTTGATCCTCTCTAAGAATCCTAATAAGGAGTTTCTCCCTAGAGGTCACGATACTAACATAGAAGAGATACTGAATTGAAACTAATTGTGAATTCATATACAGTAATATCCCCTTGAGGTCCAGTTTATGATAAAAGATTAAGTGTCTATCAACATCATACAAAGTGACCATACTAGATCACCTAAAATGAAATTTTACACCCATAAAGGGTATCAAAATCCATCCCCCGAGGCCCATGCCATGACTACCCCAAGCCCGCCTTCCATAGGCTAGGGGATAACGACTAGTACTAAAGGAGTAATTCCCTAAAACTGGGAAGGCATTGCCTTTATAACTTGTAAACACACACACAAGAAAGCACACAGTTGGAAGAAACACTAAGTAAACTGTATAAAAAAAGAGTGTTGAAAGTAAAAGGGGCCAGAATACAAGAACAACTAGAAAGCACAGGTACACTAGTGATACAATACAACTGAAAGATAAGGGAAGACAACTACTGGATAATCCTTCGGGGTTCCTACCTGAAGGGTAGGTAAAGATCGCCTCCTCATCACTCCACGTCTGACCGTGTCCTCCATGTACCGACTTGCTGTATGGTCCACCTCCACGTACAATCCAGTCCTGATACTCTCAGCCTCAGTCAGCGCAGTCTGTCATCTGAATCCAACACAATAAGGTGTGGGCATAGCCCGTGCAGGGGTGAGTATAATGATACTCAGTAGGGACCCCAAGACCCTCAAGGTCTCACAAAATCCACCAAGGATAAACCACAAAGAAAGAAATCAACAGATAACCCTACTTAGGTATATGCCCATACATATACCTAAGTTATCAAGTGATCCATCTCAATCATGAGGAAAACATAGAAAAACTAACTCAGCTCAAACCAGGATTTTATTCTAGGGGTAGTATCAAGTAATATCCCTAGTCACATTGTCGAAACCTCAGCTACTGGAGAACTCCTCCTCTATCTAGTACAGTGGGCCTACCATGACACCAAGTGCACTTCCCACTAACCTTGGACTGCTGAGGTACTCCTCCTATCAAGTACCATGAATCTCTTATGTCCCCAAGCGCGCTCCCCACTGTGGGTCTGCCGCATCACCAAGCGCGCTCCCCCTCGTAGCCTGCTGAGGTACTCCTCCTATCGAGTACCGTGGGTATGCTGCGACACTAAGGTGCTCCCCACTATGGGTCTTCCCCAACACCAAGGCACTTTCCAATGGGCTAGTCAAGTCACTCTGAGTCGTAACTGTTAGCAGTCGACAGGTCTCAGCCAACTACTAGGTCTCCACACTACGCTCACTCGTCTCTGGGAGGATCCACTACACGATCTACTAGTCGATGCTCCAACTATCACGAAGTCCCATGAAGATGTATCTCAAAGGTTTTACACATCATAGGGGTCTCAACGTAATAGACGACACGTCAATCGGACACCCGGACTGTGAGTTATTAGCCTTTTAGTCCCGGGGGCCTGGTTAGATTTGTGCTCGATCCAACCTGACCATTTCTCATCTCAAACCAAATCTCCAGTGGAGTATACTTAAGGGGAACGTCTCGCTCCAATATTTCCAATGCCACTGATGGTTCGTCAAACGGACGTCTGGTGCCAAAGATATGTCCAAAAGAAAGTAAAGGGGCGTAGTGGGCCCAGGTCCGGTCCGACCCGGCCCGAACCATTGGGCAGCCCGGTGCGTTGGGTTTCGCCTGACCCACTAGGTCCGGCCCACCAGGACACGAGGGATTGTAGAGAGTTGTGAGGGCGGCTAGGCCGTAGAGGGTGCTGTGAGGTAACGAGGCCCCAGGGCAGCTTAGAGGGCCGCGACCGGCGGGATCCGAGGTGGCTCAGAGGACCGCGGGCCCCGCGGCCGGCGGGTGGCACAGGCGGCGGGTGGCGCAACTGGCGAGGGTGGCATGGCCAGTGGGCGGCACAGCCGGTGGGTGGCGCGGCCGGGGTGGCGCGGCCGGCAGGTGGTGCGATCGACAAGTGGCGCGACCGGGGTGGCGCGACCGGCAGGTGGTGCGGCCGGCGGGTGGCGTGGCCGGGGTGGCGCGGCCGGGGTGGTGTGGCCGGGGTGGCGCGAACGAGGTGGTGCATCCGACGGGGGCGCGAGCCAGGGCGCGGGGCCGGTTCGGCCTTGGGTGGCGCGGTGCGATGAGGGCGCAGAGCCAGTTCTGCCAGGAGGCCGGAGTGCCACAGGGGTGGCGCGGGTCGCAGGGGCCACGAGCGGTGGTGCCGTTGCCTTCGTCTTCTTCGTCATCTTCCTTCATTCCGAAGAACACCACAAAGAAGAACGACGGAGGGGTCGGACCATGTTGGTTTGGCCCGTACCCTTTGCATTTTAGGTGGTATCATTTGGATCAACAAGAAAGAAGAATGATGAACTTCAATATTTTAAAACCTCTGCAACGATTATTTCCCAAACCACAAAAGAAATCAGGGAAAGTATTATCACGCAAATAAACCCCCTACCTCAGGTTGATACATCAACAGAGTCGTGGGGAAGAAGACAAAGTTATCATCCTTCGTCGTGTCCGCCACACACCTCCAATCCCGAGCTCGTGCATCAGTTCATTGTAGATGACAATGTCCCGCATCAGAAGAAGTCCTGAGGAAGAAATTCGATGGAGGTCGACATTCTTCATTGGGGAGCGCATTCTTCATTGGAGAACGTGTTCTTCATTGGAGAGCGTAATCCTCCAAGTGTTGGGCATCGCGTCACTTTACCAGCACTTCGTCACTTGGTGAAGTCATCCCAAATCCTCCTCCCAAGCTCTATATATATAAAATAGGGGGTAGGTAGGTAAGGATCATGGAATTTATGACGGTTCATTTATTAGGAACATTCCTAAATTTCAACGACGTTGTTACTTAATTTAAAAAGTGGGAAATCTAATTAACTAAGTTGACACAATTAAAGGTATGTGCATTGGCACAATTAATGCGGAGGAAGTCAAGAGGCTCCTCCACATTAATGAGGGGAGTTGAGAGTTTCTATTAATTAAAAGGGTATTTAGTCCCGGGTGGTCCCCACCACCATAACCTCTCATGGGAGGTTATGGTTCGGGTGGTCCCCACCACCATAACCTCTCATGAGAGGTTTAGGTCTGGTGGTCCCCACACCTCAACTTCCACATGGAGGTTTAGTTCTGGTGAACCCCACCTCCCAACACCCACATGGGTGTTGCAAATAAAAATAAAAATGTCATACAATTTTATTTTTATTTCATTCTTACACGAAAAACCCAAAAACTAACTTTTACCCTCGACCAACTGTCGTTGAGGTGAAAGTCTTCTTAAGAGAATACTGGTGCTGCGAGTTCAATGGTGCCCTAAAATTTCAATTCCGAGCACTGATTAAAAATTTAGAAAAACCTACTTGCACGTTTAATGAACGTACCTAAAATAAATTTCAAAAATTCATTCAGGGCACTCTGGACCTCGGAATCACACGCCATTAATTTTCACGGACTCATAAAATTCCCATATATTTAAAAAATTACATGGAAATTCCGGGTCTTTACATTCTACCCACCTCAGGATTTACTTCCCCATAATCCACAACTCCAAATAAGGGAAAAAGTGGGGGTACTGAGCATGCATTTAAGACTCCTGCTCTCATGTGATCTCCTGAAGGTTCTCGTGCTGCCAGCAAACGCACACCAAAGGTATAGACCATCCAAGAAGGACCCACTCCTATCAATCCTCAATCTCTACTAGAACCTCTGTAAAAGTCACCCCATCTTCGACTTCCAGATCTCCATGGTCGATGATGTGAGAAGGGTCATGCACGTATCTCCTCAACTGGGATACGTGGAAGACGTTGTGCACCCGGTGCAATTGAGGTGGAAGAGCTAAGAGGTATTCCACCATGCCAACTCTGCTGAGGACCTAAAAAGGTTCGATGAACCTTAAAGATATCTTGCTTCCTTGTCTAAATCTCCACAAACCTCATCGAGGTGAGACTCGTAGAAAGATGTGGTCACCTTGCTCGAACTCTAGAGGTCTCCGTCTCCTATCGACATACAAATTCTACCTGATTTGTGTAGTCTTCATCCTCTCTTGGATGAACTGCACCATCTCTGTGGTATCCCATACCATATTTGGTCCCACTAGTGCTGACTCCCCTGGGTTAGTCCAGCACAAGGGTGATCTGCAAGGTCACCCGTATAACGCCTCAAAAGGTGTCATCCCAATGGTGGAGTGATAGCTGTTGTTGTACGCAAACTCCACCAAAGGCAAGTGATCCTCCCAACTGTACCCGAAGTTGAGGATACAAGCACGAAGCATGTCCTCGAGAGTCTGAATGGTTTGCTCAGTCTGACCATCCGTCTGAGGATGGAAGGCGGTGCTCAAACGAAGATGTGTCTCAAAATCCTCCTACAAACCCTTCTATAGCCAGGAAGTAAAACGTGTATCATGATCAGAGACAATCATCATGGGTACTCCATGTAGTTGCACAATCTCCTGCACATAGAGGCATCCCAGTCTCTCTACTTAACCCTACTCTCTGATCGATAAGAAGTGGGACGACTTGGTGAGTCAGGCGACGATCACCCAAATCGAGTCATGTCCCCTAGATGTACGTGGACGGCCTGTCACAAAGTACATGGATATCCCATCCCACTTCTACTCTGGGACCTCTAAAGGATGAACCAATCCTACTGGTACCTGATGATCCGCCTTCACTTGTTGACAAGTGATGCATCGAGAGATAAAATCTGCAACTTCTTTCTTCATTCCCAGCCATCAGTGCTGTCATCAGAGATCCTGGTACATCTTCACCACTCCTGGATGTACCGCTAGAGGGGATGTGTGGAACTCCCTTAACACTTCCTCTTTAAGTGACACTAGTATCATGGTATATCCTCTAGAGAGGATAACGTTCTCCCCACCTTCAGAAAAACCATCGGGTGCCTGTCCTATGGATATCTGAGTACGTTGTGTCTTGTAGTCAGCAACCCCATGCTGCACCTCCCTGAACTGATGAAGGAGTGGGGGAGTGACTGTAAGAGACTGTAGAAAAGCTACTCCATCTCTATCCACAAAGGATATATGCAAAGCGGCCAGATGCTTCGTCACCTCACCTGGAAGCTGTATACCAGATCTCTTACTGAGTGCATCAACAACAAAGTTCCCCTTATGAGGATTATAGAATATCTCGAAGTCATATTCCTAGAGGAACTCAATCCAACATCGTTGTCTCAGGTTAAGGTCCTTCTGGGAGAAGATATACCTGAGACCCTTGTGATCAAAGTACACTGTAAAATGTTCACCCATTAGATAGTGCCACCACATATTCAAGGCGAAGACCACTTCTGCTAACTCCAGGTCATGGGTATCATAGTTCTTCTCATTATGTCTCAGCTTTCGAGAACCATATGCGATCACCGCTGAATCCTACATCAGGACACATCTGAGTCCGGTCCCTGATGCATCGTAATAGAATATGTACCCTACACCTTCCTCTGGAAGCCTCAAGATGGGGGCACTAGTCAGCCTCTGCCTCAGCTCCTGAAAGCTCTACTGGAATTTTTTCGATCACACAAAGGGTTTCCCCTTCTTCATCAAGGATGATAGCAGTGCTGTAACTCTAGAGAAATTTGTCACAAATCTCTCGTAGTATCCAGCCAAACCCAGGAAACTCCGTATTTCCGTCACATTCTTGGGTGGCTCCCAAGAAAGTACCACCTCAATATTTGCTGGATCCACTGCAACTACAGCCTTCAATATGACATTTCCTAGAAAGTGAACCTCTCAGATTCAAAACAGGCACTTTGAGAGCCTATTATAAAGCTAGTGTTCTCGGAGTGTGTCCAGTACTACCTGAAAATGGTAGGCATGATCATCCTCAGTAGTCAAGTAAATCAGAATATCATTGATGAAGACCACTACAAAGCAATCAAGGTATGGCTGAAATATCCTATTCATGAGTCCCATGAACACTGCTGGAGCGTTGGTCACGCTGAATAGCATAACCAATAACTCATAATGGTCGTACTAACATATGAAGGCCATCTTTTGCACATCCTCGTCTCACACTCTGAGATGGTGATAGCCTGATCTGAGGTCTATCTTCAAGAACCACCGTACTCCCTTCAGATGATCAAATAGGTCGTCAATACTTGGGAGTGGGTACCTGTTATTCACAATCACCTAGTTCAAGAGCTGATAGTCAACAAAAAGCCTCAAGATCCCATCCGACTTCTTGGAGAACAGAATCAGGGCTGCCTAGGGAGAAACACTGGGCCGAATGAATCCCTTCCCATGTAGGTCCTCCAGTTGTACTCGCAGCTCACGGAGCTCCGTGGGAGCCATCTGATATGCTGGTGTAGATATCGGTGCCATCCCGGGGTACAAGTCAATGTAAAAGTCCACCTCTCTGTGTAGAGGTAGACCTGGGACATCATCATGGAAAATATCTGTGTATTGGTCCACCACTAAAGGATAACTCAGACTCTCCACATTAACAGTTCCGAGGGTAAGGCTAGCCAACTGATGAGTGATCGGCTGCACTCTCCTCCGAGAAAGTCCATCCTGTGCTGCAAAGGCTCTCTTCTCACCGGTGAAGGTAAACCTGGTCCCATCCGTGTGAGAACACTGCACTTTACACCTAATACAATCAATCTGAGCATGGACTATAGATAACCAGTCCATACCCAATATGACGTCATAAGGCCTCAACGCTGCTACTAGGAGATCCCAGCTGAAGCTCTCGCCTCATAGAGTAATATCACACTGCCGACACCCATGTGTAATCGTTGAATCTACTATTGTAGAAGTATCTATCCATAAGGATCGAGCCAACGGCTCCATCAGAATCTCTGAGCTCTAAATGACGGAAGTGGAAATAATAGAATGACTGGCACCTGGGTCTATAGGTACTGTAGCTATGGAAGAGTAGACATAGATTGTACCTCTTATCATCTCCAGAGTGCCATGACCGTAAGCCTCAGCTGTCTGGAGCTGAGCTCTCCCCTGTCCACCTGCTCTCTGTAGTCAGGGTGGATGTCCTGGTGGTGGTGGTGGTAACATCTCAAATCATTACCCACCGCCAACTGCATGACCTGATCCTCTGCCACGTCCGCCTGCTCCCTACGGACCTCCTTGGTCAAACCTCTGTCTCTGCCTGGGTGGTCCTTTTACCATCTATTGATCATCCATGCGGTGAGTCAGACAGTCATGAGCCATGTGACCCTACCCGCCGCATGAGTAAAATTGCCTACTCTTGGAATGTTTGTCTCCACCTCGGGTTCCCCTCACAACCGACTCTGAATCATGCAGTCGTCCACCTATAGGTCTGGTCCTCTTGGACCTCTTCGACATATGTCTGCTACCAGTTGTATAAGACTCTGCTACATTTCAACTGGTGGTGGATCTCGCTACTGGAGACTACTCAGTAAGGAAAATCTCCACTATGAGGTCTCTCTCTAACACCCCCGCCTACATCGGGATGCTGAGTGAGATCACTGAAGCCCTGATCTTCTGCCTAAGTCCCAACTCGAAGATCCGAGCCCTAAATAATGGGCCCCACACTATATTTGTGGAGTAGTGTGAGAGGTCTGTGAACCTCACTGAGTAATGAGCTATAATCATGCTGCCCTGCTGCAGATGAAGTAGCTCCTGAATGCGCACTGCTTGAAGAGTCACTGGAACAAAATTTTCCTAAAACAAGCTCTCGAAGTTTTCCCAGGGTAGCATCACCTCATTGTGAACTTGGAGTATCAAGCTCCAACATCTACCCGCTACTTCCTGTAGAAGGCTGGAAGAAAGAATCACCATGAGATCAGCTGGTGTCCCTACCAGTCATAAAACTCTCACCACGACCTCCAGCCAATCCTCAGCTGCCTGCGAGTCCATCTCTCCCCTGAACCTAGGTGTCCTCTGGCACTGGAACTCTTGCAACACACTCAAGTGGCGTCAACCATATGCTTCTGGGGCTGGTGGCATCGATGGCCAAACGGGGAATGGTACCGCTGGTGCCTCCTCTGGTGCCTCTACTGAAAGAGGGCCCTATAATGAGGCCTTGTCGCTCGGTGGGTTATCAGTGCGTACAACTCTTGGAACTCTAGCCGGATGTCTACATGGAGGCATCCTAAAAAGAAACAGGTGTGCTATGGTTAAAATTTATACCTGGTGAGATGACCTGGTGATTTGACTTAAAGAAAACTTTTGAAAACACAAACACGATCAGTGTTTTTGTGCACTGAGTCGGAAATTAGTAGTCAGGGTCCTGGTGTATGGATACATTGGCTTCCACACCAAAACTGGACTCCCTGAACTGAAAAACACACTCACTACACTTAACGCTATTGCTTCATAGAAAAGATCAGAGTCCTATGTTATATGGTAGAGCCAACTCCTATGATACAAATTTATCACGACCCATCCCCTGGGGCCCATGCCGTGACTACCCTAAGCCCGCCTTCCTTAGGCCAGGGGCTGACAACTAGCACCAAAGGCATAATTACCTAAAACTGGGAAGGAATTGCCTTTATAACCTGTAAACACACATATAAGAAAGCACACAGCTGGAAGAAACACCAAGTAAACTGTATAGAAAAAGAGTTCTAAAAGTAAAAGGGGCTAGAATACAAGCCCAACTGGAAAGTAGAAGTACAACAGTGATACAATACAACTGAAAGATAAGGGAATACAACTACTGGATCGTCCTCTAGGGTTCCTACCTGAAGGGTTGGTACAGATCAACTCCTCAGCACTCCACGTTCGACCGTCTCCTCCATGTACCGACTCACAATATGGTCCACCTCTAGGTATTGTTCAGTCCTCGTACTCTCAACCTCAGTCAGCGTTGTCCTTCGTCTGCATCCAACACAACAAGGTACGGGCATAGCCCGTGTAGGGGTGAGTATAACGATACTCAGTAGGGACCCCGAGACCCTCAAGGTCTCACAAAATCCACCAAGGATAAACCAAAAAGAAATAAATCAATAGATAACCGTACTTAGGTATATTCCCATACATATACCTAAGTTATCAAGGGATCCATCTTAATCATGATGAAAACACAGAAAAACTGACTCAGCTCAAACCAAGATTTTATTCTAGGGGTAGTATCAAGTAACATCCCTAGTCACATTGTCGAAACCTCAGTTACTGGAGAACTCATCCTCTATCGAGTACAATAGGTCTGCCGCAACTCCAAGCACACTTCCAACTAACCTTGGACTACTAAGGTACTCGTCCTGTTGAGTACCATGGATCTGCTGCATCACCAAGTGCACTCCCCACCGTGGGTCTTCCGCATCACCAAGTGCGCTCCCCCTCATAGCCTACTGAGGTATTCTTCTTGTAGAGTACCGTGGGTCTTCCATGACACCAAGAATCTCCCCACTATGGGTCTTCCGTGACACCAAGGCGCTCCCCACTGGGCTAGTCGAGTCACTCTAAGTCGTAACGGTCAGCAATTGTTAGGTCTCATCCAACTACTAGGTCTCCGCACTATGCTCACTCGTCTCCAGGAGGATCTGCTCCACGAGCTACTGGTCTATACTCTAATTATCACAAAATCCCACGAAGAAAATATCTCAAAGGTCTGCCATGTCATAGGGGTATCAACATAACAGACGAAGCGTCAATCGGACGCCCGGTCTGTGAGTTATTAGCCTTTTAGTCCCGGGGGCCCGGTTGGATTCATGCTTGATCCAACCTGACCATTTCTCATCTCAAACAAAAACTCCAATGAAGTATACTAAAAGGGAACGTCTCACTCCAAGATTTCCAACGCCGCTGACGGTTCATCAAACAGATGTCCGGTGCTAAAGATATGGCCAAAAAAAGTAAAGGGGCGTAGTGGGCCCAGGTCTGGTTCGATCCGGTTGGACCGACCCAGTATGGCCCGGTCCATTGGGTTCAGCCCAGACCGCTGGGTCTAGCCCAGCGGGCTACAAGGGACTGTAGAGAGATGCGAGGGCAGCTCGGCTGCAGAGGGTGCCACGAGGGCACGAGGCTGCGGGGCGGCTCAGTGGGCCGCGACCGACGGGAGCTGGGGCAACTCGGAGGGCCACGGGTGGTGCGGCCGACAAGGGTGGAGCGGCCAGCGGGGGCGGTGCAGCTGGGGTGCCTCGACCTGGGGGCGGTGCGACCAGGGAGGCTTGGCCGACGGGTGGCGCGGCCGGGGTGGCGCCACCGGGGTGGCGCGACCGGCAGGTGGCGCGAGTCGGGGCGCAGGGCCAGTTCGGCCCGAGGCGGTACGACACGACGAGGGCGCGCAACCAGTTCAACCCAGAGGTTGGAGCACCACAGGGGTGGCAGGGGTCATGGGGGCTGTGGGCGGTAGCGCCGTTTCCTTCGTCACCTTCGTCATCTTCCTCCATTCTGAAGAACACCACAAAGAAAAACAACAGAGGGGTCGGGCCATGTTGGTTTATCCCGCACCCTCCGTGTTTAGGGTGGTAGCATTTTCCTCAACAAGAAATAAGAATGAAGAACTTGAAATTTTTACAACCTCTGTAACGATTCTTTCCCAAATAGAAAAATAAATCAAGGAAAGTATTATCATGAAAATAAACCCCATACCTCGGGTTGATACGTAGAAGGAGTCACGAGGAAGAAGACAAAGTTGTCATCGTTCATCGTGTCTGCCACACATCTCCAATCCTGAGCTTTTTCATCGGTTCGTCATAGATGAGGGCGTCCCACGTCAGAATAAGTATCGAGGAAGAAAGTCTAAGGAGGTCGAAGTTCTTCTTTGGGGAGTGCATTTTTCGTTGGAGAACACGTTCTTCATTGGAGAGCATAATCCTCTAGGTGTTGGGCGTCGCGTCACTTTACCTGCACTTCGTCGCTTGGTGAAGCCATCCCAAATCTTCCTCCCAACTCCATATATATAGGAGAGGGGGTAGGTAGGTAACGATTGTGGAATTTATGATGGTTCATTTATTAGGAACCTTTCTAAATTCCAACGATGCTGTTACTTAATTTAAAAAGGGGGAAATCCAATTAACTAAGTTGGCATAATTAAAGGTATGTGCATTGGTACAATTAATGTAGAGGAAGTCAAGACGCTCCTACACATTAATAAGGGGGGTTGAGAGTTTCTCTCAATTAAAGGTGGGTTTAGTCCCAGGCGGTCCCCACCACCATAACCTCTCATGGGAGGTTATGGTTTGGGTAGTCCCCACCACCGTAACCTCTCATGAGAGGTTAAGGTCTGGTGGTCCCCACACCTCAATTCCACATGGAGTTTTAGTTCTGGTGGAACCCACCTCCCAACACCCACATGGGTGTTGCAAATAAAAATAAAAATGTCATACACTTTTATTTTTGTTTAATTTTTACACAAAAAACCCAAAAACTAACTTTTACCGTCGACTAACTACCGTCGAGGTGAAAGTCTTCTTAAGCGAATACTAACGTTGCGAGTTCAACAGTGCCCTCAAATTTCAATTCCGAGCACCAATTAAAAAGTTAGAAAAACCAGCTCACACGTTTACTGAACGTACCTGAAATAAATTTTAGAAATTCATTTAGGGAACTCCAGGCCTCGGAATCATACGCCTTCAATTTTCGAGGACTCGTCAAATTCCCATATATTTAAAAAAATTACCTGAAAATTCTGGGTCTTTATAAAGGGTCTTCTATAGAAGCATTGACTGCTGATATTGACCTACGTGGGTTAGTAGCATATGCACATGGTTCGGTTAAATAGAATGTAATTCCAATCTATGTAAGAAAACACTGAATAGATTGTTTATGACACTTTAAATAACCAAACCTAAGGAACAACACCCTATGAGGGATTCAACACATAAGAATCATGTACCCTATCGACCCACTAGGGTCACTAAACCTCTCGTGCATGAGGAATGAGTCATCATTATCACTATAAAACGTCTCACTATAGATCCACATAACATGCCATCAGAATGGAATATATATACGTGTCATCCCAATTGAGTATAATTCCACCAAAAACCTATATGGAAAAACACCATTTAGGGTTTTTTTGGTACTTTAAACAATTGGACTCTATCTTCAGTAATAATCACATGCCAGTAGGCCTATAACATGTGAATCCTATATGCCAAATATGATGCACGATGCACCTCTTGCATTTTCTAGACAAAAAATAAATCATTGGACTCTTTGTAATGGACACGAGCCATAAATCCATCAATAAATCACAAAATACACATAATATGTGCATCTCTCAAAGAAAAAATATAAAACTGTAACATCATAGATCAGAACAATAATCCCATGTCCTTTGTAACTGGGACTTCCTACCATAACATGTGTTCTCGATGAACCAATATAATATCCATTATAGGTTCAAATACACTCCTAATAATCCTATCCACCATATCCAAAATAGTAATAGAAAGGAAAGGAACACCTTTGATACCACTTTATAATGTCCCAGTCTAGATTCCACTAAACCGGTGCTCCGGCCTAGTTTTCCACAAGGCCTCAAGCATGCCTCCTCGTACACTAGAGATTTATGATTAGTATCTAGGGCTAGAGTGTGATAGTGAGGAGATTATTCCATCATATTTAAATAATCCACAACATAAATAACTAGATATCATCCATAATAGTAATAAGTAGAGTGGTGAAGCAGTAAAGAAACTAAAATATAACATACTTTAATAATAAATGAAATGCTATAAAGCCCCAAAACCATGTTATACATACAACACTAGTCATCCACTAGGATAAACATACAAGAAGGATTACATAAAGGAAGCTGAAATAAAATTGTAGAGCTCCATTATTAACTTCAAGCCATACTATGTACCATATCTCCATGGAACTGGTGAGATGCTCTAGACCAATCATAAAGAATCTATAAGAGTGTCTCTGCTCAATCATGCAACCCTTAACCTCATCTCTATCCATCATAAAATTCGTGCTCAACCTAAAAACCAGATATAAGTACTACACACACACCAAGGTTCATGTACAAGGGTGAGAAATAATCTTTATAGGACACCCCAATGATGAACCTATAAATATGCTGTCATAAGTGAATGCTCATGAAATATTCTAATCCTAGTTAAGATACAAATGGAAATGAAAAATAAAACAAATAACATGAAGCCATAGGTGATCCCTAGGTCTGTGGTCTTGACCAACTGGGCAATGTTCCATCATGTATATATATATATGTGGGTGTGTGTGTATTCTCATATATACACACACACACATAAATATATATATATATATATATATATATACATGAGTGAGGTGAAAGAAATATCATAAATCAATACTAGTCAATCCTTGGGTCCACAATCTCAATCATTTGGACGTCCTATGAAAAGGGAATTAAGCTGGATGTCGTACCACTCAAGCCATGTATAATTAAGTT
Source organism: Viscum album (assembly GCA_963277665.1). Lineage (NCBI taxonomy): Eukaryota > Viridiplantae > Streptophyta > Magnoliopsida > Santalales > Viscaceae > Viscum > Viscum album. The sequence continues at coordinate 1,070,400,117 of OY728141.1, forward strand.
GATCCATGGTTCTGTAATCCTAATCAATAATACCTAATTTGGACAATTCCTTAAATTTATTTAAGAAAGCTATGTCACCACAGGGGGATACATTTCCTAACCCTGGGTTCACCCATACTCACCACCAATCACTATAATGAAGAATGTCGTATACCAGTGGAAAATCCTGTAAATGGTCACTGCGCTGGATTTCATACCACTGGAGTCACGTGAATCCAATTCTATGTCTAAATCTTAGGTCTCGATCTATTAGAAATCATGACATTATGACTAAGATAATCCCTAAGGGGCTGATGATTAGGTGACATATAAAAGTAATGCTCTCCGAATCCAAGTACATGCTCGACATCCATTCATATAAACAACTCAATAGCCCCATACCCTGAAAGTACCTCTGGGAGATGTAGTAATGGTGTATCCACCCAACCCTAGGGAGCATCCTAGGAATCTCTTGAGGAGAGCGTAATCATTCATCGAGTGTCACATCAATGATGAGGATCTCCATGTCCACCACCACGATCAAGTAATGGATCAGGGAGAGAATAATCATCCCTATCACACAAGTATCATAATTAATAGAGATTTAATTCCTGCACAACATAATCATAGGGACTCCATGTTTGAGTATCATTAACATAGGGATGCCAAGCATGAATTTCATAATTAATAAGGCTCAAAAGCTGAATCCTAGGAAGTACATATGATCATCCCAATAATAATATAACAATTATATAAAAGGTTTAAAAGACAGACCCTAGAAAACACATATGAGAATCCCCATAAAATAACAAACAATAAAAAGGATTAGAATCCGTATCCTAGGGAATACGTTTGGGCATCCCATTAAAGAAAGCCACATAACTTCAAGCTCATCAAAAAGAAACTAGAATCACCTCACGTAATCATTTCTACATCAACAGTAAATAGGTGAAAACATAACTAGAGTGAGGGTGGTTGAATTCCTAAACCCAAAACTATTTCCACAACATCAAGAGATTACAGGTTTGGTACGGGTTTTAAGGTGACACCCTCTACTATCACTACCCAAACCCGCAATGCATAAGCTTATGGTCGGTCAACCACCTGGGAACCCATTGAGTCCCTTAGGTCATAACACTAAAGAGAAACCCTACTTGGAATCCTTGAGTGTAGTTAAATATAGGAATCCTACACAAGATACTCAGAATGGTACATAGGAAGAGACGTCCTACATAAGATCCACTAAAAAGGTATACGTAGATAGAGGCATCCTATATGGGATCCTCAGAAAGAGTAAACATGTAGAGGGATATTACATGGGATTCCCTAGATCAACAAGTAAGTAAAGACATCCCATAAGGGACCCTTGGTAATACGAGTTAGGTAGAGGCATCCTACACGGGATCCTCGAAAAGAACTAATCTCATGACCTCCTAGGCAAGAAGGGAACATCTTGCAGGGGATATGTTCTCAAAGGAAGATCTAAAAAAGCATTGGTCAACAGAGATAGCTCACGACTCATCTCAGATCAAAGTTTATTACAATCAGAAGATAGCTGAATTCAATTACTAGAGAAATAACCTCTCTATTTATGGAAAATGATTGAAAAACGTCCTAGGAGTCCCCAAATACCCTCAATGGTAGTACCATCACTATCTACTAGGAAAAAGCTCAAAATGGACTACTCATGTGTCCAATTCTAACTCAAGGATGTAAAGATATGAAAAACCCTAAAAAGGGTAGCAAGGGAGGAGTACACGACATGTATACCATGGTACATAGATTTTAACCTCGAAGATCCACCTGTGCATATACTCCAACAATACTTGGCATGTAAAACACAAGTACACAATGTGTGAGTTAAGTACATAGAATGTACCCTACACGGGGTACCTACCCGTGTACCTCACATGGCCTTACCATGTTATTTGTCTGTCCATGAACCTATACATGGAATGCAACCCACATGAGGTTTTTCTGTGTACTATACATGACCATATTACCCTACATGGTTTGTGTGGCTGGGTACTTGGCTAAAAAACCGAGTCTTAGTACACAGTGTGTATACCACATACACGGTGTTTACATGTAAAAATTTCATCTTACCCAAATGGGAAGAACACATGGAATGTGTTCATAAACTACATGTCATGGGCTCAAGATTTCGGAATGAGAAACCCCCCAATTGGCTCAAAACCCCCGTTTTCTCCTCAAAAGGTATAGATCGACCCAATAGGAGTCCTTAGTAGTGATAATAAGGCCTTACAACATGATAATGGTAAATCTATTTGGATTTATGGGAAAACTTATAAATGACATAAATTTTGAAGAAATCCATTAAATCTTCAACCGTTTACAAAATCCATGGTTTTCGCATGACGATCATGCTCCTCTCAACCACCTCGATATACCTCCCTTCTTCACTCTCTCTCTTTCTCTCTCCCTCTCCATTTTTCTTTCTTGGTTGCACGAAGAAGGAAGTCGACCATGGCATACACAAGAAGCCATGGGGAGGAGAAGAAATGAAAAGAGGAAAAGAAAAGGAAAAGGAAGAAAAAAGAAAAAGAAAACGAAAAAGCAAAAGAAAAAGAAAAAGAAAAAGAAAATAAAAAGAAAAAGAAAAATAAAAAAGAAAAAGAAAAAGAAAATGGGGTCTGAGCCTAGGTCTGATGCCCGACGTGAGTTTATACCTCGCTTAGAAAAAAAATTCCCATTCCAGACTCAATGACGATGATAGAATCTCAATCCGACACTTTATTCAAGAGATATAATCGAATGAATGTGTGTGAATAAATTAATATTCAATTAATTAAATATTAAATATTAATTATTTCATGAAAATTCAAATGACTCGAAATTCAACCAAACTATCATCCTACGGTAAAAACCATATTATTGGACTAACAGAGTTCTCAATTTTTTTTCCAAGATCATATATTAAGAAAAAATGACCATTTTACCCCTTACAAGAATTTGAAAGAAAAAATTCAAATTTCTTCTCAAATTCATAGTCTGAAAAAACATGGGTTCATACACATATACTAGATGTTTTTCTCGCGCTCTAGGAGATTCTTGACTTTCAATTTTACAAAACACATTGGATGGGATCATTGGGAAATTAAATTTTATGAACGATACTTGGGTTTCCTATTTACAGAACTCCATAGACAAACTCATCGAATGAACATATTTATGTTACTCCTTGGGTGATACATGAATTTTCTCATTACGAAATTCCATGGATGGGCTCATAAGACAACAAACTTATATCATGGGTTTTTATTTCATAAGACTATTCATATCTACTTGTGATTTTTAGACTACTAGGATGTCTTGGCTATGTACCTCGGGTCCCCAACTAGTTAGTGGTCTTATGTTCAAATACGTGTGACTACCCAGAGTTTCACAGTGGTTTAGTGATACTCTTTATTCATGGATGCCATGGGTTTACCCTAGGTTGTATACAATTGTTATACTTTTACCACCTTGTCTATGTTCCCCTGTTACACTACCAGATATTTTAGCATTTGTGATGACACATTTGCGACAGACGTCAGTTGTAAAATTTCAATTGTGATGGGAGTCCATCACAAAGGCGTCGTTGCAAAAAATGGCATCACAAATGAAGGTATTTGTGATGGACGATCACAAATAAAAATTAATCGTGATGGGTAAAGTGCATGTCATAAATGATTTTAATTTTTTTCTAAAAAATGACAATTGCAATAAACCGTCGTAATTGATAGTATTTGTAATAGACAATTGACCAGTCGTAAATATTTATTTATATTTTAAAATAAAATATAAAAATACAGAAAATTGAAAATTAATTTTAAATAATTAAAAATAACAAATTTTTTGGATGATTAAAAATATATATATAATTAAAAATATTTAAAAGTAAAAAATATAAAAAAATACAAGAGAATTAAAAATAATTAATTTTTTTTAAAAAATTACAAAAAAATTACAAAATTTACAAATCATTAAAACATTTTAAAAATTAAAAATAATTAAAAAATACAAATAATTAAAAATAATTAAAAATAATTAATTTTTTTTAAAAATGTAAATTATTAAAAAATTTAAAAAATTAAAAATTAATAAAAATTACAAGATTTGAGCTTATTAATTTAATTTTTTATTAATTTATAATATTTTTTTTACAATTTATTATAAATTAGTTCAAATTCACCATTAATTAGTGTAAATTAACATATTTTTTATAAATTAATAAAAATTAGTATAATTTTATATAAAGTAATAAAACATATTATAAATTTCCAAAAATATGTAAATCATAGAACTTCTAATCTTTAGGTAATGAGAAATGACCAATTTGTGTCAACCATGTCCAAATTTTTCATTTCTTATGACCTGAAAATTGATGACCTATTTCATTTTCACTTTTCTAGTTATTTATAATAATTTATATCATTTCATAGTAATTTATACAAATTAAACTAATTTAAAATATCTTTATTAATTTATACAAATTTTATATGTTTAATTTTTTTTAAAAATTTATAATTTTTTTATTAATTTATAATAATGTATGATATTTTATATCAATTTATAGTAAATTAGATCAATTTTGTAATTTTTTTATTAATTTTTCATACTTTATACTAATTTATAATAAATTATATATATTTTTAATGTGTACTCATTTATACTATTTTTTATTTGTTTATAAAAACTGATTTTAAATTATATCAAATTATAATGTTTTCTATAATTTCTGATAATTTATACTACTTGAAGACAACTTTATGATAATTTATACCGATATATGCTAATTTATAATAATTTAAACTATTTTTTATAAATGTTTACAAATATATAATAAATTAAGCTAGTTTTTTAATTTATACTGATTCTTATTCATATTTACCAATTTTTGTTAATTTGTACTAATTTATACAAATATAAAATAATTTTTAATACACACACACATACAAATATCAAAATTAAATGAGGAATAATAAACAAGGAAAATCAGAGCCAGAATCAATAAATTGTTAAACCTAGGGTTTTCCCACACATACATATATCAAGTAGGTAATATATTAACACACACACACACACACACAAATATCAAATAGAGACAAACAAATTTTCATCAATCCTAAGTATCAAATATAACATGAAAATTAGATAAAATGATCAATCTAGGGTTTTCTAAAACTAAATCATGTAATAAAATGAATAAAACTCAAAAACAATGAAAATGAAGATAATATGAATCTATACCAAGGCATATCAAAGTCAGAACTTTAAAAAATCGCTTGCAATGAAGTGCGTTGGAGCCGCACAGAGCAGGGCAGCTGGGTTTAGTGTGCGTCACAGTGGTTTAGGAGAGGGAGAAGGATAGGAGAGGAAGAATGGGGGGGGGGTAGAATTAATTATGTAACAAATACTCCTGAGTTGATAGAAATTTGTGATAGAAGTAGGAGTCCATCAAAAATGCCCGTTGTGAATATGTTTCACACTGGGTGGTAGGAAATCTCAGAAAAACTATTTGCAATGGATGAAATATTCTATTGAAAATAATTAATTTTTGCGACAAAATAATACATTCATCACAAACAGTTCATGTATGAAAACTATTTGCAATAGTGCATTTTCCCATCACAAATTCCCCATCACAAATAGTTGAATTTCTAGTAGTGTTAGGATATCTTGATTTTTTTCCTTATTTAAATGAACAACCCTTATGCTGCAATTACATGGGTGCCTTGGATTTCTGTTTGAGGTCCTCATACATACATACATACATACATACATACATACATACATACATACATACATACATACATACATACATACATACATACATACATACATACATACATACATACATACATACATACATACATACATACATACATACATACATACATACATACATACATACATACATACATACATACATACATACATACATACATACATACATACATACATACATACATACATACATACATACATACATACATACATACATACATACATACATACATACATACATACATACATACATACATACATACATACATACATACATACATACATACATACATACATACATACATACATACATACATACATACATACATACATACATACATACATACATACATACATACATACATACATACATACATACATACATACATACATACATACATACATACATACATACATACATACATACATACATACATACATACATACATACATACATACATACATACATACATACATACATACATACATACATACATACATACATACATACATACATATTAATGCTTATATGTACATGTAGGCATGTTCAGAGATATTTTGGCTTAGGCCGAAGTAGGAATGGTCAGCCAGGGTGTCCTTGAGGAACCCGAACCAACTTATTTACCATTATTCATTTAATGAATTATTTATTATATATGCACACTACTATATTTTATACTTATAGACAAGATTTTATTAGAAATTGTTGGTGGTGGCCTATTGATTTTCTCTCACATTCTATTCAGGCCGCGATAGCATTGGGGTAACTGAACAATCCTCATGGTTGTAGGTTCAGGTGCATGGATTATACTTGTGTTGTTACATTTGTACATGGGAGCCAAGGATCATAGGATTGAAATAGTTCTTAGGATGATCGTGGAGATCTTTCATATCTCTCATGTATTACCTGTTGTGTGTATACTGCCTATATATTGTAGATCCATATGTACATGCATGATTGTGTATTTGGCATTATCCATTTTATCAGTTATTATATTTATCTTCTTCCATATTTTACTTATACTGTTTCTTCTACTAGTTGTTTCATTATCTCATATACCATTATGCTACTCTGATCATGAGAGTATATTCTCCACATCTTACCATAATTGGACCCTCGCTACTAGTCAGTAGACTCTGGAATTTGGGGAGGTGTGCTTGAGGCCATGCCACTGACTGAATCAGGGCACCATTTCAATGGATCTCAGGTTAGGATGTTACAACCCGTATCAATTATTGAACATATTATTTGTCTCTTCCAACATGATAAATTTATAGTGGCATAGACCTTCCCGTGGTCTTCTTGGTTACTTATAAATTGAATGAAACTAGTTGTATAATTGATCTGTAATACGGCATGCTTACAAGCATGAAATTCTTTACTACTTATATTTAATTGGACAGATGGAATAGATACTCTCATGACCTATGAACCACATTCTATGAATGATGCCTACTTCTTGACCAAACCACCTTCTAAGTGAGTTTGGGTTTAATTTTGTAAATATCATGGATTGATCACTAACACATCCTTAAAAAAACTTTGCTTATTATATCATGATACTCAAGCATGATGTCCCATATAAATTGTGATAATTGGGAAAAACATCCATTATATATTGTGATACTTGAGCACAACGTCCCTTATAAATTGTGATACTCAGACATGTCATCCCTTATAAATTATGATACTCTATCATGGCATCCCTTATCATTCATGGACATGATGTCCCTTATCATTCATGGAGATGATATCCGTTATTATTCATGGGCATGGCATCCCTTATATTCATGGGCATGACACCCCTTATTGTGATACTCATGCATGACATCCATTATTGTGATACTCAGGCACGACGTCGCTTCATTGTGATACTTAGGCATGGTGTCCCTTATTATTATTCCATGAGACTCTTGTGACTCACATAAACACCAGAGTTACACCTCAGGTCCTTCTTAGAACTATATATATACATGGATGTACATGTCACTATGTATGTAGTATATATATATATATATGAATACATATTTATACTTATATATAAATTATGACACATCATCATAGGTATTCTGGATTAGGCTAAAGTAGGTATTGTCAGCCGATTGTCCTTTGAGGAACCCAAGACCAATTTTTTTTATGTTTATTTATTTACTACCTTATTGATATACCTAGACATTGATTTATTTTATACTCACATGCAGAATAACATTAGAAAACATTGGTGGTGACCTACTGAGTTTATCACACACCCTGTTTGGGCCACTGTTTGGTACCTAAAAAGATCTCATGGTTGCAGGTTCATGATCTTGGATTATGATTGTGTTGTTACTCTAGTACATGGGAGTTTTGGAGCACATGACGGATCCGAAACTCAATATTCCCATGATGATATCCTTTTGGGTATTTTAATCTTTTTGTTATGGATTTTTTGTGTAGTACCTGCTCTATGTCTTGTACTTGTACATTATAACATCACATGAGCATGCATGATTATATATTAGTGTTGACCATTTTATTCATTTATTATTGATTTTTAGTTATTATTATATTATGCTAGTTAGTTATCTTTTATACCATTATGATACTCTAATTATTAGGGTATAGTCTCCCTACTGTATCACATCTAGACCCTCTCTATTAGTCGATAGCCTTTGACATATGAGGAGGTATGCTTGAGGCCATGTGACCGACTAACTCAGAGCACTATTTTAGCGGATCCTAGGATAAGATTTTATAGTGTGATATAGACATCCTTTTGAAGGTTCCAATTGAGGAAGATTATTTTGACATCCATTTGGAAAATATCATAGTTCTGGAAAACTGTAATTACAAGTAAAATTCTGATGGATTTCAGCATTGAAACTGGTGAAAGGTTTCTTCATATTCTATGCCTTGATGTTGTTTAAACCCTTTTGCAACCAGTCATTCTATATAGGTACCGACTTGTCCAGCTATGTCCAATTTATTCTTGAATGCCCACTTTCAACCAATAGTATTTACATCCATTGGAGGATATACCAAAATCCATACATGGTTTTTGTACATGAAATCCATTTCATAATTCATGGCTACTTTCCACTTGGAAACATCAATTCCACATATTACTTCCTTGTAGGTTAGAGGATCATTATTATCAACTAATAAGGATTCACTATCCTTGGTGACTAGAACACCATACCATTTTGGTTTTCTAACCTCTTTTGTACTCCTATAAAGTACTTGTGTCTTTGGAACTTCTTCCACAGGGCTTTGTGGAATCTGTTTCTGTGCTAACTCTTATGTACATTGAGCATGAAATTTATTTAAGTCTATCTTTCTCCCACTATCTTTTCTAGATATGTGCTCCCTCTAAAAAAATATGACATATATTAACACTATAACCTTTTTTTGAGGGGTCATATAAAAAATTTCCCCTTATTTCCTTAGGGTATCCCATAAAGGCACACTTAGTGCCTCAGGGAGAAAGTTTGTTACTTGAAGAGGCCATAAAAAGTTCTTCATAGCCCCATACATGTAAATTTGAAAACATGGTTTTTCTTCCACCCCAATGTTCATATGGAATACTATTTATCACTTTAATTTTCATTTGGTTTAGTATATGTTTTGTTATTTTTAACGAATATCCCTAAGAGGATAATGGAAGATTTACAGGATTCATAATAGATCTCACCATGTCTAACAAGGTTCAATTTCTCCTTTCACTTACACAATTTCACAGAGGTGTATAAGAATTTTGTTGAGAAAAAATCCCAAAATCCCGTAAATAATCAATTTAGTATTAATTAAGATATTATCCACCACGGTATAAGTGATTTTTCTTAATCTTCTTACCAATATGGTTCTCAATTTCATTCTTTTATTCCTTGTATTTTTCAAAGTAATCTTACTTATACCATATTTACTATACATATCAATATCTACTTAAATCATCAGTAAAAATTACGAAGTATGATTACCAACCCCTTGCTTCAATTGGAAATGGTCCACACACATCGATATGAACTAATTTAAGAAGCTCTTTATCCCTTTCACCATTTCCACTAAGTGGAGATTCCATCATTTTGGTTTGTAAAGATGTGTGAAATACATAAAGTGGATTTAGAAGAAATGAATCTAAATATCCATCTTGGTGAAATTTAGTCAAATGCTTTTCATTTACATGACGTAGTTAGTGATTCCAAATTTTGGCGTGGTATGAGTCATGTGAAGTAGTTTCGTTATCGATTACCATTACTTGGTTTGTGAATACAACACATAAAGTCCATTATTTTAATATTCCTTACCATATCACATTTTATCTTTATAAAATAAACAACATTTATTTCTGAACATGAAAATAAATCCATATGCATCAAGTATAGATATATAAATAATATTTTTGGTAACAAATGACACATAATAAAAACCCTTAAAAATCAAGATCATCACCATCAACAACATGAGGTGGTAGTCCCTGATAGCCACTACAGCAATATTGGATCCATTGTATGATCATAGATCTACCTCCCCTAGTTAAATTGTACTTAATCCATTTGTTTCCTTTATTTGAATGAATTTGTGAGAACCACATGCTGTATCTAATACCCAATTCATAGAAACAGATAAATTCCACTCAATAAAAAATACATCAGAATATTACCCTTACTTATTTGTATGGGAGAAGTTTTTCTTCCAGTGATCCTTCTTGATACATGTGAAACATATTTCATTTTTCTACCCTTTCTTTCACCTTGATATTTCTCTTCTGGGAAGGGCGTTGTAAAAAATCTTTGAGATTAGATTTGTTCACTTGGAATTTCAGTTTATTCACCCTAAGGATTGAAGTATTTTCATCCTTTGTCTCTTTGTCTACTTGAAAAATAAGAGTGAGTATATCTGGGAGATACTTCTCAATGTTGTTCATATTAAAATTGATAACAAATATGGAGAAGATCTGAGGATATGATGTAAGAATGAGATCAGTGGGTAGTTCATTAGGGATTTTAAACCTTTAAACCTATAGGTGATCAATGTAGCAAATGAGTTTGACTATGTGAGGCCCACCTGATGCACTCTCTCCAAGATTAATCTAAAATAGAGCCTTTGATATCTCAAATCATTCTTGTCTAGCTCTCTCATGGTAAAGACTAGAGTGATTTTGAAGAATGGTATAATCATCCATGTTTTCATGAGACTTCATGGGTTTACTTGACATGGATGAAAGAATTAATAATTGAACATTAAATATGTAATTAATGTGTTTATAATATACATTGAACTCTTCATCACTCTCCTCCTTAGCAGGTGGATCAGGTAATGAGGATTCTAGCATGTGGGATTTCCGTTCATGGCATAACACAACCCAAATGCGTCTGAACCATTCATAGAAGTTACTGCCAGTAAGAATATGGTATTTCTCTAATATTTATTACATGGATAATGAAAATGAAGAAAATTCCATCATTACAAAATTATAAAATAGAATATTATTCGTATTTTTCTCAATTAAAAATTATATGAGACATAATAATAATATTAATTTTATTCAGTATCCCACTATTTTATCAAGTCTGAGTAGCCCTCACCATTGAACTTAGAATATCTAGTTTCTTTGATATTACTGTGTAAAAGGTCCATATTTCCATTTGCATAATCCCAAAAATGGTTGATAAATATACTTTAAGGTATTTAGGTAGGCAAACCTTTTCCAACTATGGGATTTTATCTCTTTGATTTATTGAGTAGATTCCCCAATCTCGAAATCCAAACTAGAAATTCCTCAACACTCACCTCCAAATTACACCAATTCTAGAAAGGATTACTCATCTTAATGTAAAATGTTTAATTCAATTAAAAACCTTCATAATAACCCCCTTATAAAAGTGTCCCAATAAGGTTTGATCAAACACCTAATTTTATTGGTTTCATTCCTAATCAAGTAATGGAAGACCAAGTCCGACTTAATATTAAGTTAAGTGATTTTGTTTTATTATGCATAAATTTTATCCTATTTTATCATTTACATGTCTTTATAATATTAAATGGATCTTACTTAAATGAATAACCATGTTTGATAAAATATTTACACAGAATCCCTTTATTTAATTTCAATATTTACATATTAATTCATTTATTTATGCAACCATAGTCTTGCATCCATTAAATAAATAATGCACAAGATAGTAAAAAATAAATAACTAAATGAACTGATCATGAAATTATCTAACAGTTAATTTATTGAGTGGATAATAAATCAACTTATGACCCTGGGGAAAACTCATTGTGTTAGTCTTGATACAAGTTTCAACATTCTATATGTCTATCTTTCATCACCAGATTTGGTATTGATGGTATCGAGGCACATAATAGAAGTTGGTGAATTGTGTATTTGAAAATTTTCTATTACTGGAGTGATGAAACTTCATCATCTCCAGTGATCTGAACCCCGCTACAATCCAAGGATCTTTTTTGGTTTAATCGTATCCCAAAAAATAAAGAAACATGTACCTCATTTTTATTTGAAGCGCCCATGTTTGTCATAAGTTTCCAATGACCGTTGGTTGAAGGATCTGATGTTGAATCGACCTTGATCATCCAAACACACTTCTTAGATCTAGGTGTACCATATTATTAATATTTTGAGTGCTAGAGTGGTGTTCCAAAAATCTCTTCAACACCACATCGATCACCACAATTTTTTCCTTTGATTCGTGATGGAAAACTTGGATCATTTTCTCGAATTGAGTGATTCTCTCTCTAGGATACAGGAGGAGAGAGAAGATACCAATTTCTAGATAATGAATAGAACATTGGAATGAGATTATATCAACTTATATAGTGTATGTTCAAATACCTGATTAGGGTTTCCCACCCTCTATATATTAAACGTACACTAAATAATAATAAATATTTAATTATGTTGAGCTAACTGCATCATAAATATTATTTATATTTTATCAAATTACTATAATATATAATAAATATATTATGTGATAATATCATGTCATTAAATTGACTTATAACTCCTGATAATGTTAAATGAACCTAAAATATTGAAATAATATTCGTTCGTATAATATTAATCTTTGTATTTACTTAAACACTCATAAATAATTTAATAAATAAATTCAACCCAATTATTATTTACATTATTAAAAATGAATTTATTTATTTATCGGTGATCAATAATTCCTGGAAAACACTCAGACCCTGTGGTGGGTACCACCATGTCCCATATTCCTATTCATCATAATAGAGAATATTCTTGAATATTCTATTGTGTGTGACCCTCCAGAACCTTATCTTGATGGTAGTGAATTGTATTCATAGACCAAGAGCGGAGTTTATCAACCCATCAAGGACCCTAAAAAGATAGGTAATAGTCATAGAAACAATAACCAACCTATGAACATGCACTGTGTAATAATATCTTTGTCATATGATATCTTATAAATCACGAAACACACTTATGTCATCATCCTTTCTTGATTTATTATTTGATGATCTATCTGGACATAATTACCTTTAAATACCATGAACATGAATTTATGAAGGTACTAACATCCTGATCAACCTGAATAGAGATATCACTTTATAAACTTAGAAGCGACTAATTCTATCTTGACCATTCAACTAATTTCATACCACTAATGATGAACCCAACACAAACTACCTCTCCATGGATTTATTGTAATGGTTTTTTCCATACATAAAAGTAAATTATCTAATGACATGTTAGGCCCTTGGTATGGAAGTAGTGACTAGATGGGATTTTAATAGTCCTTTTTTAATTATTAAAATAAATATCATTATATCATAGTTAGAACAATGTTAAAAATGTAGCATAAATAAAAATAGACAACACATGATGTTTTTATAGATTTTTGGATCACCAAGATCCTAGTCATCTCATAAATATCCTATAATCTATGAGAATATTGGTATTAACTGGATCCTCACTTTTGAAAGAGAGTGATAACCCAATTACATACAAAGGAAACATACCCTTTTCACACCTGGTGGTATAACCCATGGATTTTGAAGGAGTCAAAACCCATATTCCTTTTTTTTGGGAGGAACAACCCAAAATTCTTTTTAGATGAGATGAATAACCCAATGAGATATCTTTTAGATGGGAAAATCTTAATCCAAACTCTAGAGGGCAAATATATGGTAGGAAGAATTAAAACAAAGAAATAACATAAATAAATAAAACAATAGCTGAGAAGATGATGTAGAAATTTGGTGCAACTCAATTTCATTAATCACTCGAGTGGTGGAAGATTAAAGTGATAAGATATTTAGTGATCAAAAGCAAATAATATAAGTCAACTAAGTTTCTTGATCAATTCAGAGAAGTAGAATTGTCTTATCATGTATCTGTAGAATGATCTGCACTTGTATATATTATTTATCCTTGAAGATATATCCTAGATCATTAAAGTAAAATCATTTAGGTGTGTATCTATATCTAATATCTTCACCACACTTGTTATTGTATAACTATAGAATAAAATGACTATTACCTTGGATTATTATAGTCGTTTTTAAAAATATAGAAAAAACGAGCTTTATATTTCTTTATTAAATATTAATAAAAAACAATTAATATGTTAAAAATATCAATTGTATATAAATAAAAATTATAAAACAATTGAAATAAAAATATAATCTTCCAAAATAGAATGATAATAGAATGATGTAAAAATAGAGAATTGTAAGAACTTTTAAACTACAAGTATGTGTGACCAAAAAAATAATTTTACAATTATTTTACACACTTTTTCAATTTTAGATCAACATAAAAATAATAAAACAATTAATAGAAGAGTTGTTTTAAGAAAATCAATTTAAATAAAATTAAATTTTTAGAAAAAAAATTTAACTAACGGTGTCTCATGGACTACCACTATAAATAGAGAGTAGTGACTCATGAACTACTATTGAAAACAGAGAGCAGTGATTCAATTTTCCACTAATTAAAAATAGATCATATGATAAAATTACACATTCAAGATAAAATGAAAATATACAACCAAAAATAATTTATTCCATGCTACAGATCAATCAAAGGCTTCAAGATAAGAAATAAAATTTTTTCTACCATTAGTAGTCCAATGGTGACTCATGACTCGCTGTTGGGGTCCCATGGTGAATCCTGGCCTAACATTGGAATTTTTCAACTATGGATCATTGAAAAAGTTTTCAAACAACATAATTAAATTAAAGAGGAAGAAAACAAAAATATTTTTACAAAAATAATCATAAAATAATAAAAAACAAAAAGAGTGAATGAAAAAAGGAAGTTGTTGCTAAGATTCAATGCACTTGAATAGATAACAAACCATAAAGGAGTTGCTGATAAATAGAATTAAAAACTTATAAAAAAAATAAGAAAACAAAAATTAAAACAATAATACTCCTACTTCAGTAAAAAAATGAAGAAGAAGAAGATACTATTATAGCTTGAAGAACCTTCTGCCAAGGCTCCGTACAAAAAAAACAAAAACAATCGGTGGGAAATGATTAACCACTGTTGATATCCATTGGTGAGTAAAATATATCACTGTTGATAACCATCAGTATCTCATGAATCACATTTGGGTTCCAACGGTGACTCACTATCTCACTATTGGGTTCTAACGGTGACTCATGACTCACTGTTGGGTTTAAACAGTGACTAGACTCACCATTGGTATCCAATGGTGACTTGTGACTCACCGTTGTTTGAATATGACATTGAATAGATACTAATAAAGGGAATGATTTGAACTAGATAAGTACCCCAAAAGGTAGTGGGAATCTTTAATAATAAGTGTTTATAGTGAAAACTCGAATGAAGATAAGAGAAGAAATTCTGAACTGATAAACCAACCTTGAACAAAAAGTGAGGTCGAACAAGTGCCACCGTCAAGGAATGAAATCAAAAGGAAAGTTTTATTTTTTAGTGTTTCTATAACTGTCACTGGTATAATGGAGATATAATAAAGTACAAGTAAGAAAACAATGAAATAATTCAAACATTGAATGTATGGGAGGAAGAATAAAACATGAGGGGGGTCGAATAAAGAATGAACGATTGATATCAAATAGATCGGGCGATCGATATCATGTATGTGTTTTTAAAAAAGATGAATAGTAAAGAAAAAATCTTGTCCCACATTGATTATGTTAATTTGAGGGTGACCAATTTATCATTCAATATGCGATAGGCACTCCATAAGTTTTTAGTGGTGGATCAGCATCTTCAACCCACTATCCATTCGAACAAGCCTTATACTTGGGACCAATTGGGTGACTTAGACCAAACCATGTGTGTGCGCTCCAAAAACCTTATACATTGGCCTAGATGAGCTATGATTGTACTATGCAAGACCCAACCTCTATGTGGGACTTAAGGGATGGACCTACCATGGGGGTTTACCTTCGGGTCCCCCTAATTGTGGTAGTAGGATTGGCCCAAAGGGCTTGTGAAGATGGCCATATTTTTTATTACACTTAAAAAAAAGAAAAAAATATAAATTAAAAAAAACTAATGATCAAAACAAAATATTAAAACAATTTAATGATAAATATTATTTTTTAAAAAATATTTAATTTAATTAAGTGTGATGTAAGATTAATTTATCAAGACAAAGAGAGATGTAAAAGTGGTAATACCCAATTAAAAAAAATATATCCATTTTTTAATTTACAAAACATAACTTTTATTAAATTTGAAAACAACTTAAAAGAATTATTAAATCTTCAAAAAAATTCTCCCCCTTTTTGAAATTTATTAAAAAACACATTTGAAATCATTATTTAAACCAGTTTTCCTTTTAGTTTAAAAAAACTACATAAGTGTAAACATAGAAATGAATTATCATAAGATTAACAGAAAGTTATAGTGTTCTAGTAGATAATGGTATCTAATTAAGACTAATCAGAGTAAAAAAAACTTTCAATTATAGAACACATGCAAAAAAATTGAATAGTTTTATTGAAATAATAATTATAATAAGAAAATTTTAAGCTTCGAGCATACCCAATTCAAACTTCATTTTCACCAATTTAACAGAATCTAAGGGTTTAGTGATAATTTTATATAATTGTTTTTTAGTAGGAACAAATTATAAACATATATCACATTTATTTACATGATCCATAAGAAAATTAAATCTAACATCTATATGTTTTGTTCTAGAGTGTTAAAAGAGGGTTTTTTGAGATTGAAATTGCATTTGGGTTATAAAAACAGATAGGTATTTTATCAAAACTAATATTAAAATCATCCAAAGTTTTCTTTATCCAAATAATCTATGAACAAAAACTAGTAGAAACAACATACTCAACCTCAACTATTGAAAATTCTACTAAAAGTTGTTTCTTATAGCTCTATGAAATTATATTTTTCCTAAAAAGTGTCAAATACTTGAAGTGATTTTTTGGTCAAGTCTGCAACCTCAAAAGTCAGAATCATAGTAAGACAATAAATCAAAACAATTCTCATTAGAATAGAATAGTGTAGTACAAACAGTAACCTTGATATATCTAATTACTCTTTTATCATCTTTAAGGCGACTTTATTTGAGGTTTGACTGAAATCTTGGACGCATACAAATGGAAACCATAATATCTATCCTAGAAGTAGTAACATACAGAAGGCTTCCTATCATTCCTCTATACAATCTATCACTAATATATTTTTTATATTTATCCACATTTAGTTTGGAATTTGTGATCATAGGGGTTCTCATAGTTTTACAAAAATCAAGTCCATTTTTTTTTAAATTTCTTTAGCATACTTATCTTTATTTAATAAAATAACATCTTTACATTGATTAATTTGTAAAACAAGAAAAAGTTTTAATCCCCCCATTAGGATAGAATCAAATCCATGTGTCATTAATTTTGAAAACTCTTTACTAAGTTTATCATTTGTATAACGAAAAATAATATCATCAACATAAATATTTATAACCATTATATCATTTTAAACTCTTTTTATAAATAATGTTGGATCAACCTTACCTTTAAAAAAATAATTTTGAATTAAAAACAGAGTTAGTATTTTATACCAAGCTCAAGGATCTTGCTTAAGACCATATAAGGCTTTAGACTATTTAAAAACCTAATTTGAAAATTCATTATTTTTGAAACCAGGTGGTTGTTTAAAATAAAACTTTTATGAAATTTCACCATTTAAAAATGAACTTTTTACATTCATTTTAAAATGATTAAAATTTTTAAAACTAGTAAAATATAATAAAACCCAAATGAATTATAATATAGAAACTGGTGAAAATAAATCTTCAAAATCAATTTCTTCTTCTTGAAGATAACCTTGGAAAACTAATCTTGCCTTATTTCTTACTATATTACTAGGATCATCTAATTTATTTTGAAAAATATATTTGGTTCCTATAGACATTGTTTCTTTAGGTTACTTAACTAGATTCCATACTTTATTTCAATCAAAATAGTCTAGTTCATCATGTATGGAATTTATCTAATTGGAACATTTTAAAGATTCTTTAATATTAATAGGAAAAAAATCAGCTAAAAAGAAAGAATTAGCATAGAAATTTAAAATATATTTTCTAGTCTTAATTTTAGATTCAATATTTCCTATAATATTTTCTAAAGAGTGATATTTGTGAGTTTTCTATATTA
This sequence comes from Viscum album, assembly GCA_963277665.1. Taxonomy (NCBI): domain Eukaryota; kingdom Viridiplantae; phylum Streptophyta; class Magnoliopsida; order Santalales; family Viscaceae; genus Viscum; species Viscum album. The sequence goes on from OY728141.1 coordinate 1,070,418,520, forward strand.
AAAGATCATATTGAGATGAGATATTCTCCCCCTCAACTGATGCATTATTATTTTTAAGTTCATCACCATCAAATAAGAATTCTTTAAAATCTTCAGCATTATCACTAGAATTGGTACTCTATTTTTCATTATTTTCAATGAACTTAACATGCACAAATTATTCCATTATCATAGTTCTTTTATTATATACCCTACAAGTATTACTATTATTAGAGTGCCCTAAAATGATACCTTCATCAATTTTTGAATCAAAATTTTCTATATTATCTTTAGTATTTAAAATATAGATAGTACATCTAAAAACTTTAAAATCACCAATTTTGGGTTTCCTATTCTTAAACAGTTCATAAATATTTTTATTTAACAAGGGTCTCATGTAAAATATATTTAATATATAACAAGAAGTGTTAAATGATTCAAAATAAAAATATTTTGGAAGGTTGAATTCATTAAGCATTGTTTTTTCCATTTCTTGAATAGTTAAAATTTTCCTCTCTAAAACACCATTCTGTTTTGGTGTTCTAGGAGAGGATTGTTTTTGAAAAATTCCATTATTTTAATAGATTTTTTTTTAAATTATAAGTGAGAAAATTCTCTTCCATTATCACTTATAATAGAAGAAATTAAATGACCTTTCATATTTTTAATTTTCGTATAGAATACAACAAACTTTTAAAGCTTTCAATTTTATGAGATAAGAAAATGGTCCAAGTAAATATACTGAAATCATCTACAATTTAAAAAACATATCTTGTAGAACATATATGAGCAGTTCTCATGGGTCAAAAAAAAATCAATATGAAGTAGTTCTAAGTATCTAGGAGTATTAATCACATTAATATATCTAAATAAATCATTGTGCTGCTTACCTTTTTGACAAGAATCACATACATAATACTTACATGTCCTGAATTTTGGAAGTTTCAAAACCTTTTAATGATTATACAACTTGTACAATTGTTGAATATGAATATATACCAACCTCTTATGACACATAATGTGATTTGTATCTACAACATTTAAGTATTTTACATTCTGCTTGGTTAGTTTTGAATAACCAATAGAATATATATTTTCTTTTATATTAGCATAAAATAAAATAATATAATCTTTATAAATAAGACATTTTTTGTCTTCAAATTTTACACTCATACCATCATCACAAAGTTATGATATGATAATTAAATTGTGTTTGAATCCCTCTATAAAAATTACTTAGAAATTATAACACAAGTTAATATACCTACTTCTCAAAAAACTTTAACCATACCTTTATAGTTATCACCAAAAGTGACAATACTGCCATCATAATATTTAAAAGATAAGAAGTTAGAGATCTCCCAAGTCATGTGCCTTGAGTACCCACTATCCATATACCATGTGACTTTAGAAATCTTTAGTAAATATTCCTACAAAAAAAATCAAGAAAATTGTTGTTTTGGTACCCAGACTAGTTTGGGTCAAACTAGATTAGTAGAAAAAAATTTAGGTACCCATATAGATTTGAGAAATTTGTTATAGGGTAATCTAGATGGATTTTTTAGAAATGAAAGTCTTAGTATAGCCTAAAGACTGAGTAAACTTTAAAGAACATTCGTTTCCATAATTCTATTTCAAGTCACATATAAAGAAAGTAATGTTTGAAATATTACCATTTGTTCCTTTAATAAAAATAGTTTTATACATATTATAATCCTAATTATTATATCCAAAACCCATTTTATCATTTTTAGGTTTGTTCATAGACATTATCTTATTAAATCAATCTTGGCATCAAACAAAAAATAGATAAGGTTTCCTTTAATCCAATAATTTCAATTTTAATGTTTTCATATCTTTCCAAATAAATTTCATGTTATCACATATCTTCACATCTGAAAATGATCCAAAATTTTTCAGTTTCTTATTTTCATGTTTAGGATTCTTACATTCCTTTTAAATTTAATATAAAGCATCACAAACTAATTTAAATCTTATGTTTTGATATTCAACATTTTTTGACATGAAATATTTTATTCTCATAGTCTAATCTTTAACTTTTAATAGTTCTTATGTAATGCCCGGACCCAAGAATCTCAGAGCCAGTGCATTATTTTATTACATTAGAAAGATTACAAGGAATAAAATCTTAAAGCACTGAATATTTTATAAATTTTGGAAATAAAAATTACATACATGATACCCATAATACATTGGGAAAAGAAAATAAATTATGATATAAAATAAAATGAAATTAATTGTATCCTTGAAAGCTCATTCAAATATTTCTTCTTCATATCCCAACAGAAGGAAACAAAATATGGGTGAACTCAAACTCTCAATAGGGTTAATTAAAACTGAAGTAATAATAAATAAATAATAAAAATAATCATGGCATGGTATATTAATAAGAAAACGTTCCAATCAAATAACTAGATAATTCATAATCAATATGGAAATGTAAATAACTGAAACTGGTGCCATTTAGTCAATAAAATAAGAATGAAATGAATCCATAGATATTTCAAAGTAAAAATATCATGGATAGTAATGATAAATAAATTCTAAATAATGGAATTTTTAATTATTAGACATCATGTTTCTCAGGCACATGATACCTTTACCATCAATATTTACACTTAAGAAATATTAAAATACTCTAATTTGGCCAATTGATTCATATTATGAGATGACCGATGCATTGAAAGGTTTGAATTAATCTGCCCCAACCCATAAATATTTCATTAAAATTTCCACAAACTATGTATTTCATTTCCAAATCATTCCTCATATATCAAATAATCAATTTAATTAATAAACAACGTGCCTGATCAAATATCCGTATTGAATGAATAATATGGATTTATCAATAATTCCTCAGTTAATAAAATAATTATCAATATGAACACTATATGTAAAAATATTATATGGTTTAGGAAATAATAATATCCATTTCATGAGAGTATGGATGTGTATGTACAATAAAAATTATCATAAGGAAGTGACTGTTTCAAGATAAAGTTAACAATCACAAAAGGAAGTGATATTGCAAAGATAACTTTTACCACTTGGTAATTTTAAATTCAAAACCCCATGAATAAGATAATTCAAAGTAAAATCATAAATAACATTAATATAAAATTATTCATGATATAATATATCAAAATTTTTAGTATATTTACCACAAAAAAGAAGTAAGTGGTGGATGCGACATTTATCTCAAAGATGTAAAAAGTGAGATGAATATCCCTTACCTTATCCTTCCTTTTTATTATGCAGTCTTTAAACTCCTATATAGTGGTTTAAATTATGTTAATAAATTATACCATAAACATAATCATGTTCATAATATCATATATTAACTTCTTATAATTTCTTATTACTCATTTGTTGAAAATCATTCATTAATTTCACTATTTCGGGTGTGAATTGCGTTGTTTTGTCAAGTATGTTTTGACTTGTTACTTGGTTTTCTTCTTATATAGATCATGATTTCATCATTTATATAATTAAAAACATTATTTAATTATCCAGTATATTTATTGTATATGTATTTATAATAATCCATAATATTTGGAGATAAGAAATGAAATGCACCATTCATAGAGATAGTAGGCCTTACGTACGCATGAATGCAACTTTCATTTCTTTTTTCATATTTAAAAGAGTGAAAATTAAATTATATATATCTATATTATAATTATAGTATCATATATATTTCATATATATCACATATTTTTATTAAAACCATCATATATAAGTTCTATGTATAGTGTGAATGAATCACATAGCTTTGAGGAGGCAGTATTCCACATTTCCACAAATGATGTTATCATATTTATATAAAAATAGAAATATTGAAGGTATGAGTTATATAAGAATTTAAAAAGTATAAAGACATTATAAATATAATATATATCATATATAAATAGTTTTTTCCATCATAATTCCCAATCATGAGAGGTGGTAAAGGAAAAACGGACAATCATCATTTCATGAGGCGGTAGTTCGTTGTACATAAAAAGTAGGTTCGTTACCCATTAGATGGAAGTGTGTGTAATTTTAGATTAAAACCTTGGAATAAAAAAATATAAATATATTTATTATACTTATTTTATTATTTAATCATGTGATAAGAATATTTTAGGGGGTGTAATATGAAAATAAAACAAAAGAACTTGAGAAAGGATGTTACCTATTCTTTGGGTAACTTCTTTTGGTTTTCACCAAAGCGATTCCTTGGATGGATTTATTACCAAAGGGAGGCTTATAATATTATTGGAGATTATTTTATCAGATTTTGGGCAAGACAAATGTCTTGCCAGGTGTGAATAATGGGAATGGGTGAGTGCCTTTTTATTGCGGAGGAGTGACATTCTTGAAATTTTTTGAAAAAGAAATTATACCCACATTTTTCCTACTTTAAGTGGATAAAATAATTAAAAAAAACTATAAAAGGGAGGATATGGTATAAATATGGATATAAAATCGATTTTAGACAAGTTTCTAGGTCATTTTGATCCTTAAATTTAAGGTTTAGTCCCTTGTTAAGCTAATTTTCCTCTTAATCACTATAATTAATTTTAATCGTTTTCAATAATATTTTTGGTCAAAAACTAAGTTGAACTTATTATTAATTATAAATAATAATTATTATAAATATGGAATACAATTTTCCAAATTACAATAACATAATAGGTAGAAAGTAGTTATAATTTAATCCCGTATACGGGATGACAATGTGGATTTTTAAAGTAAAAATGTTCAAAGGTTTGCTAAGTTTTTATATCCAATTTCAAAGTAAAAATGATTATAATAAACTATATTATATTAATTGATATATATTTGATATAATGTGACTTTAAATCCAAATTAATATATAATTTAACCTTATAAATAAATTATATGAAAATTTAGTTTTGAATTAAAATTCAGTATTTGTCATTATTCATCAAAAAATGAAAATTCACAGAAAATACAAAAAATTAAATATAACCTAATTTTGACATTAAAATTTCAAAGATGAAGTTTATTTTGACATATAAAATTTATAAAAGTTCCAAAAAATTAATTTAAAATAGGTTTTCCATTAAAAGGTGGAAAAGCGCCTTATAAAAATATTGTTTTTATGCATAATATTGGGTTTGTTGTTATCTTATGACTATAGAATCTTTTGAATGAATGTAAAAAAAATAAAATGAATATATAATTTATATATTACATTAAAAAAAATTCAATAATAGTAATTAATTTAATTTATTAATATAAAATGACTTTGGAGCATAACAATAGATTTTTTTATAAAATCATTCCCTTTACATTCATTTGGTTTATAAATTCACTTATAATTAATTTGGAACCACTAAATTAAACCATATATTTTCATAAGTTAGTTAATCCTATTCATAACCATAAATTTAATGAAAAGATTGTATATTATTATATTAAATAATAATATCATATTAATATATTGTTGTTCAGTAAAACTCGATCTTGCGTGTAACACAAACTACCGAATAAAGAAGTTCTTGCGTATAACACAAGATAACTCAGTATTGTGTGCATTACAAGATATATAATAGATCTATTAAAAATATTATATATAGCATAAAGTCTTAGGGAATTATATTCCTTTATACAATTGGTGTTTCTTTTCATACACGTTTTTAAATAAAATGTTCTTACTTTTGAATTTTGGGGTGTTAAATTCTCCCCACCTTAATTAAATTACATCCTAACAATTTAAACATGATCTCATTAATCAAGGGTTTTATACTTGAAAATACTATTGTTTGAAGAACCCACATCATAAATAGGAATAATAACACATATTATTAATAATATGGAAATGGAAATTTAATGGTCACCACAAAACTAGGCTTTCAAATAAGAGAATATTAGTGAAAACATGGATATAGAAGGGAAATATAACTATCATGTTCAAATGGAGAGTGATAGAAAACATATTTTTGAGAATTTTTTTGACCAAAAAACCATAAACTAGAGGTGTGAATAAATTCCATTGATATCATAATTTTTTTTGATAATAGGACAATATTTTTGTTTCAAGACCCTTTTCCTACAGTTGATAAATTCTTTAACAATCTAAGAATATAAGTAAATTTAAATTTCTTTAAACATAATATTTTACTTTGATTATACCTTGAACTATTTCCACTTCATATCTTAGCATAAGGTGCATCATAGGGTGAAGTAATATATCAATCTCCAAAACCACATCCAAAGTTCAAGTTAAAGAATTTAATAAATGGTTAAAATTTCCAAAAGATTACGATCCATCACTTTAGAAAGAAGGTTACCGGGTTTCCAAAATGAACCTATCATTAGCCTTTAATCAACATAAAGTATCTCTTTAATCATCACATACTGAATAAGTGAACAACTTCATCATGTATTCTATTGAAATATGGTAACATCTTGAATTACCATAACACTTTATTGGAAACATGCATTATTCCTTATTCCTTAAGTAAAACACATGTTATTAGATATATTCCATAAATTCAAAAGTGTTAAGAACTCCATAAATGATAGTATAAATGACTTTTTAAAAAAATTTAATTATTTCTAAGGTATTAAAAACTTATCATAATCAATCATTTCTTTATTAAAACAATATTGTCTTGAAATTAGGAATATATTAAGGATTATATTTCCCTCAACCATATGTTTTACAAAAATATTCAACTTGTTATTGAATCACTTTTCTTGGTTATTGGTATTGATCAACACACGCTTTTAAATCCCTACTGAAATAATATTGTAGTATAATTCTTATATATTTAATAATTCATATGATGAGAACATCATAAATAAAATAATTTTACAACATATTTCTTAGATCCAAATAAATAACTACATTAATCATCCCACTTCGGTTGTGTCAATAACATATGCTTGTCCTTGACCCCTTAGCTTATTCTAAGGTATATTACCTTGATGATTGGGGTATTTGTTTACATAGTTCACCATATAATTTTATTTATAACACCAAATAGAAGAATTTTCCTTCTTTCATTTTCATTCTTTTTCTTGGTGACCATTTTCTTAACACTTATAACAAACTACCAATAAGCATTTTCCAGGGTGATTCTTTTCATAGTTATCACATGTGGGGAAATCATTATCTCTATTATTCCCTTTATCTATAATTTTCTCATCATTTATATTCTTATGTTTCCTTACTTTGAACCCATAAGACATAGAGAATTATTTCTCTATCTTGATAGCACATAAAACTATTTATTTGTATGAAGAAAAAGTTTGAGAAACCAGCACCCTTCAGAGATTTGGATTAAGTACTTAAAATAAATGGACAATAATTCATTTTGTGTAGCATATGAAATTTGTATCATACCTTTATAGCCTATTAAATGTCACCTCATACCCTGAAACAATTTCTTTCTTTTTTTATATAAACTAAGGAACTTTTTATTCATCTCAGTTTGCTGCTTACGAGAGAAATATTTTTCAAAGAATGTATCCTTAAAATTTCTTAATTCCATGAGTTCTATTTCGTTTTTCCTTTATAGTGTTATGGATCAATGACCACCATTAATCTAAATCACCATTAATACAATACACAATAAGTGTAACCTTTTCCTTTGCACTACATCCTAAGGCCGTAAATATATTCTACCAAGACTTAATCCATTGCTCAGTTGTCATTGGGTCAATAGTCCCACTAAATGATGGGTGAATATATCGCATAACACAATCCAAAATTAGAGAATCTAATTTTGGAACAATTTGATACATACAGGAAAGTTTATGTGTCATAAACTAATTAAGATTCCCTAATATATTCATAACATTCTTAGTTCCAATACTAGCTATATCAACTTTCTCACTAAGAAAAACTCAACATTATCTACAGGCACTAATACCATTCTTCCTTCTAGGAACCATTTCTAAAAAATGGTATATATTGTTTTAGATCATAGAATTATGTAACATAATTCATAATCCAAAAAACTAGTGAAACACTTCTCTTAAATTCAAAACATTTTCCATAACTAATCTCACAATAACAAATATGGTTTCTTTGGGGATATCTTTACCTTAAAATCCTTCATAATGGTTGTTAAAGAAAATGAAAATTATCCTATGCATATACCTCAAGAGTGTCAAACCAGGTGCGTAGTAAGACTCATTTTCATGTACCATATTACGCTCAAGTCAAACCCAACACACCTTGTTAGAGTTGTAACACCTAGGTACATCTGTTCCATAATTTTTTCTACTTGTAGTATCGAGACATGGATGCATTTTTAGGAAGGAACACATAATCTCTAACTTACCAAAATTTTAGGATAATATTCTATAAATATCCACAAATTCTATCTTAGGGTTATGTTTCCTAATCCATGTTTTATAAATATAGTTTCAAAAGTTGATGCTAAACTTCCTTTAATACCAATTGTAATGCCCTGACCCTAGAAGCCCAAAGCCGGTGCCTTATTTTATTACATTGGCATGATTACAATGAATCAAATCCCAAAGGACTGAATATTTTATCATTTTTGGAAAGACAAATTATATACATGATACCCATAATACATTAGGAAAATAAAATATAACATGATATAAAATAAAATCAAATGAACCACATCCTTAAAAGATTATTCAAATATTTCTTCTTCATATAATGAGAAAAAAAAAATAAGGGTGAGATCAAATTCTCAGTAAGGGTAAGTATAACATTATCAATAATGAATAAATAAGCATAATAATCATGGCATGGTAGATAACTGAGAACACATGCCTCTAAAATAACTAGATAAAGAATAATCAACATGGAAAGGTAAATAACTTAAATATGTTCCATTTAAACAATAATTTGAGAATGAAATGAATCCATAGATATTTCAAAGAAAAAATATCATGGATAAAAATGATAAATAAGTTTTTAGTAAAGGTTTAATGGCACAAATCCACATGGATCAACCCTTTTCATGTTTCCAGAGATTGAGGTGTTTGGAGGAGGCTCAGAAGAAGTCTGGAGGAGTTCTGCTTCTAGACGCCGGAAGCATGGGAGATTTCATGTTATGAAAGAATGTTACACAACATGAATATGGGTTTCACGATGTGTAATATATCAAGGTATAAAATATAAATGAAGTGAATAGGAGACACTTTTTTTAGTAAACCCTGAATTCTAAGGATTACATGATGTGAAAGGGGATTACACATTATGCAGTTCCCCGATGCTATATGTTTTAAAAAATTTCCAACGGATCATGTTTTCAAACACTATTGTTGAGGTGGATATCTATTGAATCCATGTGACCCGATGAACCCTTCTTCAATATTTTGGGGATTCCTTCATCATGGATCAATTCCTAGCTTCCATCTTCAATCTGTGGTGACCCAAGTTGATCCTCAGTGTGTTTTCATTCATTTTACATCATTTTATCCCAATTTGATTTCTTGTTACTACCGTTATTATCTCTAGGTAATGGAGGATGATCTCTTATATTTATAATTGGGATTTTATTAATTGTTGGTTAGTGAAAATGTGCCATGACATCCTGGGATGGATACAGTTCTTACGGGAGAGGTGATCAGAGATCCATTGTATGGTTTGTTCTCATGTAAAGAACGTCGATGATGTTTTGAGGGAGGGGATTCATGGATTATATATTTATCTACATGAAATCATAGAGTTAGCATGATTTATCCCCTTGTATCGTGATGAAATTAACCTAATAATTATTTAATCAGATTAAATAATTCATATTGTTTGCATGGATATGTTTCTGTTTGTACTATGATAATGGTTTGCCTCTTGATTTGATAGATAGTGTGATATTTATGAATTTCTTGGATTAGTATGTTTTTCTTGATGGAAATTGGTAAATAATGTAAATTCGGAATTAATTGATAATTAATTGGTTAAAGGATTTAAAGAGGCATGTTTTATAAATCTGGTTGTTGTTGTTAAAATTTGATGATAACCAAATTAATGAATGTATGAATGTTTAATTGAATTGGTTAATGAACCTGAATCATGTTGATTCTTGTTGATAAAATAATTAAAGGCATGCTAAATTAATTGTTTAATTAATTTTCCAAATCTTGAGATATCTTGTTGCTTATGTTTCCCATAGTTGGAACCTATGATAATGAATCAGTTAATTCATGATGGAATAAGAATTGGTTGTGTGATAAAAGATAATGAATTTTTAGGGCTTGATTATCCCGCTTTCTTGTAAATTTTGAGTGCCTTGTAATTTGGATATGTGAGATCTCATTGTGTGTGAAGGATGAATGCATTGTTCTAGGGAAAATATACTTCTTTTTTATGTTTTTTTAATGGCTTGTGATGTGATGTGATCTTGGGATGGATGAGACTGGAGGGGTATTATGGTATGTGGGGTGGCGAGGCCTGAATGTGTTGTGAGCCTAGGATGGATGATCATGGAGGGATGTTTTGGTATGAGGGGAAAAGAGGTCTAGTTATTATGGTATTAGTTGACACCTTGAGTGGTGAGATGCATCGGGATAGGCATGTAGTGTCAAGGAGGACACCAAAGATGACAAAATGGGTTGAAGCTGGGCTTACCTGTTGATATGAAAGATGGATACTTGTTTGAATCAATTTCTTGCCTGATGACCATGTTATCGTTTATCTTATTTCCTTTCCCCACTACTCGAGAAATATGGTTTTGGTTACTCTCCTTCTAATAGAGATAAAGACACGTGGGGTATTCTATGTTCTTTCCATGTTTAACTTCTCATGGTTGGATGAGTCGACTCTCCTAATATAGGTGGTGAAGACTTGACGAGTGGTTAACCTACTCACCATGTTGAGTATGAGAATAGTTGATGTCCATACTATGGTTGTGAGCTATATTATACCATGTGTTTTTTTGTGTTTCTTTATGCCACTCCACCCTATCAGTTAGGTAAACCGACACCCTGAGGATTCCGATCCCTGGGGGTGTTTTCCCCAACATCCTGGTGGTAGGATGGAAGGTTAAATACCCCCTATAACCCCACTCTCTTCTCTTGGTAGTTACTTGTGCTAGTATGAAAAGTGGTTCGTTTTCCCCATATATGTGTGTAGAGGGATATAATGGCTGGTGGTTATATCACACACTTGTATTTTGGTTATAGTTCCTAAGGACTACTATAGGTATAACATGTATAGGCTGTGATGGATTAAGGATTCCTACTTGATGTATGGGATTTGTTGGATTGAGGTATAATACCCAATATATGATACATGTTATGTAGGTTATGGTGGATCCTAGAAACTACCTAGTTACTTTTGGTTACATGGACATGGTGGTTTGTTTCATGAGGTGCATATTGTGGTGCTTCACCCAGGTGTCTATGGGCTAGCCTTTTTGAAGAGAGATGCTCAAGATGTGTGATGTTAGTGCAGAGAGGTAAACTAGTGGGGAAGTGGTAGTGGGGTACCCTTAATATTATTTATTATATTATATGCTATAGTATGTGATACTTGGTGAGAGTAGACATGGTGAGGCTAAGAACTTAGTATTCCTTTTTTGGTTACGATCTAGTTTTACTTGTTGTTCACTATACATTAGCAAGATTTTTTTACCTTTTTTCATGAGAGGATCCAGGGAGGATCCTACTGAGTATACTATTATACTCACCCTATGTATATATAAACTATTTTTAGGTCACTTGGAGTAGGTTGGATATTAGGTTGGTCACTACTAGCTTGGTGGTTTTGCAGAAGCTGTTTGGGATTCATGGTCGCTGCCATCTTTACTTTCTTTTGGTACTTGAAATTTTCCTTTTAATTATGGTAGTTTCTGTATGACATTACAATTATGTACTTGGGTTCCCTTTTATATTTTACTCTGAGTAGGAGTTCTTTTGTGTCTCTCTTATATGTCTCTTTCACATGTGTTCTCTTGGAGGGTAATACCACCCATCTATGTGTTTACTATACCATTGGTGCTATTTTCCAACTCGGGGCCTATTGGAGGTGGGAATCAGGGGTAATTATCACTCTTATCCAATTACTAGCCCAGGATGGGTACACTTTTTTGGGAGGGTTTCATGACATAGTGGTTTCAGAGGTCTAGTTAAGGGATATGATGGAGTTTAGAGTTAGACATAGGTGATAAAGACACTTGTAGAAGGAAACTCTGAGAGTTTTAGCACCAGATTCAGAAGAGGTATGAGGGACCCATTTCAGATGTAGGCATAAAAGACTTGTTTGAGGAGGTTGAGATATCTTTTGATTCAATCCGTGCTTAGAATGAGCATTAGGTATCATTTTCTGTGATGATGCTATGTGGGAAGCAAGGCAGTGGTGGTTATTATTCCTCAGATATTGAAAGGTGTCAGCAGTCTCTTGGGAGGAGTTCCAAGACCAGTTTGTAGTTGAGTTTATTTCTTCAATTATAAAGGAATCCAGTCACTGGGAGCTAGTTACCCTTTATCATGGGAGCTCCATTGTGGGAGAGTTTGGGATCCTTTTTAGAAACTTTTTTCAATATGATTCAGACCTGTTGCCAGATGAGGTGGTTAGGTCGAGGAATATTAAGGTGTATTTTCATCCATAGATCTAGTTCTAGGTCACCCCATTTCTGTTGAAGACATATATTGAGGTGATAGGGAGAGTAGAGGTCATTGAGAGGATATTGTCCGTAACCGTATCATCATGGGAGGGGATTTGTCAGGATTCCTCACGAAGCAGAGCTATGGTCCGGGGTTCCCAGTTGTCAGGACATAAGAGATTTTGATCAGCCGAGGGTTGGTCCCATCCCTTAATGTATTGTTTCTCTAGGGGGAAGTATTTCTCGGGCCTATTAAAAGGGATCATATGCATGTTTTTCCTATGGAAGTCATGATCATTAGTGGAGAGAGTTCCTGACCTTTATGAGAAGTCATCATGAACAAGTTGTTCGACTTCAGGTTCCTCCATTGAAGAAGTTCCAGATGAGGAAACAGTAGCAGGTTTCTCTAGTCTTGGATTATCAAAGAGTATTTGGGTGTAACACCTCGAGCTTCCATGTTATGCTTCTTTTTAAATAATTCAATAGCATACGCTACACGCAACACCGAGTTCGAGCACATCACAAACTATCAAACTAGATATTTAAGAAGTCGTTATGAATATTACAACCTAAATTTTGAATTTTATATATTTCATAAAATTTTAACATTCATCTTATGAGTTTCTTATACATAATATAATAATAAACTCAATTTTTCAGATAAAAGAAGTATTTTTCAAAAATGCAGTTTTACCGCATTTTAATGGAGAACAATTTTTAAATACAATATTTGAATCTTTTATATATTACATTTGACAAAATAAAATTATTATTTCTAAGAGGGATTTAAAAATTTAGTTTGGATAATTTTTTGGTGTTTTTTTGATAACTCTCATATTTTAATGAATATTGAAAAATACTGCGATTTAATTCATAAATGTTTTTTAATCTAAATTATTTATATAGTTAGATTATCTTTTTTGATTAGTTTTAAAGTTTAATTGTATTATGTTTTTGTCATTTAATACAATTTTTATCATTGGAATCAATTTTACATTTAAATGCTATATAAACACATGTCAATCTTTTGATAGATTTTACTTCTTAAAAACCCGCTTTCTGGTTTTGACAAGAGGAATTAATTTTAAATTAATTAATACAACTTATGTGTTTTGAATTTGGAAAAAACTGATTTCATATTTGGATTCATAAGGTCCAAATTATGTAAATAGATATCTTTTATTTTTGTGCATTATGAATAGTAACTTCAGTAATTATGTTTATTTACCGCGGTTAAAGGGTAAATTAGGTAAATAAGGGTAAAAATAATATTAAAATAATATAAAACTATACTAACACATGTACTAATCTTATTGGATGAGTCATGGAAAACCAAAAAAATAATTAGTTTGAATTTTTGGAATTTTATATCCACTTGGGTGTGATAATGACATGTTATAATAATTAATTTATAGTAAAGAAAAATATAACATAAACATGTATCTTTTTGCTAAAACAATTTTAATAAAGGGTTATATAACTGATATCTTTGACTATAAATATTAATTAGAAATATAAAATTATTTCCTATATCATGGTACATTATTTAAAATTTTTATACATTAAATAAATTTATTTATTTATGACATAATGATGATGCAATGATTACCTTATTAATAAAAGAATCAAATAAATGATATTATAAAAATAAAAATAAATATTATTTGAAATATTTCATGCCATAAAAAATTTTTATGGATGACTATGGCATGTTAGGGATGATTTAATTCTTTTTTAGAAGGAATCATGTTATTATTACTTTAAAAAAATCAATTACTAAATAGTGTCAAAATTGACATAAATGTTTTTTTATAACAAACACTATTTTATTAAATGATATAATAGTAACAAAAATATAACATTCATCCAAATAACATATATAGTGTTAAAAATTTCATTAATGGTCCACTTGAGTTTATCTTGGCATTTTATAGTATCTATATTAACCATATAGTATAAAAATAGAAGAAGACATGGTAAGAGTTAACTTATTTTACTAAGGGTTAAATCTAAAAGATAAGGTTAATTTTACAACATAAACATGTCTAAAACCTATTTGTTGAGATTATTTAGACCCATAATCATCTTATACTCAAAATAAATTACTTTGGAGCAATTATATTTTTAAAATCAATTTATAATAAAATAATATTTCAAGACTCTCCTAAAGTGCCCCTCACGTCTCATATAAAAGGGGACTACTCCTTCTCTTTTATTATCACCTCAAAAGCCATTTGGATCGGCCAAAACCTACCAAAATATCCTCAAAACCTCCCTCACTTCATCATATAGGCCACACTTTGGTCAGATAACCAAATTAAAAAGTCCTTTTGTGCAAATCAAAAGGAGACACCTGAAGAAAATGCAATCATTTTATCATCTATTTCAATGTTATTTTCTTCTTCTACTTCCTCTTTCTATGTTGTATCCATGAAAAATAAATAAATCCAGTATCATAAATATAATTATATGTTATTATAATCATGGGAATACAATATTAATAATTTTATCCATCCTACGGATAATGATATCACCATGCGTGTGTACGTATGACTTACTATCTCCACACTGTGGTATAATTTGTTATTCAACATTACTTTATTTGGATGGGTATAATGATGAGTATAATATACATAAATAATGAATATGAAATTATTATTATTATGTATAATTAATAAACCATCCATTTCCATACCATTATCCATTAAAGGATTGATATCGTCACTCATGTGTATTTACCGCCTACTGTCTCCACGACGGGATAAGATTAATTCTCCAAATTGACCATTCAATAATTATTATAAAATTAATTTGATGTGTAATTATAATATTTATGAACTTAATATCATTATTTATATGAATAAAATATATCCTATGCATAATTAACATGACTTACATGACAGAACATGCATAGAAAAACGAAGGAGTTAACACCCATAACAATGGTAATACTGAAATATTATTAACAAAATGATATAAGAGGATAATATATCATATCATAAATATGTATATAGTTATTTTATAATTTAATAAAATACTTTAATCATTATACACGAGGTTAACACACCCTGGACTAATGAAAAGTATAAGGTAAGGGTTATTTTCACAATCTCTTTATTATCCGAGATTTCTTATACGTATCTACTGGGACATCCTTATCATCCATGTACATGTTTATTAAAATGTAATTAAAAATATTATAAAAAATTATTTAAAGTCATTTTTACCCATGTTTTACTTTTTACAAAACATTTTTAAAATAATATTTTCATCATTTCCCATATGAGGTACTTTATAACCTTTTTGACAAATTAAGGAAAGAATGTTTTTTTAACTTATACAGTGCGAGTATAGATTTTATGCATTTTTTGTCACCTTACCATTTTTAATATTCCCTAACAATATTATAATGTTATTTTCAAAAGAAATGTTTTATTTTAAAATTTTCTTAATTTTTAAATGATTTAATGTAAAAAGGGATATTTCCCTAAATTTTTTTAATGGATTTATTAAATTATTTTCATCTATGTCAAAATAATTTGTTGGATTTTATACTTGTTTAAAGTTGATTTATTATGATGCAATATTCCATATTGTATTGAAGGTTTTGTGATATTTTTGACCACAGATACGCTATTTTTATACCATTTAGGGTTTATGGTTAAAGTATTAATATTTTGTATGGTAGTTTTAATATGAATGTTTATGTTATGTTTCAACATTTTCATATGAGGAATGTATTGAACCTAGTACGTGGTGAGTGGGGCCTACTATAGAACCTCAATGAATCGGTAGGTATTATGATACAAACTAGTGTCTTGACATAAGGCCTGGATAAAATATTTGTGTATGGTCTTGGCACAAGGCCTTAATGTATTGGTTATGATGTCCGACACTATGTATTTCATCATTATGAGATTAGTTATTGATTTTACATGTGATTATTAAACTAGTTGAATATCTATTTGCATATTTAAATGGAATTATTTGACTTATTCTTTCCATATTATGCTGAAGGTAATGTTTTAAAATGCTTGTGTTTTAGTTTTGTACCTTTCCTTAAATGTTTATGCTTATTTGTGATAGCTTCTGATATATTGTTTATCCTTACTAAGCATCTGAGCTCACCCCTTTCTTAGTTTTTATTTTACCAGGATGCCAATGAGTGTTTTATGATTGATATGAAGGCTTAATATAGGGGAAAAATGGAATTCTCTATGGTTTATATATGCTGTATTTTATGTTAAAAATTGCAATGTAAAGTTCATGCATGTAATCTATTTTCCAAGACTGATAAACTGATCAGTCTTCCAGGACTTGATTCCTTGTAATAATGCTAATATATTAAAATAATTCAGAAGCTCTAGGTGACTGGGGTTGGGGCGTTTCATTTGGTATAAAAGGAAGTTTAAAAACACCCTAGGAAATAGATTTAGAAAACTCAGATTAGGGATAATAACCTTTAGATTGACTTTGAGGATAAGTTTAGAAGAACCCCTTAGAGTTTTGGTAAAGTAAGGATTGATTAGATATTCCAAGAAATACATCCCTATCTGGATACTACAAGTGGACATGGTTCTGGAATAGATGTACCTAGGGGTGAAAAATCCGACAAGGTGTTCTAGGCTTGACTCGAGGTAACCTCGTACACGACAACATGCCTTACTGCGCACCTGGTTTGACACTCCCAGGGGATATGCTTAGGATAATTCATATTTTATTTAAAAACCAATATGAAGGTTTTCTGAGTAAACATGTCCTCAGAGGAACCATAATTATGATTATGGATTAGATATGCCTAATTTTTTTTTAATTTTTTAGGTATTTTACTAGTTTGGAATTATGAATTATGATTCATAACCTAATCTAGTGTATGAAATTGTTTAGAAATGGAACCTAGTGGAAGAACTAGAAACCGTATCAATGTAAATAATCCATGTAGGTATTTCTCACATATACAAGATAATTATAGTGGAGATGGCGATGAAACTGGTTCTAAATAGCTTATAACCATACTAGGACAACTGACTCAGTTTATGTATAACAACCTTACCCATATAGAGCACCCTGATCCACAATGCAGAGGATCATTGATAGACTGCTTCATGAGAAAAAAACCTCCAATATTCAATGGGACTAAAAATCTATTTGTGTTTGAGCAATGGATAAGCTCTTTAGAGAAAATTTTTATTGCTTTGGGAAGTAACAAAAGGGGGAAAGTTGTCATGGATGTTTACTGTCTCCCAGGAGATTCAAATCAATGGGGGTAATTAATTTAAAACATGAAGGAGTATGAAGAAGTAGAAAATATGGAATGGAGGGAGTTTAAAGAAATTTTCCTAGAGAAATACTTTTTTTGTGAACAACAAGCTAGAATGGAAAGGAAATTTCTGAGTTTGAGGCAAAAGGAGGATGGGAATTTTGCTGAGTATGAGGATAAATTCACAAGGTTAGTGAGTCATGATAAATACTACATAAATAAACCAAGAATTAATATTGACATATTCTTTGGTGGGTTAAAACTATACCTCTGATGGGCACCAGTATCACAATCTTTCTCATCATATGAAGATATAGTCTCATGTGCTATCAAGAAAGAAAATGAATTGTCTAAGTCTTATGACATTAAAAAAAAGAAATAGAAGAAGAGAACAGTGAAGCAAGAGATAGATAAAGGGAAAAATGGAAAGAAATATTTTCCCTTATGTGATAATTGTGGGAAGAAACACCCTGGTACTTGCTTGAAAGGAATGTGAGTTTGTTACAAATGTGAAGAAAATAGTCACCAATCTCGTGATTGTAAGGGAAAGAAATAATCCCTGCAATGCTATAAATGTAAATATATATAACATTATGCAAATGATTATCCAAAAAATCAAGGAAATTTGGATCAAAAGAATAAAATAGATCAAGGTCAATATTTTTCTGTTATTACGGTCAAAGTGAAATAATTAATCTATTTGTGTTTTTGGATTCAAGAATTATATTCTGTTTATAAGAATAATGTGATATATATAAGGAGTTTACTATATTAAATTTGGTTTTCATTAAGGTTTTAATATGATGAAGGTAATCATATATTCAACATGTGATAATAATAGCAACATTACATTTTTGGGAAATATTATGTTACAATTGAATTTGGAAATTTAGATTCCTCTTAGACAGAGTTCGGACAGAAGTATTTTAGATAACTATAATGGTTGGAATGTATTAAGTTTAAATTTGGATAGTATTGTTTAAGGTTTATTAAGATTTTTTTAGAATTTTATAATAATATAGTTTTAGAAAAAGGACAACCCACAGGTCGGGCGATAACCCATCGCGTCAAACAAGGCTACGGGAAGCGAACCCACAACTGAAGTACGACAAGGATTTGTTTCCTACCACTAGACTACAGGAATTCCTTGGTAATTACAACATAGTTTTCTTTATTTAAATTTCATATGTTTATAGTTGGAGCCTTATACGATTAAAATAAATAGAATATTTTTGAGTTTTATTATCTTTTAAAGAGAAAGATGAGTTTGTGGTAGGAATTAGTTAAAGGATGAAAATACACATGTCAATTAAGTATGCTTCCTTGTGTTCTTATTATATGAAGTAAATTAATTCTTCAACACCAGGGAAATGATCATAAAACAAAAAATATTTTCCTAGTTATTTTTTGAGATGAATCAAATGGTCCCTTAGATCATTGCTGATTTATTGCTTTCTGGTTGTTAACTTTCTCAGAATAATGTTCTCTACCACCCTCAATAATAAATTGATGCTTAAATTTTACTTTATTTCCATGTTTTCCTACATGGAACCCTTATATGTGTTGTCTCTTGTAACCTTCTTACTTCCCATTCTTTATTTTAAAGTGGAAGTTTTATTGACCATTTTTATGATGTGGGATTACAATAGAGGGATTTTGAATAATAAAACCTTAATTACCAAACCCAAATTTGAAAATTTTGAGGATGAAATTTATTGAAGTAGGGGATAATTTAACACCCCAATATTCCACGGTATGCTTCTTTTTAAATAATTCAATAGCTTGCGCTACACACAACACCAAGTTCGATCACACCAAAACCTATCAAACTAGATGTTTAAGAAGATATTATGAATAGTATTAACCAAATTTTGAATTTTATATATTCCATATAATTTTAAAATTCATATTATGTGTTTCTTATACATAATACAAGAACAAATTCATTTTTTAGATAAAAGAAGTATTTTTCAAAAATACGGTTTTATCACCTTTTAATTGAGAACAATATTTAAATCCTATATTTGACACTTTTATATATTAAATTTGACAAAATAAACTTCTTATTTAGAAATGGGACATTAAAATTTAATTTTGATAATTTTTTGGTGTTTTTATAACTTTCATAATTTAAGGAATAATGAAAAATACTGCATTTTAATTCAAAATTGCTTTTTCATCTAGATAATTTATATAGTTAGATTATTTTTTTGATTGGTTTTAAAGTGTAATTGTGTTATGTTTTTATCTTTTAATTAAATATTGATCATTTTAATAAATTTTACATTTAAATGCGACATAAACACATGTCAATCTTTTGATAGTTTTTACTTCTTAAAAACCCACTTTCTGGTTTTGACAAAGGAAATTAATTTTAAATTAATTAATACAAATTATGTGTTTTGAATTTGGAAAAATGGATTCCGTATTTTGAATCATAAGGTTCAAATTATTTAAATATTTATCTTATATTTTTTGGGAATTATTAATAGTAACTTCAGTAATTATTTTTATTTACCACGGTGAAAGGGTAAATTAGGTAAATAAGGTTAAAAATAATATTATAATAATATTAAACTACACTAGAATCTGTAATAATCTTATTGGATGATTCATGGGTGACCAAAAAATCCTTAAGCCTAATTTTTGGCATTTGAGAGCCACTTGGGTGTGATAATGACATGTTATAATAATTAATTTAAAGTAAAGAAAAATATAACATAAACATGTATCTTTTTACTAAAACAATTATAATATAGAGTTATATAACTAATATTTTATACTATAAATAGTCATTATAAATATAAAAATATTTCCTATATCATGATATTTTAGTTATAATTTTTAGACATTAAATAAATAAATTTATTTATGACACAATGATGATACAATGATTACCTTATTAATAAAAGAATCAAATAAATGACATTATAAATATTAAAATAAATATTATTTGAAATATTTCAAGTCATACAAGAATTTTATGTATGAATATGACATTTTAGGGATGAGTTAATTCTTTTTTTATGGAATAAAGTTGTTATGACATTAATAAAAATAAATTATTAAATAGTGTCAAAATTGACATAAATGAGTTTTTAAAACAAACACAATTTTATTAAATGATATAACTGTCATAAAAATATAATATTTATAAAAATGACTTATATAGTGTTAAAAATTTAATTAATGGTCCACTTGTGTTTCTCTTGACATTTTATAGTAACTATATTAACTATATAGTATAAAAATACAAGATGACATGGTAAGAGTTAACTTATTTTACTAAGGGTTAAATCTATAAGATAAGGTTAATTTTATGAATTAAACATGTATAAAACCTATCATTTAAGATGACTTAGACCCATACTCATCTTATACTCTAAATATATCATATTTGAGCTATTATAATTCAAAAATAAATTTTTAATAAAATAATATTTCAAGACATTCCTAAAGTGCCCCTCACCTCTCCTATAAAAGGGCACTTCTCCTTCTCTTTTATTCACACATCCAAATCCATTTGTCTCAGCCAAAACCTACCAAAATATCCTCTCAAATTCTCTCAATTCATCATAGAGGCCACAATTTTTGAATAAAACCAACTTAATGAGTCCTTTTGTGAAAATTAAAAGGAGACACCTGAAGAAAAGGCAATTGTTTTATCACCTCTTTCAAAGTTATTTTCTTCTTATACTTCCTATTTCTATGTTGTTTCTATAAAAAATAATTAAATAATGTATAATACATATAATTATATGTTATTATAATCACAAAACAACAATATTAATTATTTTATCCATTCTGCGATTAATAATATCACCATGTGTGCGTATATACGGCTTACCATCTCCACAAAGGGGTGTAATTTGTTATTCAACATTACTTTATTTGGATGTATATAATGATGAGTATAATAGAAATAATTAATTATTATGACATGATTATGATTATTTATAATTAAAATACCATCCAGTTCTGTACCATTTAACCATTAAAGGAATGATATCATCGCTCGTGCATACGTACGGCCTACCGTCACTACGTCACGATGAGATTAATTCTCCACATTAACCATTCAAGAATATTTATAAAATTAATTTGATAAGTAAATAAAATATTTATGAACTTAATATAATTATTTATATGAATAAAATATATCATATGCATAATAAACATGACTTACACGATATAACATGCATAAGAAAATGAAGCAGTTAACACCCAAAATAATGGTAATAATGAAATATTATCAACAAAATGATATAATAGGATTATATATGATATCATAAATATGGATATGGTTATTTTATAATTTAATAAAATAATTTAATCATTATACAGGAGGTTAACACACCCTAGACTCAAGGAAAGTACAAGGTAAGGGTTATTTCCACAATCTCTTTATTATACGAGATTTCTTATACATAAGTATCTACCAGGACATCCTTACCATCAATGTCCATATTTATTAAAATGTAATTAAAAATATTATCAAAAATTATTTAAAGTCATTTTTACCCGTGTTTTACTTTTTAAAAAATGTTTTTAAATGAATCATTCCATTGTTTCCCAAATGTGGTACTTTATAACCTTTTTGAAAAATTAAGTAAAGAATGTTTTTTTAACTTATAAGACACAAGCGGATATTTTCTGCTATTTTGTATCCTTACCATTTTAAAGCTTCCCTTAAAATATTACAAGGTTATTTTCAAAAGAATTTTTTTATTTTAAAAACTCCAGGGCTTTTAAATGATTTAAATTAAAAAGGGATTGATTCTCTCTCAAATTTACCCAAGATATGAAGGTAGAACGGTCCTTGTAGTCTAGCTTGGGTTGTCGAATCCACAAAGACCTAAGAAGTAACCTATAGACACACACATTATATGGACTGTTTTCGGCTATAAAGTGGCCAACTTGGATTGATTTTAGATGAGTTTAGAGGACATCTAACAGATTTAGGTGAATTCAATTTAAAATAAGGAGTTGATCCTAGGTTATCGCTCGAGGTGGATTGGACGTATTTCCTTTTCAAAGATTTCAGTTTTTTATATTTGAGATGGGTTCATTTAAGAAGATAAAACAACATCATAACTTACTGGTTCAATGCTTACACCCTTTAATACTAATCACCTATACACTTGAAGGATCAATGTTTTGATCACTTCAAGGTAAAGGTTCATATTAGCACATGAAGTGTGTGGCCTTAAATTCAACAAGGACGATGGAGTTTAAAAATCATCCAATAAAAATATCAATTTAAGAAGTGATTATACATTAATGAGGGGATAAATAACATCCAATCCAGCCCCTTTCTATTCCCTTGGATCAACCCACAAGTGGGTTATCCCTCCATTTATTCTATGGTTTCAATGGAAGCAGAAAGTAGACTCATGAGGGAGGACATGTAGAAGTAAAGAAAACAACAAAAATAAAATGATCACTCCGTCGTTGTGTGAATAATTTCTCAAGATTTGGTGTGAATAAATTCACACCTTGAGGAAACCGTATAAAAGTGAGATGTAGAACAACAGAATAAGAGGAGAAGAAGAACTTTTATTAAGAAACTAAAGTGAATTGAACAACTTACAAGTGAAAAAAAATTTGAGACAATAAAATCGCCGCATAACATTATAATTGAACCAAGCACCAAAGATTCCTCAATACTCCAACACCACTGCCTTAAATAGGCATTTTTGAGCCCTTGGGTCGAGCCTACAACATTACTAGTCTCCTAAATTAATTGTGGTAGGCCATAGGTGGGTGGAAAGTAAGGGAGAGTTGATTTTTCCACCCTTGACCCGAGGTGGAAGACAACTTTCCTTCACCGAACAGACGCGTTTGGAATGAATTCTATATGGCCGAATCAGAGTGTAACATAGATGAAAAAAATGTAGATCCGGATGTATTATAACCGTCTGTAAAATTTGGGCCCATTTGGAGTTGTGTATTCCGAGATATGATTAAATTAGTGGGCTGTTTTTCTGAGCCGCAGAATCTGGCCCAGAATTGTATCTCTAACTTGGGCCGCCTTAATGACCACCATAGAGGCCTAATTAGCATTATCTCCTGAAGAGTTATTTGTTACTAAACATTTCCTCTATCATCTAAAAAAATTTGGGATTCATTGGGCCTGTATGTTGGGCCCCACAGTCTCATAATTGGAATGGTGTCCAATCTGCCTTCTCTAGAATTGCTTCCATTCATCTCCAAATATCTCCATCATCGTTTATGAATCATCCATTGATCCCTAAATGAAAAATGTTCAAATTTAAGTGTATATATAGTTGCCAAAATATAAAATTAAAATATTGATAATTACATTCCTTATAATCAGATGACTCATTGGGCCTAAATTGGTGTATTTTAGGCATGAAGTGCACAAATGATGAGAATGGATGTTCATAATGAAAATGCACTAACTCAGGCCCATAAGATAAAAAATGAACATTTAATACCATTAAAATTTAATTAAAATATATGTTTTTATTGGATAATCACACCCCCAACTTGAGATTTTCTAGTCCCGAGCAAATAATTCAATGATTTTATTTGAATTCCTTTCTTCAAACACATTATAACAAACATTTCTCACAATGTAAACTGCACACAAATATATTTTTATAACCTATAAAGATAATTTAAAACAAGATGAATTTAAAAGTAGATCCCAATCCCAAGCCCATTCCTTTTATCAAATCCATCATCATGCTTCATCTAACTCAATTAGGTGTAATGATGTTATATGAATCACAATAGATAAGGGGGTTCATTTTCATTCAAGGGGGAAATCATGGAAGCGCTAGGTGGAATCACATTTAATCCTAATATGAGTATTCTTCATTCCTCTTTTTTTTGAATTTTTTTTGTGCAATATTGCTATAGTAATTGAGATTGCAGTTAATCAAATTAACCCATGTAGCAAGACTTTGCCGATGACTCCCAGACTCAAAGACCTTAGGGCACCAAGTGAAGCACACATACTTGAGCATCGTCTCGAGTTAACTTAATCAAAAACAAAGTCATATTACCATAAATAGAGATAGATTGAAAAACTTAGGTCGAGACAACTCTGGAGTCACGATCCCCAAGTGCAGAAAGCCTCGCATTTTATCAGTCCATTTCTCTACACGCATTTTTTTTTATTTTTTATTTTTTTTTATTTTTTAATACTCATATTATTCATAAAAATCAAACCAACCTATGCTATTTATTATGGGACCCCAAAAATTCAAATTAGTACCCCACAGTCTAGAGGACATGCATTGTGGCATTTTGATTTAATGGATGAAAATAAAAATGATGAAAATTTCCATTGGACAACCAAACTTCCAAAATCAATACTTTTAAACTTAATCATGAATTAAATTAAGAGTCAAGGAAATAAAAGTTATTATCTATGTAGTTTTAATGTGAGAAAAGATGTTATTATATGAATGATAAAGGAATTTTACTTCTATTTTTTATCATTGTTTTTTTAAACAAACATTTTGTTTCCACACCCCCAACTTAGAATGAAACTGTCCCTAGTTTCGTCAAAATAAAATTTAGAATGGGGTAGAGGAATAAAATGGGAGTTCAATAAGGAAATTGAAATATGAGGATCATGGAATGAAGTCACCTGGTGGTTAAAGTTTGAAGTTCTTGTTGCTCGAATTTAGTCCTTTGATATCCATGTCGCTTGCAAAGTTCCCTAGTAGAAAAAGGAAAAAAAACAATAAAAAAACAATATATATATATATAAGTAAAATATAAGTATATATATAAAAATTATAGAATAATTAATCACATTAAGCCATAGTTCAGTGGTAAGCATGCACCCCTGTCTCCCTTCGGCCCCGGGTTCGAGTCCCCGCGGCTTCGCCGGTTGTGACGGGGTTTGCCCCACGGCCTATGGCGTGTCCCCTTTTTTTAAATTATTAAATTATTATTATTATTTTTATTATTTTTATCTTAACCTATAAAATAATAAAAATACAACAAAAAAAACTGATGATACATTGTCTTCTTTTTAAATTTCTGGGTAAGGTATTACTCAAGGATCACACCACGTGACACAAATGAATATGGTGCTCCCCTTTCATACCCATCCATACTCATAATAGAAGAACATGTCAAAAGTCTATTTTTTTTATTTTTAAATATAAAAATGATTAATTAATCTTATTTGAAAAATAAAGATGATTCAGAAAGATTAGAAACATTAAAACCACGGGTTGCCTCCCGTGCAGTGCTTTGTTTAACGTCGTTAGCCCGACATAGATCCTAAATTTATCAATTTTTTCCTGGTTCATAGATTGGCTCAATTAACTCAACATCTATTTCCTGTTTATTGAATGATTCAATGAATGTTTTTATACTTTGACCATTGACCTTGAAAATGTGACCACTAGTGGGATCTTGAATCTCTACTGCCCCATGGGGTATACATGATGCACTATGAAAGGACCTGACTATCTTGACCTTAACTTTCCCGGGTGTAAATGAAGTTTTGAACTGTACAAGAGCACAAGTTTTCTCGATTCAAAATGTTTTACCTTGATATTTCTAGATTGGTAGGCTTGAAATCTAGCTTTATTGATCCTTGAATTTTCATAAGCCTCCATCCTTAATTCCTCTAGTTCATTGAGATCTAATTTCCTTTTTGTTCCGGCCAATGAGAGGTCATAATCCATTTTCTGAATTACCCAAAAGGCCTTATGCTCAATTTGAACAGTTAAATGGCATGCTTTTCCATAAACCAACCTATATGGTGACATTCCTAGGATGGTTTTGAATGCTGTACGATATGCCCAAAGAGCATCCAAGAGTTTCTCGGACTAATATTTCCTAGAAGGATTGACAGTTTTCTCAAGAATTTGTTTGATTTCACGTTTGGCTAACTCAGCTTGACCATTGGTCTGTGGGTGGTAAGCAGTGGACACTTTGTGAGAAATTCCATATTTTTCCATGAGTGATGAGAATGAATGATTGCAAAAATGAGTTCCACGATCACTTATGATAGCCCTAGGAATTCCAAATCTAGAGAAGATGTTTTCTTTTACGAATCTAATCACAGTTTGATGATCAGTGGATTTTTTGGGAATGGAATCAACCCATTTTGAGACATAATCAATAGCTAAGAGAATGTAGAGGTATCCCCTAGAGTTTGGGAAAGGACCCATGAAATAAATTCCCCAACAGTCAAAGATTTCAACCACTAAGATGGGAGTGAGTGGCATTTGATTCCTTTTTGTGATGGACCCTACTTGTTGACACCTAGGACAGCTTTGACAAAATGTGTAAGAGTCCCTTGAAAGGGTGGGCTAGAAGAGACCACATTAAAGAATCTTAGCAGATGTTTTCTTTAAGGAAAAGTGACCTCCACATGCCTCACTATGATATAATTTAAGGATGGAATCTTGTTCAGATTCTGGAACACACCTCCTAATGACTTGGTCAGGCCAGAACTTATAGAGTTATGGATCATCAAACACATAGTTTCTAACATCCGAAAGAAATTTCCTTCGAGATTGAGTCCCTGGGAATTTTGGAATGACTCCTGTAACTAAGAAATTGGCTATGTTGGCATACCAAGGGTAGCCACTCACAGAGTATAAGTGTTTATCAGGAAATGAATCAGTCACAGAAAGGTGATTTGAGTTGTCTTTGAATTCCATCCTAGAGAGGTGATCAACTACAACATTTTAAACTCCTTTTTATCCTTGATTGTGAGGTCAAATTCTTGTAAGAGAAGGACCCACCTAATCAGTCTAGCCTTAGTATCTTGTTTTTGGAAGAGGTATTTTAGTGCAGAATGGTCAGTGAACATAGTGATGGGGGATCCTAAGAGGTAGGAACTAAACTTCTCTAAGGCAAAAACAATAGCAAGTAACTCCTTTTCAGTGGTGGTGTAGTTGATTTGGGCATCATTTAAGGATTTTCTTGCATAAGCAATGGCATAAAGATTTTTATCACAACGTTGTCCTAACACAGCTCCTACAGCAAAGTCACTGGCATCACACATAAGTTCAAAAGGAAGGTTCCAATTTGGAGATTTCATAATGGGAGGAGAGGTGAGAGAGGATTTGAGGGTTGATAATGAACCCTCACAGATTTCTGTCCAAACAAATGGAGCATCCTTTACTAGGAGAGCACAAAGGGGACATGATATTGAACTAAAGTCCTTGATGAATCTTCTATAGAAACCAGCATATCCTAAGAAAGACCTCACTTCCTTGACAGTTTTGGGTGATGGAAGGTGACGAATGATGTCAACCTTTGCATTATCAACTTCAATCCCCATACTCAATACCAGATGTCCTAGAACAAGTCCCTCTTTAACCATGAAATGGAATTTTTCCCAGTTTAGGACCAGATTCTTTTCTTCACATCTTGACAAGACTCTCTACACATTCTTCAGACATCCCTCAAATGTATCCCCAAACACAGAGAAGTCATCCATGAAGACCTCTAGAAAATCCCCTACCATGTCTGAGAAGATTCCCATCATGCACCGTTGGAAGGTTCCAGGGGCATTGCATAACCTGAAGGGCATGCATTTAAAAGCAAAGGTTCCAAATGGACATGTGAATGCAGTCTTCCCTTGATCCTCTAGGGAGACCTCAATTTGATTATACCCTAAGTACCCATCTAAGAAACAGTAGAACGCATGACCTACCACTCTCTTAAGGACTTGGTCAATGAATGGTAAGGGAAATGGTCCTTCTTGGTTAATGAGTTTAGCTTCCTATAGTCAATGCAGACCCTCTATACACTACTCACCCTTGTTGGAAGAATCTCTCCATCCTCATTGGTTATCACTGTGATTCTAGCCTTTTTTGGAACCACTTGGATTGGGCTCACCCATTCACTCTCAGCTATAGGATATATGATACCAGCTTTTAGCAATTTCCAGAGTTCTTTTCTTACTACCTCCATGAGATTAGGATTGAGTCGCCGTTGAGGTTGACGACATGTCTTTGAATCAGATTCCAAAACAATCATATGAGTCTCGATATGTGGGCTAATCCCATGAATATCAGAAAGGGTCCAACCAATGGCTTTCTTATACTTCCTAAGGACATATAGAAGCATCCTTTCATGATTGGCTTCAATAGAAGAAGAAATGACAATAGGATGTGTTTGATTGTCCCCTAGGAAAGCATTCTTGAGTGTAGCAAGAAGTTCCATCAATTCGAGATCAGGTTGGTTCGGAATTTCAAAAGAAGATTGGGATATTGGATCAAGTTCAATTTCCTTTTTTATAGTTTCAGATAGGATTGATTCCCCACATGTAGAAGTTTCAGCTACTAGGTTGGCTTGATCAGATTTAGGGAAGGAATTTGGAGTGGTATTCATAAAAGTGGTTTCTTGAAAGGTTTCACTGATTGTTGGACCTAAGACTTCATCATAAGATCAATTTGAAAATGATTCAAGCCAAGGAGATAAACATCCTTCATATGAACAAAGGAAATCAATCTCATCCTGACTTAAACATTCATCAAATATTCCTTGATGTTCTATGGATTCATTATCAATTCTTGCTATCATGGTTACTTCATGAATGTCTTCATCATCCCCTATTTGTGACCTTGCATTATAGATGTTCAAGTCTAGACTCATGTTCCCAAAGGTGATGGTCATATTCCCATTTCAGACTCGGATAACAGAGTTGATTGTTGCAAGGAAAGGACAACTAAGGATGATTTGGGTTTGTTCCTTATTTCCTAAGTTTGGATGGTTGTCAAGGAAAATGAAATCAGCAGGGTAGATGAAGTTTTCATCCTTTACCAGAACATCCTTTAAAATCCCCTTTGGAACCCTAATGCTACGATCATCAATTTGAAGTGTGATAGATGTGGGTTGGAGTTCTTCTTGGCCTAACTGGTAGTACACAACATATGGGATGAGATTGACACTAGCACCTAGATCACACAAGGCCTTGACAACTTTGCTCTCTCCTAGTTCAACATTGATGTAAGGGCAACCCGGGTCTTTCAACTTAGGAGGAATTGTCCCTTGAATGGTGGTACTCACATTAGCAACCAAAAGGACTTGGTTTTTATGTGAAAATTTTCTTTTAAAAGTGCACAAGTCCTTAAGGTACTTTTAGTAGGTAGGTATGGTTTGGATGGCATCGAGAAGGGGTATGTTCAAATTTACTTGTGAAAATATTTCCCTCAATGTTTCACTCAATTCAGGCTTGGTTTTACCCCTCATGCGTTGAGGAAATGGTGCAGGTTGTGGGGTTGTTTGTTGAAGAGTTGTTTCTTTGAAAATGTTATCATGTTTTTCAATTTGATCATTTGGTTCATTTGAATTTTCATCCAAGTTTGAATCTTCAGGAGGTTTTTGAATTAGTTGTTCAGGTTTCTCAATTGATTTCCCACTTCTTAAAATAGTCACAGCCGTTAGTTGTTCATGAGTTGTTTGAGTACAACTTGACTCTCCCCTTGAAGTTGAGGATGGCACCGCCTGAGTAGGAATGGGTGCCTTTCCAGTTTTGATGGTTTGAAGTTCTTTTTTTAGGGAAGATACTTTTCAGTTCATCCTCTCCATTTGTTTGCACAGTTGTTCTAGTAGGCTTTGTGGAACAGTTTGGGTTGGTGCTTGAGAAGATTAGTTTATCCCGGGGGGGGGGGGATATTTTGGAGGTGGGATGGTTTGTTGAAAATGGACTGGTGGCTATTGGTATTGGATATGTTGGGTTTGGAACTAGTTATGGGTTTGGTAGTTCTTATGGGGGTAACGATTTTGTCCCTATGGTTGGCTAGGCTGTTTGTTATCCTTCCAGCGGAAGCCTGGGTGGTCGTTATACCTTGGGTTGAAGGTGTTTTGATATTGAGGATTTTGAAAGTTCAAAGCATTTACTTCTGTTGGGGGTCCTCCTAAAATAACATCCTTGATGGATGGAATGGTTGGGCAGTTGTCTGTCTTATGGTCATGTTTGTCAAAAATTGTGCATACAGGGTCAACAGTTTGGATTTCATGGACTTTCCGAAGGTCTATCTCTTCAACCTTCCTAGAGAGTGCTGCGAGTTTAGCCATAAGGCTTTCATCTTCTCTAAGTGTGTGAATTCCTGTAGTTCTTTGTGGATTTTTAGAATAAGGTGAAGTTCCCCATGTTTGGTTTTTTTCAGAAAGGCTTTCTAGATACTCGTAAGCATCATTTAGGGCATTGTTTTTAAAGGTTCCATTACACATCATGTCAATGAATTGTTTATTACCTGGACCCAACCCTTCATAGAAAATTCTCAATTGTTCAAGTATAGAAAAACCATGGTGTGTAACCATGTTTAGAGTGTCTTTGAACCTATCCCATGTTTCATAGAATGACTCTCCCTCTTTTTCAAAAAAGTTTTGGATACTCTTTTTAAGTGCAATTTTTTTGTGGTGGGGAAAGTATTTTTTGTAGAATTATCTTTGTAGTTGGTCTCAAGAGTTGATGGATGATGGTATAAAAATTTTTAGCCAATTTTTAGCTTGATCCATTAAAGAAAAAGGAAATAGACTCATCTTTTCTAATTCTAGTTGATGTGGGGGACACATGGTTTCTACAATGTCATTGAACTCCTTAATGTGCAGGTATGGCATCTCGGACTCCATTCCATGGAATGTGGGAAGGTGGTTTAGGACATGGGGTTTAAAGATATAGTTGGAATATCCTAGGGAATTGTGTCTAATGCATGAGGGGGCATTGGTCCAGGAAGGTGTGATGTAGTCATTCATGGTTTGATCTATCGCATTCCCCAAGTTTGGGGCTGCCTCATTTGGGTTTCCATTTTGGTTCCCACCCGGGTTTATGAGTTGGTTTCTTTGAAGACCTTCCATTGAAATTGGCTCAATTTTTGACTCGGGGGTGTTAGGAATATTAGGATCTAATGGATAGAGTTACCTTAGTGTACTTGACTCCCCAACCCCAGGACTATCCACCCTAACTAGACGGTTTGATTGATCATAGGTGTAAGCGGACATGCACCAAAAGAAAAAAAAACGAGAAAGGGACAAGATAAGAGAATTGGGATGAGAAAAGAAGAAATGGGGGAGAATAGAATGGGTGTTTGATGACTTACTTGAGTCCCCATCAACAGTTCCAAAATTTTATTCTCGCTCAAATTTACCCAAGAGATGAAGGTAGAACGGTCCTTGTAGTCTAGCTTGGGTTGTCGAATCCACAGAGACCAAAGAAGTAACCTATAGACACGCACATTCTATGGACTGTTTTCGGCTATGAAGTGGACAAATTGGATTGATTTTAGATGAGTTTAGAGGATATCTAACAGATTTAAGTGAATTCAATTTAAAAGAATGAGTTGATCCTAGGTTATCGCTCGGGGTGGATTGGACGTATTTCCTTTTCAAAGATTTCAATTTCTTATATTTGAGATGAATTCATTTAAGAAGATAAAACAACACCATCACTTACTGGTTCAATTCCAACACCCTTTAATACTAATCAACTATACACTTCAAGGATCAATGTTTTGAGCACTTCAAGGTAAAGGTTCGTATTAGCACATGAAGTGTGTGGCCTTAAATTCAACAAGGACGATGGAGTTTAAAAATAATCAAATAAAAATCTCAATTAAAGAAGTGATTATACATTAATGGGGTGATAAATAACATCCAATACAGACCCTTTTTACTCCCTTGGATCAACCCATAAGTGGGTTATCCCTCCATTGATTCTATGGTTTCAATGGAAGCAGAAAGTAGACTCATGAGGAGGACATGGAGAAGTAAAGAAAACAAAAAAATAAAATAAAATGATCACTCCACCATTGTGTGAATAATTTCACAAGATTTGGTGTGAATAAATTCACACTGTGAGGAAACAGTATCAAAGTGAGATGTAGAACAATAGAATAATAGGAGAAGAATAACTTTTATTAAGAAACTAAAGTGAATTGAACAACTTACAAGTGAAAGACAAATTTGAGACAACAAAATCGCAGCATAACATTACAATTGAACCAAGCACCAAATATTCCTCAATCCTCCAGCACCACTTCCTTAAATAGGAATTTTTAGCCCTTGGGTCAAGCCTCCAACAGTCCAAGTCTCCTCAATTAATTGTGGTAGGCCATAGGTGGGTGTAAAGTAAGGGAGAGTTGATTTTTCCACCCTTGACCCGAGGTGGCAGCCAGCTTTCCTTCACCAAACAGACATGTTTGGAATTCCTTATAGCTGGCCGCATCAGAGTTGGCCATAGAATAAGAAAATGGAGCTCCGAATGTCTTATAACCGCCTGTAAAATTTGGGCCCATTTGGAGTTGTGGATTCCCAGATATGATCAAATTAGTGGGCTGTTTTTCTGGGCCGTAGAATCTGGCCCAGAATTGTATATCTAACTTGGGATGCCTTAATGACCACCATATAGGAAAAATTAGCATTATCTACTCAATAGTGATTTGTTCCTCAACATTTCCTCTATCATCCCACAATATTTGGAATTCATTGGGCCTGTATGTTGGGCCCCACAGTCTCATAAGTGGGATGGTGTCCAATCTGCCTTCTCTAGAATTGCTTCCATTCATCTCCAAATATCTCCATCATAGTTTATGAATCATCCATTGACCCCTGAATGAAAAATGTTCACATTTAAGTTTATATATAGTTCCCAAAATATCAAATTAAAATATTGATAATTACATTCCTTAGAATCAGATGACTCATTGGGCCTAAATTGGTGTATATTAGGCATGAAGTGCACAAATGATGAGAATGGATGTTCATAATGAAAATGCACTAACTCAGGCCCATAAGATCAAAAATGAACATTTAATACCATTAAAATGTAATTAAAATATATTTTTTTATTGGATAATCATACCCCCAACTTGAGATTTGCTAGTCCCGAGCAAATAATTCAATGATTTTATTTGAATTCCTTTCTTCAAACACATTATAACAAACAATGCTCACAATGTAAACTGCACACAAATATATTTTTATAACCTATCAAGATAATTTAAAACAAGATGAATTTAAAAGAAGATCCCAATCCCAAGCCCATTCCTTTAATCAAATCCATCATCATACTTCATCCAACTCAATTAGGTGTAATGATGTGTTGTGAATCATAATAGGTATGGGGGTTCATTTTCATTCAAGGGGGAAATCATGGAAGCGCTAGGTGGAATCACATTTATTCCTAATATGATTATTCTTCATTCCTCTTTTTTTTGAATTTGTTTTTTCAATATTGCTATAGTAATTGAGATTGCAGTTAATCAAATTAACCCATGTAACAAGACTTTGCCGATGACTCCCAGACTCAAAGGCCTTAGGGCACCGAGTGAAGCCCACATACTCGGGCATCGTCTCAATTTAACTTAATAAAAAACAAATTCATATTACCATAAATAGAGATAGATTAAAAAACTCAGGGCTAGACAACTCTGGAGTCACGATCCCAAGTGTCGAAAGCCTCGCATTTTATCAGTCCATTGCTCTACACGCAATTTTTTTTTTATTTTTATTTTTTGAATACTCATATTATTAATAAAAATAAAACCAACCTATGCTATTTATTATGGGACCCCAAAAATTCAAATTAGTACCCCACAGTCTAGAGGACGTGCATTGTGGCATTTTGATTTAATGGATGAAAATAAAAATGATGAAAATTTTCATTGGACAACCAAACTTCCAAAATCAATGCTTTTAAACTTAATCATGAATTAAATTAAGATTAAAGGAAATAAAAGTTATTTTATATGTAGTTTTAATGTGAGCAAAGATGTTATTATATGAATGATAAAGGAATTTTAATTTTTTTATCATTGTTTTTTTAAACAAACATTTTGTTTCCTCACCCCCCAACTTAGAATGAAACCGTCCCTAGTTTCGTAAAAATAAAATTTAGAATGGGGTAGAGGAATAAAAGGGGAGTTCAATAAGGAAATTGAAAAATGAGGATATGGAATGAATTCACCTGGTGGTTGAAGTTTGAAGTTCTTGTCGTTCGAATTTAGTCCTTTGATATCCATGTCGCTTGCAAATTCCCTAGTGGAAGAAGGAAAACAAACAAACCAACAAAACAATATATATATATATAAGTAAAATATAAGTATATATATAAAAATTATAGAATAAGTAAGCACATTAAGCTGTAGGTCAGTGGTAAGCGCGCGCTACTTTCTCCCTTCGGTCCCGGGTTTGAGTCCCCGCGGCTTTGCCGGTTGTGATGGGGTTTTCCCCAGCCCCTATGGCATGTCCCCTTTTTTTAATTATTATATTATTATTATTTTTATTATTTTTATATTAACCTATAAAATTATAAAAATACAACAAAATAAACTGATGATACATTGTCTTCTTTTTAAATTTCTGGGTAAGGTATTACTCAAGGATCACACCACGTGACACAGATGAATATGGTGCTCCCCTTTCGTACCCATCCATACTCATAATATAAGAACAGGTCAAAAGTCTATTTTTTTAAAATATAAAAATGATTAATTAATCTTATTTGAAAAATAAAGATGATTCAGAAAGATTAGAAACATAAAAACCACGGGTTGCCTCCCGTGCAGCGCTTTGTTTAACGTTGTTAGCCCGACATAGATCCTAAATTTATCAATTTTTTCCTGGTTCATAGATTGGCTTAATTAACTCAACATCTATTTCCTATTTATTGAATGAATCAATGAATGTTTTTAACCTTTGACCATTGACCTTGAAAATGTGACCACTAGTGGGATCATGAATCTCTACTGCCCCATGGGGGTATACATGATGCACTATGAAAGGACCTGACCATATAGACCTTAACTTTCCCAGGTGTAAATGATGTTTTGAACTATACAAGAGCACATGTTTTCCCGGTTCAAAATGGTTGACCATGATATTCCTAGATTGGTAGGCATGAACTCTAGCTTTATTGATCCTTGAATTTTCATAGGCCTCCATCCTTAATTCCTCCAGTTCATTGAGATCTAATTTCATTTTTGTTCCGGCCAATGAGAGGTCATAATCCATTTTCTTAATTTCCCAAAAGGCCTTATGCTCAATTTTAACAGGTAAATGGAATGCTTTTATATAAACCAACCTATATGGTGACATTCCTAAGATGGTTTTGAATGCTGTACGATATGCCCAAAGAGCATCCAAGAGTTTCTCGGACCAATCTTTCCTAGAAGGATTGACAGTTTTCTCAAGAATTTGTTTGATTTCACGATTGGCTAACTCAGCTTGACCACTGGTCTGTGGGTGGTAAGTCGTGGACACTTTGTGAGAAATTCCATATTTTTCCATGAGTGATGAGAATGGACGATTGCCAAAATGAGTTCCATGATCACTTATGATAGCCCTAGGAATTCCAAATCTAGAGAAGATGTTTTCTTTTAGGAATCTAATCACAGTTTGATGATCATTGAATTTTGTGGGAATGGACTCAACCCATTTTGAGACATAATCAACAGCTAAGATAATGTAGAGGTACCCCCTAGAGTTTGGGAAATGACCCATGAAATCAATTCCCCAACAGTCAAAGATTTCAACCACTAAGATGGGAGTGAGTGGCATTTGATTCCTTTTTGTGATGGACCCTACTTGTTGACACCTAGGACAGCTTTGACAAAATGTGTAGGAGTCCCTTGAAAGGGTGGTCCAGAAGAGACCACATTGAAGAATCTTAAGAGATGTTTTCTTAGAGGAAAAGTGACCTCCACATGCCTCACTATGACAGAATTTAAGGATGGACTCTTGTTCATATTCTGGAACACACCTCCTAATGACTTGGTAAGGGCGGAACTTATAGAGGAATGGATCATCAAACACATAGTGTCTAACATCATAAAGAAATTTCCTTTGATCTTGAGTCCCTGAGAATTTTGGAATGACTCCTGTAACTAAGAAATTGGCTATGTCGGCATACCAAGGGCAGTCACTCACAGAGTATAAGTGTTCATCAAGAAATGAATCAGACATAGAAAGGTGATTTGAGTTGTCTTTGAATTCCGTCCTAGAGAGGTGATCAGCTACAACATTTTCAACTCCTTTTTTATCCTTGCTTTTGAGGTCAAATTCTTGTAAGATAAGGACCCACCCAATCAGTCTACCCTTAGAATATTGTTTTTGGAAGAGGTATTTTAGTGCAGAATGGTCAGTGAACATAGTGATGGGGGATCCTAAGAGGTAGGACCTAAACTTCTCTAAGGCAAACACAATATCAAGTAACTCATTTTCAGTGGTGGTGTAGTTGATTTGGGCATAATTTAAGGATTTTATTTCAAAAGCAATGACATAAGGATTTTTATCACAACGTTGTCCTAACATAGCTCCTACGGAAAAGTCACTGGCATCACACATAAGTTCAAAAGGAAGGTTCCAATTTTGAGATTTCATAATGGGAGGAGAGGTGAGAGAGGATTTGAGGGTTGAGAATGAACCCTCACAGATTTCTGTCCAAACAAATGGAGCATCCTTTACTAGGAGAGCACAAAGGGGACGAGATATTTAACTATAGTCCTTGATGAATCTTCTATAGAAACCAGCATGTCCAAAGAAAGACCTCACTTCCTTGACAGGTTTGGGTGATGGAAGGTGACGAATGATGTAAACCTTTGCTTTATCAACTTCAATCCCCCTACTCGAGACCAGATGGCCTAGAACAAGTCCCTCTTTAACCATGAAATGGCATTTTTCCTAGTTTAGGACCAGATTCTTTTCTTCACATCTTGACAAGACTATCTCCACATTCTGCAGACATCCCTCAAATGTATCCCCAAACACAGAGAAGTCATCCATGAGGACCTCTAGAAAATCCCCTACCATGTCTGAGAAGATTCCGATCATGCACCGTTGGAAGGTTCCAGGGGAATTGCATAACCTGAAGGGCATGCATTTGAAAGAAAAGGTTCCAAATGGTCATGTGAATGTAGTCTTCCCTTGATCCTCTTGGGAGACCTCAATTCGATTATACCCTAAGTACCCATCTAAGAAACAGTAGAACGCATGACCTTCCACTCTCTCAAGGACTTGGTCAATGAATGGTAAGGGGAAATTGTCCTTCTTAGTGAATGAGTTTAGCTTCCTATAGTCAATGCAGACCCTCCATCCACTACTCACACTTGTTGGAATAATCTCTCCATCCTCATTGGTTATCACTGTGATTCCAGCCTTTTTTGGAACCACTTGGATTGGGCTCACCCATTCACTCTCAGCTATGGGATATATGATACCAGCTTTTAGAAATTTCAGGAGTTCTTTTCTTACTACCTCCATGATATTAGGATTGAGTTTCCATTGAGGTTGATGACATGGCTTTGAATCAGATTCCAAAACAATCCTATGAGTCCCGATAAGTGGGAAAATCCCAGGAATATCAGAAAGGGTCCAACCAATGGCTTTCTTATGCTTCCTAAGGACATCTAGAAGCATCCTTTCATGATTGGTTTCAAGAGAAGAAGAAATGAAAATAGGATGTGTTTTATTTTCCCCTAGGAAAACATACTTGAGTGTAGTGAGAAGTTCCTTCAATTCGAGATCAGGTTGGTTCGGAATTTCAAAAGAAGATTGGGACATTGGATCAAGTACAATTTCTGTTTTTAGAGTTTCAGATAGGATTGATTCCCCACATGTAGAAGTTTCAACTACTAGATTGGATTGATCAAATTTAGGGAAGGAATTTGGAGTGGTCTTAATGAAAGTGGTTTCTTGAAAGGTTTCACTGATTGTTGGACCTAAGACTTCATCATAAGAGCAATTTGAAAATGATTCAAGCCAAGGAGATAAACTTATTTCATATGAACAAAGGAAATCAATCTCATCCTGACTTAAACATTCATCAAATATTCCTTTATGTTCTATGGATTAATTATCAATGCTTCCTATCATGTTTACTTCATGAATTTCCTCATCATCCCCTGTTTTTGAGATTGCATTCTAGATGTTCAAGTCTAGACTCATGTTCCCAAAGGTGATGGTCATGTTCCTATTTTGGACTCGGATAACAGATTTGATTGTTGCAAGGAAAGGAAGACCAAGGATGATTGGGGTTTGTTCCTTATTTCCTAAGTTTGGATGGTTGTCAAGGACAATGAAATCAGCAGGGCAGATGATGTTTT
This sequence comes from Viscum album, assembly GCA_963277665.1. Lineage (NCBI taxonomy): Eukaryota > Viridiplantae > Streptophyta > Magnoliopsida > Santalales > Viscaceae > Viscum > Viscum album. The sequence continues at coordinate 1,070,457,372 of OY728141.1, forward strand.
CATCCTTTACCAGAACGTCCTTTAAAATCCCCTTTGGAACCCTAATGCTACGATCAGTAAGTTGAAGTGTGACAGATGTGGGTTGGAGTTCTTCTAGGCCTAACTGGAAGTACACATCATATGGGATGAGATTGACACTAGCACCTAGATCAAAAAAGGCCTTGACAACTTTGCTCTCTCATAGTTCAACATTGATGTAAGGGAAACCCGGGTCTTTCAAATTAGGAGGAAGGGTCCCTTGAATGGTGGTACTCACATTAGTAGCCAAAAGGACTTGGTTTTTATGTGAAAAATTTCTTTTAAAAGTGCACAAGTCCTTAAGGTGCTTTGAGTAGGTAGGTATGGTTTGTATGGCATCAAGAAGGGGTATGTTCAACTTTACTTGTGAAAATATTTCCCTCAATGTTTCACACAATTCAGGCTTGGTTTTCCCCCTCATGCGTTGAGGAAATGGTGCAGGTTGTGGGGTTGTTTGTTGAAGAGTTGTTTCTTTGACAATGTTATCATGTTTTTCAATTTGATCATTTGGTTCATTTGAATTTTCATCCAAGTTTGAATCTTTAGGTGGGTTTTAAATTATTTGTTCAGGTTTCTCAATTGATTTACCACTTCTTAAAATAGTCACAACCTTTAGTTGTTCATGAGTTGTTTGAGTACAACTTGACTCTCCCCTTGAAGTTGAGGATGGAACCGCCTGAGTAGGCATGGGTTCCTTTCCAATTTTGATGGTTTTAAGTTCTTGTTTTAGGGAAGAGACTTTTGAGTTCATCCTCTCCATTTGTTTGCACAGTTTTTCTAGTAGGATTTGTGGAACAGTTTGGGTTGGTGCTTGAGAAGATTGGTTTATCCCGGGGGGGATATTTTGGAGGTGGGATGGTTTTTTGAAAATGGACCGGTGGCTACTGGTTTTGGATAGGTTGGTTTTGGAATTGGTTATGGGTTTGGTAGTTCTGATGGGGGTAAGGATTTTGTACCTGTGGTTGGCTAGGTATTTGGTTATCCTTCAGGCGGAAGCCTGGGTGGTCGTTATAACTTAGGTTGAAGGTGTTTTGGTATTGAGGATTTTGAAAGTTCAAAGTATTTACTTCCGCTAGGGATCCTCCTAAAAGAACATCCTTGATGGATGGAATGGTTGGGGAGTTGTCTTCCTTATGGTCATGTTTGTCACAAATTGTGCAAACAGGGTCAACAGTTTGGATTTCATAGACTTTCCTAACGTCTATCTCTTCAACCATCCTAGAGAGTGCTGCGAGTTTAGCCCTAAGGATTTCTCTTCTCTAAGTGTATGAATTCCAGTAGTTCTTTGTGTCTTTTCAGAATAAGTTGAAGTTCCCCATGTTTGGTTTTGTTCAGAAAGGATTTCTAGATACTCGTAAGCATCATTTAGGGCTTTGTTTTTAAAGGTTCCATTACACATCATGTCAATGAATTGTTTATTCCATGGACCCAACCCTTCATAGAAAATTCTCACTTGTTCATGTATAAAAAAACCATGGTGTGGAACCATGTTTAGAGTGTCTTTGAACCTATCCCATGTTTCATAGAATGACTCTCCCTCTTTTTCAAAATAGTTTTGGATACTTTTTTTAAGTGAAATTGTTTTGTCGTGGGGAAAGTATTTTTTGTAGAATTATCTTTGTAGTTGGTCCCAAGAGTTGATGGATGATGGACTCAAATTTTTTAGCCAATTTTTAGCTCGATCCTTTAAAGAAAAAGGAAATAGCCTCATCTTAGCTGATTCAAGTTGATGTGGGGGACATATGGTTTCTACAATGTCATTGAACTCCTTAATGTGCAGGTATGGCATCTCAGACTCCATTCCATGGAATGTGGGAAGGTGGTTTAGGACATGGGGTTTAAATATGTAGTTTAAATCTTCTAGGGAATTGTGTCTAATACATTAGGGGGCATTGGTCCAGGAAGGTGTGAGGTAGTCAATCATGGTTTGATCCATCGCATTCCCCAAATTTGGGGCTGCCTCATTTGGGTTTCCATTTTGGTTCCCACACGGGTTTATGAGTTGGTTTCTTTGAAGACCTTCCATTGAAATGGGATAAATTTTTGACTCGGGGGTGTTAAGAAGATTAGGATCAAATCTAAATAGTTCCCTTGGTGTACTTGACTCCCCAACCCCATGACTATCCACCATAACTAGACGGTTTGATTGATCGCGGGTGTAGGCGGACATGCGCCAAAAGAAAAAAAAATGAGAAAGGGACAAGATAAGAGAATTGAGATGAGAAAAGAAGAAATGGGGGAGAATAGAATGGGTGTTTAGATGACTTACTTGGTTCCCTGGCAACGGTGCCAAAATTTTATTCTCGCTCAAATTTACCCAAGAGATGAAGGTAGAACGTTCCTTGTAGTCTAGCTTGGGTTGTCGAATCCACAGAGACCTAAGATGTAACCTATAGACACGCACATTCTATGGACTGTTTTTGGCTATTAAGTGTCCAACATGGATTGATTTTAGATGAGTTTAGAGGATATCTAACAGATTTAAGTGAATTCAATTTAAAATAATGAGTTGATCCTAGGTTATCACTCGGGTTGGATTGGACGTATTTCCTTTTCAAAGATTTCAATTTGTTATATTTGAGATGAGTTCATTTAAGAAGATAAAACAACATCATCACTTAATGGTTCAATTCCTACACCCTTTAATACTAATCACCTATGCACTTGAAGGATCAAAGTTTTGAGCACTTCAAGGAAAAGGTTCGTCTTAGCACATGAAATGTGTGGCCTTAAATTCAACAAGGATGATGGGGTTTAAAAATCATCAAATAAAAAACTCAATTTAAGAAGTGATTATACATTAATGGGGTGATAAATAACATCCAATACATCCCCTTTCTACTCCCTTGGATCAACCCATAAGTGGGTTAGCCCTCCATTGATTCTATGGTTTCAATGGAAGCGGAGATTAGACTCACGAGGGAGGACATGGAGAAGTAAAGAAAACAACAAAAATAAAATGATAAATCCACCGTTGTGTGAATAATTTCACAATATTTGGTGTGAATAAATTCACACCTTGAGGAAACGGTATCAAAGTGAGATGTAGAACAACATAATAATAGGAGAAGAAGAACTTTTATTAAGAAACTAAAGTGAATTGAACAACTTACAAGTGAAAGACAAATTTGAGACAACAAAATCGCAGCATAACATTACAATTGAACCAAGCACCAAAGATTCCTCAATCCTCCAACACCACTACCTTAAATAGGAATTTTTGAGCCCTTTTATTCAGCCTCCAACAGTCCAAGTCTCCTCAATTAATTGTGGTAGGCCATAGGTGGGTGGAAAGTAAGGGAGAGTTGATTTTTCCACCCTTGACCCGAGGTGGCAGCCAGCTTTCCTTCACCGAAAAGAAGAGTTTGTAATACCTTATATATGGCAGAATCATAGTGGTCCATTGAAGAAGAAAATGGATCTCCTGATGTCTTCTAACCTCATGTAAAATTTGGGACCATTCGGAGTTGTCGATTACGATATATGATCAAATTAGTGGGTTGTTTTTCTGGGCCGTAGAATCTGGCCCAGAATTGTATCTCTAACTTGGGCCACCTTAATGACTACCATAGAGGCCGAATTAGCATTATTTCATGAAGAGTTATTTGTTCCTAAACATTTCATATATAATCCCACAAAATTTGGGATTCATTGGGCTTGTATGTTGGGCCCCACAGTCTCATAAGTGGGATGGTGTCCAATCTACCTTCTCTAGAATTGCTTCCATTCATCTCCAAATATCTCCATCATCGTTTATGAATCATCCATTGATCCCTGAATAAAACATGTTCAAATTTAAGTGTAGATATAGTTCCCAAAATATCAAATTATAATATTGATAATTAAATTCCTTAGAATCAGATGACTCATTGGGCCCAAATTGGTGTATATTAGGCATGAAGTGCACAAATGATGAGAATGGATGTTCATAATGAAAATGCACTAACTCAGGCCCATAAGATCAAAAATTAACATTTAATACCATTAAAATATAATTAAAATATATGTTATTATTGGATAATCAGGGATATTTCCCTCAAAGAGTTTTAATGAATTTATTAAATTATTTTCTTGTATGTCAACATTATTTGTTGGATTTTATACTTGTTTGAGGTTGATTTATTATGATAAAATATTCTATATTGTATTTAAGGTTTTGTGATATGTTTGACTTTGGATGTGATATTTTTATACCATTCATGGTTTATAGTTAAAGTATTAACATTTCATATGCTAGTTTTAATATGAATGTTTATGTTATGTTTCAACCGTTTCATATGAGGAATGTATTCGACTTAGTAAGTGATGGTCGGGGCCCACTATAGACCCTAGATGCATCAGTAGGTCTTATGAGACAAACTAGTGTCTTGGCACAAGGCCCTAATAAAATATTTGTGTATGGTCTTGGCGTGAGGCCATGATTTAGTGGTTATGATGCCCGACACTATGAATTCCCTTATTATGAGATTAGTTCTTGGTTTCAAATGTGATTATTAAACTAGTAGAATATCCATGTGAATGTTTAAATGGAATTATTGGATTTATTCTTGCCATATTATGATGAATACATTGTTTTAAAAGTCTTGCATTTTAGGTTTGCACCTTGCATTAAAAGTTTATGCTTACTTGTGATAACTTCCACTATATTGTTTATCCTTTCTGAGCATTTTAACTCACCCCATTCTTATGTTTTATTTTCCCAGGATTCTAAGAAGTGTTTTATGATTGATATATAGGGTTAATATAGGGTAATAGTGGAATTATCAATGGTTTATCAATGCTGTATTTTATGTTAGAAATTATAATATAATGTTCATACATGTAATCTATTTTTAAAGATTACTAAACTGGTTAGTCCTTTGGGACATTGTTCCTTGTAATCATGACAATATATTAAAATAATTCACCATATCTGGGTGACTGGGGTTGGGGCATTACATTGGGGTAGGAAGAGGTTAGCCCCATGAAACTCCCCATCCTCTGAGATCATAGCGTGGCCATGGAGGTGGTCATTAACAGTATCATAGAGGCTATGGAGCAGGTCATGGTTAGCTTCATACTTTATCGTTGCTAGATCTAGGTGAGCGAGATGTCATTCTATGTAATCTTTTCTTGTTTTCTACTTAGTTGCATTCTTTGTTTTATCTAGGAGAAAAACACTCTTTCATATCACCTTACCTTGTCCATGATTTGGGACTTGAGGTAGAGAGACTTCAAGTGACCTTAGCATTGACTACGCTAGTTGGAGGTTAAGATAACTTTTTTGAAGTATGTACAGACTATGAGCTAGTGATGGGGTATCACCGATCTTGAGGAGATTTCCTATTTTTATAGATATAACCATATGACATCATTCTAGTCATGGATTAGCTGTATTTAGTGCAAGATATTGTTGATTACTTCAAGAGGAAGGCAATGTTCTTCAGTGTTGATGGAGAGCCAACGGTGTTTATTGTCGAGCGAGACCCTCAAATGGGTCAGAGGCATGTTATATCCTTGTTATCCTTGATGTTTGAGTTGATGTTGAGTTCATCATAGGTTCAGTAGTCAGTGTTTCCTAGGGTCATAGAAGAGTACTGTAATGTCTTTTAGAGGAGGTTGTAACGTTACCCCCTCGATAAAATATTGAGTTTGGGATTGACCTATATCCAATTTTATCTCTTATATTGATGTCTCTATATAGTATGGAACCTTATAAGTTGTGAGAGATATGTATATATATTGATGATCTATTATGGTGTGTTTTTTTCAACCAAGTGTGTCACCATGGGGTACACCAGTTTTGTTTGTAAAGAAGGCTGATGGTAGTTTTTGGTCGTGTTTATCATCACTTGAACCAAGGGACAGTGAATAAACTATATCCTCTTCCATTGATTTATGATTTATTTGATCAACTAAATGGTTCAAGTTGGTTCTCAAAGATCGATTTACAGTTAGTATATCATTATATGAATTTAAAGGATGAGGATATCCCAAATACTAATTTCTGTTGTCATCATGGGCATTACGAGTTTATTGTGATGTTGTTTGGTGTGACAAATTATCCAGTTGTTTTCATGGGGTTAATGAATGTTTTGTTCCATGAGTTTCTGGATAAGTTCATGTTGGTTTTCATCGACAAAATCCTCATGTACTCCATGTTTGAGGAGGAGCATGCAGAGTATCTGTGAGTTGTTTTGGGAGTTCTTCATCATGAGAAGATGTTTGGGAAGTTTCCAAAGTGTGATTTTGGGATTTAGAATTCTATTTCTTGGGGCCAATTATATCCCAATAGGGAGTAGTTGTGAATATATTGAAGAAATAATCAGTTGTGTCTTGGGAAGACCCCAAGATAGTGGTAAAGGTGCGAAGTTTCCTTGACCTTAGAGGCTACTATAGGAGGTTTGTAGCCGATTACTCTTGGGTTACGAATGATAGAAAAAAATTGACCAGAAATGATAAAATTTTATTATGGATTGATTAGTGTCAAAAAAATTTTGAGTATCCAAAGAATAATTTGGTTAGTGCTACAGTTCATTATCTTCCAACAGAAATAGTTCAGTTTGAAGTTTTTTGTAATTCTTCATGTCTTGGGTTAGGCTGTGTTCTTATGCAGTAGAGATCATTCATTTCTTATGGGTCTTAGAAGTTACGTTCCCATGATCATAACTATACTACCCATGATCTCTAGTTGGTGGAAGTGGTATTTTCACTGTATTTTTAGAGACATTACCTCATCAGTGATCATTTTGGGGTCTTCATTGATCATAAGAGATCGAGGCCTATTTTCTCCCAATGTAACTGTAACTCCCCAGCCCTAGTTTCCCAGAGTCGGTTCATTATTACATAACATTGGCATGATCACAAGAAAGATCAAATCTCGAAAGACCGATTGGTTTAGTAGCCTTGTAAACACTAGATATATTCATAAGTCTTACATTACATCATAAAATGAAAAACTACTACAACAACATATTGTCTCCATAATCCACACTCATATCCCCACATAATATCCCTGCAGGTCATTCATAATTTACTTCTTCACTTCCTAGGAAAAATAAAACATAGAAAAGGGGTGAGCTCAAATGCCCAGTAAGGATAACAATATAGCGGAAACTTTCATAAATAAGAATAAACATTTAAGGTAATGTATAACTAAAACAAAAGCATTTAAAACTTGAACTTTCAACATAGTATGGCATAAATAAAATGAAATAATGCCATTTACTTATTCACATGGATATTGTACTAATTGAATAATCACATGCAAAATCAATAACCACTTTCATAATGATGGAATGCATAATGCCAGACTATCATAACCACATAGCCAAGGCCTCGTGCCAAGACTACAAATAAGATTTTGTCAAGGCCTTGTGCCAAGACACTATTTTGTCTCATGAGACCTACCGATGCATCGAGGAGCTATAGCGGGCTCCACCCGTCACATATTAAGTCCAATGCATTCCCATATGAAAAGGTTTAAACATAACATAAACATTCGTATTAAAACTAGCATACGAAATGTTAATACTTTCACCATAAACCATGAATGGTATAAAAATAGAACATACACAGTCAAAAAAATCACAAAAACTTCAATACAATATAGATGTTTTGTATCATAACAAATCAACTTTAAATAAGCGTAAAATCCATAAAAGGATGTTGACATCGATGAAATCAAAATTATTTTTAAAGAAATATCTCTTTTTATTTTTAAATCATTTAAGATCCATATAAAATAAAACATTTTCTTTGAAAATATTATTATAAGCTTGTAAGAGAAGCTTTGAAGATTTTATAACGGCAGAAAATAGCTGCACCCGCCGTATAAGTTAAAAAAACATTCTTACATTAATTCTGTCGAAAAGGTTAAAAAGGACCTTGTTTTGAAAACGACGGAAAGATTACTTTATAAACCTCTTATAAAAAGTCAAACAAGGGTATAAATGACTTTAACCCATATTCTTGTAAATAATAAAAATGTTTTGAAATACATTTCGAAGAAACATGGATGTGGATGATAAAGAAATCCCAGTAGATTATTACATATAAACAACCTCGGATAATGAAGAGATTGTGAAATAAACCCTTACCTTGTACTTTTCCTTGGTTGGGGTAGGTTAAACTCCTGTATAATGGTGAAATAATTGTTATTAAATTATACAAGAATCATATATATTAATATGATATCATATGTGATCTTTTAACATTGATTTGTTAATAATATCTTAGAATTATCGTCATTTCGGGTGTTAACTTACTCATTTTCTTTTATATGTTTTGTTACATAAGCCATGTTTGTTGTATCTTATTCATATCCAGAATGATATCAAGTCCTTAAACATCATTTCTAAATCATAAAATGATAATTATACTTTAATGGATACGATGGAGAATGAATCTCATCGCGTTCGTGGAGACGGTAGTCCGTATGTACGCACGAGCGACAATATCATTCTTTTGATATTAAAATAATATATAAATGGATGATATATCATATATACAGAATCATTAACATGTTATATTTATTATTTACATGAGTTACACATCATTATTATACCCATCCAAATAATAATATATTGAATAATAATTACACCACGACGTGGAGACGGTAAGCCGTACGTACGCACGTATGGTGACATGTTATTCAAAGGGTGGATAGAATACTGAATATGTTTGTACCATATTTATAATAACATCACAGTATATGTGATATACTAGATTTATTATTTTAGAATGGTAAGAACAAAGAAAGAAGAAGTGGAAGAAGAAAGGAACTTGAAAAGGGGTGGTGAAAACATTACCTCTTCTTCGGGTTCTTCCTTTTGATTTGATCAAAAGGGCTCCTTAGATTGGCTTTCTGATCAAAATAAGGCCTCTAGGTTGTATTGAGGGATGTTGGGAGAGTATTTGGGCCGATTTTTTCCGAACCAAAAGGCTTTGAAGGTGTGAAGAAATGAGAAGGAGGAGTGCCCTTTTATAAGAGGGGTGAGGGGCACCTTTGGAAAAGCTAGAAATATTAATTTATAATAAATTCATATTCGGTTTCTAATGGCTACAAAGTTAATTATTCAAAGGTTAAGGTGGGGATAGGTCGAAAACCACTCAACCAATAGAATTTAGACAGATTTGGGTACTTATATTAACCTTATCTTTAAGTATTAACTCTAAGTTAATTAGTTTCACTTTTAAGATGTCCTTTTGTATTTTTATATAATATGGTTAATAAACATACTATATATATCCAAGAGACCCCCAAGTGGTCCATTAATGATGAACCTATCATAATATAAGTCTTTTGGACGAAACTTAGATTTTTAGGAATTTAATATCAATTAATAATATAATATTTGTTTTAAGAACTCTTTTATGTCAATTTTGACACTATTCAATAGTTGATTTTTGTGAAACTCATAATAGATTTATTACTTCTAAAAAAGTCAATTAAATCAATCCTAATATATCATTTTATCCTAGAAAATTAGTTTAATTCATTAAAAGTTTCATATTATATTTATTTGGGTATTTATAATATCAATTATTTTAATTTTTCACTATTGTAGTAATTAATTCATCATCATTGTGTCATAAATAAATTAAATTATTTAATGTCTAAAAATTATAAATAAAATATCACTATGTAGGAAATCTTTTTATATTTCTAATGAATATTTATAATCTAAAATACAACATATATAACCCTATGTAAAAATTGTTTTTCTAAAAGATATATGCTTGTATCATTTTTGTATTCATTTTAACTTAATTAAAATAAAGTGTCCCTATCACCTACAAGTGGCACCATGGGGTCCTAAAATCGACCCAAAGATACCTATGGTCGAACATGTATCAAACCATAAGGATAGGACACGTTTTAGGGTAATTTAGTATTATTATAATATTATTTTTTAACCCTTATTTACCGGATTTACCCTTAACCATGGTAAATAAAATATTTACCGCAGTAATTATTCAAAATGTATAAAAATAAAAGTTACCTATTTACACAATTTGAACATCCTGATTCCAAATATGGAATCCATTTTTCTAAATTCAAAACACAGAAGTGGCAGAAATTAATTTAAAATTAATTCACGCTGTCAAAACAAAAAGCGTGTTTTTTAAGAGATAATAACTATCAAAAGATTGACACTTGTTTATGTTCGGTTTAATTGTAAAATTATGTCCAATGACCAAAATTATATTAAATGGTAAAAATATATTATAAATATACTTTAAAACCACTCAAATTAATAATTTATCACTATTAATTATTTTGATTAAAAAAGTTGTTTTTAATTAAAATTTAGTAATTTTCACTATTCATCAAAATATGAAAGTTATCCGAAATGTACCAAAATTTCACCTTAGGATAAATTCAATATTACAAATCCAAAAATGAAGTCCATTTTAAAATATAAAATATATATAATTTCAAAAAGTAGGTATTACTATTCATAACGGCTAGTTTGATTGGTTATGGTGTGTTAGAACTCGGTGTTGCGTACAACACACGCTATCACATTATTCAAAGAGAAGTGTACCGTAGAAGCTTGGGGTGTTACATTCTCCCCTCCTTCGAATAATTTCGTCCTCGAAATTTCTAGAATACTTATCACATGAAAAGACTCGGGTGGTTATTCATCATAAGTTCCTCGGGTTCCCACGTTGCCTCTTCCATCTTATGGTTTCTCCACAAAACTTTTACCAGACGCGTCGTCCGGTTTCTCAGTACTTGATCTCTTGTATCAAGAATCCTGACGGGCTCTTCGCAATAAGATAGATCGGGTTCCAGTTCTAATTCCTCGTAAGTGAGTACATGCGTTGGGTCAGGCATGTATTTCCTCAACAGAGATACGTGGAACACATCATGAACTTTGGAGAGACTTGGCGACATTGCCAATCGGTAAGCTACAGCCCCAATTCGTTTTAGAATTTCGAAAGGTCCGATGTACCTGGGACTCAATTTACCTTTCTTACCAAAACGTATGACTCCCTTCTATGGAGATACCTTCAGGAAAACATGATCACCGACTTGAAATTCCAAATCCTTCCTTCGATTATTGGCATAGCTCTTCTGCCTACTTTGAGCTGCTCTGATGTGATTTTGGATTACCTTCAACTTTTCCATCGTTTCCTCCACCAGTTCTGGACCTACAAGTTTTCTTTCACCGACGTCATCCCAACAGTTTGGTGTACGACATCTCTTTCCGTATAACGCTTCATATGGTGCCATCTGAATACTCGAATGGAAGCTATTGTTATAGGAAAATTCTACCAGAGGTAAATATTGATCCCACATACCCTGAAAGTCAAGTGAGCAAGATCTCAACATGTCTTCTAAGGTTTGAATAGTCCGTTCTGATTGTCCGTCTGTCTGAGGGTGGTAAGCAGTGCTCAAATGAAGTTCAGTATCCAGGGATTTCTGAAGACTTTTCCAGAATCTTAAAGTAAAACGGGGATCACGATCAGAAAAAATCGATAGGGGTACTCCATGAACACTCACAACTTCATTAATATATAGTCATGCTAGACGTTCCAGGGGTAGATCTTCTCTTATAGCAAGAAAATGTGCTGACTTGGTAAGACGATCAACAATAACCCATATTGCATAGTTCCTTCTAGGAGTCTTTGGTAGCCCCATGACAAAGCCCATCGTAATATTGTCCCATTTCCACTCCGGTATGGGAAGAGGTTGCATGACTCCTCCAGGTTGTTGCCTTCCAGCTTTCACTTGCTGAAAAACCATACATCTTGACACAAAATCAGCAATCTCCCTCTTCATGTTGTCCCACCAAAAATGTTCCTTCAAATCTCTATACATTTTGGTGCTCCCAGGGTGTATAGAGAAATTGGAACTATGAGAATCTTCCAGCAATTCCATTTTTAGATCAGGTATATCGGGAACACAAAGTCTCTTCCCAAATTTCAAAATTCCATCTTCATATACAAAGTCTCTTAATCTCCCATCATTCACAGATTTAATCTTCTTTTGAAATTCTTCATCATCAGTCTGAGAACTCTTAATCCTTTCTAGTAAAGATGGTTTGGCAACCATTTGAAAAAGCATTGATGTTTCACCTTCCCTGGTTATTCCCATGTCCATCTTCACTAGATCCAAAAAAATTGGATCCCTTTCAATTCTCATATTGTTCAAAACTCCATGGTCTTTTCTACTCAAAGCATCTGCCACCTTGTTTGCTTTCCCCGGGTGGTAGTGTATTGTACAATCATAATCCTTGAGTAATTAAAGCCATATCCTTTGCCTCATTTTGAGTTCTTTTTGTGAGAAAATATACTTCAAACTCTTGTGATCAGTATAAATCTCACATTTTTCACCATAGAGGTAGTGCCTCCATATCTTCAAAGCAAAGATCATAGCTGCTAACTCAAGATAATGAGTAGGATAGTTTTGTTCATGAATTTTCAATTGTCGTGATGCATAGGCAATAACTCTATCATTCTGCATAAGGACACAACCAAGTCCTTTCTTCGATGCATCACTATAAATAACGAACCCATCATTCCCCGATGGTAGAGTCAATATAGGAGAATTGACTAATATTCTCTTCAGTTCTTCGAAACATTCTTCACACTCTTTTGTCCAAACAAATTTAACCCCTTTACGTGTGAGCTTCGTTAATGGGTTAGCCAATCGGGCAAAATTCTGGACGAAACGTCGATAATAACCTGCCAAACCAATAAAACTGTGTACCTCAGTTATACTCGTAGGTGCTGGCCATTCTTGGATTCCCTTGGTCTTAGAAGGATCAACAGAGATTCCATCTTTAGAGACAATATGGCCAAGAAAAGAAATATCCTGAAGCCAGAATTCACACTTGCTAAACTTCCCATATAATTCATGCCTCCTCAGAGTCTTCAAGATAATGCGCAAGTGATTTTCATGATCTTCGTAGGTTTTGGAGTATACCAAGATATCATCAATAAATACCACCACAAATTCATTGAGATACTCCTTGAAAACTCTATTCATCAGATCCATGAATACAGAGGGTGCATTAGTCAATCCAAAAGGCATTACAGTAAACTCGTAATGCCCGTACCTGGTTCGAAATGCTGTCTTCGGAATGTCTTCCTTCTTTACACACAACTGATGGTATCCAGATCGAAGGTCAATCTTTGAAAATTATTGAGCTCCATGTAGTTGGTCAAATAAATCATCAATACGAGGTAGGGGATACTTGTTCTTTATCGTTATAACATTGATCTCCCTGTAGTCGATACATAACCTCATAGATCCATCTTTCTTTTTAACAAAAAGAACATGGGCTCCCCATGGAGAAACACTAGGGCGAATAAATCCCTTATTACTCAATTCCTCTAGTTGTTTCTTTAGTTCAACTAATTCTACAGTGGCCATTCTATAAGGGGTCTTCGATATAGGTCTTGATCCAGGAATTAAATCAATGGAAAACTCAACTTCTCGTTCTAGAGGATGTCCAGGTAAATCTTCCGAAAATACATCTACAAATTCTTTCACAATAGGTACATACTCTATTTGAACATTCCTTTCCTCACCCACAGTTATTTAATTCTCTTCCTCCCCAATAATTGAATTAAGTTGAGCTACTGGGGGTGTATCTAAATAAGAATTAGGTGGTGACGATTCTGCTCTAAAGATAAGGTGTTCCTTATCATTATCATCATGAATTGTAACCTCTTTCTTCTTACAATAAATCTTCGCATCATAGTCCGAAAGCCAGTCCATAACGAGAATTATATCAAACTCAATCATAGGTATGACGATGAGATCAGCAGATAAAGAACATTTATGTGCTCTAATGGGGACTGATTCACAAAACTTTGTTGCAATGATACTTCCCTTAGGAGTTTTAACTAACAACTCCCTTGTTAAATCAAATTGGAAATATCTAATTTTCTTAGAAAACTAGGAAGATATGAAATAATGCGATGATCCAGAATCAAATAATGCATTTGCTAAACTTGATGAAACCATTAAATTACCTGCCTCCACGTCTTTCGGAGCTTCTACCTCAGCAGTAGTGATATCATAAGCTTGGCCTTGATCCCTTGGCCTTTTCCGAGGTAAGTTTTCCTGACTCTTAGGACATTCATTTGCATAATGCCCCATCTCCCTGCAATTGTAGCACTGAACGTTGGTAGCTTCCTTCTTCCCCTTGCAATCACGAGCTTGGTGGCCTTTTTCACCACATTTGTAACAGACGCCCATTCCCTTCAAGCAAGTACCAGGGTGTTTCTTCCCACATTTACCACAGGATGGATATTCAACCTCTCCCTTCTTCCCCTTATTTCCAATAGTAGATTGATCAGCAGGTCTCTTCTTCTCTTGCTTTTCTTTAAAGTCATAAGACTTAGAGAATTCCTTTTCGGTCTTGATAGCACATGAGACAATGTCTTCGTATGACGAGAAGGATTGTGAGACTAATGCTCGACGGAGAAATGGTTTTAACCCATCAAAGAAACGATCAATCTTACTTCTTTGGTTACGTATATAATCACCAGCATACCTTGCTAACCTTGTAAAGTTAGCCTCATACTTTGTGACATTCTCATCCTCCTTCTGTCTCAGACTTAGAAATTGCCTTTCCATATCTGCTCGATGGTCGTGAGGAAAGTATTTTTCTAAAAACAGATCTTTGAACTCCCTCCATTCCATATTTGATACTTCATCATCTTCCTTCGTATTTTGAATCAATGACCACCATTGATCAGCATCTCCAGTGAGGCGGTAAACTGCCATGATAACTTTTTCCCTTTCACTGCTCCCCAAAGCCTGAAATATTTTCTCTAGGGAAAATATCCATTGCTCAGCTACTAAGGGATTTGTACTACCATTGAACGTTGGTGGTTGTTTCCTCATGAATCGATCTAACATTGATCCTCCACGCTGCGGATCAGGGTGCTCCATACGGGTAAGGTTATTATTCATAACCTGAGTAAGTTGTCCCAGTATGGTGATTAGCTGATCAGCACCATTTGCATCACCAGATCCACTCTAATTATCTTGAGCAGGAGGGAAATCCCTACATGGAGTGCGTGCATTGATACGGTTTCCATTTCTTCCACTAGGCGCCATTTCTAAACAATGAAATAAACTAGATCAATTTATGAATCAAAATACATAATCCCATACTTATAAAACACTTAACATAAATTGAACTATTTATGGATATAATCCATAATCATAAGAATGTTTTCTTTGAGGAAGTATATACTCATAATCCCTTCAAAATGATTTGTAAAGAAAATGAGAGTTATCCTAAGCATATCCCCCGGGAGTGTCGTAACCAAGAGTGCAGCAAGGCCCGTTGTCGTGCACCAGTTCCCGTTCGAGTCTAGCTCAAAGCGGTGTTTTCGGGTTTTACCCCTAGGTACATCTGTACCAGAGCCGCCTCTACCTGCTCGTATCCAGACAGGGATGTATTGCTCGGAAAACTCACAAAATCTATACAATACCAAAATTCTAGGAAGTTCTTCTATACTAATCCTCAAAGTTCATCTTAGGTCTACGTGCTCTAATCAAAGTTTATCTAAATCTAGATTCTGAGGTTTGTACAAAATTTCCTCTGATACCAACTGTAACGCCCCGACCCTAGTTTCCCAGAGTCGGTGCATTATTACATAACATTGGCATGATCACAAGAAAGATCAAATCTCGAAAGACCGATTGGTTTAGTAGCCTTGGAAACACTAGATATATTCATAAGTCTTACATTACATCATAAAATGAAAAACTACTACAACAACATATTGTCTCCATAATCCACACTCATATCCCCACATAATATCCCTGCAGGTCATTCATAATTTACTTCTTCACTTCCTGAGAAAAATAAAACATAGAAAAGGGGTGAGCTCAAATTCCCAGTAAGGATAACAATATAGCGGAAACTTTCATAAATAAGAATAAACATTTAAGGCAATGTATAACTAAAACAAAAGCCTTTAAAACTTGAACTTTCAACATAGTATGGCATAAATAAAATGAAATAATTCCATTTACTTATTCACATGGATATTCTACTAATCGAATAATCACATGCAAAATCAATAACCACTTTCATAATGATGGAATGCATAATGCCAGACTATCATAACCACATAGCCAAGGCCTCGTGCCAAGACTACAAATAAGATTTTGTCAAGGCCTTGTGCCAAGACACTAGTTTGTCTCATGAGACCTACCGATGCATCGAGGAGCTATAGCGGGCTCCACCCGTCACATATTAAGTCCAATGCATTCCCATATGAAAAGGTTTAAACATAACATAAACATTCGTATTAAAACTAGCATAAGAAATGTTAATACTTTCACCATAAACCATGAATGGTATAAAAATAGAACATCCACAGTCAAAAAAATCACAAAACCTTCAATATAATATAGAAGTTTTGTATCATAACAAATCAACTTTAAATAAGCATAAAATCCATCAAAGGATGTTGACATAGATGAAATCAAAATTATTTTTAAAGAAATATCTCTTTTTATTTTGAAATCATTTAAGATCCATATAAAATAAAACATTTTCTTTGAAAATATTCTTATAATCTTGTAAGGGAAGCTTTGAAGATTTTATAACGGTGGAAAATAGCCGCACCCACCGTATAAGTTAAAAAAACATTCTTACCTTAATTCTGTCGAAAAGGTTAAAAAGGACCTTGTTTTGAAAACGACGAAAAGATTCCTTTATAAACCTCTTATAAAAAGTAAAACAAGGGTATAAATGAATTCAACCCATATTCTTGTAAATAATAAAAATGTTTTGAAATACATTTCGAAGAAACATGGATGTGGATGATAAAGAAATCCCAGTAGATTATTACATATAAACAACCTCGGATAATGAAGAGATTGTGAAATAAACCCTTACCTTGTAATTTTCCTTGGTTGGGGTAGGTTAACCTCCTGTATAATGGTGAAATAATTGTTATTAAATTATAAAAGAATCATATATATTAATATGATATCATATATGATCTTTTAACATTGATTTGTTAATAATATCTTAGAATTATCGTCGTTTCGGGTGTTAACTTACTCATTTTCTTTTATATGTTTTGTTACATAAGCCATGTTTGTTATATCTTATTCATATCCAGAATGATATCAAGTCCTTAAACATCATTTCTAAATCATCAAATGATAATTATACTTTAATGGATACGATGAAGAATGAATCTCATCGCGTTCGTGGAGACGGTAGTCCGTACGTACGCACGAGCGACAATATCATTATTTTGATATTAAAATAATATATAAATGGATGGTATATCATATATAGAGAATCATTAACATGTTATATTTATTATTTAAATGAGTTACACATCATTATTATACCCATCCAAATAATAATATATTGAATAACAATTACACCACGACGTGGAGACGGTAAGCCGTACGTACGCACGTATGGTGACATGTTATTCAAAGGGTGGATAGAATACTGAATATGGTTGTACCATATTTATAATAACATAACAGTATATGTGAGATACTGGAGTTATTATTTTAGAATGGTAAGAACAAATAAAGAAGAAGTGGAAGAAGAAAGGAACTTGAAAAGGGGTGGTGAAAACATTACCTCTTCTTCGGGTTCTTCCTTTTGATTTGATCAAAAGGGATCCTTAGGTTGGCTTTATGATCAAACTAAGGCCTCTAGGTTGTATTGAGGGATTCTGGGAGAGTATTTGAGCATATTTTGGCCGAACAAAAAGGCTTTTAAGGTGTGAAGAAATGAGAAGGAGGAGTGCCCTTTTATAAGAGGGGTGAGGGGCACCTTTGGAAAAGCTAGAAATATTAATTTATAATAAATTCATATTCGGTTTCTAATGGCTCCAAAGTTTATTATTCAAAGGTTAAGGTGAGGATAGGTCGAAAACCACTCAACCAATAGAATTTAGACAGGTTTGGGTACTTATATTAACCTTATCTTTAAGTATTAACTCTAAGTTAATTAGTTTCACTTTTACAATGTCTCTTTGTATTTTTATATAATATGGTTAATAAACTTACTATATACATCCAAGCGACCCCCAAGTGGTCCATTAATGATGATCCTATCATAATATAAGTCTCTTGGCCAAACCTTATATTTTTAGGAATTTAATATCAATTAATAATATAATATTATTTTTAAGAACTCTTTTATGTCAATTTTGACACTATTCAATAGTTGATTTTTGTGAAACTCATAACAGATTTATTACTTCAAAAAAAGTCAATTAAATCAATCCTAATATATCATATTATCCTATAAAATTAGTTTAATTCATTAAAAGTTTCATATTATTTTTATTTGGTTATTTATAATATCAATTATTTTAATTTTTCACTATTATAGTAATTAATTCATCATCATTGTGTCATAAATAAATTAAATTATTTAATGTCTAAAAATTATAAATAAAATATCACTATGTAGGAAATCTTTTTATCTTTATAATTAATACTTATAATCTAAAATCCAACATATATAACCCTATGTAAAAATTGTTTTTTAAAAGATATATGCTTGTGTCATTTTTGTATTCATTTTAACTTAATTAAAATAAAGTGTCCCTATCACCTACAAGTGGCACCATGGGGTCCAAAAATCGACCCAAAGATGCCTATGGTCGAACATGTATCAACCCATAAGTCTAGGACACTTTTTAGGGTAATTTAGTATTATTATAATATTATTTTTTAACCCTTATTTACCGGATTTACCCTTAACCATGGTAAATAAAATATTTACCGCAATAATTATTCAAAATGTCTAAAAATAAAAGTTACCTATTTAAAAAATTTGAACATACTGATTCCAAATATGGAATCCATTTTTCTAAATTCAAAACACAGAAGTGGCAGAAATTAATTTAAAATTAATTCACGCTGTCAAAACAAAAAGCGTGTTTTTTAAGAGATAATAACTATCAAAAGATTGACACTTTTTTATGTTCGGTTTAATTGTAAAATTATGTCCAATGACCAAAATTATATTAAATGGTAAAAATATATTATAAATATACTTTAAAACCACTCAAATTCATAATTTATCACTATTAATTATTTTGATTAAAAAAGTTGTTTTTAATTAAAATTTAGTAATTTTTACTATTCATCAAAATATGAAAGTTATCCGAAATGTACCAAAATTTCACCTTAGGATAAATTCAATATTCCGAATCCAAAAATGAAGTCCATTTTAAAATATAAAATATATATAATTTCAAAAAGTAGGTATTACTATTCATAGCGGCTAGTTTGATTGGTTAGGGTGTGTTAGAACTCGGTGTTGCGTACAACACACACTATCACATTATTCAAAGAGAAGCGTACCGTAGAAGCTTGGGGTGTTACAGTAACTTAAACTAGCACTAGTATTGGTGGATGGAGTTATTAAAGGATTACTACTTCAAGATTTCATATATACCTATAAAGGGTAATTTTTTAGCTAATGCACTAAGCAGTAAGTCACATAGTGATGTAGTGCGTGAATCTGGTGATTCTTGGAGAGTGATGGACAAAATTTCAACATTACATATAGATATGGGAGGAGTCTAGGGAAGAGGTTGTCTTTTTCGTATGACAATGCAGTCATATCTGGTTCATCTGGTGGAGGAGTCCCAGTTTGCAGATCTTAAAGTAGTGGTCTAGAGTGACTGAGTTGTTTGTGGTGAGGCCCTTTATGGTTGGTATGAGGATGAACAACACCAGGTGTTGTTTCAGGGAAGGCTTTTTGTTCCTTTGGAAATGCATCAAATGGTTCTTAGAGAGTTCCATATTTCACCTTTGGTGGTACATACTGGCATGAAAAAGATGTATCATGATTTGATGGGTCAATTTTTTTGGCTTGGGTTGAAGTGTTCAGTTGCAGGGTTTGTTCCTCAACGTTTCGTCTGCCAGAAGGTGAAGACCAAGCAACGTGTTCCCAGTGGTTTTCTCCAGTTGTTATATGTTCTTTAGTGTAAGTGAGAGGACATATCGGTGGAATTTTTTATTAGTTTACCTCGAGATCAGAGAGGTTATTACACTATGTGGGTGGTAGTGGATCATTTGATGAAATTGGACCACTTTATAGAGATCAAGGAGTTGAGCCCAGGGTAGGTTTTTTTTGAGGCCGTATCTGGAAGAGGTAGTGAGGCTCCATGATGTACTGAGGATGATCATTTATGTTTGAGATCATCATTTTACCTCCAAGGTGTAGAGATGTCTCCATAATGCTTTTCGTTCTCAACTATGTCTTAGCACTACTTTTCATCCACAGACAAACGATCAGATAGAGTGAACCATCTAGACTCTTGAAGACATGTTGCACTCTTGTGTCACGGTTTTTGGAGTTTTATAGATGAGGAACTTTCCCTTCGTAGAGTTTAATTAGAAAAAAAGTTTTAACTCCAATATCATTATTGCACCGTTTGAATCCTTGTATGGACGACCTTTCCATTATCCATTGTGCTAGATTAGGGTTAGATAGTTAGCAATTCTTAGGCTGGAATTGGTAAAAAATACAATAGAGATGGTTCAAGTGATCCACAAGAGGATGAAAAAGTGCAATATCATCAGAAATCCTATGTCGATCATAGGAGGAGACCTATGGTGTTCAAAGTTGGGGATCATGTGATTCTAAAGGTGACCCCCCGTCATAGGCAACGAAGGTTAGGTCATGGGAGTAAGATTTCTCCCCGATTTGTTGGGACTTTTGGGGTGTTGGATCATGTTGGAGTTATGGCATATTAGATAATGCTCCCCCCATAGATGAGACAAATACACGATGTTTTTCATGTGTCACAGATCCATCATTATCTTCATGATGACCCTCACTTAATTGATTGGGGTGATATCAATGTTGATGATGTTGCAAACTTTGAGGAGAGGCCTATAGAGATCCAAGATCACCAAGAGAAGGTGTTTCACTTGTGTGATATCTCCTTGGTTCATGTCTTGTGGTGGAATAGTGGTGTGGAGGGTATTACCTAGGAAAATGAGTTGTAGATATGTGCTCAATACCCTGACCTATTTGGTGTTTAACTCTTCTCTTCTAATTTTATTCGTTTTATGATTGTAGACCTTTTCTAGTTGTTAGATGGATTTCTATTATTTATTATTTTTTCTTTCTATCTTTTGAAAGGTATCTTCCTTGGGAGAGTTTTTAAGACATGAGTGTGTTTGTTGAAAGGGTTTTCATTATTTTCCTTATGTGGTGGTTTAGCTTCTGTAGTGGAGAGATCTTTGAGAGGTATCTCACAGGGTGGTTGTTCAGAGGACTCCTTTTATATTTCCTACTTGGGTTGGTTTTGGATTCTTGAGGATGATAATGTTTGGAGATGTATTAGATTTAAGGGTACAAATATTCATTAATCAACTCTTTTTGTGTTTCTGAAGACCGAGGTGTTCAATGAAGGTTCAAAAGAATTTTAGAGGAGTTTGGATGTTGGATGTTGGAAGCAGAGGAGATTTCACATCAAAAAATAAGGTTACTCAATATAAATAGGAGTTTTAAAAAATGTAATATATTGGGGTTTGAAAAATAAATAATGTGGATTGAAAATGTGTTTTTTAGAGAAAACAGAATTATGAGTATTACATGACCTGAAAGGGGATTACACGTCGTGTAATTCCCCAATGCTATATGTTTTAATTTTTTTACAACTAATCAGGTTTTCAAACCCTATGGATTAAGTGGATATATCTAGACTCTAGGAAACCTAGAAACTACCTCTTTAATTATTTAGGTATTCTTTCATCAAATATCGATTCTTAGCTTCTATATTTGATTTGTGGTGATCCGAGTTGATCCAAGGTGTGTTTTTTTCCTTTGTTTTCCAGCGGTTTCTCCCAATTTGATCTCTTTTTCATAACTTTATTCTTTCCATACAACGAAGGATGATCTAAACTATATCTAATGGGAGTTTTCTTGGTTTATAGTTGGTGCATGTGTGCCACAACATCCTCAGGTGGATTCAGTTCTCGTAGGAGAGGTGATCAAAGATCAGTTGTGTGGTCCGTTCTCGTGGGAAGAACGTCGATGAAATTTTTGGGTAGGGGATTCATTTATTATATATTTATTTATGACAAATATTATAGTTATATTTATTTATCCCCTAGTATCATGATGAAATTAATTTAATAATTATTTTAACTGGATTAAAGAATTGGTATTGATCATATGACGATGTTTCTGTTCATACCTTGATAACAGTTTGCATCTTGATTTTCTAGATAGTGTGATATCTATGCCTTTCTTGGATTAGCAAGTTTTTATTGATAGTGATTGGTAAAGAACCTAAATCTATAATTAATTTAAAATTAATTGGATAAAATAATTAAAGAGGCAAGTTTAATGAATCCAGTTTTTGTTGTTTAAATTTGATGATATTCAAATTGATGAAAGAATGCATGTTTAATTGAATTGGTTAATAAACTTGAAGCATATTGATTTTTTTAATAAAATAATAAAAGGAATTTTAAACTAATTGTTTAATTAATTTGTGATATGTTGAGATAGCTTGTTTCTTAGGTTACCCATAGTTGGAAACTATGATAATGAATTAGTTAATTCAAGATGGAATAAGAACCAGTTGTGTGATAAAATATAATGCCTTTGTAGGGGTTGAGTCTCATTCTTGTTTTTAACGGTTGAGTGCCCTATTCTTTGGATCTGTGAGAGATCATTGTGTGTGAAGGATGAATGCCTTGTTTTAGGTCCATGAGAACGGTTTTTATGTTGTTTTCCTATTGCTTGTGATGTGACATGATATTGGGATAGTTGAGCCTGGAGGGATGTTGTGGTTTGTGGGTTGGGGAGGCCCAGATGTGTTGTGAGCCTAGGATGGATGATCCTGGAGGGATTTTGTGGTATGAGGGGTTGGGAGGCATAGTTTTTGTGGCAGTAGTAAATGCACGGAGTAGAGAGATGCATCGGGATATGCATTTGGTGTCAAGGAGGAGACTGGAGATGTTGGAATGGGATAAAGCTGGGCTTACCCATTGATATGAAAGATGGATTCTTGTTTGAATCAGTTTCTTGGCTGATGACCATGTTGTTATTTATCTACTTTCCTTTCCCCACTGCCGGAGGTAGATAGTTTTTTTCACTCTCCTTCCAAGAGAGGTGAATACGCATGGGGTATAACATATTCTTTATGTGTTTATCTTCTCATGGTTGTATGACTTTGTGCTCCTACTATAGGTGGTGAAGAATCGATAGGTATTTCACCTACTCACCTTATTGAGCCTCTTGTGTTTGGTAGCTTAAAATGGTTTCCTAAAATACCTAGTAATAAGGAAAGTAATAATGTTAATAAATAAATAAATGTTTAACTCATGGGGTTGGAGCTTGTTGGGATGCAATGATGAGGTTGTAATTCTGAGAAGCCATGGACTCGGTTTTCTTATTTTTGGAGGGCATGGATCTTTGTTTTGATGTTAATCAAATGCAATGTGAAAATTGTTAATAGTTAATTAATGGTTAAATAATTATTTAACATATAGTGAAACTGAAAAAATGGAATAAAGTAATTTAATGTGGGTCTTTAAATGTCTGTGGGCTTATAGGATATCTGGTCTTAGAAGTCGAATCCGAGAGTCCAAGAGATGTTATCTACAGTTGAGTTTGAGACTAGGTTGTTCCCATAGTTTGGTTGTGATCTATATTATTCCATGTAATTTTTTGTATTTTTATACGATAATCCACCCAATAAGTTAGGTAAATTGACACCCTAGGGATTATTATCCCTAGGGGGGTGTTTTCCTCAACATCCTAGTGGGTAGATGGATGACTGACTACCCCATTTGTCTGTGCTCTCTTCTCTTGGTAGTTACTTGTACTGCTATGAACGGTGGTTAGTTTTCTCCATATATATATGTGTATAGGACTATTGATAGAGATAATATTTTCCTCATTTTATATATGAATTTAAATTATTTAAACCCTCCCAATTTATCAATTTGAGATTATTTACAACAATTTTAGATTAATAGTGTGTTTTGTACTAAAATGTAAAAATTGTTTAACTCTGGAATTTTGACATATTTTTATTAGAAGGGTATTTTGGGAATAAATTTTAAAATATTAATCTAATTTGAGGGATTATTTTTTATTATTACTTGATTTATTTTCTTTAACATTTTCTTTATGACCATGAGATTATACAAAAAAACAAGAGGCCTGAAAAAATCATTCAAGTTGGACAATTGTTCAGGCGAGCAGCATGGACCCCACCTATATAACGAAAGCATAAGCTGGGATAAAAACCCCTAATTGAGGTGATTAGAAATGAATTTGAAAGAGGAAACATAGAACAATTTTTGAAATGAATTTAATATAGTTTTTTACTCATTAATGGGCCATTAGATGTTATACATTGAATAAAGAATTATACAATTCTCTGCCAGAAAAATTCAATATTAGTATTTATTCCATAAATCCTTTGTCCAATAGCCAATGATGATGAAATTTTTAGGGTGAATAGAAAAGACCTTTATTAATAAATTTTATAACATATGAAAGGCATGAATCGTCCATTATTGGGTAAAAAAATTGGAATATTTCAGAGGAAAAATTCTAGAACCAAAGAGCTCTCTCCTCACCTAAAAAAGGAGGTGAACCCCTTCTTTCCAAACCATCTGGGGAACCAAGGAGGATATCTCCACCGAGGGAGGCCAGTTACTGCAACCTTCTCCCACATTTCTTTTTTTCCTATTCATTTTTTTTATTTTATTTATTTTTTTACTTTTCAATTGTAATTTATATTTCTAACAAATTCCTGAATTCTTAACTTTGTTCTATAATTTTCTTCTTCTTCTTTCCTCATCATAATTAGTTTTATTTTATTCTCCCCTTTTATTCTTCTTCTATCCATCGTGACCTGTTACCATAAAAATTTGGGTCTAACCCAATTCTTGGCTTGGTGGATGTATTTGGTAATTTCATTTATTCTATGCTTAAATAATTAAGTTTTAATAAGTTTGTGATGGGTAATAGTGGCGTGCATGGGTATGGAAATCATCCACCATGACACTGAACTCAAACTCATTTATATTATTTAATTAAATATTTTCCCTTCCTTATATTGGATACAATCTATTTATATGATGGATTTTATCCATTCAGTAGAAGAAATGGAATATGATGGAGCCAGATCTTGGAAGATGTCACACTCTCGATCAAGGTGTAACATTAACCTTCATTATAGGAGGAGGTGGAATTAATATTGATAAATGAATTTTAGATTTCACAACACTAAATAAAATAATATTAATTCATGAATTAGATCTTATAATTGAATTATCAAACTTAATTTAAACACCAACAATAAGAATGATGGAACCCACAAACCAAACCATAAAGGCCAAGTTTTTTCTTTACTAATCTCATTTTGTAATTGCATGATAGTTTAATATTTTCATTCATTTAAATCCCATTACCTTATTATATTATATAAAAATAAACAAAAATAAGTATTTTAGGTGAATTAGATTAAGTGAGTAAACAACTAAGAAAGCTCCTCAAGTGAGATGACCCTGGTCAGCCTCTGTGCTGCATTACGAAAGTAATTTTCTTTTGTCATGCCCTACAATATAGAATGACCAAGGATGTCTCACTTGAGGAGCTTTCTAATTTGTTCACTCACTTAATCTAATTCACCTAAAATATTTCTTTTTTTTTGTTTTTATATAATATAACAAGTTAATGGAATTTAAATGAAAGAAACGATTAAAATAACATGCAATGACAAAATGAGATTAGTAAAGAAAGAACTTGGCCTTTATGGTTTGGTTTGTGGGTTCTATAATTCTCCTTGTTTATATTTAAATTAAGTTTGATAATTAAATTATGTGATCTCATTCATGAATTACTATTATTTTATTTAGTAGTGTAAAATATTGAATTCATTTATAAATCATAATTCCACCCCTCCTATATTAATGGTTAATGTTACACCTCGATCGAGCGTGTGACATATTCCAAGACCTAGCTTCATCGTATGCCATTTCTTCTACTGAATGAACCAAATCTATTTTATAAGGATCTTTTATGTAGTATAAGGGAGAGAAAATATTTAATAAAATAATATAAATGAGTTTGAGTTCATTGTCATGGTGGACGATCGCCACACCTATGCATGTCATACTTGCTCATCACAAAATTAATAAAACATAAGAATTTAAGTACACAATAAATAAAATTACCACATACCTCCCCTGGGCCAAGACTCAGGTTATCCCATCATTTTTTTGGGTAAGAGGTCACGGTGGATAGAAGAATAAGAAAGGATGAGAATAAAATAAAAATAATGAGTATGAGGAAAGAAGTAGGAGAAAATGGCAGAACAAAGATTAAATGGTATAGATTTATTATAAATTATAATTATAATTAAAAACTAAAAAAATAAATAAAAATAATAATAAAAAAAATAAATGTGGGAGAAGGTTTTAGTAAATAACCTCCCTCGATGGAGATCTCTTCTTTGGTGCCTTGGAAGGGTTGGAAAAGAGGGGTTCACCTCCTTTTATAGGTGAGCAGGGAGTTTTTTGGTTCCATAATATATCGTTCAAAATATTAATCATTTCTGACCCATTAAATAGATGATTGAAATGTTTAATCCTTCATCAATGTTGTTAATAATTTTCTTGTGCATTCATCCTAAATATTTTAACATCATTGGCAACTGGATGAAGGATTCATGGAATAAATACTTAGATTGACTTTTTCTGCCCAAGAATTCCAGAATTCTTTCTTCAATTTATAACGTTTAATGGCCCCCTTATTGAGTGAAAAAATCCATAAAATTTATTTATAAACATGTATATGTGTCCTATTTCAAATAAATTTTGAATCACCTCAATTATAGGTGTCTAACTGGAATTATTCTTCTATTACAGAGGTGGGATCTACACTGTCCTCCCGAACAATTGTCCAATTTAAGTGATTTTCAGCCTCATTCTTTTTGAATCAGCTCTTGGTCCTGAAGAAAAAGTTGATGAAAATAATTCATGAAATCAAAAAAATCACTCAAATTGGATTAATATTTTTAAATTTATACCCAAAATACCCTTTGGATAAAAATCCGTCAAAATTTCAGAATTACCCAATTTTTTTATTTTAGCTAAAACACCCCATTAATATAAAATTGTTGTAAATAAGCTCAAATTGATAAATTAGGAAGATTTAAATAATTTAAATTCATATATAAAGTGATAAAAATATTATCTCTATAAATTCCCCCACACTTAAACCATGATTATCTTTAAGCATAAAATCTCAACATGGAATTCAAAGGACACCAATGTTACCAATATTCAAATTCCAAAGTAATAAAATCAAATAATTTTCAATGTCAAATCAAACATTAAAAATTTGATATAAAATATGAATTTAATTTATCATTTTTAAAGAAACAATCAATTCATGTATTTAACTTTTTACCCTTTGAAAAATGATGGAACTTTTCCTTTCATTCATTCATACTTCTTAATGTTTTATTATTAAACATTCTAAATCATGATTTACCTCACTTTTGATTATTTTTTCTCATATATCATGATAGAATGAAATTATAGTTATGCTCATATCATGAGAAAAAGATCCTTGTATATAGTATTGTAAATGAACTACTTTTTCCACTTTGTAAAGACAAAAGGGGCATAAAATCATGAGGAATTTTCAATAAAGGTTCAAATGACTCTGAGTCTTAAGGTTGGTGGGATTTGATGCTTTAAAAATTAAGGCTCAAGGAGGAGGTTTATCTCTTAATTATAATGAACAATATAAAAAAAGTGTAATGAAATTCTCCCCTTCAAAGTATCAACTCTTACTCTTCCCAAACTCAAAGTTTGTTAATGAAAAAATTATGCATAATTAATGATTTGTCCACCCTATTGATTTTTTTCCAAATTTTTTTTTCATTTTTTACATTTTTTGAATGTTATTCTTGAAAAACCCTCAAATCCATCAAATAACCACATATGATAAAAATAATCGATCTAGTAATAATGATTTTTGGTTTTCCCAAATTAAAACCCATTTTTATTTAAAATTTTTTCTATTTTTTTATTCAAGAGGGTAAAAAGTATAAAGAGTACAATGAATGAGTCTAATGAACTTTATCATTACCCAAAATATAATCCCCAAACTTCTTATTTATAATGTATATCATCCCTTCTACCATGATTCCCTTTACCCCCAAACTTCGCCATTAAAATATCACACAAAATACAAAGAGGAATAGATAAAAATGACATCAAAATTGGATCATCCCTATAAAGTTCATTTATAGTCTCTATGGAAAAAAGAAGGATTGATGTAAAGGTAGTATTTTAAGGATAAGGGATTTTCAAAATTTGCCCCAATCATATTAAATGTGGTTTTTTACAATCATAGATTTGACAAGTTCAAATTCAAGTTCTCACAGGTGACATGTCTTAAGATCACTAAAGGAATATGCTCAAGATAAAATAAGATGTACTTAGTCTAGAAATCCTCTCAGGAATGGGCATATGATTTGTGATAATCACTCAAGGCATTATTGATAATAAAAAATCAGTTCACATGAATTTTATAAATTCAAAGCATGAAATATGGTTAGGAAATTTTGTTTACATGAATTAATAAATTTATACAAATCATGAGTCCTCATTTGGATATCCATTATTCACTTTAATCATCCAATTTTCTATTTTTATCATTCAATTTAATTAACATTAAAATCTAAAACATGACATCACATGATTCCTATGAAACTCATGTCTCATAGACAAGTCAAGTAAAACATGAATTTAAGCATGGGCATGAAATTTTAACTATTAAATCTTAGAAAATGTTGTTGCACACAAAAATCAAGGAGTTAAAAAGATAGAAAATGAAAATTAAATCCGTTTTCCATGAATATAAATCCTTCTCTTCCACTATTCGAGGCTGCCTTCTGTAATTATGAAGGTAAAAAATAGAATTATACACTTATAAATAAGGATCATGCATTTAAATATAAAAAAGATAGAGGGAGGGAGCTACATACTGCATTACTTCCTAAGAAATGAAATTGAAATCTATGTTCCTAGAAATCAAGTAAGGGATAATTCTTGGTTTTATCCCCCAAGTGGCCCCTAAATTTTTACAACCTCCAGAAGGTAGTACCACTTATTATCCAGAGTCATTTGTTGGATGAGGATTCTTTTAAATGAACCACCACATGAGAATTTTCCTAGAATCTAATTATTATTATCTATTTAAGAGGACTACATGGATATAGTACACTAGATTCACTCCTTTGTATTATGGTATAGCTTTCATGGAAGGGGTAGGATGAAGTATGGAACCTCATCCTCCTTAGTTTCTACTTGTGCAACATCTTCTTCAAAATAAAATTGTTTCTTCAAATGTTCTACATAAAATGAATAATCAAAGGGAGATTCAAAATTTAAACTTGATGTATTAATTTTAAGATCTTCCCTTTTAATGTAAGCAGTTGTGTCTCTTGTTGTTTAGGAAAAACAACTGGGGTCTCTTCTAAATAGGTGCAATTTATTTTTCCTCTTCATCCTCCATCGAATAATAAGATTCATTCGATTATGAAAATTTAAAATAGTTGGGATTAATAATCAGGGTAGTTTCAATAAAATTAAATGAGTTTGAGTTCAATAATTTATCATCTCCCTGAGTAGGTTCAAATTGAATCTCTTCTTTGATAGAAAGTGCCTCTTGAAGTTGATTATCACTGGATAGAGGTAGGTAGTCAGGCTCCTCCATATTTTCTTCAAATTCTACCATTTGGATGGCTTCCTCATCTTCCATTTCTAGAGACAAGTAGAGTGGGGCTGGCTCTTATACTGTATATGGAATGGGGAGATCATGTTGTACCCTAGACTCATTCAAAAATTTATCCATATCTTGTTGATCACCCACACTAAGCTTAGAAAGTAATTCTTCCTTATCATGAATCCACTCCAAATCATCATGTCTAGCTTGAATCTGGTTCTGAAAACGGTTTGTCTTTTGATATTCCTCAAGTTTGGACTCGATATTTGGATGTATTAAGTGAATTTTTGAAAAACTAGTGGTACTTTTCTCTTGGACTTGAATCTTTTTATGTCAATTCATATTTCATTTTCCATGGCCATCAAATATTTAGGTGAGATCCATGTTTCTATGCCCATTTGATTCTATTTGACCATTATCATAAGTACATCAATCCTTTTTTGGAGGGCCTCCTTTGTATAATCTGTTTATTCTTATTGCACCTGTGAGTAATTATTATATGTATTGAAGGAATTATTACTTGAAAACATCATGGAAGAAGTTTTTTTTATAATTTTTTTAATTTATAAAACAATTAAAACTATAAAAAATGTGAAAATAGAATAATTAAAGTAATAAACTAATTAGCTTCCTCGCAACGATGTGAGTTTTGAAGCACACCTATCATAGGGTGTGGAAAAAGAAAATTATTTTCCTAATGAAGTATAGAGGTTGACCAAGGTCATACCACTTGAGGAGATTTCTCAGTTGTTCAATCACTTAATCTAATTCACCTAAAATAATTCTTTTTGTTTGTTTTTATATGATATATCAAGGTAATATAATTTAAATGAAAGAAAATATTAAACTAACATGTAATGACGAAATGAGATTATTAAAGAAAGAACTTGGCCTTTTTGGTTTTGTTTTTGGGTTCTATAATTATCCTTATTGGTGTTTAAATTAAGTTTAATAATTCAATTATTATATGTCATTCATTAATTAATATTATTTTATTTGGTGGTGTGAAATATATAATTCATTTAGAAATCTTAATTCCACCTCCTCCTATAATCAATGTTAATGTTACACGTTGATTAAGAGTGTGACATATTCCAATACATGGTGCAATCGTATGCCATTTATTATATTATATGGATCAACTCCATTATATTAAGAGCTTATATCTACTATAAGGGAGGTAAAATATTTAATAAAAGAATAGAAATGAGATTGAGTTCAGTTTCGTGGTGGATGATTGCCACACCCGTGGATGTCACTCTTGCTCATCACAAAATTAATAAAACTTAATAATTTAAGCACATAATCAATGAAATTATCCACCATGAACTCTTACAAAAAAAATGAGGATCTAACTTGGGGCTTTGACTTGGTAATTTCATTTATTCTGCCCTTAAATTATTAAGTTTTATTAAGTTTGTGATGAGAAAGAGTGACATGCATGGGTGTGGCGATCTTCCACCATGACACTAAACTCAAACTCAATTATATTATTTTATTAAATCATTTCCTCCCTTATACTAGATAAAAGATCTTCATATGATTTATTTGAGACATTCTGTAGAATAAATGAAATACGATGGAGCTAGGTCTTGGATGATTTCACTCTCTTGATCGGGGTGTAACATTAACATTGATTATTGGAGGAGGTGGAATTAAGATTTCTAAATGAATTTGATATTTCACACCACTAAATTAAATAATAGTAATTCATTAATGAGATCTCATAATTAAATTATCAGACTTAATTTAAACACCAACAAGGAGAATAATGGAACCCACAATCCAAACCATAAAGGCCAAGTTCTTTATTTAATAATATCATTTTTTCATTTTATGTTAGTTTAATATTTTATTTCATTTAAATTACATTACTTTATAATATTATATAAAAACAAAAAAAATTATATTAGGTGAATTAGATTAAGTGAGTGAACAACTGAGAAAGCTTCTCAAGTGAGACGACCCTGGACAATATCAGTGCTACATTAGGAAAATAATTTTCTTTTGTCACGCCCTATGATAGGCTTGGGTCAGTTGTAATGGATTTTGGTTATTTCAAACACATTTATTATGGATATAGTTTCCTAAGGACTACTATAATTATAACATGTATAGGCTGTGATGGATTAAGGATTCCTACTCGGTGTATGAGTTGTGATGGCTTGAGGTATAATACTCAATGTATGATACATGTTATGCAGGTTGTGGTAGCTCCCAAAAACTACCTATTTACTTTTGGTTACATGGATGTGCTAGAGTGTTGTGCAAGGTGCATATTGTGGATCTTGGTTTAGGTGTCTGTGGTATAGCCTTTTATGAGAGAGATTCTTAGGTGGTGAAATGTTGGGGAAGAGTGGAAAACTAGTGGGGAAGTGATAGCAGGGTACCCTTGATATTATTTATTATATTATATGATCTCGTATGTGATACTTAGTGAGAGTAACCATGGTGAGGCTGAGAACATAGTATATTTGTTTATGTGATGAGTTAGTTTCACTTGTTGTTCACTGTGATTTAGCATGCTTTCTTAACCTTTTTTTTCTTGAGAGGATCTGTGGAAGATCCTAGTGAGTATACTATTATAATCACCCTATGTATATATAAACTAATTTTCAGGTTAGTTGGAGCAGGATGGAGATTAGGATATTTACTACTAGCTTGGAGGTTTTTTCAGGAGATGTTTGGGCTTTATGGTTGCTGTCATCTTTACTTTATTTTGGTACTTACAAATTTCCTTTTAGTTGTAGTAGTTTTGGTATGACATTACATTTATGTACTTGGGTTCCCTTTTATATTGTAGTCTGAGTAGGAGTTGGTTGGTGTCTATCTTATCTCTCTCTTTCCCATGTGTTCTCTTAGATATTAATGCATCCCATCTACATGTTAACTATACCCTCGGTGCTAGTTTCCAAATCGGGCCTTATTGGATGCATGACTCAGGGGTCACTATCTATCCTCTTCCATTTTCGGACCAGGAGAGGTACACTTTGTGGGAAGGGGGTCATGAAAAAATTAATTTCTTAATTATTGGATGTATTATTTCCCAATCACATGATACCTTTACCATCAATATTTATACTCGATACAATTTAAATTACTTTGATTTGGCTCATGAGACTACTGATGCATCAAGGGGATTACATTAAATGATCCCCAGCCCATAGGGCTTGAATTAAATGGTACCAAACCTATTTCTTTCATTTCCCAGTCATTCCTCATATATCAAATAATCAATTTAATTAATAAATAGCGTGACTTACGAAATATTCATATTTAATGAATAATACAGATTTATAAATAATTCCCAAATTAATCAAATAACTATCAAATTGAAGAGTGTGTGTAAAAATGGTATATGGTTTAGGAAATAATAATATCCATTTCATGAGAGTATATATATGTATTTATAATAAAAATTTTCATAAGGAAGTGATTTTTTCAAGAGATAGTTAACAATCACAAACAAAAGTGATATTGAAAAGATAGCATTTACCACTTGGTAATTTTCAAGTCAAAACCATGTGGATAATATAATTAAAATTAAGACCATAAATACCATTACGATAAAATAATTAATGATATAATTTATCAAAAGGTTTAGCAGATACACCATAAAAAATAATCAAGTAGCGAATGCGACATTTATCTCACATATGTAAAAAGTAAGATGAAAACCCATTACCCAATTCATACTTTTTATTGTATAGTATTTAACCAACTATATACTAGTTTAAAATATTTTAATAACTTATAACATAACTATACTCCTATTCATAATATCATATATTAACTTATTATTATATATTATTACCCATTTTTTAATAATCATTAATTATTTTCACTATTTCAGATGTTAATTACCTAGTTTTTCAATTATGTTTTGACTTGTTACTTATTGTACATATTAAATTGAACATGGTTTAATAATATTAATAATGCAAAATATGATGTAATTATTATATATATTCAGTATAAATGTATTTAGAATAATCCAAAATATTTGGAGATAAGAAATGAAATGCACCGTTCATAGAGACAATTGGCCGTACGTACACATGAACACAAATTCTATTTCTTTTGTCGTATTTTAAAGAAGGAAAAGAAAATTGTATATATTTATATTATAATTCCAATATAATATATATTTCATATATGTCACATATTTTTATTAAAACCATATTTTATATGTTCCATGTATAGTGTGAATGAATCACATCGCTTTCAGGTGGCGGTAGTCCACACTTCCACAAACGATGTTATCGTGTTTACACAAAAAGGAAAGCATGAAGGCATGAGTTATATATGAATAAAATAAGAATAAATACATTATAAATATAATATATATCATATATAAATAGTTTTTTCATCAAAATTACCAACCATGAGAGGCGGTAAAGGGAAAAAACAATCATAGTTTCGTGAGGTGGTAGTTTGCCGTACACGAATGGTAAATTCGTTACCCATTAAAAGGAATTGTGTGTAAGTGTATCTAGAAATTATATAATAAATAAATATCATTATATTTTGGATAATAAGTTTATTATTTATCTATGTAACCAAAATATTTTAGGGTGTGGAGAATGAAAATAAATAAAAGAGTTTGAGGAAAGATGTTACCTCCTCTTTGTGTAACTCCTTTTGCTTCCACCAAAGGGATTCCTTGGATGGATTTATTACCAAAGTTAGGATTATAGGATGAGGGAAGTTATTTTGAGATATTTTTTGAGTATATTTGGGATGTTAAAAATGGATTGAGAGGTTTCAGGAAGGGGTAGGGGTGAGTTTCTTTTTATAGAGGGGGAGTAGGGACATTTTTGTAAATTTTGGAAAAAGGAATTCCACCCACATTTTTCCTATGTCATGTGTCTCCAATAATAAAAAACATTATATAAAATTTAATATAGGATATAAATATGGACACTAAATGTATTTTATTCAAGTTTATAGTTCATTTTGACCCTTAATTTTAAGGTTTTGTTCTTTGTTAAGTTAATTTTCCTCTTAATCGCTGTAATTAATTTTAATCACTTTCCCTAATATTTTTAGTCAAAAACTAAGTTGAAATTATTATTAACTATAAATTATGATGATTACAAATATTAGATATATTTTTCCAAATTTAAAACACATAATTTCATAAATTAATTTAAAATTAGTCACACAGACGAGGCGACAAAGAGAGTTTTTGAAGTAAAAATGTTCAAAATTTGCTAAGTTTTTATATCCAATTTCAAAGTAAAAAATGATGATAATAACATAAATTGTATTAATTGATATGTATTTGATATAATTTTAATTTAAAAACAAATTAATATATAATTTAACTTTATAAATAGATATATGAAAAAGAAGTTTTGAATTTAAAATCAATATTCTTCACTATTCATCAAAAAATGAAACTTCATAGAAAAACATAAAAACTTCACTCTAACATAATTTTGAAATTCATATTTTAAAAATGAAGTTTATTTTTACATATAAATTTATAAAAGTACAAAAAATTGTATTTAAAATAGGTTCTCCATTAAAAGGCCATAAAAGTTCCTTTATAAAAAATATTGATTTTTTTGCCTAATATTGGGTTTGTTCTTATATAATGGCTATCAAATATATTAGATGAATTTAAAAAATATTTTATTGAATCTATAATATACATTCATTTAATTTTTTTAAAAGTAATTAATTTAATTTATTAAGATAAAACGCCTATGGAGCATAAAAATAGAATTTTTATCAAATCATTCCATTTAGATTTATTTGGTTTATGTATTCATTTATAATTAATTTGTAACCAATGGATTAAAAAAAATATTTTCATAAGTTATTTAATCCTATTCATAACCATAAATTTAATTTCTATGTTGTATCTTATTATATTAAATAATAATATCTTAATAATATATTGTTGTTCGGTAAAACTCGGTCTTGCATGTAACACAAACTATCGAATAAAGTCGTTCTTGCATGTAATTCAAGACAAATCGATTTTTATTGAATTAAAATATATATAATAGATTTATTTAAAATATTATATATATTTTTAATTCTTGGGTCACTATATATCTTTCTATATTAGTGTTTCTTATCAAACATGTTATTAAATACAATGTTCTTACTTTAGAATTTTAGGGTGTTACATCAGAATTTACAACATTTTTATATTCTATATTAATTAAAATAGAATCATTTAGTTTTATATTTTCTTCCTTAATATTATTATTTTATCTTTTAATTTCCATATATAGTTCATCCATTCTCAAGATATCACTTTGATATTTTTCATTTTGAGCAGTTAATTATTTAACTTCATTTTAAATATCAAATTCATAAAAAAACTATAATTATAATAAAAGTGTTACTAATTTATAGTTGTAGCCATAAAACATAGATTGAATGATTCTTTTTCACTTTCATAACCATCAATACTTGGTTCTGACTCTTCTATGCAACTCTATCATATATGAAATTCGTTTATTTTTTCCTTTTTTTATTTCTTATCTTTTCCATCTTGTTTTAATTTGGTATAGTTTAACTTTATATGCCCCTTTTCCCTGCACTAAAATAATATTAATTCAAAAACATTATATTTACGAATTTTTCCTCTTTTACTACCCTTTATATCATTTTTTGATGATCTCTTCTGGGATGCTTCTTAAATCTTTTGTTACCCTTTATGTACTTGTAAACTCATTTGGTCAAATTAACAATTTCACCCTAATCAACTTTCTATAACTTGAAATTATAGGAATTAGAAATAACATTTATATTTGATTAAAATATTTTACCTTTACTTTTATCATGATCATTAGTTTTTTCATTATTCCTTTCTAACTCGTATTGAAGAAGTGATCTTATCAACTCATCCATTGAATATTCATTGAAATCCTTAATTTTATAAAGAACAACTTTTTTGAATTCTATTTCTTGGGTAGAGCTCAAAATAATATTTTGATGAGAGCTTCATTCTTCATGAACTTTCCATGTGCAATCGTACTATTTAATTTTTTTATAATCTATTGTTCATATCATTTAAACTTAAACATTTATTCTTAATTCTTGAAACTCATCTCTATGAATACCTAGATTGTTTATCTATAACTTATCAGTTCATTGATGAGTGACTTTTAAATTCTTCCAGATGTCAAATTTAGTTTTAATAGATGAAATATGACTATGAATATTTCTACTTAGAGAGTAATATAAGTATTTCATAACTTTTTAATTTAAAACACATTTTGTAGCATCATTACCAGTGGAAGTGCCTAAATCTACACCAAGAAATTTATATGGTTTTGACATTATAACCTAATAATCATGACCTATATTTTTAATAAATAACTTCAATTTTTTCTTCCAATAAACATAGTTACTTCTATTGAGGTGAGGTGGTCTTATGGGAGTCAACATCTTGAAATCCTGACATGCCATAACAAAGCATTTGATCTTTTCCTTAAACTTTTAATTCTATGATAATTGTTCTTTTAGAAATAGATAATGAAAAAACTAAAACCAAATCCTTAAACAGTAACCACCCTTTGATACCAATTTTTAGGTCCCTTGGTATGGAAGTAGTTACTATAGGGGATATGAATATCCCTTTTTGAATTATTAAAACAAATCATATTATATCATAGTTGGAAAATTGTTAAAAATGTAGCAGAAATAAAAATATACAACACATGATGTTTTTATAGAGTTTTGTATCACCATGATCCTAGTACTCTTGTAAATATACTCTAATATGTGAGTAGAATATTATTAACTATATCCTCACTTTTGAAAGGGAGTGATAACCCAATTACATAGAGATAAAAAATACTATTTTCACACACAGTGGTATAACCCATGACTTTTGAAGGAGTCACAATCTACCTTTCTTTTTTATAGTAGGAATAACCTTATATTCCTTTTATATGGGAGGAATAACCCAATGATATAAATTTTGAATGAGAAAATATTAAAGTAAACTCTAGAGGAAAAATAGATGGTAATAATAATTTCAATGGAGAAATAATAGAAACAAATTAAACTATAGCTAATTAGAAGATATAGAAATTTGGTGTATCTCGAGTTCTTTGATCTGTCCAGTGGTGGAAGATTAAAGTGATGAAGATCTTTAGTGATCACAATAAAATAATAGAAGTCGAAGAAGTTTCTTGATAAATTTAGAGGAGTATAAATTATATCATCATGTATCCTTAGAATGATTTGCACAGGTATATGTTATTTATCCTTGAAGAGATATCCTAGATCATTAAAGTAAAATCCTTTAAGAGAATATCTATATCTAATATCTGAACGACACTTGTTTGTGTATAAAAATCGAATAAAATGGTTGTTACCTTTGTTTGTTAAATTCATATTAAAAAATATAGATCAAATGAATTGTATATTTCATCATTAAATGTTATTATAAAATAATTAATATGTTAATAATATCAATCGTAAAAAATTCAAAATTATAAAATAATTAAAATAGGAATATAATATTCTAGAATGTAAAGACTTCAGAATAATCTAAAAATAGAGCATTACAATAACTTTTAAACTGCAAGTACATGTGATAAAAAAATAAGGTTACAGTTATTTTTACACACTTTTGCAATTTTATATCAATATAAAAATAATAAAACAATTAATAGAAGAGTTATTTTAAAAACATCAATTTAAATAATAAATAATTTTTTAGAAACCAAAAAATTAACTTATAGTTGCTCATGACCTACCGATGGAAACATAAAGGGGTGGCTCATGACCTACCAGAGAAAATAGAGAGCTATGACTTAATTTTATACCACTGAAAAACAAAACAGATTCTTCCATTTCTCATTCAAGTTAAAATGAATAGAGCCAACCAACAGAAATTATTCCTTGCAATAGAGTAATCAAGGTCTTTAAGAGAAGCAATAAAAATTTTGGGGTTGTTGGAAGTCCAACGGTTACTCATGACTCACTTTTAGAGATGTACAATGGTGACTCATGACCTACTATTGGAAATATACAATGGTGGATCACTGAAAACATTTTCAAACAATAGAATTAAATTATATATGAAATAAAAAAACTATTTTTATAAAAGGAAGCATAAAATAATAAAAACAAATAGAATGAATGAAAAAAATGACGTCACTACCAATATTTTATGCACCTGAATAAATAAAACACCATGAAGAAGCTGATGATAAACAGAATTAAAAACCTCTAAAAAAATAAGAAAAAAAATTAAAACAAAAATAATCATACTGCAGAAAATAAACTAAGAAGAATAATCTCCTATTGAAGCTTGAAGAAACTTTTACTAAGGTTATATACAACAAAAACAAAAACAACCGGTGGGAAAAGATGTACCACCATTGATATCTAATCGTGGGTAAAACTACTTCCCATTGAGAACTTGTGGTAGGGCATAAATCACTATTGGGTTCCAATGGTAACTCACTATCACACTATTGGGTTCCAATAGTCACTCATGACTCACCGTTGGGTTTTGAAGATGACTCGACTCATTGTCAGTATCCAATAGTGACTCTTGGCTCACTATTTTCTGATGGCGACATCAATGAGCTACCAAAAAAGGGAATGATCGGAATCAGAGAAACATCCAGAAAAGGTAGAGGGATGCTTGAAGAAGAAGAGTTTACATTAAAAAATCATATGAATATTAGAGAAGAAACATCGAATCAACACACCGATATTAAATGAAAATAGATTTCAAACAAGTTCCACTAGCTAGGAATGGAATCATAATATTGGTTTGATTTTTCAATGGTTCTATGAAAATATTTAACATACTAAATACATACTAAAGGAAAAGGAAGAAAACAATGAAATAATTCAATCTAGGAATGCATGGGGGGAAGAAAAACTTTCAGGATATTGAATAAATAATGAACGGTTGAGATCAAATGGATCATATGGTCAAGATCCTGTATGTGTTTTTAAAATAGATGAATAGTAAAGGAAAAAACTTTTCTCATAATGATTATGCAATGAAGAGGGTGAATAGTTTATCATTCAACACGCAATAGGCACTCCCCAAGCTATCAGTGGGGGATCAACTCCCTTAACCCACTATCCATTCAAATAGACCTTATACATGGGATCAATAGGGCGAACTAGCCCAAACCATGTGCGTATGCTCTTTATGACTTATACACCAGCCCAGATGAGCTATGTTTTCACTATGCATGACCCAACCATTATACAAGTCTCAAGGGATGGACCTCCCATGGGGGTTTACCTTCAGGTTTCCATAAGTGTGGTTATAGAATCAGCTTAAAAGGCTTGTGTAGATGTCCATATTTTTTATAACACTTAAAAATAAAAAAATATAAAGTAAAAAACAACCAATGATGAAAACAAAATATTAAAAAATGTTAATGAGAAATATTATTTTTGAAACAATATTTAATTTAATTAAATGTGATGTAAGAGTAATTTTTCAAAACAAAGAGAGATGTAAAAGTGTTAATACCCAATATAAACATGACACACATTGATAATGATCTCATGTTTGGAGATCAATACACATTTTTATAGATAAGAACAACTAATGACACCCAAAACATGTGGTGTTTCTATTAGTGGGTCTGTCCTCATGATTTCAACTACTAGAGATTACTAAGGGAAAAATTTATGAGAAAAAGTCTCAATTCTTATGATCCCTTAACACCTGATAGTTTCACATCATATTTTTCTAGTTAGTATTATGTATCTGGGCCATATGACATTACTTTAAGATTATTATCAGAGTATCTCTAGGTTCTCATTATAGTTGGGATGTAATGAATTGTATTTTTTAATATATTATTTTTATATATTTTAAAAATTATTTTTGAGACAAGACACTAAGACGAAATGTGATTTTGAGTCCCAGTGTACTTGAAATAAATGTTCGAAATATATTAAATATAATAAACAACATCTACAAGAAGTTTTTCAAAAAAAGTGGAATAACTTTTTAATGGGGGCTTAGATAAAAAATATGAGGGAAATATTGTGTTTAGAGTACAGGGTTTACCCTAGGTTCAATATAAACTTGGTTTTCATGAGGCATTTGTAGAAAATTCATCGTTGTATTGGAATAAAGAAAATAATTTATTAAATTAAATTATTTTTATTTCATTGATGTTGTGACTGAAGTTTCTTTATGTAGACTTTTATGATGGAATTATAGGGTTAGTCTCATAACCCTAGATATTTTGGAGAGCTTTTAGAGAGATCATTGGATGATCTCTCTTAGATAAATGATAATCGTATTGTAGATCAGCGATCAGTGGGAAACACAGGTTGAGATCTCACCAATGACAACGATGTAGGATCACCCTTTATCAGTGATCGATCCATCTCGAGGTAGGAAATTTGTTGTGTTTTTATTTCATTCCCCATTATTAATTCCTATTATGAGCACAAATAAATGAACCAATAGATTGATCTGTAGTTCAGTCATCTTGCAAGATGGGTTTATTTGCGGGGATATTCTGGGAGAATTTATTTTTTATTATTGATTCTTCCATTTTTGTTCTAATGGAAGTATATCAAG
Source organism: Viscum album (assembly GCA_963277665.1). Lineage (NCBI taxonomy): Eukaryota > Viridiplantae > Streptophyta > Magnoliopsida > Santalales > Viscaceae > Viscum > Viscum album. Next base: position 1,070,498,667 of record OY728141.1, read on the forward strand.
GAAAACATGAACATTGACTGAGGTTAATTCCTCATGTTTGTGGCTTAGAAATTCTCCCCATTTTCTTCATTCATCATGGGTGTTCTTCAATTGGTTTCTTTAAGATAACCTATAAAGATTCACTTTGTGCTTCTAGATGCCAATTTTTCACTAGGTATAGCCTTGAAAAAAAATCCTCAGATCCCCATACATGTATGCGGGACAGAATGAGTTTCTTTCCATACCATAACTCATATGTAATCCCATATATATCTTTTTTTGGTACTCAGTTAAGGGTATATGTTGCTTCCTATAAGTCATATCCCCAAAAGGATAATGTAAGAGTTGCTTGCACTAGAGGAAAGGGTGTCTATCTCCATGCCCCTATACTAACATTTTTCAAAAACCATTGGTATAGTGGGTCCCATCCTGATGGTTCCAAAAAAATATTGGGATAGTCCATTTATATAAAGACTATCCCAATGGTTTTACAAAACCATTAGTATAGAGTTCCCCCAAATACTAGCTCAGGAATCACCTCCACATTTCTGAAATTGATCTACATTTTTTCCTATGGGTGGTTCCATCTTCTTCCCCAGGTGCGGTGATCTATCTTTGATTTCAATTTTCATTTAGTTTCTTCAACATCAAATTGGTGAGTTAGAAATGGGTCATATCTTCTACCAAGAATCAATTTCCTTTTTTATCTATGTATAAAACACTGACCTACAAAATTCATTTTTATTTCCATCTACCAAAATCTCTCATCACTTAAGGTTTTCATTCAATTCTTCTTGAATATAAAATTAGTCTGTTCCAAATACTTCATCTATTTTATCAACCATAATTTTATTTTATTTTATAGGTCTAAAATAATAACCAATATTTTTTTTGCCAGATTATAGATTCATTGAATAAGGGTTTGTTTGAATTATATTTTTTATTTAATTGCATAATAAATCTGATTGTGTGTGATGAATTTTTTTTAATTTAGTTAACCTATAATTCTATATAAATCTAATATGAACCTTTTTATATTATGTGATATATATATGAGGGAACTCTATAATTATTTATTACAATACTTTGTTTGTTTTTTGAAAATATTATAGGGTTATGAAATTATTAAATTCATTGTTTTATTTTAAAATTTGAAATTATTCATTTCATGTCTCCAAAAATACCATACACCCAACTCTATGTGTTATATCCTAGATAATTTGAATCTTATTCCATATAAACAAATTTTATTTGAATGGTTCACCTATTAAATATAAAAACAACCCCTCCCACTCTATGAATATCAAATAATTATGATATTTTGTTATGCATATTTTATCAAATTCCCTTATAGATTATTTTTTCATCACTCTTCATCGTGTACTTTACAAGAACTAGAGAAATGGATATCTTATGAAATCCTCCAATGATTACTTGATTGAAGGTTAATTAGAATCACTAGTATTAAACCAAAATACCTATACCGAGATAAGTAAAAATAATTTACAAAATAAAATTTCAAAATAATATTATTCAATATAGTACTTAATATTATCCAAAGTACATACTTTAGAAAAGGATTTGTTATCCTATAATAAAAACTTATGTTTGAAAAAACATTTCAAGTTACCCAATTCAAATGAATCCCCCTTAAAATTATTTTATTAATTTTAATCATGTTTTCATTACTTCATTCAATTTCCCACAATTTTATCACATACACTCATTGTTCACACTTTCTCATTGATTCTCATACTTTTCATCACACACACTTTTTATTTAGTTTTCCACTGTTTTATACTTTTAATCTATTTTATCACCTATATCACACATTGTAAGATACATATCTTTTATGAAAGTATTTCCTTGTTTAAATTTTGGTTAAGATTATTTTTTATGGATACTGAAGTTATTTTTTGGTGTATAAGAAATTATGGGGGTTTCCTAGGTGTGTAGAACACGAGAGGAGGAGAAAAAGAGGCCAAATAGTATGCAACACACAGTTGGTGCACATTTAGTATAAACTTTGTGCCTATCCTAGGGAATCCATGTGAAAAAGAATCATCTTGGGCAGAGGCTGGCACATAGGATCCACACAGTTTCAAAAACGATGTAGGTGCTTTTAGGAAACCATGCAGCTTGGCCCCTCTTAGATAGAGGGAGCCACACAGTTGATGTACGTTTTGGATAACCGTGCGGTGAAACCATCAGGATCTTAAAAACTGGGAAATTCCCATTTTTTTCTCACAATATTAATTATTTATCCATAAATTTTCCACCCATTATACCCCCTCTATATTGGATGACAAACTAAGAGCCTCCTCCTCCTCCATGGGCGATTCTCCTTCGATTCTTGGGTGTCTGAAGTGATGTTTAGTGTGAATCGAAGTTCTGGGTGAGTCTAACACTCCTCTTTTCTCCATTTTCTAGATTAGGGATTTTAAAATATCTCATATTTTTAGGAATCCCTAAAACTTTATTTTTTATGGTTTCTAGGTTGGGGAGTTAAAGGTGGTTTGTTTCCAAATCAATGGCTTAGATCGAGCATGTGGTTGTCCCCACAATTAAAGAAGGTGGTATTAAAGATTTTTCACATAGTTTCATTGTTATATATGTGTATAGATTTGTAAAATATATTTCCTTATTGAATTTTATTTTCCTTGATTATGGAAAGTGATTTTGGGCCTTATATTGAGGTACAAGACCATTCATGGACCCCATTGGGTTTTTTGATGATGTGAGACCAAAACTAGGGATACCCTTGGGGGTATGAAAAACCCATAAAAATGGTGAAATGAATTAGTAATATTGGGATAGGTAAGTTGTGGAAATTAATGGGTTGTTACTACTACAAAATTGGCCTTCAATAGTGCTAAAAATGGCCTTTATCAACACTAGAAATGCGCTGACCATATCAATGAGGTTAGAAGCCTTGTTCTTTTATCAGCGCTGAAAAAGAGCTGATAAAGGGGTCTTTTATTAGTACTAAATAAATAAATGATAAATGAGACCTTTATTAACACTTTAATTTAGCACTACTAAAGAAACTATTTATGAGTGTTTTTTAGAGCATTGATAAAATTTACCTTTATCATTGCTTCTATGAGCACTAATAGAGTAGGCCTTTACCATCACTTTTAAAATCACTGATAAATGTGACCTCTATCAGCGCTTTTCGAAGCATTGATAAAGGGCCACACTGCAGTGTGATGCAACAAGACACTGCAACATCAGAAACATACTAGATATTAATAAAAACAAGTCCTAATACAATATTTAAATGAGATGAAATTTATAACACAAACAAAAGAACAAAAAAAATATATTATAGACATTTCAAACATTAGTTCATACAATTATATAAATTAAAATTATTACATACATTTAAAAACATAAACGTTCCTTTATCTTTTAATGCTGACCCAACTCATGCTATTACTGAATAAACCACCCCTGGTCAAGAAAAATAATGCACCTGTATAATAAAAAATATTCTTATGTCAGTATTAATATAAAGAAATAAATTAACCACAAATGTTAATTTTAATAAATTTGATGTCACTTTTAAATAAAAAGATGCACTTGGAGTCATAACAGTCATACCATGTATCAGATTTAGGTGCGACTGGTTCCAAAAAATCTCAAATGACTTGTGGATAATTTTCCCAATGTTTCAAAACAATATAAATGTGTTTTCTCGGTTTTGAGTATGTCAATTGTCTTTTTTTACTAATATGGAATTTTAAACTGGAAACACGAACATTTGAATCATTATGATCTCATCATGTATTGGTTTGATGTTAAATAGATTCATATTTGTTAAAAATTAATTATGAATCATTCTCTTAAATTATCATGAAAATCCTAGTGTGTTTGATCATTTTTTAGTGAGTGACACTTTTTGAACTAAAATGTTAATTTTAAAATGATAACGGACATTTTGAGTCATACCAGGAAAATCGTGTATCAGATTGAGGTGTGGGTGATTCTTACACATACAAAATTACTTATAGATCATTATGGTAAATTATCAAAACAATCATAATATTTTTTCTTAGTTTTGAGTAGTACAATTGTCCATTTTACTAAAATTGATACCATTTATAAATAAAAAGATGTACTTTGAGTCATACTGGTCAGACCATGCATCAGATTGAAGTGTGGATGACTCCTACACATCCCAAATTACTTATGGATCATTTTACTAAATTATCAAAACAATATTAATGTTTTTACTTAGTTTTGAGTATTTCACTTATCTTCTTTACTAAAATTTCATTTTAAAATTGTAACATGCACTTTGACTCATACCGATCACATTGTGTATCGGATTGAGGTATGGTTTATTTATACACATCACAAATGACTTATGTATAATTTTCATAATGTATTTAAACAATTTAAATGGGTTTTATTGGTTTTGAGTAGGTCAGTATTCTTTTGTACTCAAATTGATGTCAATTTTAAATAAAAACACGCACTGGGACTCATATCCATCACATCGTGCATCAGATTGAGGTACGACTGATTCATGCATATCTCAAATCACTCATGTATCATTTTACTAATGTATTAATACAATATGAATGTTTTTTTTGGTTTTGAGTAGTTTAGTTTGTTTTTCCACTAAAATTGATGTCAATTTTAAATAAAGATACACTAAGAGCCATATTGGTCACACTGTGCATTAGATTGAGGTACGAATGATTCATAAAATTTCCAAATCACGTATTAATTGTTTTACTAAAGTATAAAAACAATATAAATGTGTTTTCTTTTTTTAGTACAAAACTTGTATTTTTTACTAAAATGTCATTTTAAACATGAAACACACGCTTTGACTCATATATATCACATCGTGTATCAGTTTTATATGAGGATGATTCCTACACATCACAAATGATTTATGAATCAATACCATAAATTATAAAGAAAATCCGAGTACATTTTCTTAGTTTTCAGTGAGTTAAACTTTTTAAATTTAAATATCAATTTTATACTCATAATGTACACATTGATTCAGTTGTATTTTTTACTAAAATTAATGTCAATTTAAAATAAAAAGAAGTAATTCGAGTCATATTGGTCACATAGTGTGTCATATTGAGGGGTGGATGAATCTTATATGTCCCATAGTCTCAAAAAAATCCTAACTATCAATGTTACCATGATTTCCATTGACTTTCTTTTTCAAACTTCTAACACTGCATGAATAGCTTTGAACAAACCACATCAACTCAAAAAAAATCCACCTATATAAGAAAAAAATTATTATGAGTAATACTACAAAGAAATAAATTAAACATAAATATGAAATAATACATTAATTATATGGATAATGATTTTACTGAGAAAATATCAAGATTACCTCCATGATTGAGAAGTGGGGGGGGAACTTGAAGGAATTTAATAAATGTCAAGACTTTAGGGGTAAAAGGTTTTGAGGGAGAAGAATTCTGTGTAAGTTTTGGTAGAGAAAGGGATGAAATATGGACATAGCACCCCAACTCGAACAAAAGAATCCACCTATAGAAAAAACAATTATTATGTGAGTAATAATAAAAATAAATAAATTAAACATAAATATGAAATAATACATAAATTCTATGGACAATGATTTTACTATGAAAACATCAATATTACCTCTGTAACTAAGATGAAGATGCAACATTTATCTTCCTACAAATGCAGTAGAGGTAATTTGAAAGAAAGTGGTAAATGAACCACTATAGGGGTGAAAACATTTTAAGAGTGAAGAAGTATGAAAATTGGACAAAGCACCCCAACTCAAAAAAAGGAGTCCACCTATATAAAAATCAATTATTATATGAGTCATACTAAAAATAAATAAATTAAACATAAATAATAAACAATATATTAATTCTATAGATAATGATTTTACTATTAAAACATCAAGATTAACCCTATAACTGAGTAGTGGGGGTGTCATTTATCTTCCATAAAAGGTAGTAGAGGTAATTTGAAAGAAAGTGATAAATGAACCATAATAGGGGTGAAAAAGTTTTAAGAGAGAACAAGCATGATAGTTTAACAAAGCACCCCAACTTGAACAAAAGAATCCACCTGTATAAGAAAAATATTATTATATAAGTAATAATAAAAGAAATAAATTAAAAATTAATATAAAATAATAAATTTATTCTATGGACAATTATTTTATTGTGAAAACATAAAGAGTACCTCTATGATTGAGTAGAATAGGTGTCATTTCTCTTCCTCAAAGGTAGTGGAGGTAATTTGAAAGAAAGTGATAAATGCACCACTGTAGGGGTGAAAATTTTTTAAAGGAGAAGAAGCATGAAAGTTGAACAGAACGCCCCAACATGAAAAAAAGAATCCAACTATATAAGAAAACAATTATTATACGAGTAATACAAAAAAAATAAATTAAACATAAATATGAAACAATACATTAATTCTATGGAAAATTATTTTACTATGAAAACATCAAGATTAACTCTATGATTGAGTAGAGACAACATCATTTTTATTACTACAAAGTCATAAAAAATGGATAGAAATATTATAAAATAAATAAACTCATCAAGTAATAATGAAAATTAAATCAAAGTTTCATTATATAATTTGTTTTGGTAAAATAGAGAAATTATATCATAACATTACCTTTACATCTTTCTAAAGGGTTTATTTGGCCCAAATATAAGATAATTACAAAACTAAGGATTCTATATGCACTTCATTATGGTTTAGAAGACTATATAGATGTCAAGAATCTGAGATAAAATTAATGATATTGATATCTATTTGGATCCATTGATCAATGGATACAAGGGAATGATTGTTTGTGCATCACTCACAAAGTTAATAACAAAACTAAGGATTCTCTATATACTTCACTATTATTGGTTAACTACCGCTTAGCATAGCATCTGACCTAAACTTATTGTTCGGTGTCCCTGTGATGCTCTCATTCCACACACACTCACCACTGTCTCTATCATATCACCATTCAACATTCAATTTTCCTTCTCTTTCCCCTAATTTTATTCATTATTTAAATAGGTGGGAATATTTTTCCATCCTAGCATTTTTTGATTCTCATGTAGCTTCTTCAATCATATGTGTTTTACACAAAACCTTTACCCAATGAATTATATTATTATATAAAATTTTATCTCTATGTTTAAGAAAATAATTAGTTTGTTTCTCTCTATATGTCGGATGAGATCATCATGAGGATGAAAGGTAAAAAGTTCAGGTCAGATGTTATGCTAAGTGGTAGTTAACCAACAGTAGTGAAGTGCACAAAGAATCCTTAGTTTTGTTATTAGATTTTTGAGTGATGCACAACCAATCCTTGTTTTGGACCCATTGATCAATGGATCCAAATAGACATCGATATTTTTCCAACTCTTCCAGAATATTTTTTATTGAATAACAACAACACAAACACAGATAGATGATTTTAGAAAGGTCATCTACATGATCTCTTGAAAAAATGATGAACTCTTTACCTATATCTTCATATTTGTTTGCCAAATGATTAGTGTGCATCCATTTTAGGTTCATATCCATCCTATTGAGTTCATAAAAGATTAATTTTATACAAAATATAAATAAATACACATATGATATTCATTATCAAAAGTGAAAGTTATAGACAATTCTAATAAGTGAAACTCAACATTTGATTATTTCAAATAATTTCAGTATGTTGAAGAAAATGGGTAATTTAATTTAAGGAAATAATTACTTCACATAAAATATTTCTTAAATCCCCTATACAAATGAATATATAATATAGAAAATTAAGGAGTAATAAGATAATCAAATATGATAAATAAGAATAATAAACTCTTATTCAATAAACTAGAAGATATAAAAATGTATTGGAACCAATGATGTAGAAACCAAAGGAATTATTACATTTCAAATTAATGTTATATCAATATTTGAAAACATCTCAAGACTCTTGGGAAGTAATATTACCTCACTAGCCCATCCCAAAGAAATTCAAGGTACTCCAACTGGATATGAAATTAGAATTTACTAATATATTACATGAAAAGTAATTACATCAAACAAACAAATGGTTTTCCCATTATTTAATATGATAATAATGTTTTTAAATTGAAAAAGGTGATGTATGAATTTAAATAAGAACTAAGAGCTTGGTATTGAAGGTTAGATTAATTCTTAAAGAAACTTTAATTTAAAAAATAAGGAATTGACCATATATATTACATAAAAAATAATTTTATGAATATATTGAAAGTGTTTATCAGTGTGGATTTCATAATATTTAGAGGTTCAAGAGATGAATGATGATAATAATTTTCTACATTAACAATGACCAATGTTTAAATTTTGATCATTAGTGAGTTGACATTTTCCTTCATTTATAGGTGACTCATGGAATTCATGGGATATTTATTTCTTAATCCACATATATGAGGGAAGTGTTTTATAGATTTCAAAAGGAATCTTGAAATCCCATGTTAACACCCATTGAAAATTGAATAAAATTTTCAAATGTTACAGGTATAATTTCAATCTATATCATGATAGTATCCAAAGGACATTCTCTACCCCCTTTGGCTGGAAATAAGAACCAAGGCATGAAAAACAACACAATTGGAATAATTTGGCCTAAAAAATAAATAAAACTACTAGAAAGAAAATTTAAATAAAAACTACAATGCAACATCCATACATTGGATTATCACACCAACCAAGATAAGTAGAAAAAATAAGATATAAAGTAGTATAATATAAAATAAATCCCTTAACCTACCTTCAACTCCCTCACACACAAGATCCCCAGTTTCAATATCTAAAATTTTACATGTATGGAATATATTGATATGGAAAGATTGGAAAATATGTATGATAACTTTGGGTGATCAATTTGGGAAATATAAACAAAATAAAAAAACCAAATAACTTCCACGTGACTCTATGTGTCACTATTGAGTCCAAAAACAATAAATTCTCTATGAGCGATCATGAGTTGAATCAAAAATGGGAAATTAAGAAAATTAGAATGCCTACCTCACTAGTATAGAATCACCAGGCCACAAATAATGATATCATCAAAGAAGAAATCAAAAAAAAAAAACCAAAAACACAAAAAGAAAATCAGAAGGACTACCTCTCTAGGTTAAAGAAAATATGAGGTCCTCTTCTAAAACCCCAATTGGAATCAAAAACTGGATTTCATAAGAGATGTTTGAGAAATAAGAGGCGATTGAGTGGTGTGATTCAAGATTCTATTCACTGAGGAGGAGTGCTAGCAGCGGGTGGCTTCCACAAAAAGCTTCTGATATCGTGACAGGTTTGAAAATGGTTAGGTTTTTTAATTAGATTGGGACACTTTTATTAGCACTTATAAAAAGTGCTGATAAAGAGTCCTTTTATCAACGTTGATTACCTAATCACTGATAAAATAACTCTTTATCGGCACTTTTTTAGCACTGATAAAGGTATGTCTTTATCTGTGCTAAAAAACTACTAATAAAACCAATATTTATCAGTGTTAAACTTATAGAACTGATAAATTTTCATTTTATCAGTGCTTTGTTTAGTGTTGATAAAGCCTCATTTTTATCAATGCGAAAAAGCACTCACAAAGAAGCTTTTATCAGTGCTTATTACTTAAGCACTGTTAAAGTATTTATAATTATAATTATAAGTAAAAAGTTGTAAATATTTATATATACTTAATAAATATATATAATTATAAATTTTTTAAATATATTTATTATAATTTTATAATTATTTATTTAAAATTAAAGAAATATTTTAAAAAAATAATATTTATATTATTATATATATTTATATAATTATGCATATATATATATTTAATAAATAAATATAAATATAAATATATTAAATATATTCATTATATAAGTAAATTTATTATAAATTTAATAATTATTTAAATATATATAATTAATTATTTATAATTATATTAATACTTTTTAAAAAAATATTTATTTATTTATAATTATAAATATATAATTCTATAAATATTGCAAATGTAAATTTATAAATATATTTATTTATAAATATTTTTTTACAAATATTTTTTAACATTATTAATGAATATATAATTTTATGTTCATGTATATATGTTAAAAATGAGTGAAATTGAATAGATTAAGAATAATTACACCTTAAAAATATTGAAAAAATGGATAAGTTTTATGTGTGCATTGTATATAAAAATTCATGAATTACACATATGAAATAAATGTAACACATATTTGATCTATGCTAAATTGAAAAATCAAATGACATTCAATTATATGTCGAGTACTATGCAATTAGTCAATCTTTTAAATTCATATTAATTTTTAATTATAAACCATTATTCAAAAAAAATATGACTATTTAAAGTAAAGTGCATAAATATTTTTAAATATATAAATCATATTTATATATATTAATATATATCTATGTATTTAATATATACTATTTAATAACATTAATTATCATAATTATCTAAATAAAAAATGTTTAATATTTAATAATGTATTATCAATTTATTAATTTTTATCATTAATTTTTTAATGAAAAAAATTTATAATTTTTTTAATAAACTCATTTTTTATTTTTTATTTATTTAATTTTTTCATTTTATTTACTCAGACCTTTATCAGTGCAAAAAAAGTACTGATGAAATAAATATTTATCATTACTAAAAATAAAGTGCTGATAAAGGGCACCCTTTATTAGTGCTAAAGATAAAGTGCAGATAAAGGTTCCCTTTATCAGTACAAAAAAAGTGATGATAAAAGGTTAAATTTATCAGTACTGATAAATATGCTATTTATTAGTGTTTTTTTTGTAGCACTGATAAATGCCGATGCTGTAAAAGGCCAATATTGTAGTAGTGTGTGAATTATAATCGGGCATACGGTATTGGAAAAAGGGGGTGAATTGAATTGATTTTATGTCATATTTTGTGAAATGCCTAAGGGGATTTTGAAATTGTTTAAATAGTGACTTTTGGATTTTTATCTGATTATGGTTCTTAAATAAAGAATATGGTGTTTTGGAATGGGAAAGGTTTTAAAAGGAGGCATTGTCCTCAAGTTTATTTAGAAATTGGTTTTCTTCACAGATATCAAATGATGGTTTAAAATGAGGGCATGGTTCCCCTTCTTTATGAAAATACCATAATGATTATTTAAAATTGTTGGAAGTTGGAGTGAAAGCCTTAGGGAATGGTTTATTTTTCCAAAGAGGAAGTCTCGTGTTTAAAGGGTGTATTCAAGAATATTTTAAATGAGTGTATCTATTTGTGTGTTACCATGGATTGTGAAATGAATTTGATTTTGATTGTTTTCTAGTTTAATATAGCATAGTAGGGTGTTTATAATAATGATATATGTGTTATTGAGTCATTCTTTATTAGTGGGATGTGTATAATGGGTTACGATTTTAAATTATTAATGTGTTTGATGGTTATGGTTTGTGTTTGGAAAATATGTTATGTTTAAATAAGCATGTGCACATGGCTTGGTGGTAAGTGGGTATTGGAATGAGCCTCCTCCCACGAGTCTGGTTAGACTGAGGCTCTAATATCCACCCCTATAATTCATAGGTTAGGGAGTCGTACTGAGGATCTAGTCCCCTAATGGTTCCATTTAGTGAAACTACCTGGAATGAGGCTCTAAGGTAAGTTTTATTTAATAAATGGTTGGGATGTTAGATTGAGGCTCTATGTATCCCAACATATAGTCACATTGTGGGTTAGGATGTCCGACTGAGGCTCTATGCTTCCAAAACACATGGACATGGCTTGTTTATCATACCAAGGATCTAGAGTATGTTAATAATTTATTTTTAGTGAATTTCCTTGTGATTAAAATTGTGTCTAACCCCTCATGCTTTGTCTTAGGCTCTCAGTGCGACCAGAACTAGGTTAATTGGTTGATTGATCCTAAAGAACTTTATGAATAAAATGGGTAATTATAAATCTGAAGCATGTTCCTTTATTTCCGTTTTTACTTATTGATTTTTCTTATCTTCATATACTATTTTATAAATTGGTTATTTCTTTATACATCATTGGTGGTGGCCTACTAATTTGTACTCACACCTTGCTCGGGCCGCCATGTCACTAGAGTACCCAAGCAGATGTTACTTGTTTTCAGGTACATTTTCAAGACATGGACATTGTTTTTGGTTCATACATGGGTTTTATGGCTGGAGCATGGGATGTTGGGACCATGTTGGGACTCAGGTCCATTCTTGGGATCTTTTGGCATTTGGTTTTGGGACTTTATTTGTACGACTTCTTGACATATAGTGTATTAATCATATTGTTATAGCATGTTCTTCTTGGTTACTAGTTGAAAATTTTCATGTACGGTTCATTTATTTGTTCATATTGATTATTATTATATATTTACATTGTTTTTTATACAGTTTTACTCTTATAAGAAGGTATAGTCTTCTCATTATACCTTTATAGACCTGTGTTTCTAGTCGGCAGCCTTTGGCGTATGAGGAGTTGTGCCTAAGGTCATGTGGCGACCTGACTCGGGGCACCGATTTAGTAGCTACCAATATCGTGAAATTACAAAGTTGTATCACGGGATGTATTTTTTTGTACTGTTTGGGGCATGGTAGAAAGGAGAATAGGATCTTGTTAGGACTTGGTAATGAGATCATGCTTGGGTGCATATATCCCCACGTACAAGGAAAAATCCAAGTTTCTATGGGTGATAATTGATGTTTAGTTTTGTGATTTTATAGTTGATTTCTATTTAAACCTCGATTGGAACACTTGGATGTGATGTTATTGGTTTATGAGATTTTATATCTTATACCAGTAAGAAAATAGAGGGTGTGTGAGTTTATACATCAAGATAGACACATATGATTGGTAGGTCATTTGTATGTTTCCTATAATTGATAGATCCTTTGGATTCATATGTTTGTATTGTAACTTTCTTATTGTGTATTTTTCTTATTGATCATTACTTGAAATCTTTGATATAGAAAATATTTCGAAATGTGTATTTCAATAAATCTTGGATTTTTTGAAATTTATGGTTAAGAAAAGGTTTTTGAAAATGTAAATGCTTAGGGTTTGAAATGGAATGTTTTAAATAGGAAACATCAGGTTTTAAATGGAAAAGATTAATTAACAAGGGAAATGCAAAAATGTTTGAAATTTAGGGACACCGGTTGGGGGTATCCCTTGTGTTGGTTTTTAAATCTATGTATGGGTGGTTTGGGTAGTGAGAGTACCTTAGTTTAAGACCTTAGGTTATGGGATGTGAGACATTGGGGAGTTTGTATGTGTCAGTTAATGGATTGATTTTGGTTTTGTCCTTGGTTAGGTTGTGCCCTCATTGTTGTAAAATTATAATTGTTAATGTGTATGTGGTGAATATTGTGAGATAAGACCTTGCAAGTTGTGTTTTGGACCCTATATTGGGTGTTTGGTGTGTGGTTCTGATGTACATGTGGGAGTATCTTTGGTGTGAAACCTAGAGTAAATGGTTTCTTGGAAAATTAAACACAGTGTGTTTGGAACAGGAGTAGGATTTCCACCTATGAGAAATGGGTTGTTTAGGGTTTGGTGTGTATGTCTTAGACATTGAGCCACTTACTTTATTAGAAATGACTTCAATTTTGGGAGTTAGTATCATTTTTCTTTCTTTGTGGCTCAGTAGAGGGGCCAGCTAGGGTTGCTAGTGATTTTGGGATCATATGGAACATGTGGATGTTTGGAAATTGTAAGTATAACAAAAAGAGTGTTTCCTAGTGCAGGTTTGGCCTATGGGGCTATGTGAAAAAAAATGGCTTTGGAGATGCAACTCAAGTTGTGGCTATGAGTTGACAGTCTGGGGGAAATCAAGGGTATCCTTGAAGGAGGTTAGCCCAGTGTTTCAAGTGCCTTGAAATATGAAGCATGGGTGGTTTCTTCAGACTTGGAACTGATGCATGGTGGGTGGTTGTGAAGGGAAGGATAGTTTAGAGAGTTGAACATGTGGTTTTGATGGTGTTAATAGAAAAATTAATGTTGATTTTGGATGAAATAGAAAAGGGTGACCAAATATTGGATGAATGATTTTAGTATAGAAGTGATTCCCTGGGTGGTGATGGTTTTGTGGTTGTTCTTTCTTGCATCAATGGTTTTTTTATTGGATGTGAATGTTGGGAGTGCCTCGATCCCAATGAGGATTATGGCCCAAGAGACATGGTGAGAAGTGTAAGCAAGTGTTGGGCCTAGATCTAGTGTTGAACAACTCCTGTGATCTAGATTTAGGTTTAGTGAGTGGTCTAAGGAAAGCGTGGGACCTCGAGGGATCTAATGAGGTCTATATGTGGGCACGTGCTGGGTAAACATGATGCCGTTTGGGATGGGTGAACAAGTATCTTGGAATGACTGGCCATTGTTTTCTATAAAACTGAAGGGGCAAGTCTGGTGGTGAAATAGACCATTGATTTTGTTTGTGTGGTGAATAGTTTTGTTTCTGTTGTGAATCTCCAGGGTTGTTTTGGAAGGACTCGAGAGGTGTGGTAATGGTAGTGCCACAAAATATGTTGGATCATTCCTTATTGGTTGAGAGTCATGAAATGGTGGTGATTTTAGTTGAAAATCCCTCTTGAGTCATGAAGGCCAAGTGTTGATGAGAAGTTGGTGGTAGGTAAGCCCAAGACTTTTAATAGGTCAAGGTGCCCTATAGGGGGAGGTGACTTTAGTTATGGATAGTTTGTGGTGGTGTTCGTCAATGAATTCTTAGCGTACTTCTATCTAGTGATGATTGTGACCAATATCTTGACATCATATTAGGTACTCTGAGAGAACTCTGACTTAACACCTAGATACCTGAATGTGTTTTTGATGGGGATAGAGCCTCTTGGAGGATACAATCATGGAGCAGTGTGTGTGTGAACTATATAGTGGGGGAAGTACACCATCTATCAATTATGGGAGAGGTCCCCAAGGTGTACTTGACGTTGATGAATGTTACGAGTTTCGTTCTCAGAAATCGAGGATGGGTGGTGAGTAATGTATGTTTTTTTGTTCTAAAGGAAGCTGGATGACCATGTCAAAGTTTGAGGTTCATCTTCTGATCAATGTGTAAGCCGTTGTGGTTTGAATTTCTTGAAGTAAGTGGTTATAATGATACTCCTAAGGTGGTGAGTGGTACATAAGTCGTAGATGTGTAGAGCAGGTCTTGGAGTGGATGTGGTGGCATCAGGATGCCAATAAGAAACCTATAAATTACAAAGTTGGTTTCTATCGGGAAATATAGGTGGGCCTTGGTTGTGTTGGGAGATCAAGTTGGGTGATGGATTTAGGCTCAGGCTGGTTTTAGAGGTAATATGAGTGTTTTCATTAGACACATGTCAGTGGGTGCTGTAGAGCCACCAATGGTTTGCAGAGAATCAAATACTATAATAATGAAGTTTCACCAGGGGTTAGGAATAGACTCTGGTAGGTTCACATATATGATAAAGTCATTCCTTAATGTAGAAGGCGTCATATCTAGATAGAGGTGAGATATTCCAATGGTGTATTTTGGGTTCCAATAGAGTGAGTCGGCTAAGATGGGACGACTCAGTGGGTAGAAAGGAAATGGATGTGGTGGGCCTGAAGCCACCTCTGGTTAATGTTGGAATGATAAGTGCATCCCAGTAATGGGAATAAGTTTTGGTAAGAACCAAGTAGACCATAGTTGAGATATGGATGATGAAGGTGCAAAATATTTGGGTAGTTTCCATGGAATGATTGAATGGTAGAGTTGGGTGGAATTTTCATGGATTTTGGGGCGTGGTGAGTTGGGAAACATGTTGGGTAAGTTGTAGAAGTTGATTTGAGGTTACATTGGACTATTTTTTAATGTTCGAAGTTCCCAACACCAAGTGATGGTAATAGAGAGACAAATTGTATAGTGTGGAGCACCATAGCCAAAAAATACTTGGTTAATGATGTGATCAGTGATTCAAGTTGGATGGACTCAGGTAGGAGCCATATTAGTGTACTGGTTTTGGTAATAGGTGTTGGCCTAGGTTTTGACTAGATGAGTACCTTGAGATGAAGGTTATTCTTTGGTTGTGCTTTGGATTTTCATAAATGGGGTGAGGTCATTGGGCCTCGAGTTTTAGACCAATGTAGGTCAGGAAATTTGGTTGGAATTTGTGTGTCCCTTTGGTGATGTCGAGCTTGGGTCACCGTTTGAATTTTGGAAACCAATTGATATGATGTCCATTGATCTAGGCTATTAATTGTGGAGAGGATCAGACTGAGGTTGTTTTGATTGGTTCTTCTAGGGTAATGCAGTACTTTGTTGGTTCCCTTTAGTATGGTGGTTCAATGGTGTTACCTGAACCTTTCTCTTGTGTTCCACTACTACAAAATAATCCTTTAACAACAATAAAAATAGCCTTTATCAATGCTAGAAAAATGATGAATACATGAGAAAGGTTAAAATCCCTAGTCATTTATCATCACTAAAAAATCACTAGTAAAGGAACTATTTATCAACACTTTTTTTAGCATTGATAAAGGCACTATTTATCAAGGATTATAAAAGCACTCATAAAGGGTCTTTTATTAGGGCTTATAGACGCGCTGATAAAGGGTCATTTTTAGAACTTATAGAAGAACTAATAAAGTATTCTTTTATCAGTGCTTATAAATGTTCTAATAAAGGACCTTTTATCATTGATCATATAAGAACTAATAAAGTGGAAATTTATCAGTGCTTTTAATAGTGTTGATAAATATATCCTATATTAGTGCTTTTAAAAGCATTGATAAATGTCCATAATGTAGTGTACTGCAATTGCACACTATATCACCACTATAATGTGCTGTAACATCACACCGCAACAACAAAAACACACCAGATATGAAAAAAAACAAGTCCAAACACATGATTTAAATGAAATTAAATTTACAAAACAAAAATAAGAAAAAAACAATAATATATACATTTCAAACATTGGTTTATACAAATACATAAACACAAATTATTACATACATTAAAAATATCAATGTTCCTTTATCTTTTAATCCTAAACAGACTCATGCTATTACCAAAAAACCACCCCTACTTGAGAAAAAGAACGCACCTATATAAGAAAACAATTCTTATTTTAGTAATAGTATAAAGAAATAAATTAATCGAAAGTGTTAATTTTACTAAAATTGATGTCAATTTTTAATAAAAATATGCACTTAGAATCATAATGGTCACACCATTCATATGAATGAGGTGAATCTAATTCCAACACATCTCAAATGACATTTGGATTGTTTTCCTAAAGTATCAAAACAATCTGAATGTGTTTTCTCGATTTTGAGTACTTGATCAATTGTCTTTTTTACTAAAATGTCATTTTAAACTAGAAACACACGCTTTTGACTCATTACGATCACATCATTTATTGGTTTGAAATGAAATGGATTCCTAAATTTCAAAAATTACATATGAATCATTGTCCAAAATTATCAATAAAATCCGAGCGTGTTTGATTAGTTTTCAGTGAGTGCCACTTTTTTGAACTAAAATATTGATTTTAAACTGATAACAGACACTTTGAGTCATAATGATCACATGATGTATCAAATTGAGGTGTTAATGATTACTAAAAGTTAAAAATGACTTATGGATAATTTTGGTAAAGTATCAAAACAATATGAATGTTTTTCTTGGTTTTCAGTAGGACAATTGACCATTTTACGAATATTGATGAAAATTTTAAATAAAAAGAATTACTTTGATACATACTAGTCACACCGTGCATAAGATTTGGGTGAGGCTGATTCCTAAATCTCCCAAATGACTTATGGATCATTTTACTAATGTATCAAAACATTCTAAATGTGTTTGACCAGTTTTGAGCTAGTCACTTGTCTTTTTTACTAAAATGTCATTTTAAACTAGAAACACACACTTTTAACTCATTACGATCACATCATGTATCATTTTGATATAAAAAAAATTCCTACATTTCACAAATGACTTATGAATCATTTTCCTAAATTCTCAATAAAACCTAAGTGTGTTTGAGTAGTTTTTAGTGAGTGACACTTTTTGAACTAAAATATCGATTTTAAACTCATAATGGACACTTTGAGTCATACCAGGAACATCGTGTACCAGATTAAGGTTCTCATGATTACTACACTAGAAAAATGAGTCATGAATCGTTTTAGTAAAGTATCAAAACAATATGAATGTGTTTTCTAAGTTTTGAGTAGGACAATTTTCCATTAAACTAAAATTGATGACAATTTTAAATAAAAAGACACACTTTGAGTCATACCTGTCACACGGTACGTCAGATTGATTTACGGATAATTCCTACACATCCCAAATAAAATATTGATCATTTTACTAAAGTATAAAAACAATATGAATGTGTTTTATTTGTTTTGAGTACGTCACTTGTCTTTTTAACTAAAATGTCATTTTAAAATTGAAGCACCAACTTTGACTCATACCAATGACATTATGTATCATATTGAGGTGTGGCTGATTTATAAAAATTATAAATGATTACAGATAATTTTCATAATGTATTTAAACAATTTGAATTCATTTTCCCATTTTGGAGTAGGTTAGTTGTTCTTTTTACTAAAATCGATGTCAATTTTAAATAAAAACACACACTTGGAGCCATACTGGTCACATCGTGTATCAAATTAAAGTAAGACTGATTCATGCACATCTCAAATGACATATGGATCATTTTTTAAAATTTCAAAATAATATGAATGTTTTTTTAAGTTTTGAGTGTATCATTTTTTTTCTAAAATTGATGTCAATTTTAAATAAAAACTCAGTTATAGTCATACCGGTCACACTGTGCATCAGATGAGGATGTGATGATTCATACACATTCCAAATCACTTATGTATTATTATCCTAAATTATAAAAAACAATTTGAATGTATTTTCTCAATTTTTAGTACGTCGCTTTCTTTTTTACTAAAATGTCATTTTATACTTGAAACACACACTTTGGCTCATACGGATCACATCGTGTATCCATTTGATGTGAGACCAATTCCTACAAGTCATAAATGATTTATGAATAGATTCCCTAAATTATCAAGAAAATATGAGCATGTTTTCTCAATTTTTAGTGAGTGGAACTTTTTAAATTCAAATGATGATTTTAAACTCATAATGGACACATTGATTCATATCAGGCACATCATGTATCAGATTGAGTTGTGGCTGATTCTTACACATCACAAATGACATATGGATCATTTTATTAAAGTATAAAAATAATATGAATATGTTTTCTTATTTTTTATAATTTCAGTTGTATTTTTTACTAAAATTTATATTGATTTTATATAGAAATATGTAATTGGAGTCATATCTGTCACATCTTGTGTACAATTGAGGTGTAACTAATTCCTACATGTCCTAAAATCTCAAAAAAATCATAACTATTAATGTTACCATGATTTCCATTAACTTTATTTATCAAACTGCCAACAATGTATGTGAATCTTTGATCAAACCACATCAAATCGATAGAAATAATCCACCTGTATAAGAAAACAATTATTATAAGTAATACTAAAAATAAAAAAATTAAACATTAATATAAAATAATACATCAATTATAAGGATAATGATTTTATTGTGAAAATATCAAGATTACCTCTATGATTTAGAAATGAAGGTAACATAAAGGAAAGTTATAAATGTACACACTGCAGTGGTGAAAGGTTTTTAGTGAGAAGAAGTCTGTAAAAGTTTCAATGTAGAAAGGCATGAAATATATATAGATCACACCAACTCGAACAAAAGAATCCACCTGTATAAGAAAGAAATTATTATGAAAGTAATACTTAATAGAAATAAATGAAACCTAAATATGAAACAATACATTAATTCTATGGACAATTATTTTACTGTGAAAACATCAATAATACCTCTATAATTGAGTAGAGGTACCATCATTTCTCTTCATGAAAAGGCAGTGGAGAGAACTTGAAATAAATTTATAAATGCAACACTTTAGGGGTGAAAAGTTTTTGAGGGAGAATAAGTATGTGGATGTTTTGGTGTAGAAAGGCATAAAAGATGGACACACCACCCCAAATCGAACAAAATAATCCACATTTATAAGAAAAAATTATTATGTGAGTAATACTAAAAAGAAATAAATTAAAGATAAATATAAAATAATATATTAATTATATGGACAATGATTTTACTATGAAAATATCAAGATTACCTCTGTAATTAAGCAGAGGTAGTGTCCTTTATCTTCCTTTAAAGGAATTGGATATAACTTGAAATAAAGTGATAAATTCAACACTATAGGAGTGAAAATGTTTTGAGGGATAAGAAGTCTATAAAAGTTTTTGTGCAGAAAGACATAAAAGATGGATAAACTACCCCAACTCGAACAAAAGAATCCACCAATTTAAGAAAATAATTATTATGTGTGTAATACTATAAATAAATAAATAAAACATAAATATGAAATAGTACATTAACTCTATGTACAATGATTTTACTATGAAAACATCATGATTACCTCAATGATTGAGCATAGATAGTGTCATTTCACTTCTTTTAAAGGCATAATACATGGAAAAAAATCTTCTAAAATAAATAAACTCTGAAAGGAATATTGAAAATTAAATCAACATTTCATTATATGATTTTTTCGATAAAATAGTGAAATTATATCATAACATTACCTTTACATATTTCCAAATGGTTTCCTTAATTTTAGTTTGTTCTTCCAAGGGATTGATAACATCATCATGTGTAGAAGACATTGTCTGCATGAGTAGGAAAATATTTAATTTATATTATGCCAATGAATTAGAGAACATATAATATAATGATAAAAAAAATAATATATTAAAAAAACACTTTTACATTCTCATTGAAATCTTTTTTTAATGGTTTCAAGGATTTGATTACTCTATCAAGAATCCAAATCCCCTCTTTGTGGTCCCTCTAACACAGAAGACATTATCTATATTGGGACTGACATGAACTGATTGTGATGTCCTAATTAAAGGGTCATCCTCGATTGAATTTTCATCTGACTCATCATTTATTTTAGTCATCATCAGGACAATCAGACAATTCTTGTTTGTTGGACTAGATACATAAAATACTTTCACTGCTTTTGATACTATTATAAACAGATCATCTTTACCCCTTCCACATTGAAATTTACCTTCATAAAGCCTATTTCATCAAATTTCACTCCATTGAAATTGTGAACCCATTTGAAATGGAAAAGTGGCACTTGAAATGTTGTATAATCCAATTCGTATATCTATTTGATAATTCCAAAATATTTTATATTTGTATAAATTGTATTTCTATCCTTGAAACCAGATATGTGCATCACTTCAGCCAAAAGCATAACATCGCTATTTTTTATCATACTGAAGACATAGTGTTCTTTTTTATAGAAAATATAACCATTGATTACAAAATAATTGTAAGATATAATATTTTCATTCGGTCCTCTGGCTATCCATTGAAGTCATTTAGTAATTGAATTCATATTTTCAGATAACTCCTTATAAATTTCTTCTTTGAACCACCCTATAAACTGTTGATTATGTATATTTGATATCTATCCATCAACCTTTGATGGATTCAAATATCTGAGAATTTATTTGTGGGATTCAATTTATGGATCAACTTCTTCACTATTATGTAATATGTAAAGTTTCACTTGCTCCCACTATATCAAGGTAATTGTAAAAAAAAAATATCTTCTAGAAATCCCTTCTCCTAGAAGGCATTCTCTACGATGAGAATATGGGAGACCGATGCTTTCAACATCTGATAGGTAATTGGTGAAGAATTCAATAACTTATTCAACAATATATCATTCTACAATACAACCTTCTGGATGACTTCAATTCTTGACGTACCCTGTCAAAATCTTTATATACCATTCAATGGGGTACATCCATCTATAATGGACTGGACCACATAGTTGACACTCTCTAACCAAGTGAACCATTAGGAAGACTATTATATCGAATAATTATGATGTGAATAACATCTCTAATTCACATAATATGACTACGATATCTTTATTCATGATGGGAAACTTTACTAGGTCTACAAATTTACTGCATATGGATTTGAAAAAGAAGTAGAGTTTGGTTAATGTATGTCATACATTTTGAGGAAGATTACAATGGAAATAAACATGCATTAAATCTTGTATCAAATCATAATAGTCATGTGATTTTATTCCTTGTAACTTAAAATTTTTCATTGACACGAAATTCTAGATATTTTATAAATACCCTTATGAAACTTTTATACTAGTAATAAAAAGGAAAAATTGCAATTTATCCCATCAGGATAGAGTGTAAGTGGCTTGAGGATGAAAAGTATGCCCTTTACCATTCACTAGGGACAAATCTTCCCTTATCCCTATTTCAATCAAGTCCAACCTAGCCTTGATGGAATCTTTCATTTTTCTATGAACATTTATTAATGTTCCAATAACACTATCAAATATATTTTTTTTCTATATGCATGACATCAAGAAAATTTCCGACATACAACCAATTCAAATATGGTAATTTAATGAAAATTGATCTAATCTTATGACCAGATTTTGTAATGTTTTTTGAAAATGGTTTACCAAAAATAGTGTCAATATTTTTTACTTTATTGTATAATTGATGACCGGTTATTAGAGATGGTATTGTACCTTGTTCAATATTCCCATTGAATGCTATCTTCTAAGATCAGTATTTATGTCATCGAGGTAAAAATTTATGATGTCCTAAAAACAATGTCTTAGAGGAATGTTTCAATAGAAATGAGTATGTATATTTTTCACAAATGGGACACCCTAGTATTCCTTCAATTCTATATGATTATAAACTTAAATAAGTGGGGAAATCATTTATCATTCCATACAACATGGTACTCAATGAAAATTATTCACTTATATGAGAACCATAAATTGTAACACTTTTATACAACATTAATTTCAGATCTTTGATCAATATATCTAAATAGGAATCAATATCATTACTAGGTTTTTTGGTCTAGATATAAGCCAAGACAACATAATATATTTTCGCTTCATTCATAACCATGGTTTCAAGTTAAAATTTACCAACATGAAGAGCCATGTACTATGAGTAATAATCTATAAAACAAAAGAATTTATTCCATCTACAGATAAATCAAGACTTAAGTTTATCATATCATTTAAAAATTTAGGAAACTCGTAATCAACTTTCTTCTGTTTAGGAGAATCTACTGGATGATGTTGGTTCCCATATTTAATTATTGTATTTGCATGACATGTTAATTTTCTTGTGGTTTCTTGAAATCCATATAGTCTTCTAAACCATGGAATGATAGGAAAGTACCATACATATTTCAAAGGACTTGATTCATTTTTCTTATATCGATTTTCACTACACATAGGAATTTTATGAGTGATTCATGGTCCTTGGGAAACAATATGAAATCATTTAGACAAGAATATATTTTTTAGATTTCATTCCCATTGAATGTAACATTATTTTTGTGTCATATGTTTGGAATAGTAGTTCATTTTCTTCTAGTAGCATATCATTCAGGAGACCATGTAGTTCTGTAAAGTTTGAGTCACTCTATCCACTGCTAGCTTTCAAATTATATAACTTCAATACATCTGACAATGTTGTGTATTTAGTAAAACTGGTATACAATGGTTTCTTGGAACATCTATTTAAATCCTCAAAAAACTTTGTACGATCAGAAAGGTCATCTTCAATTTCCATTTTTATTTATATCATGTGATCTCCATCATTATTTAAAAATGTACTCATATCAAATGATTCGTAAAACATAGTATCATATCAATCAGTGTCCACAGTCAATATTTTCCCATGTTTAGTCTAAAATTTATAGCTTTGATATATTCCATAACAAGTATAATGTTCTTTCAACTCTTCTAGACTAATTTTTCTTGTATAAAAACAACATAAACATGGAAAGAGGATTTTAGAAGGGTTGTCTGCATGATCTCTTGCAAACTTTATGAACTCTTTGACTCCATATTCATGCCCATTTGTCAAAAGATTAGATTTAATCCATTTTAGATCTATATCTATACTATTGGGTTTATAAAAGATTAATTTTGAATAATATATAAATAAATACACATAAGATATTCATTATCAAAGGTGAAAGTTATAGACAATTCTAATAAGGGAAACTCAACATTTGATTATTTCAAAGAATTTTAGTATGTTGAAGAAAACAGGTAATTGGATTTAAGAAAATAATTACTCCACTATGGAAGGTGTTATCCTACGAATTAATTCAAAGGTGAAAGTTATAGACAACTCATCCTCATTTCATTTTCCATGATTCATACCCACCCTTAATATTTATAGGTAATGCATAGAATATATCTATTATTTATTCACATTGGATCCACATGAGATTTATATTTTTATTTATCACACATTAAGGAATGGGTATTTGAGAAAATGATACTCCTTATCAATTATATAAGAACCCCTCCACCACCCTTTTATAACAAAAACAAAATTATGATCCCTCAAAATAAGCTACAAATAATCTTTACAATTTTCATCCATTACACTTTTTAGAGGTCCTAGTCTCAATAGTATGTCCTAAATTATTCAATATGAAGAAATATTTCAACAGAATATATGATTTCATTTATGTAATTAACAATTTATTATATTTATTTTTCATTTATATTATTCATCCACCTATTCCTAATAATTATTTACAAATTTAATAAAATAAAAATAAAATAATTATACTTCTCTAAAAAATATATTACAATAAAATTATCTTCATATTAATTCTCATCCATTGAATATTATGTGCTATTTTTGGGTCAATTTAACCACCAACATAAAGGATGATATAAAATGATTTCATGGATTGTTATGAAAACATAATTAATTTTTTATTTGATATTTATAATGAAAATATTTTTTTATAGTTCTATAATGGTAACATGACAATTTAACCCATTATTAATAAACCACCTTATGTTTTTAAAAATTTACTTAAACAAGCATGTTATAGATTCCGTGTTGGGGAACCATACCTAAAACAACCATGGAATGAACATGGAACATATTAACTCACAATAGAGCTATAATTATAATACCTTTAGTATTAAGAAGAAGATAAAATCATGAATAGAGATCAATGAACAAGATTTCTATATAGCAATAGATAAGGAATAATTGGAACTATTATCAACCAATGATCAATATAAATTAAAAACTCAGAATTATGTTTGTGGATAAAGTTGGGGTATAGATATAGACAATAAAGAAAATTGATTTAAAAAAACAATTTAAAAGACCAAAATAGGATATCCAAATAGGCAGTTAATCAAATAAGGGATCATAAAAAAATCATCCTGTTCATAATCTAAAAGAAAAATAGTATAAAAGTACTGAACCAAAAATAACTCATGACATAATCGAACAAGAAATCAAGAATGAAACAAAAAATACAAAAAGAAAATTGCATAACCTACATCACTAGGTTAAAGAAGATTTGCTTCAAAAACCCTAACTAAAACCGAACAGCATATGTATGATGATGTTCAAGCAATTGGAGGTAGTAGAGTGGTGTGATTTGAGCTTCGATTAACTGAGGAGGAGCACTGAAAATGGGTGGATTCTATATAAATATTATTATATCTTGACAGGTTCACAAATTGTTAGGGTTTTTTAATAGATAGGGACACTTTTATCAGTGATTACAAATAATCATTCATAAAGAGTCATTTTATCATTGCTTAAGTAATACGAACTGATAAAATGAATACTTTTCAGTCCTTTTTTAGCACTGATAAAGGTAGGTCTTTATCAGTGCTAAAAAATCACTGATAAAACCCATATTTATCATTGCTATAGTTTTAATGCTGATAAAAATTCATTTTATAAGCCCTTTTTTTAGCGTTGATAAAGCCTAATATTTATTAGTGTGAAAAACGCTAATGAAGAACTAACTTTATCAACACTTATTACTTAAGCAGTGATAAAGGATTTATAATTATAATTATAAATAAAAAATTGTAACTATATATGTATACTTAATAAATATATATAAATATAAATATAGTAAATATATTCCTTTTTAAATATATTTATTATAAATTTATAATTATTTATTTATAATAATAGAATTTTTTTTAAAAAATAATATTTATATCAAATTTTAAGTGAATACATATGAATATATGTTAAAAATGAGTGAAATTGAATAAATATAAAATAAGAACACTTTAACAATATTGAAAAAATGGATAAGTTTTGTGTTGGTACATTGTATATAAAAATGCATTAATTACGTATATGTGAAATCAATATAACACATATTTGATCAATGTTAAATTGAAAAATCAAATGACACATTCAATTATATGACCATTACACTATGAAATTATTTAGTATTTTTAATTCATATTAATTTTTAATTATAAACCGTGATTCAAAAAATATATGACTATTTAATGTAAAGCGCATAAATATATTGTAATATATAAATCATATTTATATACATTAATATATATCTATATATTTAATATATAGAATTTATTAATATTAATTATCATAATTATCTATGTAATAAAATATTTAATATTGAATAATGCATAATAAATATATTAATTTTTATCAATAATTATTTGATTAATAAAATTTATAATATATTTTTTTAAAAACTCTTTTTTTATTTATTTTATTTATTTAATTATTTCATTTTATTTATTTGGATCTTTATCAGTGCTAAAAAAGCACTGATAAAATCTATCTTTATAAGTGATAAAAATAAAGCATTTATAAAGGATACCCTTTATCAGTGCTAATAAGAAAGAGCTGATAAAGGGTAATATATAGTAGTACTAAAAATAAAGTGTTGATAAAGGTTCAATTTATCAGCGCTAAAAAAAGCACTGATAAAAGGTTAAATTTATCAGTGATTTCTTTAGTGCTGATAAAGATATCATTCATTAGTGATTTTTTATAGCGCTAATAAATACCAGCATTGTTAAATGCTGGTATTGTAGTTGTGTTCGATGTTGGTAATGATTAGTTGAGGTGGATGCATCCTCAAAAATCATCAGGTTTGAAATTATAGGTTTTGATGGGGAAGGTGTTTTTAGGGTAGGATATTTTCCTTAGTCCAAGAATTATAGTTTCATAACCGAGTTTAGGGAGAAGCTTGGTAAATGAAAATTGATAGGTGGGCCCATGGTCTGACCTTTTTATCTTGGAGTTTTTGTGATGTTTGGGAATTCATATCTTAGATGAGCCATTATAAGGTGGGGAGGTGGTAAGATCTTGATCTTTAATGATGGTACATCCTTGTTTAAAATTTGGTTAAACTTTTTTTTATAGCTAATGAAGTTGTTATTGGGTGTATGAGAAGTTGTGGGGGATGTCCTAAGGGTTCATGACATGAAATGTGGAGAAAATAGTCCAAATAGTGTGCAATGCATGGCTGGTACACTATTAGTACAAACTGTTCACCTTTCTAGTGGAAGTCGTGAAACCAAGCCTACTCTCAGATAGAGTCTAGAACATGGGATCCACATGGTTTGAAAAATAGTGTGTGTGTTTAGAGGAAATAATGAAACCCTTAAAAATTGGGAAATTCTCATTTTCCCTCCCAATCTTATTTATTTCTCCCTGTATTTTTCCTCCCATTTGAACCCCTCCAGCTTGGGTGACAAAACTGCAGCCTTCTAATCCTCCAAGGGTGATTCTCCTTTGGTTATTGGGAATTTAGAGTGTTATTTAGTTTTAATTAAAGCTACAGGTGAGTCTAACACTCATCTCTAATCTATTTTATAGATTAGGTCTTTTAGAATCTCCCATCTTCTTTCGAATCCCTAAACCCCTCTTTTTTAAGTGGTTTCTAGGTTGGGAATTTAAAGGTGGTTTTTTCCAAATCAAGGATAAGGTCGAGTATATAATGGTACTCATAATTTATGTAGGTTGTGTTAAATATTTTTCCTATAGTCTTATAGTTATATATGTTTATGGAGTTAAGCAAATAAACTGCCTTGTTTTGTTTTAATATCCTCGATTATAGAAAGTGATTTTAGTCCTTAGATTAAGGTTCAATACCCTTTATAGACCCTTTTGGGTTCATTGATGATGTGATATTGAACCTATGGATACCCTTTGGGTATGAAAAACCCATAAAAATGGTGAAATTAATTATTAAACGTTGGGATAAGGTGGTTATGGGAATGTTACACACTTTCACTCATCGCCGCACACACTTAAAAAGTGAATTGAATATGATAAAAAATAAAAATAGTAATTATAAACACAATTTTGTGTAGTATTATTTATATTTATTACTCATTTATATAATTGAATTGAATATCATGATTTTATATTTATAGTATTTTATTATATATATAGTATTTTGTTGTTTTTTATATTATGGCTCTCATATAGATTAGTGTGTTGGTTATGGTTTCATATAAATTTAACAATTCTAATTTCCTTAAATACATTTTTTATTTAACATTAATATTATTTCATTGATTTTATGACATAAAATATAACATTTTTTTATATAATAGATAGAATTTGGATGAATGAAACTGATTGGATTTCAAGTGATTTTTGAAAAAAATTTGGAGAGTTTTTTATATTTTTCATTTAATAACAATTCAGATAGTGTTCATATACACTAAACATTTTATAATTGTGTTGAAAAACCTTGTTTAAGTCATTAATAATTTATCTACCATATAACCAAATATGGTTTTCAAACAAACTACTATGTGTGGTATCACATTAGGGAGAAAATGAAATATCAAAATGTTCATGATCTGAATGAGAGGACTGGATTAGAGAATTTATTAGATGATCGATTTCAATTTATTCATCATCATGAGAAATAAATGATGATAACCCAAAAATAATTAAATATGTTAACACATTATGCATGTAATGAAAATTATAATGTTGGAAAGGTGAAAAAATTGAATGATTCTACCATGACTGCAGTATATCGACATTATGGTAAAATGAAAAAGATATAATTTTTAATCCAACTGTTTCATGGGAAGATAATTTATAGGATTTCATATAATTACAACGATTATATTCTTAATTTTTTTATTTAATTACTTTTATATGATTCATATATTATTCACACCATTATATGTTATGGAAGTTAGTTGGCGAACTTAGATTTTATAAAAACAAAATTCATGCTTGACCAAAAGATTGTAGCTTATCCTGGGAGAAAACTGCTTAATGAAATGATTGTATAAAATGTGGAACATCCTTATAGAATCCCAATTCTAATAGAACACCATCTAGTGTACCGCAAAAAGTAATGTGTCACTTTCCATTGATTCCCAGACTCTAGAATCATTTCATTTCTAATGAAATATCAATAAAGATTTGATGACATGATACTGATATAAATAAGGACAATGATGAGTTCATTCATCTTATAGATGGATTTCAGTGGTGTAAATTTGATGCTCTATATCCTGATTTTGAAACTGAAATGTGTAATGTGAGGTTGGGTCTATCATGTGACAGTTTTAATCAGTTTGGTAAGATGTTTACTTCATACAACACATGACCAATCTTTGTACACATTTTTAACCTTCCTCCATTGATGTGCATGAAGAAACATTTCAATTTCATGAGTATACTTAAATACAGACCTTATATTCCTAGTAATGATATAGATGTATATATTTAACATTTAATAAAAGAGTTGAAACATATTTGAAATGTGGGTGTGTGAACATATGATTCTTGTTAGAAAGATATATTTTAGATGTGTGTTTCTCTTATATGGATTAGAAATGATTTTTAGTCTTATGAAATAATGTCTGGATGGATAATGAAGGGAAAACTATCATGACTTATTTGTATGAAGAATACAAAATCTATAAGACTTAAATATTGTCACAGTTTCAGTTTTATGATACATTGATGATTCTTTCTAATGGATCATTCATATAGGAATAATCATCAAAGGTTTGAAAATACCATGGAGACCGATAATCCACCTCATCATATGTATGGAACTGATGTTCTTAATGAATTTCAATATGTTAGTTTTTCATTTGGGAAGTATTAGATGAAATCTAGAAAGAGGAAGAATGTTTCCACTAAAACCAAATATAACTAGTGGAAGACAAGTATCTTCTTTAATTTTCCTTATTGGTCAACTAATTTGTTATGTAACTATTTATATGTAATGAAAATTGAAAAAATATATGTGAAATTTTGATTTCAATTATTTTAAATTTCATGGGAAAGACAAAATATTATTTATGATCTCGACGTGAATTTGTGTATTATGGTATCAGATCAGAATTTCATCCTATGTATATCAATGAAAATAAATATAAAGTTCCATGTGATTCTTATGTGATGACACCTACAGAAAAAAATAAATTTATGGGAGTACTAGAGACTATTAAATTTCTTGATGTCTATTCAAGAAACATATCAAAATGGGTCAATAGAAGAGATTTGAAACTAAAATCATTGAAGACTCATGATTATCACATCCTTATGCCTGAGATTATTCCATTATCAACCCTTTATATACTTTCCAAGAGTGTAGGGGTGGAATCTATTTGGATATTCCATTTCTATAAGGATATTTGTGATAATAAGTTTTCTAAGTATTTCTTGCAAAAAATGTTGAAATGGGAACCATTAATTTTGAATGAATTGGAGAAAATATTTCCTCCATCATTTTTTACATGAATGCTATATATTAATGTCCATATTCTAACCAAAATACTTATTAGAGGACCATTTTATTTTAATTAGATGTATCCAACTGAAAAAAATATGTACAGATTGAAGTCTTATGTCAAGAAAAGGAATCATCCTGAAAGGTTTAGTATGAAATGTTACTTGGATCAAGGATTTTTGAATTTCTGTTCAATGTATTTGTCTGATGTGACTATGAGATGAAATAGACCAATGATAAATAAAGAAGAGTGGTATGAGAAAATTTAACCCAGTTTTCCATCACTTCCCAAAATAGGGGGAATTACCGGATCATATATATTGACAACATTAAACATTAAAGAGAGGGAGATGACACATCTCACAATTTTTTTAACTGTGATTTATTCTATAATTACATCAAGTAAGTAAATTGAACATGTATATGTTATCTCATCTCATTTAATTGTTTATTTTTGTTAAAATATTTCTTTTTTTTCAGAATGGAACATAAAAAAATGATAAATAGAATGCATCATTCATTATCTTTGAGAATGGGAGAGACTTTACATAAAAATATTTTTTCCTTGGTTGAAATTGAAGGTATAATAATTAATATAATAAATTAATAAAATTAATATTTAGTTAATTTTAATATCCATTTATATTTCCAGTACTGAGTATTCCTACTGACTCTATTTTTGAACAAATATGAGATTTGGATTTTGGTTCTAATTTAGTGGTTCGTTAATGCAAATCAATTATGATCATCACGTACAGATTTATTATGACTGAATGTGAAATGAATATGAGAACACAACATGATGGTGTTATGGTAACTACAACAAAAGACTATTTTGTTAGTGAATCAGACATTAGAACTTTATTTGAATACATATCTTATTATAGAGTCATTGAGAAAATACAAATATTGGATTCTTACTCTCATGGTCAAGTCACTATGATGAAATTAAAGTGGATTAATTCGATGAAGATGAATGGAACATCTATTAATGATTGCAGATTTTTATTTATTGACACGAATCACACTCTTTCTATTGATGATACATATATATTGGCATCAATGGTGAAATAAGTTTTTTATGTGGAATATTATCCATGAACTGAATTTGATGTCATTATTGAAGTAATCCCAAGAAATATTTTTTGAATATTGTGATGATGAAATCGACACAATACTTACTCCCATTTCCTCCAATAAATTTATTACTTATGAAGAATCTAATAATTCAATTGGCAGAGTTGGTTGTGAAGCTAAAGTTGTGGTAGGAAATATATAGAATCATCCATCTATGTTCTTATTTATTTTGGTTCAACTCGAATTGGATTGTTAAGGTTAAAATATCTAAATTTCATTACAATTGATTAAAAATATTTTATATCCAATGAGACCTTCATGTGAATTTTCAATATATACTGGTTGAAGTTTTCTTTGAGTTTTATTTTCTAATATTGAATTGAACTGTATTAGAATCTACCAATAAAAAAAAATTAAATTAGAAAAAAAGATGAATTTAATTGAATAATATTAAACTAATTAAATTGAAAATAAAAAACAATGAAAATAATGACCGAACCAAAAATGAAAAAATGACCTTACCCAAAATATGAACCAAATAACCTAACCAAAAAAATGGACAAATGACCTAATAAATTGGCCAAAATGAACCAAATGAAATATCCAAAACTGGATTTTATCGAATTGAATATAAAAGAAAACTATATAATATCCATGATAAACATTCCAATTTGAACATATTGATTGTTTTATGTCATGTATTTTATGTTTTGATATTCTTCCCACTAAATATAAAATGATTTTGTTATATCACTATATATACTTTATTTGGTTTGAAAATTGGTATTTATTAATTAACCCATTTAACATATTCTTTCTTGTTTTTATTACACATTAGTTATGGATTTATAATTAATTCCATATCTGTTTTCTAATTTAATAAATGAAGAACATTAAAGAGATTCGAAGGAAAATGATTAAAGATAATAATCACCGAATAAGAGATATGGGTATCCCTCCTTTGGTGTCTATTGTAAGTTTTTTTATTTAAAAAATATATATATATCGATAACATATAATTTCTTGTGATTAATTTGTTTTCTAACATTTAATCAGGATCTACCACCTTGGAGATAGTTGTTCTTCGACAAGCCTATTAATACCAGTGCTTAACCAGATGATGATGTGTGTGTGTGGGGGGGGGGGGTACTATATCTACACACACCACTAGGTTTACCCAGTCACACCTTTTTCTTCCCTTTAACATACCATCTAGAACACCTTCTTATCCCATAGTGTCATTAGAGGCACCTGAGATATTTAGGCTACCTTTTTTTTGCCACTATTTTCATATGATCCTCTTTAACTATCTTTACCTTATCTGATGATGGATCCTACTCCCCATATATATTATACATTTCCAAATAAATTTATTCCATATTCATTTCCTTCTACTCCCTTCTCCCCAAGCTTTTACATTAATACTCCTTTAACTTATACTCCAACATATTTTGAGCCTTTGGAGCAGACATTGAGTCCCACACCTTCTATACAGGTTTATATTCTCTTAGAGCCTAGGGATCCAACAACAACCAATGATCAGACTACCTTATGTATTTTATTGAACCCTGGTAATTTTTTTTGGCAATAATTTATTTTCATTATATGATTTATTGATATAATAAATTTTTTTTCTTTAAAAATTGGATCTTCTACTAGGCTATGTGGGCTTACATGCATGCATGTATGTAGAAGCACCACACACAGCCTATAGTTCACTATAATGAGCACAATCAAATTATTAGAATAATAGTGTGATAATGTAGGAGTTTTATGGAAACTCATTCCAAATACTCTTATAACATTCCAATCAGGCCACTCTTTTGGTGACACCAACCAAATTAAGTAAATGATAATGCTTTGGCACAAATATGGGTAAGAAAATTCATTGTATTTAATGTTATATTATTATTTCATTTATATGAATTTATATTTTTGTGCCAACTTCATTATAAATTTTCTAATGGTGAGGTTTCAAGGACAACACATATTATAGTATTAGGTGAGTTGTGGAGAGAAAATAAGAATGAGTTATATAGTGGTTGGCATGCTAGAGTTGGTAAGGAATTAAGAGCCAGGACTATCATGAACGAATGTCTAGTAATGTATTATTGGGAAATTATTTCTTATTATAAGAGTATTGAGTTCATGGTATTAATCAAATTTTAGGTTTTTGAATGAAAATTACTATGATTTTCATTAATACTTATTTTTTTATTTTTAAAAATTCGTTTTTAGGAAGAGCCTAAAAGAAACAAAAAAAATAAAGATGTTATGAAATACCTCCACACTTTGGGTTGGACTACAATGTCGGACCATGAGGAGAAGCTGACATGATACTGGTTCATAATTCTTCAATTTAAATAAATTATGCAAACAAAATTTCATCAATTTTAAATTATATGGATTCATTAATTTTTTTTCAAAACAACTATATTAATTATTTATATAGTTTGGAATATTTTAAAGATATATTTATTATATGGATGTGTAAAATGGTGTTTATCATATAATATTTTCTTGTGAAATCCTATATAATATCTTAATCATGTGTGAATGATATATGTGTTGGTTATGATACTATGGTAAAAGAGAGTGGGGAACCTATTATGATTTCCATTGTTTTTCTTTAGGAATTTCACTTTATATTTTCCCTCAATATTTCATTCCATTTATAATTGGGATAGATAAATGATAATGTATTATTTAGTTTATTATTGAAAATATCTATTGTGTAATGAAATTTAAGGATTAACATTGTTAAGTTTGGGAGAATGTCATGAAATTTATTATTTAGTTGATTTTATGATATTGGTTATGGTTTATTTTATCTCAATTTTTTTCCACCTAAACACCAATCAAACAATGATTATAGCTATAGATTTCTATCTATAACTTTCTATGACTATAAATCTCTTCAACAACAAGACTTAAAAATTCAAATCATATTTAAAATTTTTCTTATAAAATAACACTTGTATATCTTTATCCCTTACATATAATACTCACACAACCAATATAATTTTTCCCAAACTACATAGTATGCATATTTTAATATTACACTTATGTATCATTAAAAATAATTATGTGTAAACTTTGTATAAACACATTCAATGTTCAAAAAAATGAAATTTCATATGATTATTATGTATCAACATAAACCATTAAAATAAAAGTCATTACATATTTAAACTCCATTAAACATATCCAATTTAATTTTATGTATCAGATATAAATTCTTATATTAAATTAAAATAATATCAAAACCATTGCATCATCAGTTGAAAAAATCCCTCCTTTTGAATATGTAATCAATATATAATATAATTATTCAATGAAATACTCTATAAAGTATCAATTTTATACCCATTGTTTCACTTTACATATAGCATGTAAGTCAACCGAAATTTTGGTTCTCTCCCATTTCCAAAGTATTAAAAAAAATAGAAAATGGGAGAGAACCAAAATTTTGGTTGACTTACATGCTATATGTAAAGTGAAACAATGGGTAAGAGATGTATTCAAAATAATATACACAATATCTTACTTACATATTAGAATAATTTACCTTTATCAATAATTTTAAAGGGGTTATTTAGAATCATATCATAATAATAATGAAGAACTTTGAACTTATATTTTCAAAACAAATAGAACCTATATTACCCTGTTTATATTTAACCACTTTCATGGAATTTCTCTAATACTTTAGATTGTTTTGAGAGTTATTGTGAAATGAATTATCTTTAAATAAAATAATTCAAATAAAACAAAAAAAACATTATATGATCTGACATAGAAAAAATTGAGACATAAATCAAATTAAACATAACCAATCAAATGTGGAATATACTAAATCCAAAAGTATGAAATTGAACCATACCCAAACACAATAAAAAAATTTCCGAACTGATTTGAAGTGAATGGATGATAATCAAATAAAAAAGATAAAAACTAACCCAAAACTAACATACCAAACCAACCCCTATTTAACAAAAATGAAATGAACCATATTGAACCAAATGAAACTAAACCAAATAGAATCTACAAAAACTGAATCAAACAGATGTAAATATTCATGAAATAAACCCGATTGAATGTAACCAACTCTTATTATAATGAAATATACGAAAAATAAACTGAAATAAAAAGAACCAATGTATACCAGAAAAAAATTACAATAACTAGTCCATAGTAAATCAAATAGAGACTAACCAAATAAACTAAGTTAAAATAATTTTACTTGATAAAAACCAAACCAAAATAAAAAACCAAAACAATTTAACAAGAATAGAATTAAATTATATTGAATTTAACTAAATAATCCCAGAGAACCCACCCAAATTATACCAAAAAAATAGAAACCATAAATAAATAATTAAATTGAATTAAATATTAAAAAAATTGTCAAAATTATGAAAATAAAATCAAACATAACTATCATAAGTTTAATCAAGACAAATTGAATATAAATGACTTAAATAGCCCTAAATCTTCCATAAATGAATAAATATAAAACCACAAAAACTAACAATGAAGGAAATAAAACCAAATCAATGCATCACAAACCAACCAATATAAACAATAACAAAATCAATAATGAACAAAAATTTAATAATACCAATCTGAAGTTATTGGAATCTGATGAAACTAAACAAACCTAATTGGATGGAAAACCAACATGGAAGTAAAAAACCTAAATTTACATGTTTGATCATGATCAAAAAAAGCGAACAAAAAATGAAAAAATATCACACTAAAACAAATAAAATTGAATTTAATTGAAATAAATCTAATTAAATATAACTTAACTAAATAAAAATAAAGTAACATATATCAAACTAAATCATACGAGGGATGAAAAAAATAAATCAAATTGAAATGGAAATCTGTAAACAAATATATTTTAATCAAAATAAATAAAATTGATCTAGAATACACTAAAATGAATTTAGATTAAAAAAATAAGCTTAAAATAATGAAATGGTACGTCATTAATAGAAATTGTATATAATTGAACCAAATTGAATTGAATTGAACCAAACATAACCAAATTGAATTAAAAAGAACTTAATAAAATTATACCATATAAAACTGAATAGGAACAACAAGGATCAAAACCAAGAAAACCTTAAATACTCTCATGCTAACTAATTATTAACATTATTTAACCAAATAAATAATAAATACAATTATTTAATTTTTCTTTTTAATATAAAGAAAAACCAATATTGACTATACACAATCATCAATAACCATCAATGAAAAATTTATCTTGATTTTCCCTATTTTAACCCCTTTCAAATTAAATCATAGAAACATAGAAAACCAAACATGAACACATATAGCATGCATTTCACCTTTCCATTTTACCAAATTATACATGTATTTATTATCGATTAGTTTTTTTCAATAAATACATTCCATTTACATTATTATATAATTAAATTTCCATTATATTCATAGAAATAATATATAAAAACAATAATCCTTAAATTCCACATTAAGTCAATTCATCAAATCATTATTTAATCATATTCTCAATTCTCCCAATTTATTATATAAAATTTCTTTTGGTGACCAACTCATATCGTACTAGCACAAAGTAATAAATCATTATAGAAAAATCATATTTCATTATTGAGTATATGTATTTGATTTTAGTTATGAAATTCATTATTAATAACCTATTTTCAATTATATTTTTCTACATTCAATTTTATTTTAGAGGGAGGTTTTGAATATTGAAGGTCATGTGCCTCCAGAAAAATTATTTTGCTCGAGCAGAAATAAGAAATATGGAAGTATAGTAAATTAACTGAAACAATAATAGATTCTAAGTTTTAATTTATTGATTTAAAATTATAATATATATATTTTTAACTAAATTGTGAATTTATATTTGTAACAACATTCTTTAGAGGACCTAGATGAGTAGAAGGCTGAAAAATTTTGGGCAAATGATCATTTACATCAGGTTTTGGGAGATGAACACCATTGCTGAGTACACTATCGTCCAGGGAATAATATTTCCCCGACTAGATATTATCCCACTTTAGGTTCCAGTTTTGGTAGCATTGAGTTGGAAAATTCTAATTCATGAGTAGCACAGGCTCAAGCTGAGGTAGAAGAGGCCAAAAAATGGTCGTACATGAGCATGAACAGAATTAAAGGGACAATGATGAATTTATGAAATTTATGGTAGTCTTATGTCTATAACTTACACTATATATTTCCACAGATTATGATGAATATATGTTGATAATGAGTATGTCATATAGTGAACCGAGTGGTGGTCCTAGTGTTGGTTGGGATGATGATGTTATTGGAGATGGCAATGGTGATGGCGAGGATGATGGTGAGTATGATAGTGAAGATGAAAGCTGGGATGATGGCGAGGATGATGGTGAGGATTATAGTGAGGATTATGGTGAGTATAATAGTGAGGATGATGTTGATGATGGTAGTGGTGATGGCGATGGTGATGGGGGAAATTTGATCCTTTACAATTTTGACTAATATTTGTGACATTTGATGTTAGATGATTAGTTATGAATGAATATATGTGATATTTTGAATGGTTATTATCATTGGTTGAATGAAATAATTGGTTTATTGTGTTATTATTGTTTGTATATTGGTTGGTGATGTTTTTTTTGCAAGTAATTAACCAAGGTAGGTTGATACTTTGATTTATGGTGGATTGTAGTGGCTATTGGGGAAGGGTGCAGGTGCTGCTACTTGTGAAATTATGGGGGTTATATTCCAATATTTATATCAAAACCATTGGAAAACTAAAATTCCATTATCCCTATACCAGTGGTTCATTGAAACCCATTTTTATATTCCTATACCAACAAAAAATTATCAAATGATTTGGAGAACTATTGGTATTGGCTACACCAATGGTTATCCAGCCTATAGAAATAGTTTTGAACTATTATTATATCCAAGATTTCTAGTAGTAATGACACATAATTGAACTAACCATATCAAAAAATGTCCTATTACTCCTTTCAATAACATCATTCCACTATGGTGTATAAGAATTGAGTTGTGAAACAATCTCACACTCCTTTAAGTTTTCAATGAAATCTTATTTAAGATACTCCCTGCCTCGGTCTGAGTGGAGTATCTTAATCTTCTTGCCAAGATGGTTTCTACTTCATGTTGATATTACATAAACATCCTAATGAAATATGACTTATACCACATTAAGTAGATATATCCATACCTATAATAATCATTATTAAAAATAATTAAGTATGAAAATACACCCCTTTTCTCTACTAGAAATAAACCACATACATTAGAATGAATTAATTCCAGTAATTCAGTGGCTCTTAATCCATTCTCAGAGAAGGGTGATTTGGTCATTTTCCCTTCTAAACAAACGTGACATACATCCAAGGGTTTTAACTCAATTGTGTCTAAATAACCTACTTGTTTTAATTTCTATAATTGCTTCTCATTTACATGACCAAGCCTGAAGTGTCATAAGAGGGTGTTATATAAGTCATGCTCACTAGTTTTTTCATTGATTTTAATTATTGGGTTTTCGAGATCATGTATATATAAACCATTTTTAATATGTACCATACCATAACACATGTTATCCTTATAAAAGAGACAAAATTTATTTCTAAAGTTGAAATAAAATCCCATGGTGTCTAGAATTTACACTGAGATTATGTTTTTGGTTACATAGAGTATATAATAATAATTATTTAATACAAGAACCAAACCAATAGGAAAATTTAGATGACAATCTCCCACTACTAAGGCTGCTGGACTCACACCATTTATAGCATGGAGATCCACTTTAGCCTTTTCAATCTTCTTAAATCTACTTGGTTCCTGTATATGAATAAAAATGTGTGAACTAAACACTGTATCCAATACCCAGCTTGTAGATATTAAAATATATCATTCAATGAAAAAATAATTGAAGTAGAAGCATGTTCTTACTTATTACTACATTTTCATTTCTTAATCTAGTGGTATTTATTGCCACATAGAAAACAGACAACTTCCTACTCATTTTTATGCCTTCGTATCCTTGTCTTTTTGAAAGGATAGTGGACTGGTGTATTCGGTCTAGACTTAGAATTATACCCCTTATACTTTTCCTTCCTCCTCTTGTTCACTATAAGGACTAAATAATTGATATTCTTTATATCCTTATCAGTTTGGAGAACTAAAACTGAAATATCTGGGGGTGATTTTTTCTTATCATTCAAATTTTAATTAACAATAAAAGTTGAAAATGTTGACAGTAAATAGGAAATAACGAGACATATCTTTAGTTATCGTTTTATTTTGAACCCACATGCTCAAAGCCTCTCAATGTAACCGATTATCTTGAGCACATGAGGTCCTTCTTGATTCCCTTCTTCTATCTTGCACCTATACGGTGCACTAGAAATCTCATACCTTTCTTTCTTTTTTCTCTCTTAATATAATTATTGGAGATGAGTAAGAATCATATAGGCATCTTCATCCTCATGAATTTTCTATAATTGCCTAGACATAGATGAAAACATGATGCACTGTATATCTAGTGTAACATCTATATGATTTTTCCATTTATCTTTATCCACCTTGATTGAACCTTTTGGAGGTTCAGTAGGAAGCGAGGACTCCAACACATAAAGCTTCCTTGGAATATTACTATGCACAACTGCATGTACCACTCCAGGAAGTTATAGTCGGTCAAAATATTTTATTTATCCAATATGTATCAGATTGATAATGTTTTGGTGGTGTTGGTGATTTCTATTTATTATATACAATAAATAAATTTTAGCAGTCAATAATTTATCTTGATTACCTTATAGAAACTTGGATTAATTAATTATTAAATCATTTAATATATACCACTATTTTATCGAACCTCAACATACCTCAATTATTGATTCAGAATACTCTGCCGCTTGAGTATTCAAGTGTCAAGGATCCTCAAAACCTCCCCTCATAGTATACAAGATATGGCTACACCACTAATCAGAGAATTTAATGGTAGGATCGAGGCTGGCTAACTAGTTTTACATGCAGTTCCTTTATTCCCTCAACATTTTCCCTCAAAAGTGATTGTAAGTTATCTATGGATAATACTTTACTACCCACTTTAGTTAAGAAAACCCATTACTCTTGTTATAACTCCCCGGTAGTAGGAGGAACTCTCATTTATGGGTGATGAGCACCTCGAACACCCTGTTTTGTTCAAATTTGAACAATGAAAGGCATTTACAACTTAATATAACTTTGTGGTATTTTATTATTTTCTTGAAGAATGCAATCCATTTCTATTAAATATGTTCCAACTATGTTTTTGTGATCACAACTAAAAATGCATTAATAGAAAAAATATACATTTCAAATTTATGAATTTTTTTTATTTATTTTTTTATATGATCTCAGAGTAGATATAAATTTACATAAAATAAAAAAATGAATAAATGAAATTATTCTACCTGATTGGTCTTGAGTATCTAATATTTGATTAATCCACATTAAAATAATGAATTAATCTTGACCTTGGGGTTTTCATACTTGTGTCGTGTTCTGATTCATATCACAACTCACCCCTGTCTAGTGTATTCACTTATCATCTGGTGTACCACCTCATCTTGGTAGGGTCCGAATCTTAAAGCATCATCCTTTAATGTACAAATATACTTTCATGCAGATGAGAAGATATATGGGGTGTAATATACAACAGATAAAGTTGACATGCATACCCTTATACAAATTAAATAAAAATATGATGCACAAACCTTCATTAAATTTATTATAACCATCACACACATGAAATAAAAAATTAAATAAAACATCTAGGCATGCACAAGCTCGGTCAGTTTTATCAAGACCTATTGTTATAAAAATAAACATGCAATAAATATTAAATTGAAGCAAATTAAGTATGAGGGTATTTAAATAAATGAAATGAATTTAAATAAATGAAATTAATTTAAATAAATTCAAATAATTTATTTTGTTTGGTCCCATTTTTATTTTTATTTTAAATACAAGAATTAAATTAAATTAATATTTAATATTATTAAAATATTATTACCTTCAAACCAAAAATAATTTTAATTAATTTGATTTAATACTCCAATTAAATTAATCAAATTAATTAATTTTTTAATATTAATTTAAAACTGGCTGTCACGACCCGCCCTCGGGGTCCGTGCCGTGACTACCCCAAGCCCGCCTTCCATAGGCCAGGGGCTGGCGACTAGCACCAAGGCGTAAATCCCGGTAAAAAGGGAAGACATTGCCTTTGTAAAGTAAACAAACACCACAGAGTAAGCAAGCAGAAAGTAACCACTAAGTAAAAGCAGAGTACAACTGAAAGTGCGGAAAAGTAAAAGGGCCAGTATACAAACCCAAACTGAAAGTAAAGTACAACTCGAAAGGGAAAACAGCAACTGTAAAGTAAAAGCTGCAACACCGAGCTATCCACTGGAAATCCCACCTGAAGGGTGGGTACAGATAGCTCCACTGCTCCTCGGGTCCCGCCGTCCGCTCCGAGCACGTACCGCCCAGTGGTCCACCTCCAGGTACCGTCCTGCTCTGCAAGCCTTAGCTAAGATCAACGCTGTCCGTCGTCTGCAATCAACACAACGTAGTGCGGGCAAAGCCTGTGCAGGGGTGAGTATAAGCTACTCAGTAGGGACCCCGAGACCCCTGAAGGTCTCTCAAAATCCACAAAGGATAAACCACAAAGAAAGGTACAATCACGAAGTAACAACCGACACTGCTTAGGTATATGCCCATACATATACCTAAGTCATCAATTTCAAATACGCTCCAACCTCCGAGCCCAAGTACAACTCAGTCCACACAGGAAAGTAAACGTATTCCACATAGGAAAGCAAAACGAAATCCACACAGGAAAGTAAACGTATTCCACATAGGAAAGCAAAACGAAATCCACACAGGAAAGTAAACGTATTCCACACAGGAAAGTAA
Source organism: Viscum album (assembly GCA_963277665.1). Classification (NCBI taxonomy): domain Eukaryota; kingdom Viridiplantae; phylum Streptophyta; class Magnoliopsida; order Santalales; family Viscaceae; genus Viscum; species Viscum album. Next base: position 1,070,541,428 of record OY728141.1, read on the forward strand.
ACATAATCCACACAGGAAAGTAAACCTATTCCACACAGGAAAGTAAACGTAATCCACACAGGATAGCACAACACAATCCACACAGGAAAGCAACAGGATTCAGCTCACACAGGTATACTTCTTCAAAGGACGATAAAGATGATCTCTGATCCATCTAAGTAGTCAGACCCACGAAGGATCATTAGGTAACTAACCCCCGCAAAAGACCCACACAGGATCGGGCCCACACAGGACCTGTAGGCGCTGGTTCACACAGGACCGCTGAGCGCAAGGACCCACACAGGATCGGACCCACACAGGATCGGGCCCACACAGGACCTGTAGCACTGATCCACGTAGGATCGCTGAGTGCTGTAGTAGTCGTCGTCGAATCCACACAGGATCTTTGTAATGTCGTCGTCGCAGTCACAGTAGCAGTAGTAGCAGTAGCAGTAGCAGTAGCAGTAGTCACAGTCACAGTCGCAGCCAGCACTAGGGTTCCCGCACACAGCAAGCTCGTACAGGAGGGTCCGCTCCACGAGCCGAGAGGCTGATACATCAACTGTCACAAAGTCCAGATTTGATGTATCCAAAAGTTCCGTACCGTCAACAGGAACTCAACGCAACAGACGGCGTGTCGATCGGAGGCCCGGTCTGAGAGTTATTGACATTTTCGTCCCTGGGGCCTGGTTGGATTTTAAGGCAAAACCAACCCGACCGTACTCCACCTGCGTCCAAACCTCGGGCGGAGTATGCCAAAAGATCTGTCTCACTAAGAGGAACACAACAAATCTGACGGCACGTCAATCGGACGTCCGTAGCTCAAGATATGAGCATTTCCGCTCCGAAGGCCCGGTTGGTTTCGTGTACGAACCAACCCGGCCGAACTCAAAGTATTCCGAAACTTTGAGTGCAATATACCGAAACGACCGTCTCGATCCAAGGATCGCGTTTCCGCAGACGGTTCGTCATTCGGAGGTCCGTGGCTCAAGTTATGGCCAAAAGACCGAATTTGTCTCGAAAACGGGGGGTCCGGGTCCGGGCCGACCCGGCCCGACCCCCCCTGGGTCGGCCTGAACCGGGTCGACCCGACCCGGCCGGCGGCGGTCTGGCGCGGCGGCGCGGTCCGGCGCGGCGGCGCGGCCTGGCACCACTGATGTCACGCGCGGGGGGCTAAGCCCCCGCTTCCACCTGGCGGCGCGGCTTAAGAGCCACCCCCTTTTGAGATCCGGCCCCCCCTCGTGGGGGAGCTGCTTGAAGAAACCGGGGGGCCGCCTGCCCCCCCTCATAGGAACCGCCCCCCCTCATAAATGGGGGGGGGGGGGGGGTTAGAGAGTTGACCGGGGGAATTTATTCCCCCGGTCTTTGACCTTCCGGCCGGCCACCTGGTCGGCTGGTTTTTCTCCAATGGGACCGGCAAGCCGGTCCCCTTCCGGTTTCCGACGCCGGCGGCCCGGCGTGCCGCCGGTCTTCCCGTCTCACCGCGGCCCAGAACCGGCCGCAGTGTTCGTCGTCCGGCGTGGTGCGATGGCACCGCGCCCCTCCGCCGCGCCTTTGATTCCCTTCGACGCGGCGCGACGGCGTCGCGTTCTTGATTATCCTTCCACGGCACGGCGCGACGGCGCCGCGCAATATAAGCGTGTGATTATCCGCGTGGTGCGACGGCACCACGCCATCTTTTTTCAACCGCAAGATAAATCATCAAGAACAAAGGAGGGGGTTCGGCCGTGTTCATGCGGTCCGGCCCCCTCACGTTAAACAATAACACATATTTAAAATCTTCACGTTAGTCATGCTAGAACCACGAACAAGGATAAATAAATAAACAATTAACAACAACCCCTACCTTGAAAATTGACGTCGCACGTCGGTTATCGCGGAGAAAGGCGTCGCGGCGTCGGATGTAGATTCTGTGGACGTCGGGGTGCGTCCGAGGAGGAAACGACGTCTCTTCACTTGTCTCTATGAAGAAGAAGGGAGGTACATTGTCGTTGGCGATGATCACCACGGTCGGCGACTTCTCCCTTGTCGAGGAGGAAGATGAAGACGGAAGAATCCGGGACGCCGAGTCTTGAAGGTCGTGGGATCGATGTTCTTTGTCGGAGAAGAACCGTTCTTCACGTTCTTCGTCGAAGACGAAGAAGATCTTCAAGTCTCTCAACGATTCTCCCAAACCTCTCAAGTAACAAAGAAACTAACCAAAAATAAATTAAGCTCACACTTAATTTATTAACACAACCCAACCTTTGAAATTCAAGAGTTTGAATTTCAAAACTCAAATTAAACTCACTTATTAATTATACATGAGTTGTAAAATTAATTAAGTGTTAAGTTTTCAAGCTTTTAAGAGGGAGAGAGGGGAGTTAGGGAATTTGAAAAGGTGGGGCTTGGGTGGGCCCCTCCTCACCTTAATCCTCTCTTAGGTGGTTAAACCACCCAACTTCCAACAAAAGATTATAACCACTTTAAAGATATAAAATAAATATTGTATCACAAATTTATTTTACTCTTCATTTCATCCAGAAAAATTAAACATCTCCTCCTAGGCAAACACAACTTCATAAAAGGTCTTCTTAAGTGAATATCGGCGCTGCGAGTTCATCGGTGTCCTCGGATTTCAATTCCGAGCACCGGATCAAAAGTTAGAAATTCCCGCTCGTTCGTTCACTGAACGTACCCGAGCCAAACTTCGGAAATTGATTCCGTGCACACCGAGCCTCGGAATCAGGTGCCGTCAGAAACCGCGCTCTTGTAAAATTCTAAAGAAAATTAAGAAAAAATTTCCCTTGAATTTTATGGGTCTTTACATTACTCCCACCTCAGGGCTTTACGTCCCCGTAAAGATATATCAAAAACTAGGGAAACAAATGAGGGTACTGAGCACGCATCTGAGCCTCCCGCTCCCATGTGCTCTCCTGGAGGTTCCCGTGCTGCCATCTGATGCGCACAAGAGGAATCGATTGCCCACGCAGGACCCGCTCCTGTCGATCCTCTATCTCCACCGGGACCTCCGTAAAAGTCGCCCCATCGTCAACGTCAAGCTCCCCATGGTCAATGATGTGCGTCGGGTCATGCACGTATCTCCTCAGCTGAGACACGTGGAAGACGTCGTGCACCCGGTGCAACTGAGGTGGTAGAGCCAGGCGAAAAGCCACCTCACCAATCCTGCTGAGGACCTGGAAGGGTCCGATGAAGCGCGGAGATAACTTGCCGCCTCGGCCAAATCTCCGAATACCACGTCGAGGTGAGACCCGCAAGAAGACGTGGTCGCCATCCTCGAACTCCAGTGGCCTCCGCCTCTTGTCAGCGTATGACTTCTGCCGGCTCTGAGCTGTCCTCATCCGCTCCTGGATGACCTGGACTTTCTCTGTCGTGGCCTGGACCATCTCCGGTCCCATCAGTGCTGACTCCCCAGGGTCTGTCCAGCACAAAGGAGATCTACAAGGTCGGCCGTACAACGCCTCATACGGTGCCATCCCGATGGTGGAGTGGTAGCTATTGTTGTACGCAAACTCCACCAACGGTAGGTGGTCCTCCCAGCTGCGACCAAAGTCGAGGACATATGCGCGGAGCATGTCCTCGAGAGTCTGAATGGTCCTCTCCGTCTGACCATCCATATGAGGGTGAAAGGCTGTGCTCAGACGTAGCTGCGTCCCGAACACCTCCTGTAACCCCTTCCAAAGCCGGGAAGTAAAGTGAGCATCTCGATCGGAGACGATAGATGATGGCACGCCGTGGAGCCGCACAATCTCCTGAACGTAGAGACGTCCCAAGCTCTCCACTGAGCCCTGCTCTCTAATGGGTAAGAAGTGTGCCGACTTGGTGAGTCGGTCAACAATCAACCATATGGAGTCGTGACCTCTGGAAGTGCGTGGAAGTCCAGTCACGAAGTCCATAGATATGCCGTCCCACTTCTACTCCGGAACCTCCAAGGGATGCACCAAGCCTGCTGGTACCTGATGCTCTGCCTTCACCTGCTGGCAGGTGAGGCATCGAGAAACGAACTCTGCTACTTCCTTCTTCATGCCCGGCCACCAGTGCTGTCGTCTGAGGTCCTGGTACATCTTTTCCACTCTAGGATGTACTGCCAAAGGAGAAGTGTGAAACTCTCTCAGAACTTCCTCTCGTAAAGCGACTGGTACCATGGTACGTCCTCTGAAAAGGATGTCATGCTCTGCTCCAAGGGAGAAACCATCAGGTGCCTGTCCCGAGGATATCTGTGCACGCCGTGTCTCACAGTCAGCGTCCTCATGTTGTGCCTCTCTGACCTGTTGTAGTAGAGGAGGGGTGATTGTGAGAGACTGGAGGAAGGCTGCTCCATCACTATCCACGAAGGATATCTGCAAAGAGGCTAGCTGCAAAGATTTCTCCTTTGCCGAAAAGTGAAATCCGGTCTCATCCCCTGGATGAACCACGTTCCTTGCCTAATACAGTCAATCCCGTCATGATTAGTTAATTCATGGCATGGATGACGTCATAAGGCCTCGACGCTGCTACCAAGAGATCCAACAGTTACTCTCGCCTCCAAGGGTTGAGTCACACTATCGGCATCAGTGTGTGGTCACTGGGTTTCCTCCAGTACGAATCTCGCAAGTGAGGGTCAATTTAACAGTTTTTAACCGGCACCTCTTAGTAAAAACAAACAAAAGACAAGAAAACAAAAGTCACCAAGGCAAGTGTCTTTTATTACTTCAACTTAAAGAACAAGGTCACAAGGAAACACAAACTACGAAGCTAGAGGCATTATGGGCCAAGGACTCTATGCCTAGAGCTAGTCCCGCACTAGTCCACCCGCTTCCGGAGCTCCATGATCGTAAGCTTCAGCTGCCTGAAGCTGTGCTCTCCCCTGAGGTCGGGGTGGACCTCCTGGTGGTGGTGGTGGTAGAGCCTCAAAACGTCGCCCACCACCTGCTGCTCGGCCAGCTCCTCTGCCTCATCCGCCTCCTCCCTTCGGACCGCCACGGTCGAACCTCTGCCTCTGCCTAGGTGGTTCCTCAACCGTCTGCTGCTCCTTTGCATGGCGGGTCGGGCAGTCACGAGCCATGTGACCTTGCCCGCCGCATGCATAGCACTGTCTTCCACTCGAAAGACTGGCTCCGCGCTGTGTGCCCCGCACTGCTGAGCCAGTGTCCTGAGGTCGTCTGCCCAAAGTTCTGGTCTATCTGGACCCCTGAGTCATCCGTCGACTGCCTGCCGCGGAAGACTCCGCCACGTGCCGCCCTGCGGTGGGTCTCGGTGTTGGTGCAGACTCAGCAAGGAAGCTCTCGATCAAAAGGGCCCGCTCCAGTACTCCTGTCTGAGTCGGTATGCTGAGGGAGATCAGTGATGCCCTGATCTCGTGTCTCAAACCCTGCTCGAAGGTCCGGGCCCGGAAGAATGGGTCCCGTACCATGTCGGTCGAGTAGCGCGAGAGATCAGTAAATCTCACCGAGTACTGAGCGACCGTCATGCTGCCCTGCCACAGCTTTAGAAGCTCCTGGATACGCACCGCACAAAGGGTGGCTAGGATGAACTCCGAGCGGAAAATGATCTCAAAGTCCGTCCAAAGAAGAGATGCCCCATCGTGCACCTGGAGCATCAAGCTCCACCATCGTCCTGCTGCTGCGTGTAGTAGGCTCGCAGCGAGGATCACCATGAGGTCTGCTGGTGTCCTCACTAGCCTAAACACACGTACCACGGCCTCCATCCAGTCCTCTGCTGCCTGGGGATCCGTCTCCCCGCGAAACCTGGGTGGTCGCTGGCGCTGAAACTCATGCAGTGCGCTGAGGCGACGCGCATCGTCAGCGGCTGGTGCTGGAAGCATCGGGGGCTCGGCGGGTAGAACTACCGCCGGTGCCACTGCTGACAAAGGGCCCTGCACCGAAGCCTCGTCGCTCGGTGGGCTGTCGTCACACTCGACTCTCGGAACCCTAGCTGACTGCCGTCATGGGGCCATCCTGAATAGGAAACAGGTGCGCCACGGTCAAACAGTATACCTGGTGAGCTGACACAAGGAAATCACAAAGAAAACTTTGAAACATACACGCAATCAATGTTTTCATGCATTAAGTCAGAAATCAGAAGTCAGGGTCCTGGTGTACGGATACGTCGGCCGCCGCACCAACACTGGACTCCCTGGACTGATAACCACACTCAATACGCTAAACATTATTGCTTCACATAGAAAAGATCAGAGTTCACGGTAGAACCGAACTCCTCTGATACCAATTTGTCACGACCCACCCTCGGGGTCCGTGCCGTGACTACCCCAAGCCCGCCTTCCATAGGCCAGGGGCTGGCGACTAGCACCAAGGCGTAAATCCCGGTAAAAAGGGAAGGCATTGCCTTTGTAAAGTAAACAAACACCACAGAGTAAGCAAGCGGAAAGTAACCACTAAGTAAAAGCAGAGTACAACTGAAAGTGCGGAAAAGTAAAAGGGCCAGTATAAAAACCCAAACTGAAAGTAAAGTACAACTCGAAAGGGAAAACAACAACTGTAAAGTAAAAGCTGCAACACCGAGCTGTCCACTGGAAATACCACCTGAAGGGTGGGTACAAATAGCTCCACTGCTCCTCGGGTCCCGCCGTCCGCTCCGAGCACGTCCCGCCCAGTGGTCCACCTCCAGGTACCGTCCTGCTCTGCAAGCCTTAGCTAAGATCAACGCTGTCCGTCGTCTGCAATCAACACAACGTAGTGCGGGCAAAGCCCGTGCAGGGGTGAGTATAAGCTACTCAGTAGGGACCCCGAGACCCCTGAAGGTCTCTCAAAATACACAAAGGATAAACCACAAAGAAAGGTACAATCATGAAGTAACAACCGACACTGCTTAGGTATATGCCTATACATATACCTAAGTCATCAATTTCAAATACGCTCCAACCTCCGAGCCCAAGTACAACTCAGTCCACACAGGAAAGTAAATGTATTCCACACAGGAAAGCAAAACGAAATCCACACAGGAAAGTAAACGTATTCCACACAGGAAAGCAAAACGAAATACACACAGGAAAGTAAACGTATTCCACACAGGAAAGTAAATGTAATCAACACAGGATAGCACAACACAATCCACACAGGAAAGTAACAGGATTCAGCTCACACAGGTATACTTCTTCAAAGGACGATAAAGATGATCTCTGATCCATCTAAGTCATCAGACCCACGAAGGATCATTAGGTAACTGACCCCCGCAAAATACCCACACAGGATCGGGCCCACACAGGACCTGTAGGCGCTGGTTCACACAGGACCGCTGAGCGCAAGGACCCACACAGGATCGGGCCCACACAGGACCTGTAGCACTGATCCACGTAGGATCGCTGAGTGCTGTAGTAGTCGTCGTCGAATCCACACATGATCTTTGTACTGTTGTCGTCGCAGTCACAGTAGCAGTAGTAGCAGTAGCAGTAGCAGTAGCAGTAGTCACAGTCACAGTCGCAGCCAGCACTAGGGTTCCCGCACACAGCAAGCTCGTACAGGAGGGTCCGCTCCATGAGCCGAGAGGCTGATACATCAACTGTCACAAAGTCCAGATTTGATGTATCCAAAAGTTCCGTACCGTCAACAGGAACTCAACGCAACAGACGGCGCGTCGATCGGAGGCCCGGTCTGAGAGTTATTGACATTTTCGTCCCCGGTGCCCGGTTGGATTTTAAGGCAAAACCAACCCGACCGTACTCCACCTGCATCCAAACCTCGGGCGGAGTATGCCAAAAGATCTGTCTCACTAAGAGGAACACAACAAAGCTGACGGCACGTCAATCGGACGTCCGTAGCTCAAGATATGAGCGTTTCCGCTCCGAAGGCCCGGTTGGTTTCGTGTACGAACCAACCCGGCCGAACTCAAAGTATTCCGAAACTTTGAGTGCGATATACCGAAACGACCGTATCGATCCAAGGATCGCGTTTCCGCAGACGGTTCGTCATTCGGAGGTTCGTGGCTCAAGTTATGGCCAAAAGACCGAATTTGTCTCGAAAACGGGGGGTCCGGGTCCGGGCCGACCCGGCCCGACCCCCCCTGGGTCGGCCTGAACCGGGTCGACCCGACCCGGGTCCGACCCGGCCCGGCCTGGCGCCGTTGATGTCACGCGCGGGGGGGCTAAGCCTCCGCTTCCACCTGGCGGCGCGACTTAAGAGCCGCGCCCTTTTGAGATCCGCCCCCCCCCCTCGTGGGGGGGCTGCTTGAAGAAACCGGGGGGCCGCCTGCCCCCCCTCAAAGGAACCGCCCCCCTCATAAATAGGGGGGGTTTAGAGAGTTGACCGGGGGAATTTATTCCCCCGGTCTTTGACCTTCCGGCCGGCCACCTGGTTGGCTGGTTTTTCTCCAATGGGACCGGCAAGCCGGTCCCCTTCCGGTTTCCGACGCCGGCGGCCCGACGTGCCGCCGGTCTTCCCGTCTCACCGCGGCCCGGAACCGGCCGCGGTGTTCGTCGTCCGGCGCGGTGCGACGACACCGCGCCCCTCCGCCGCGCCTTTGATTCCCTTCGACGTGGCGCGAAGGCGTCGCGTTCTTGATGATCCTTCCACGGCGCGGCGCGACGGCGCCGCACAATATAAACGTGTGATTATCCGCGTGGTGCGACGACACCACGCCATCTTGTTTCAACCGCAAGATAAATCATCAAGAACAAAGGAGGGGGTTCGGCCGTGTTCATGCGGTCCGGCCCCCTCACGTGAAACAATAACACATATTTAAAATCCTCACGTTAGTCATGCTAGAACCACGAACAAGGATAAATAAATAAACAATTAACAACAACCCCTACCTTGAAAATTGACGTCGCACGTCGGTTATCGCGGAGAAAGGCGTCGCGGCGTCGGACGTAGATTCTGTGGACGTCGGGGTGCGTCCGAGGAGGAAACGACGTCTCTTCACTTGTCTCTATGACGAAGAAGGGAGGTACGTTGTCGTTGGCGATGATCACCACGGTCGGCGACTTCTACCTTGTCGAGGAGGAAGATGAAGACGGAAGAATCCGGGACGCCGAGTCTTGAAGGTCGTGGGATCGATGTTCTTTTTCGGAGAAGAACCGTTCTTCACGTTCTTCGTCGAAGACGAAGAAGATCTTCAAGTCTCTCAATGATTCTCCCAAACCTCTCAAGTAACAAAGAAACTAACCAAAAATAAATTAAGCTCACACTTAATTTATTAACACAACCCAACCTTTGAAATTCAAGAGTTTGAATTTCAAAACTCAAATTAAACTCACTTATTAATTATACATGAGTTGTATAATTAATTAAGTGTTAAGTTGTCAAGCTTTTAAGAGGGAGAGAGGGGAGTTAGGGAATTTGAAAAGGTGGGGCTCGGGTGGGCCCCTCCTCACCTTAATCCTCTCTTAGGTGGTTAAACCACCCAACTTCCAACAAAAGATTATAACCACTTTAAATATATAAAATAAATATTGTATCACAAATTTATTTTACTCTTCATTTCATCCCGAAAAATTAAACATCTCCTCCTAGGCAAACGCAACTTCGGAAAAGGTATTCTTAAGCGAATATCGGCGCTGCGAGTTCATCGGTGTCCTCGGATTTCAATTCCGAGCACTGGATCAAAAGTTAGAAATTCCCGCTCGTTCGTTCACTGAACGTACCCGAGCCAAACTTCGGAAATTGATTCCGGGCACACCGGGCCTCGGAATCAGGTGCCGTCAGAAACCGCGCTCTTGTAAAATTATAAAGAAAATTAAGAAAAAATTTCCCTTGAATTTTACGGGTATTTACACTGGCCTTGAAAACCCCTCCCCAACCCATTGTGGGATGGGTCGTCACCCTGCGGTCCCTTATCGGGCCAGAAAAACCTCGCACCAAGCTGTTATGGGCTAGGCAGGACCGCGTAGACCTATTCTAGGCTTGGAAGACCCACCATGTCCCATTTTGAGGTGAAACAGGTCTAGTAGGAACCATGAAATCCCTAATAGGGGTACCTCACGACCTAGGAGGTATCCAACTGGAGGCTTGGGGTTGTGGTGAGATGAGATGGGGTCAGCCTTGTTTAGCCGCGATGAGGGTTGTAGGTTGAGAGCCTCGGTCAACCTAGATTTGGGTGGAGACATTGAGGAAAAATGGGCAATTTGGGATTTGGCATGGCACGAGATATCGATGCAGGAGAGTCATCGAAAGATCTCACATGAGGAGGTGTCAGTGGTCCTAAGCACATGGTGGCCGCTACTCAATGAGGTGTGATCGCGGTCTTTGGATCCAGGTGAGTGATGGTTGGATCTAGCTAGAGGAGGAAGCACTGATAAGAGAGAGGAGGCTATGGTTTTGGTCTTAGTATGGCTGGTGGAGACAGTGGCATCTTTTAGAGGAAGTACCAGTAAGACATTAGTCGCAGCTGGTTCCAAGCAGAGAGAAACGAATGAACCTGCTGGTGTCGCAATGGATGGCTAATCGACGAGTGCTACCAAAGTGACCGTTGTAGGAGGAGTGGGAGAGGCCATAGGGGGTGGGATTGAACTATGGTATAGAGGGAAGGGGAACCACACCTATGAGAGAAGAGGGGTCCAATGAACGATGGGAAGAGAAGACACATAGGTCACTCCCATTTTTATTAAAGTCTCCCCTTCAACATTTTCTAAATCGTAAACTAGGATTTTTGAAAAATTATAGAACCCTTTTTGTTTTCTTGTAAAACAACCCCCTCAGTTTTTTGAAGAACAACATAAAATAATGTAATATTAAAATCATATAAAATATAAAACTTTAATTCATGTATCAATGAAAATGGGGTCACCTAACAGAGTAAATCCAGTGGCCGAATTCCATCCATTCCATGGATGAAAATATCTATTTACCAAGAACACATTTAATATATATAAATATATATATCATGTTCTTAAAAAACATTTAATATCCAAAATTCTTAAATCCGAAAACACCATTTCGATCCATATTTTTGTCTTCGAATGGCCGTAACATGGCCATCCAAGATCTGATCGACACATGGGTGGATTTTTTGAGACCATTATGATACCCTATACTTACAATTTAAAACAAAATAATTTTATTGACTTAGAAAATCCATACGAACACTCTGATAGCAATTGATGGTATCAGGGTGCGCAAAAAAATTTGGTGGGCTATAGATTTGAAATTGTTCTATCACTATAGTGAAAAACTTCATCGTCTTTAGCGATCCAAGCCCTGGTATTGTCTAAGGATCTCACATGGTTTAATCTAAGCACAAAAAATAAAAGAATGTGCATCTTGTTCTGATTTGAAGCACGCAAGTTTGTTGCAAGTCGCCGATAATTGTTACTTGAAGGATCTGATGTCGAACCCCTCTAGATTATCCACACATGATTTTAAAATCTGTGTGTTTGTGGTTTGTTATAATATGGGTGCTATCATGGAGTTCCTATGATCTCTTCAATGCTTCTTTGATTACAACAATCTTATGCCTTCGATTTGTAAAGGTGAAATTGGATCATTTTCTCAGATTTAGTGATTTTCTCTCTAAGAGATGATAGGAGAGAGAATATATCAATTTCCAACTAAAGAATAGTATGTTGGAATGATATTCTATCCACTTATATAGTTTACTTTCAAATACATTGTTACGGTTCCCCACCCACTGTATATTAAACGTACACCAAATAAGTAATAAATAAATAATTATGCTAAGCTAATTGCATCATTAATATTATTTATATTTTATCAAATACCTATAATATATATTAAATATATTACATGATAATATTGAGTTATTAACATGAATCATAACTCTTGATAATATTAAACAAACTTAGAATATTCAAATAATATTCGTTCGTATAATATTAATATTTGTATTTACTTAAACACTTGTAAATAACTTTAATAAATAAATTCAACCCAATTATTTTTTACTTGAATAATAATGAATTTATTTATTCATCAGTGATCTATAATTCTTGGACAACACTCAGACCCCATGGTGGGTCCCACCATGTTTCATATTCCCATTCATCAAAATATGGTAGATTCTCAAATATGCTATTATATGTGACCCTATAAGACCTTATCTCGATGGTAGTTAATAGTATTCACAGACCTAGTGTAGATTATATCAACCCATAAAAACCCCTAAAGAGATAAGGAATAATCATAGTAACGACAACCAACCTATGAACACACACTATGTAATATAATTTCTTTGTCACATGATATCTCACAAAGCAGGGCACACACTTGTGTCATTATTCTTTCTTGCTTTTTTATTTGTTGTTCTATCCATATAGACTTACATTCAAACAAAATGTCCATGTATTTATGAATGTAATAGAATCCTAATAAACCTGGATAAAGATATCACCTTCTCATCTCAGAAGCTTCAGATTCTTTCTTGATCGTTCATCCAATTTCCTACCACAAATGATGGTCCCAACACAAAGTACATCGCCACAACTTCATTTTCATGGTTTTCACCTTGCATTAAAGTAGGGGATAAAATGGAATACATTGATAATGATCTCAATTTAGGAGACCAATACACATGTCCGTAGATAGGAACCACCAATAAAACACAAAATAAGTGGTCTTCATATTGGAAGGTCTTTTCTCATGACTTCAACTGCTATAGATCACCAAGTGATAACATCATGACAAGAAGTATCAATTATTATGATCCCCCAACACTTGATATCCATAAACCATCTATATCCTATTAGTATGATGTATTTTTACTATATCAAATTACTTTAAGATTACTTTCATATTATCTCTAAGTTCTCATTATAGCCTGGGAACTTCTATAACCCTTTTATACGAAACATAATCCAAGGAAATTACCATAAATACAGTGGACACAGAAGTATCAATAATGTTATGGAAAGATAAACATGTGTATATATATTTAACTATATTCATGTAGTGTTAATAAAAGTACATCAATAGTTGGGTCTAGGGAACCCACTATCAATAGCTATCATCTTGGTTCCATCTTAAACCACCTTCAAACAACATAGAATACTCTATTTATTACATGTATTTGTAACTCACTCACAGGTGAGAGGAACCAAAGGATTGGTTACTAATAATTACATAAATAACCTTGGACACACATGTACTATATAATAAAGGAGGGAGAGATGACTCACAGATCATCATATTTTATTAAATAATTAATAATTGAAAAACCATGAAATAAATTAAATAATTCCCATTGTAATTGTGTGATACCTAGAACCTACTATATAAAATTTTATTATTACCATTTCATGTGTATACTGAGATATATAGTATGTACAATTACCATTATAGTGTAGACATTTCCACACCCACTCTTTAAATGGCAATTTCCATAGATTAGTTGTTGTATTTAATGGTTATAGTAGAACCTAAGCTATAATGAGAACCTCAAGATACTATGAAATTAATCATAAATATATACCCTATGGTCTAGATAAATCATACTGAATGGACATAGTTGATGTCTTACTATCAGGTGTTGGGGGATCATAAGCATTGATTCTTCTTCTCATGAAGTTCGCACTTGGTGATATCTAGTAGGTGAGAGGGTAGACTCACCAATAGGAACACCATAGGTTTTGGGTGTATTTGGATGTTCCTATCTATGAACATTTATATTGATATTTTGAATTGAGATAATTATCAATGTGTTCCATTTGATAGCATACTCTTATCCAAGACAAAAACCATGATAATGAAAATGTGGCAAGGTATCTTGTGTTAGGTGCACCACTGGTGGTATGGAATTGGTTGAATGATCAATATAGTATTTTTCACCTCAGAGTTGAGGAAGTAATATCTCGATCTAGGTGACCAGGATGACATTATTCGAAGGTTAACACTACGGAAAAAAGTGGTATTAGCGACAGGTTATTTGCGACGGGAATATGTCCCGTCGCAAATACCCCGATTGCGGGGGTATTTGCGACGGGGCATAATCCCCGTCGCAAATAAAGAGTTATTTGCGATGGGATATTCTCACCCGTCGCAAATGGTTTGGCGTGAATGCGCGCCAAATCGCGCGAAAGATATTTGCGACGGTATCTCCTTCCCGTCGCAAATAACCGGTGTCGGTAACAGGTTATTAGCGACGGGAAGGGGTTCCCGTCGCTAATAACCTGGCGGCAGGGGTTATTTGCGACAGGGCCCGTCGCAAATAATCCCTTTTATTGCTGCCCATAATAAATGCGGCCGGGGTTATTTGTGACGGTCCTGTTGTAAATAATACCAATTGCGATGGGAATACCGTCGCAATAAACCCCGTCGCAAATAATCTAACCTATAAATACAGCCAACCTTGACATGTTTTCTGAATCTGAACTACTTTTTACTAGTCTATATGTGTTGAGTGAATTTTGTTTTGCAAGTCGATATCAAGGAGGTTGCGGGGATCATCCTACAAGTACAACAAATCAAAAGCTCGAAAACCAGTTTAAGGTTTTTTTTTTCGGAATTTTAATTTAATATTTATTTAATGTTTTTGTTTTATATTTTTATATTAGTTTTTATTATTTCTTATTAGATATAATTATGTTGTATTAAGGTATTAAATTTGATTTGTTAGATTTAATTATTAGTAATGAACAATATTTAATAATTAAGTGACTGTAATTAGTAATTAATAACTTTAATTTTAATTAAAGATAGTAATTAGTAATTAATGAATGTAATTAGTAGTTAATGAATGTAATTAGTAGTTAATGAATGTAATTAGTAGTTAATGAATGTAATTAGTAGTTAATGAATGTAATTAGTAGTTAATGAATGTAATTTGTAGTTAATGAATGTAATTTGTAGTTAATGAATGTATTTTGTAGTTAATGAATGTAATTAGTAATTAATGCATATAATTTGTAATAATTGGAATAATTCAAAAATAGTAATAATTAGAAAATATTAACAATAATTAGTAATAAGTAACATTAATTAGTAATAATTAGTAATAATTAACAATAATTAACAATAATTAACAATAATTAACAATAATTACCAATAATTACCAATAATTAGTAATAATTAACAATAATTACCAATAATTAGTGATAATTAGTAATAATTATCAATAATTACCAATATTTACCAATATTTACCAATAATTGCCAATAATTGTCAATATTTTCCAATAATTACCAATATTTACCAATATTTACCAATAATTGCCAATAATTGTCAATATTTACCAATAATTAGGAATAATTACCAATAATTAGGAATAATTACCAATAATTAGGAATAATTACCAATAATTAGGAATAATTACCAATAATTAGGAATAATTACCAATAATTAGGAATAATTACCAATAATTTGGAATAATTACCAATAATTAATAATAATTACCAATAATTACCAATAATTACCAATAATTAGGAATAATTACTAATAATCAGGAATAATTACCAATAATTAGGAATAATTACCAATAATTTGGAATAATTACCAATAATTAGGAATAATTACCAATAATTAATAATAATTACCAATAATTACCAATAATTAGGAATAATTACCAATAATTAGGAATAATTACCAATAATTAGGTATAATTACCAATAATTAAGAATAATTACCAATAATTAATAATAATTACCAATAATTAATAATAATTACCAATAATTACCAATAATTACCAATAATTAGGAATAATTACCAATAATTAGTAATAATTACCAATAATTAGGAATAATTACCAATAATTAGGAATAATTACCAATAATTACCAATAATTACCAATAATTAGGAATAATTACCAATAATTACCAATATTTGCCAATATTTACCAATAATTGCCAATAATTACCAATAATTGCCAATAATTACCAATAATTGCCAATAATTGTCAATAATTGCCAATAATTAGAAATAATTACCAATAATTACCAATAATTACCAATAATTACCAATAATTAGGAATAATTACCAATAATTAGTAATAATTTCCAATAATTAGGAATAATTACCAATAATTAGGAATAATTACCAATAATTACCAATAATTAGGAATAATTACCAATAATTAGGAATAATTACCAATAATTAGGAATAATTACCAATAATTACCAATATTTTCCAATATTTACCAACAATTTCCAATAATTACCAATAATTGCCAATAATTACCAATAATTGCCAATAATTGTCAATAATTGCCAATAATTAGGAATAATTACCAATAATTACCAATAATCAGGAATAATTACCAATAATTAGAAATAATTACCAATAATTAGGAATAATTACCAATAATTAGGAATAATTACCAATAATTAGGAATAATTACCAATAATTAGGAATAATCACCAATAATTAGGAATAATCACCAATAATTAGTAATAATTAAGAATAATTACCAATAATTAAGAATAATTAGTAATAATTAGCTAATTGGAAAAAACTAGCGTGATCATTATCTTTCCCAATTATCTTTTCGTCTCTGTATTGGTTTTAAGAAAACTTCTGTCTCCACATGTAATATTTGCATTCTTTTTCAAAATTATCAACCTACTCACCAATAGAGAGGTGAAAGTGAATGCAAATATTAAATGTGGAGACAGAATGTTAAACACACAGATGAAAGGAGAATTGTAACATAATATAAAAAATTATATTATTTTAATATTAGTAATAAAAAATACTAATAATGTAATAATGTTATTATTATATAATTAATATTTATGAAAAAATAATATTAGTATTATTAAAATAATAAAAAATTTATAAAATATTAAAATTATCAATATTTGTAACAGGTATAGCTTTATTCTTAACATGTTCAATTCTTAAAGGGTCAATTTTTAGGTCTATCCCAATAAAAATTTTGCGTCAGTCGTGTCTGATGCAAACTCTATAATTATCCTTTCTTGAGTTTTTTTTCTAACAAATTATTCAAAACCAGCAATGCTTTTATATTTTATAGAAAAATATGGAACAACGAGGTCATCAACAGTCATTATTAGATGACCGCATATGGATAAATCAACTTAGAAATCCAAATAGTTTTGGTTTAAATCCAGTATATATAGAGGGTGTGGAGACTTTTTTAGCATTTGTGGCATCAAATCCAGAATTTGTTTCAGAAGGCACAATAAAATGTCCTTGTAAAAAATGTGCACTGAGAACATTTGACATGTTTTACAAAGTTGGGGGACATCTCTTTCATTTTGGTTTTCAACCGGATTATGTTTTTTGGTATCAACATGTTGAACGCAGTTCTACAGAAGGTGACACTAACTTGATTTCGGATCCATCCCAATTTCAAAATTTAGTACATGATGTTGCAGGTCCATCTATTCAACATAAAGAAACTCAAGATGATATTGATTCAACTCCTGAGTTGGCACACTGTGAATTTTATGAGTTTTTGAGGTCTGCTGAGGATGCGTTATATCCTGGTTGCAAGATAAGAAAATTAGAAGCAGTTGCAGAATTTATGGCTATCAAATCAGATAATGGAATGTCAAAAACGTGTTTTGATCAAATATTATCTTTGGTTAAAACACTGTTACCCGAAGGAAATGTTTTTCTTGCAAATTACTATGAGAGTAAGAGGCTGGTTTGGAATTTAGGACTCAGTTTTCAGAAGATTCATGCATGTTCAAATGATTGCATTTTATATTCTGGGGAAAATGAGTCATTGGATAGTTGTCCCACTTGTGGGAAATCGAGGTATAAAGAAGCTCAACATGGAAAGTCTGGCTAGATTTCTGTAAAACATTTGAGATATTTTCCTCTTACATCCAGACTTCAGCGTTTATTCATATCTATGAATACAACAACAATGATGTCATGGTACAAAATGAATATTTCAACCGGTAAAAGCTTGAATCATCCGGCCATTGGTGATTCATGGAAACATTTTGATAGAGTGCATCCATCCTTTTCTTTAGAAGCCCGAAATGTGCGACTGGGTCTTTCCACTGATGGTTTCTGTCCATTCGGATCTTATGGTAGTCAGTATTCATGTTGGACTGTCTTTTTAACTCCGTACAATTTACCTCCATGGATGTTGATGAAGGAACCCTATATATTTTCGACCTTACTAATCCCAGGACATCTGAAGAAGAATATTGATGTTTATTTGAAACCATTGATTGATGAATTAAATATACTGTGGAGTACTGGTGTCAGTACTTATGATGTTGCAGCAAAACAGAATTTCATACTAAGAGCATCATTGATGTGGACAATCAGTGACTTCTTGGCTTATGGCATGTTATCTGGATGGAGTACACATAGGCCGAAATCATTTCCTTACTGTATGGGAGAGAACAAGGCATTTATGCTCGTCCATGGAAAAAAACCTTGCTATTTTGACTGTCATCGCAGATTTCTTCCAGCTGATCATCCTTTTCGCATAAACAGATCTCATTTTATAAAAGGCTCTATTGAAAGGGATGGACCTCCAAAAATGCTATCAGGTACGGAGTTAAAATCAGTTTTATATTCATTACCTCCCATCACATTTGGACCCACAATAAACCAACAGAAAATTTATGGTTTTGGGAAAGAACACAATTGGCTAAAACGTAGCATATTTTGGGATTTTCCATATTGGTCTGATTTGCTGGTCCGACACATGTTGGATGTCATGCATATTGAGAAGAACTATTTTGATAATTTGTTTCATACAGTTTTGGATAAACCAAGAAAGAGCAAAGATAATGTAAATGCACGATTAGATCTTGCTCAAATTTGCAGGCGTCCAGAACTCTAACTGTTTGATAATGTCAGAACAGAAAGGTTAATGAAACCAAAATTAGCTTATACGTTGTCCAAAGAAAGCCGCATATTATTTTGTCAATGGATTGCAGATTTGAGACTTCCAGATGAATGTTCTTCTAATTTGGGTAGATGTGTAAATAATGGTCATATTACCGGATTAAAAAGTCATGATTGTAATGTTATAATGGAAAGACTTACACCCATTTA
Organism: Viscum album; assembly: GCA_963277665.1. Classification (NCBI taxonomy): domain Eukaryota; kingdom Viridiplantae; phylum Streptophyta; class Magnoliopsida; order Santalales; family Viscaceae; genus Viscum; species Viscum album. The sequence continues at coordinate 1,070,560,270 of OY728141.1, forward strand.
ATTAATAGGTCTGTTGAATTTTGTGATGTGGGATTCCATAACAGATGTATCATATTTTTTTCGGGACATTTGTGCAGTGACAAAAGATTACGATGCTCTATACAAACTTGAAGAAGATGTTGTTGTAATTATATGTAAACTGGAAAAAATATTCCCGCCGTCTTTCTTCGACTCAATGGAACATTTGATATTACATTTTCCATATGAAGCAAAATGTGGAGGTCCGATACAGTTTCGATGGATGTACCCATTCAAAAGATGCATGCAGAAATTGAAAAAAAAAGTATGTAATAAAGCATCTGGTGAAGGATCTATTGTCGAAGCTTATTTGAAAGAGGAGATATATTTTTTCTGCTCCCACTATTTTAAATCTGAGTATCCTTTAAAACACAACCACATGGGACAGAATGAGGGGAATATTGATGAAATCGACAATCAATTATCTTTTTTTAACCATTCAGAGCTTGGTTTTGGTGGAGTTCATGAACGATGGCTTTCAGATGATGAACATCACAGAGCTCATACGTATGTTCTGCTCAACTGTGAAGAGATGACATCATTTGTACTGTAAGTGCTTCTATTACTTATTCTAATAATTATGTTACAATAAATAACTTTGTTTTTTATAGATTTTATGATAATTATATCAAGAAACAACTTCCACAAATTACAGCAGCTGCTCTCGAAGAACGCAGACAAAAAAAAATTTCTTAGTGGTTTCAAATACTGGTAACATAAAATTTTCATACTTTAACATCTCCTTCAATTTATAGTTTACTATATTGATAATTATTTCACAAATTTTCAGGTGTCTCGACATGCTGATAAAATTGACAAACGACTTTGTGTATTGAGTAACCCACCGTCCAAAATGGTGAAATCTTATAATGCATATGTGGTGAATGGTTTTCGATTTCATACACATGCATATGGGGAATCAAAAAAAAAACAATGAACAGTGGAGTTTTCTTGAGAGGATCTCATCATAGAGAAAATGAAGTTGACTTTTATGACATAGTTGATGAAATAATTGAACTCTGTTATCTAGGACACCATTACATAATGATGTTCAAATGTCGGTGGTTGGATACTGAGAGAGGCGTGCGTGTTCATCCGACTCATGGAATCATCGATATTAAATGTAAAAGTGTTCTTATAGTAAATGAACCATTCTTACTGGCTCAACAGGCACATCAAGTTTATTATGCAAAGTACTGTGCTACATCAAGAGACTTGACTGATTGGTGGAGCATAATAAAAATGAAAATTTGAGACAATCAGTTTAGTCAAAGTGAATGTGCTTTCACTGAAGTGCAAGGAATTGAAGTTTTTCAAGAGAGTACTCAAAATCAATATTTGTTACAAAGAGACATGAGTATCGATGATGAAACCCCTCAATTAAGAGTCAGTGATGATGATGATGATGGTAATTACGTCACAAATGAATTTGAAATGGTAAGAGATGAAGCAACTGGAACTCAAATGGATATCGATGATATTGAGGAGGAATATAAAGATGAAATTGACAGATATGAAGATGATGATGAAGCTGAACATTGATACAATTAAATGGTAGTTATATATAATCATAACTAATATATATGTATATATAATAATAATTATCAATTATTTGCTAACAACATTCGTTTTCTGTTTCAGATGGACGACGACACATTTAGTGAGTTGGAAGATGCTGACCTATCTTTCGATACGGACGAGTTGCTGGAACCTGACCCTCAGCCTGAAGGTGCTTCAGGGAGTATGTGGAGGGGGCGAAGTCTTGCATGACTGATGATTCCTGACCCCATCCCTGAGCGACGTCCACGTCTTGGGTTCGATCCATGCACCCGGAGGTGTGATAACCTGTGCATTTTACTAAGATTTTATTAATCTATTTACATAATAAATGTTTGATTATTGTTTATACAGTTTTCCGCATATAGTAGTCAGACAGGGAAGTGCTATTTTGCACAATTATTTTTCTCAGCCATGGATGACATGGGAGCATATTCCTGTTGATGTGCAGTAGGTCATGTTCGGTCATTGGTTGGTACATACGTAAATAAATAATTTTTATTTTGAAATTTATTTCATTTATAACTTGATATTTTGAATTATTTGTAGGGTTTATGGTATCCGATCGAGGATACCATGCGTGACGTCATCCACAAGGCATGGGAGGTGGCCATGCGTGATCGCTTTCGTCATTTTTGCACAATTTAAGAAAAGATGCCACGAAGAAAGTAGGAGTGTCAGATTTTGACGAGTCATGTAGAGCACACCGACCAGAGTACATTTCATCCCACGTATGGGATGGATTATGTGCACACTGGTTGAGTGGTGGCTTTCAGAGGAGATCATCAGTGGGGAGGCAGAATCGGGGGAGACAGGAGGTGACTCATCGAGCTGGGAGTCGTACATTCAGTAATCATAGACAGTATTTGGTATGTACATTTTTTATAAATATTTTATATAACTTTAAATATTAACAATTTATTTTATATTCTTATAGGCTGTCGAGCACCCCGATATTACGGAGTATGATGTATATTGGAAGTTGTATAGTGATCCAGCTACTGGGGAGCTCAGAGGTGATCTCCAACGTCACATCATGGTCAGTATTATTTGTTTTCAAGTTTAAAAATTAACTGCATATAATATATTCACAATTTTAATTTTAAATTGCAACTACCGGAGTCATATGAGACCGTAGCGTCACAGACCCGGCCTGAGGGTCAGGCCGAGGAATTAGATCAGACCAGTGGCCATCAGTTTGATGAGGCGGCATGGATGCAGACGACCCAATATGACTTCGAGAAGGGCCGGTAGTTGGTATCGGCTCTCGACTGACTCCCGGAGATTATTATAGCAGTGCTGCGATGTCGGTGTCCAGCTCGAGAGGAGATCATGCATCTTCTTCCGCTACACAGTATGAGGATCAGTTGCGATCTCAGACTGAGTTGATAGAGAGTCTCCAAAAGGAGCAAGAGGAGATGCGTCGACAGCAGCAACAACATGAGGAGGAGCGCCACCGACAGCAGCAGGTGTACGAGGAGCAGATGAGTCAGTGGCAGCAGCAGCAGCAGGAGTAGATGGAGTACATGCATCGACTCACTCATGCCTTAGGGATGGAGTTTCCTCCACCAGCAGATCCCCCCCCTCCTTCTTCAGATTAGTTATTATTTAGATGTTATAAAGTTTATAAATTTAAAATATGACATTTTTTCTATTCAGAGTTTCTGTCTCTCTTATACTGGTGTCAATATTGTATTATTTTATTTCTATTTATTTTTAAGACTTTATTATTTATTATTGGTATTTATTTTAATGTTTGTTTATTTTATTAATAATAATATTACTCTTAGTATTTTAATATTTGTTTATATTTCTTTTTCCAAATGTTGATAATTTTCATATTTTTATTTTCTAATTATTTTAATAATATTATATTCAGTTTTTTTAATACATAAAAAGTTTCAAAAATTTTAATTAAAATTATATTTTTTTAATTATTTATAATAATATGAATTCGGTATATTATTATTTTTATATAATATTATATTATTTATATTACAATATTAAAAAGATTAATAATATTATTCATATTTTATAAAATTAATTTTGTTTATATATATTTAAATTTTTTAATATTTTAATTTAATTATAATTTTTTAAATATTTTAATGATTTTTTGTTATAATATTTGAATGAATTATAATTGTATTATTAGTATTATAATATTAATTAATTTTTTTATTAATAATTTAATTTTTTTTATTTTTTATACATATTTGCGACGGAATAATCATCCCGTCGCAATTAATTTTTCTTAAAATTTTCTTAAATTTCTTATCGCGACATGAATATTTGGCCGTCGCAATAGGAAATTGCGATGGGCCCGTCGCAATTACTTATTTTTTTTTGAAAAAAAAATTTAACTCTTTCACGACGGTATTCGTGGCCTGTTGCAAATAATAGTTGCGACGGGCCCTTCGCAAAAGTGTTATTTAAAGTTTTTAATATATATATTGATTAGTATTTGCGATGAGACATATTACCATCACAAATAATATTTTTAGTGACGGACCCGTCGCAAATAGTGTTAGTTGCGACGCCATTTACCGCAACAGGTCATTTGCGACGGACCCCCGTCGCAAATAGGCTTTTGCGACGGGATCCCGTCACAAATGGGCTTATTTCCAGTAGTGTAATATATCCAAATAGATCAACAAACAATAAAGCAAGAAATGACGATGACGTAAGTGTGTGTCCTACTTTATGAGATATCAAAATACAAAGAGATTATATTACACAGTGCATGTTTGTAGTTTGGTTGTCATTGCAATGACTATTCTTTATCTCTTTAGGGGTCTTGATGAATTTTTAGAATCCACTCTTGGTCTGTGAAAACTATTCACTACTATCAAGATAAGGGCCTAAAGGGTATGACACAATAGCGTACTAATGAATATTCCATATTCTGTTGAATAAGTATATAGGACATGGTGGTATCCACAAGGAAGACTGAGAGTTATCAAAATTTTATTGATCAAAAATAAATAAATAAATTCATTATTATTTATGTTTAGAATAATTTGGATGAATTTATTTTTTAAAAATATTCACAAATGTTTAAGTAAATACAAGGAGTAATATTATATGAATGAATATTATTTTAACATTCAAGGTTCGTTTAATATTAACAGGAATTACCAGTCATGTTAAATGACACGAGTTTATTATAAAATATATTTAAATATATAATACAATTATTTGATAAAATATAAATAATATTTATAACAAAATTTATTTCATCATAATTATTATTTATTAATTATTTAGTGGACGTTAACTATACGAGGCCAGGGAACCATTACTTAGTATTTGAGAATCCACTATATATAGGATGAGAGAGAATATTGTAAGGTGACTATTCATTATGAATTCTTCAGATCATATCTCTCCTCTCTTGCTTTCTAGAGAGAGAAGCTCTCAATACAAGTGATCAGATCAAGTTTATCTCCTTGCATCGAAGGAATGTCAATACAGCGATCCTTGGGACATTGAAGACATCATCAGATCATTGCACTAGCACCCCAAATTCAATGATCAACACTTCTACGTATTTTTGAAGTTTGTGTGGATGATCTAGAGGGATTCTTATTTGGATCATTTGAGGAATGGTCACTGATGATGAGAAATGCATGAGCATTTTTTATTTGAACAAGGTATATGTTTAGTTTTAATTTCTATGCTCTATTTTATCCATGCCAGATCCTCAATCCGTAATGGGGCTTGGATCGCTAAAGATAAAAAGTTTCTTTGCTTCGGTGATTTTTATTAAATCCCTTTCCCACCATCTTCCACTAAGCACCCCAGTACCAACAATTGGTATCAGAGTGAGTGCATGGATTTTATAATATAGTAAAAATTATTTTTATTTAAATTTAAGTAGAGGTTTATAAGGCAATCCCAACAAAAAAACGGTTTGTTAATCCGATATCAGATGACCAAGACATGAAAATCCCAAATTTTTGATATAGATCTTTTTTTGTTTAGGGTTATTAAAATTCAAAGTACATGTATTATAAATATATGTTAATTCTATCTGTTTCCATTTTTGGTGTTGATTTTGGTGATATTTCATGTCATCCCGAAAATTCGGCCAAGATCCAGCTAGGATTCTTATTGCCAGAAATCATTCCAACCGGTGAACTGTTCTTTCCACCTATAGAAAAAATCTATTATTATATTATTTTAATTTTTTATTTAACCTATTTATAAGGTTTTGGAAAACCTAAATAGTAAAAATTCTTATGTTTTATTTTTAATTTAAAAATAAATCAATGGTTGGGGAGGCTTGGTCAATACAAATCTAAAATAGAGGATATTTTTTTACCATTTTAAAAAAATGTTGGTTGGGTGGCCTATTCATGGGTAAAAAAACAATTATAAAAAAAATATTTTTTAAAAGTTGGGAGGGGTGGACCCCACCATCTCTTTCCTTCTCTGTGGGTGTGGCCGCTCCTCAAATCCTCTTCAAGTTGCAGTTGTTGCGCCGCCTCACCCCTCTCCTGGACGTTGTGCCTTCCACCACAGCCCTATTAGTGCCCCATCAATTGGACTTTGCACTCCCCTTTTCCCTAGCCCCTCGTAGTGGCCATACTCCCATTGTGGAGCCATCCTTGGGAACCATCCAACTGAACCCAATCCTGTGCCACCTCCGTTGGACCCCTTGGGTAGATCCAACACTGCCTGCACTAGACCACATTCCACCAACCACCACTAGTCTGGCCACTACTGACGTCGGACACCACCTGCCATGGATCTGGGTGCACCCTTTTCCAATACCCCAACCCCTACTCAGATGCTAATCACCAAATCCTCAGTCTAGATTGGGAAAGCTACATGTCACCACATTCTCATCATTACAGATCACCGTGGAAACCCCCTCTGCTTGATGTTCCACCACAATCGGCAACCTTCCCCAACTAGATCCATGAAGGAAGGTCTCTTTGCACCCCCTTATATTCATGAATTCCCATTTCCAAGTGGCCACTACCACTGCCGCCAGGAACCGACATTTCTGTGGCCACTTACTACCACGTTGAACTGTCACCAGGCTCTTTCCATCCCGCAACTAACTTGGCTGCCACCCTATCAAGAGAGGTAAACCTTTGACAGGTTCGGTTAAACTCTATTCACCCTGTAGTGGGTCTTTATAAACCTTCCTATCCTAGAACACCCCTTCATGGGGTATTCTTGGACTGGAATGGGCCTACGCGGGTTCAACCCGACCCTCATTGGCCCTTCACTGATTTTCAAGGACTGGGTTAATCATAATTAATTTATTTATTTTTGGTAATAAAATTAAATTAATATTTATACCAAATAAGAGTAAAATATTTGAGTAAATTATTTAAATTTTATTAATTCATTTAATTTATTTAAATTTACCTCATACTTTAAATTTAAAGCAATTTAATCTTTTCTTGCATTTATTCTTAAACTGCCTAGTCTTGAGAAAGTGAGCAACCATGTGTATGTCTCTTTTATTTGTTTATTTCATTAATTATTTAATTGTTTGTGATGATTTTAATTAAATAATATGGTCTACGTATCATCATTTTTTATCATTTAATATGTTTAAGGGTCTACATTTCCAAATAAAAGTTAGTTATTTTTATTTTGTACTCCTGAGACCCCCTCGCCTCTATGTGAGTATTTTCCTACTATGAAGATAATGGTTTAAGATGTTGAAAATTCCAAGGTGAGGTGAAATTATGATAAGAAGTGGTTACAATGGATGGGGATGAGCTGAATCATGTGTTAAGTTATGACTCAGGTGAGATTCCCCAAGGTCATGGTTGATCCATTAAGTTTAAATGGGTTAACCAATATTAGATCCTCCAGACCCGTCTGGTATATATTTCCTCAGAAATTTATTTCTTATTTTATTTATTTTCATGAAAGCATGAAAAAATATAAAATAATAATCAAGAAAAAATGCATAAATAAGTGATGGATGGTTTTCTATTAATGTTCATTTATGATCACGAAAACACTAGATGAACAGATTAAGAGAAATGGATTGCATTCATTGAGAAAAATATTAAAACCCTCAATGTAATATAAAGTCCCAAATTCCTTCTATTATTTTAATTTGAACACAGATAGGTGTTCGGGGTGCTCGGTCAGCCATAGTTATGGGCACCTCCAACCACCAGGGAGTTCTTATGAGAACGATGCGTTGAATTAACTAATGCTGGAAGAAAAGGATTCGATATATCTAGCTTGATGTAAATTTAGAGTAAAGTGTAGAGTAAATCATATATATGGTTTTAGAATCTGAGACTTCACTCAATAGTTTAAGGAGCCATGAGTTAATGCAATTGGCCAATCAAAGTCCTATCATGAACTATATGAGTAGGGGAATAGCCATAGCATGTAGACTATGAAGGGAGGTTCAAGGATCCTTTCGACTAGAATAGTCAACAAACATAGTATTCTAATTATGGTATAGAGTATTTATAGAGTTCAATAAAATAATGGGAGACATTTAATGATTTAATTAATTAATCAATAATGTGTTAATCGGAAATCAATATAAAATTATTAATCTGCTAGATTTGTTTATAGAAAATGGAAAGTAATACCACAAGACACACTATTATATTTATTGGACAAAGTCAATGTTCTATCCAACATGAATTTTAAAAGAGTAGTATATGCACTTGCATACAATACTACGATATGGGAAATTCAAGCAGCTAATGTTTCGGTTAATCAACCCCAAGAAGCGAGGGTTTTAAAAATGTTCACAGAAGACTCATGTTTTTCGTATATGATGGTGATGTCATAATTATATAATAGACATTAAATGTAAGTTGTGGATACTACATATGGACATTGATGATATTAGATGTAGTCTCATCTTTGAGGAAATTGTGAGGAGAAAGTAAAGTGATATATGAATTTGTGATAAATACATTGGATATGGGTAAATTGAATGATGAATCTTGATCTTTCTATGTATCCCTTTATCATATCATTTTCACCAATTTACTCCAATTTCATTTAAGATTAAAAAATGAACAGTATGGAAAAAATGATTCATTACCTTCAAAGGTAAGTTATACCAAGTAAATAAGAATATTTAAGAAAGATTAATCTTTAGTTCATATAGATAACAAGTTGAAAGAAAATGTTAAAAGATCAATGAAAACATGACATAAAAAGGAACCTTCTCAATTTACTTCAAAGAAAGAGGTAATAAACAATAGGTTATTTTCTTCTCATATCATGATAAATATATATATATAGTAGTTTAAATGCAATGGACTGAATCGCAAAAGTACTCATTTATTCTTCAATGATATTCATCAATTATAAGTAATGTTTCTATTATAATTCTTAGGTATTAAAATACAATATGAAAATAACATATGTGTATATGAATATAGTAACCAATTAAGTAGAGAAACATTACTATAAGTAAGGTGTATTCTCCAAGCATTTGAGATAGGGTGGTTCCTAAGTCAGTAGTGAGAAGCACATAACTTCTAATTTCCAAGTTTAATGATTCTAGTAGAACTTTTATTGAGTATTAACAAAACATTTATATCACATTTCCTTTGGAAATAAGGAGACATAATTCTAGTTTAGGAATGAATATTGTTTGTGGTGTATTATACTCAACCAAAAGTTTAGTAACACATGAATCATAGGTAATTCATGATGAATATAAAATGTAAGAATTATATACTGAGTTATGTTAAGATATTATTTATCAATTAAATCTCAAATTGAATTCCAAGTATTTACCTATAATGGTATTTATACAAGGGTATTTTAACACTTTATGTGTGATCAAAATGTATACTTACTTAGTTTAGGACAAAGAAATATTTAGAAATAAAGGTACGCCATAAAGATTTTGGAATCAGTTTGGCTATAGAGTGTGAAATATTCCAAGGGTAATTAAGTGGTAAGTATACTTCATAATATTCATTTAAGAATGTTTAAGTAATGTGAAAGTGAAGTTTGGTATATGCATGGTTAGAAGATGTGAGTCGCTTCGGGCTGGAATGCTGAAGAATATATTGATCAAGCATTCAACGATCAATATAATGTAGAGTGGAGTAATTCCTAAACACACATTACCATATCCACATTATGTAAATGATTCTAATAAAGAGGATTAATGATGGGTGTTCAATATTAACATTTATCAACAAAATATAGCATGGATTAATTCATAAACACAAATTTCCTTATACATCAGAGCCATGATGTAAGTAAAAAGGAGTATCAATACTGAAAATTATATTCATTGCATATACTTATATTATGTATTGTAAATAATAGTGATATCCCATAACTATATGCAAACAATATTGAAAAATGGAAATAATATGAGGTATAGTATGATGAAAATCCATTATGTCATAAGAACATTGTGTTTAGATGAAACTAGTATGTTAAAGACACCAAAAAAATTCCATCAAGAAAAACACAATGTGCATCTAAAGTAATTATCCTAAAAATTCATAGGATATTATAGAAATCTCTATGAAAGAAAAGTTGCAGTCAAGTGATAGAATAAATTTATATGAAAGGGTACAGATCTATAATTGAGATAGTGGGATCCATATTGACTTGAGTTTAGTCAATGAGAAAGATGAAAAAATGGTTGTAATAGGAAAAATATCCACAAGAGGCATGGAAAAGGATTGTTCCATATACACATATTGTGTAGGAAGGATAAAACCATGGTGATGATTTGGTATTCACCATGAATGTTGATACATTATTCATTGAGAATAATTGTAACACCCCGAGATTTTATGAGATGTATTTTTTTTAATTTCTTTGATGTCTTCTATTATACACTACACCATGATTATCTTGTACTATATGCAAAACTGTATTAGTGTGCAGTATACGCAACACTATTCTTGGCTCGTGTTACACACAATTTCAAGTTCGTTTTGTAGAAATTATTCTACACAACATTGAGTATAGATTTTTTTAATGTATAAATGAAATAAGTTTTGATTATGTTATACGCAACACAAAATGGAGCTTGCACTACATGCATCCCTGACTTGGCTTGCATTACACGCAATCATGACCTTCCTCGATATCGTGTGTAGTACGTAATACTGGGTTTCACTAAAAAATGATATATTGTTATAATATTATTACAAACTAGCCGTTCTGGATAGTATAAACTACATTTTGAATTTTATAACATTATTATTCATCTTACACATTTTCTAGAACATGGTATGAGAACAAAATATTTTTTTCGGGTAAAATAAGTATTTTTCAAAAAATGCAGTTTTGCCACCTTTTGATGGTGCACCCACTTTAAATCTAGTTTTTGACATGTTTATAAGTTAAATTTGACAAAATAAAATTCTTCTTTGGAACCAAGATATAAAATTTTTCTTCAGATAAAATTTTCATATTGTTCTGATAACTTTCATATTTTAATGAACAGTAAAATTACGCTATATTTTAATTAAAAACACATTTTTTAATCGTAATAATTTATATGGTTAAATTATAATATTGAATGGTTTTAAAGTATAAATAGAATATATTTTTACCATTTAATATAATTTATGTCATTATCATTGATTTTACATTGAATTCATAGGTAAAATCATTTCAATCTTTTGCAATGTTTTGAATTTTAAAACTCATTTTCTTAACAATCAGATTAATTTTAAATTAATTTCTGTAACTTCTGTGATTTGAATTTTAAAAAATGGATTCCATATTTTGAATCATTAGGTCCAAATTATGTTAATAGTCTACCTTTTATTTTTGGGCACTATGAATTGTAACTACGGTAAATTTTATTTACCATAGTTAAAGGTAAATCCGGTAATTAAGGGTAAATATAATATTATAAAATTACCCTAAAACTTCTCTTAATATAATTGGATGATTATATTTCATCCTAAAACATACTTGGGTTAAAATGTAATATATTTAAACCCACTTGGATGTGATTAAGACCTTTAATTTATTTTATTTAAAGGAATGTGAAATATGTCTCACTCGAACTTTAATAATTAAAGTATTCTTAATATAAGGTTATACAGAATATAAATTCGATTATAAATACTCATTTGAAAGTTAATTTTTTTTCTTTGTTATGGTAATTTATTTTTAATTTTTTTGAAATATTTAATTACTTTAATAGATTATACATTAATGATGCATAAATTACTTAGAGAAAAATCAATAATATAGTTTTTATTAAAGTAATAATACCCATCAAAATGCCCAAAAACTTGACCAAAAATTATTTTTTGAGTCTATCTATACCATAAGAATACAAGGGTCTACTTGGGGTCCATTTGGAGCCGTATAAAAGATATTAGGACATTTATATTATTTTATTTTAAATGATGTCAAAGTTATCACCCTCATAATTTAATAAATATAACAATTTATATGTTGTTATTTTAAGATGATAAATTAGAGTAAAAGTATTATTATAAAATATATTTTATTTCTATTAATCATAGTATTTTATTTTTAGTTTTTATGCAACAAATAAGTATATTAAATAATTATAAAAAAATGTTGTTGTAATTATTTGATTAAGAGAAATATCAAACACATGGTTTTAAAAATATTAAAATAAATATTATATAAGATAATTAATGTTTTAAAAAAATTTTCTAGATTAATATGTCATTTTAGGAGTCTATTAAATATTTTGGTTCGAATATATCCTCTGTGTGGATTTTATTTAAATTCAAATAAATGAATCGTGTCAAAATTGACATTATTGTTATTTTATAAAAATAACATATTATAAAATTGTTTAAAAATCACAAAATTATTTAGAAATTATAAATTGAAATTTATATGGTCTAAAATATAATAAAGTATCCAATTATGGACAATTAACAACACATAAGTAATTAATTACAATAATTTAAAATTTAGAATATTATTACCACAAATAAAATTAAATAGATTAAATAAGGATAAATCAAGTTGATAAGGTTTGAAATAAACTTAAAACATGTCTAAATTTTATTGGTTGATGTTATTTAAACCCTATCTCATATAATATTATAATTGAGTCATTTTTGGAGGTTTTTAAGTGGGTATTGAATTTATTATAAATTAATATTTTTGAGGATTCCAAAGGTGCCCCTCTCATCCCTTATAAAAGGGAACCTCCTCCCTCTCCTGTTTACACAATTTTGAGCCTTCAAGCTTGGCCAACACTAGAAAATTTCTCTCCTAAACCTCTCTATTTATATCATAGAGGTTATGGTCTTCTCTAAAGACTAACTCTAGTTCCCTAAGAGGAAGTTTAAAAGAGGCACGTCGAAGAAGATGTAATCTCTTCTATCGATTCATTCAAGTTTCTTTCTTCTTCTACTTCCTCTTATTTAGTTGTTTAATTATAAAGAAATAACATCAGTATTACTTATATAATGATATGTTATTATAAATATGAAACAACCCTATTTCAACTCTTATCTATCCTATGAAAAATGAAATCACCGCGCGTGCGTACGTACGGAATACCGTCTCCACGCCGTGGTGTAATATGTTTTTCTACCACCACCTTACATGGATGGGTATAATGGATTAAATAATAACTATATATGATTATTATAACATGATACTAATTCTGAGATATTATATCATCCACTCCAATTAAATTCAATAATAATGGGAATTATATCATCGCTCGTGCGTACGTACAGATTACCGTCTCCACGAACGCGATGAGATTCATTTTTCATAATTAACCATTAAAGTATGATTATAAAGTATATATAATAAATAATAATGAAAGTTATTACATAATAATGATACTTTATTTATTTACATATATGTTTCATTTACTTAATTCCATTCAATTCAATAAGGAAACGAAAATAGCATTCATGCATACGTACGACCTACCGTCTCCATGAACGATGTATTTCTTCTATTTATCGATCTATTATATTTATGTATATTATAAATATATATTATATTTGAATCATTTTTTACATTATGGAGGTAATTAATCATGATCTAAGTAATCATATGAATAATTACAAGTCAAAACATGGAAGATAAATGAAACGATTTTACCCAAAATGCTGCTTTAACATGGAATTGACAAATGAATGGGTAATATAAAGTCTTAAGTGAATCATATATGATATCATAAATATTATTATGGTTCTGTTACAAGTTAATAATATGTTTAAACCCACTATACAGGAGTATCATATGAATTCGGAATAAATTGGACATAAGGTAAAGGATAATTATTCCAATCTCATTCTTATCCGAGATTGCTTATTCGTAAGTATTTACTGGGGTTATGTTTTCGTCCATGTCCATAAAAATGTTTTCATAAAGTGTTTAATATTCTTCCATGTATGTTTAAAGTCATTTTTACCCATTTTTGACTTTTACTTTGTGTTATGGAAGGAATATTCCTTTTGTTTACCATACAAGGTACTTTTTGAATTTTTCGTTAAAACTATGAGGATAATGTTTTTTTAACTTATATGGCATGAAATTTTTTTTACTGTTTCATAAAGCCTAATTTACATGAAGATTACTCTACAATATTTCATGATTATTTTCAACAAAATCTTTTTCTTTTAAAATTGAATGGAATTTTGTGAAAAGAAAATGATTTTGAAGAAAAAAGGATATTTTCCTTAAGAATTCATTTCAAGTGTTTTGTCAAAACTATTTTCCATCTAAGATGACATTATTTAGTATGATTATGTTTCAAGTATAATGTATCTATTATTTCAATGGATTTATTCTTATTATAATGAAATTATATCCATTTGTTTTATATGGATTATGATATGATGGGATGATGTTTATGAAACCCATTTTATTCTTTGGGTTATGATGAATGATTTATGTTTATTTTGTGGCACAAGTAAGAATGATTTCATCATGAGATGGGTGGGACCTATATCTCCCTCTAATTCATTGGGTAAAGGTTTATATCTAATGAGATAGACATGGCTGGAACAACAAGTGAATCTGGTTCAGTAATAGAGGGCTGGAACGACATGTAAACCCGGTTTTGTAAAGGATTGTCCACTATGATGGTCTTGGGAATAATGCCTTGGATACTATGGAAATCATAACATGTGGTTAATGGTTTCCATAATTACATGTTTTATTCCTATGTTGTTTTATCATGATTGGTGTTCTATTATGATCTATGCCTTACGCACTACCATGTTTTATGTCATTACTCAAGATTTTGATGTTTAAACTTTATGTTCATGTTTTTAAGTTCAAATGTATATGGTTTTTTTTCTCCATGCTTAACCTTACTGAGAATTTGAGCTCACCCTTTATATGTTTTCTTTTCCCCAGTATATAAAGAAAGTTTTTAGGTAATAAAACAAAAGGGGAAGATCTTTATGGGAGATATTGAAGATCTTTTCACCATTATTATAAGATTATGTTCCAAGTTTCCAAAGACACTAAACTATTATAGTCCTTAGGTGTGTATTTTTGTTATGTATTAAGTATTCTGCAAAAGTAATGTAATTTCCATGTACGTCAAGCTTGGGTATCTACAGTTGGTATCAGAGGAAAGGTTTAGCTGACCATTGGAAACTAGGATGTGAACAATTTAGTGAGATCCCTAGAGATATTTCTAAGGTATGTCTAGGGTTGTCCCTAAGGATAAGTATATGTATAGGTTATAGTCATAAAATTATGGTAACAATATTAGAATTAAACCTAAGATGTTATATATTGAAGGTACTCCCCCTTTATTATGTTGTTTTCTTAACATGATTTTTGCCTCTCACACCATTCTTTTTGGGTTTAAAAAATGGCTGGAAACAGGAAGATTCATGTTAATGGAGAATATGATGGACAATGGAATGATATTCTTCATGAGATACCAAATGAAACAATATTTGGAAGGCGAAACATCGTTATTATACCTAATCATCAATCTCATAATCTGATCAATAATCTCAACTTCGGTAATATTCTTGACTCAGCTAATAAGATAAAGATGGCGTTTCATGATAATCATAGGGGAAAGAAAGTTCAATTTCCCTCATGCAAGTCATGTGGGAAGAGGCATCAAGGAGAATGTTTCAAAGGAACTGGAAGATGCTTTGGGTGTGTAAAAGAAGGACACAAAGCTAGTAATTGCAAAGGAAAAGGTTTAGTTAACACAATGGAAAAGGATAATGATATTGCTAAGACATCAACAACGGTTAAATGTTTTAAATGTGGAATGTATGGGAATTATTCAAACCAATTCCCTAAGGTAAAATATCATGATGATAATCAGCATGGTTTCATGGGTAGTATTTATGTTGATGATGATGAAGACACTACAAATGATATATGAGATGAAAGAAGTTTTGAGGAATAAAATGATGAAGCTCGGTCAATGGTTTGAGAAGGTAGTGGAATGATTTCATGTTTATCAAGAATAATGTATGGTACTATGGAATAAAGAAAAATCTAAGGATTGTTACACTGTTTTCTTTCCTTAATTATTTGAAAGTATATGATGAATGGTGCCGGTAACCATGAAAAGTGATTGAAATATTTTTTGGAAAGCAGATGAAATGCAGATAATGAAGGGATAAGGAGAAAATAATATGTTTGATAGTATTAATGAGCTCATGAATGATATAAGGACAAAGTGACATCATGGTTTGAATATATAGAAATTTTGGGATTTTGGTATGTGGAAAGAGTTAACTTTTGAAAGAATTCGTGTTTTCACTAAGGTTCTATGGTAATTTATGTTTCAAGAGAATACATGATTAAGGTATTCAAATGTTTGGAATGTGATCAATAAGATATATATTATGATATATGGGGGATAAATGATGGTATTCACATGCCTGTTATGCGACCTTTCCAGTAATCATTTTCTTTATACTATGAGATTGGATAGATGTATCTTGGATAAGTCTAAAGATTGGAATGGATTATGTCAGACATTAGATAGTATTGTTTAGGGATAGAACTTTTTTTGATATTATTTCTATAATGTTATAATAGTGTAGTTTTAGAAAAAGGAAATCCTTCAGGATGAGTGACAACCCATCACATTGGACAAGGTTGCAAAAATCGAACCCACAACCGAAGTGTGACATGCCTTTATCACCTACCACTGGCCTACATGAAGTCCCTGATTAGTAGAAATTAGTTTTATTTTATTAAGTAGTATCATAGTTGGAGTATAAGTCCATTTTTGGAATCATATACAATTAATCTCACCATAATATGGACTTATGTATATAAATTTTGCTAAAATTATGTTTGAGAAATATGGAATGACCTATCATTCTATCGCATGATCTACTAACACTTCACAGAAGACAAATTCAACTTCATTTCTTTAAGAGATGATGTGGAAATTGTTCAAGGCACAAACAACAGTGAGATTTTACCAAAATCAAGTAAGTATTTATTTTAATTATCTAAAATTTGGGAAATAATCTTGAAAACCAAAATTTTTGTCCTAGTGCCCTCATATATGATGAATTAGATGGTACCTTAGATCATCCCAAATTTATGGCTTTGTGATTGTTGGATTTTTCATAGCCATGTCCTCTACCACTCTTCATCAGAAGTTGATGATTATATTTCTATTCTATATCCATATTTTCACCTATGTGGAAACCCAGTAATGAGTTAATTTGGGTAACCATTACGTTTCTTAATTCACTTTTTAAAATTAAGTTTTAGTATTCCTTTCTATGATGTGGGTTTCTATGAATGAAACTTTCAAGTAGTAAACGATTTATAACCCTGTCGAATTTCGAGGGAGAAAATCATTTTAAGGGGGGTAGAATGTAACACCCCGATATTTTATGAGATGTATTCTTTTTAATTTCATTGATTTCTTCTATTTTACACTACACCAAGATTAGCTTGTATTATACGCAACACCGTATTAGCTTGTAGTATACGCAACACTATTCATGGCTCGTGTTACACACAATTTCAAGTTCGTTTTGTAGAAATTATTCTACGCAACATTAATTATAGATTTTGTTTAATTTATAAAATAAATAAGTTTTTATTATGTTATAAACAACACCAAAGGGAGATTTCACTACACGCAACCCTGACTTGACTTGCATTACACGCAATCGCGACCTTCCTCGATATCGTGTGTAGTACGCAATACCAGGTTTCACAAAACAACAATATATTGTTATAATATTCCTATGAACTAGCCGTTCTGGATAGTATTAACTACATTTTTAATTTTATAACATTTTTATTCATCTTACGCATTTTCTAGAACATGGTATGAGAATAAAATAATTTTTTCGGGTAAAATAAGTATATTTCAAAAAATGTAGTTTTGCCGCCTTTTGATGGCGCACCCACATTAAATCTAGTTTTTGAAATGTTTATATGTTAAATTTTAAAAAATAAAATTCTTCTTTGGAATCCGGATATAAAAATTTAATTCGGATAAATTTTTCATATTATTCTGAAAACTTTCTTATTTTAATGAATAGTAAAAACACGCTATATTTTAATTAAAAAAACTTTTATCATCATAATAATTTATATGGTTAAATTATAATATTTAATGGTTATAAAGTACAAATAGAATATATGGTTACCATTTATTATAATTTATGTCATTATCATTGATTTTACATTGAATTCATAGGTAAAATCATTTCAATCTTTTGCAATGTTTTAACTTTTAAAACTCGTTTTCTTAACAATGAGATTAATTTTAAATTAATTTCTGAAACTTTTGTGATTTGAATTTGGAAAAATGGATTCTATATTTGGAATCATTAGTTCCAGATTATGTTAAAAGGTTACTTTTAATTTTTGGTCACTATGAATAGTAACTACGGTAAATTTTATTTACCATAGTTAAAGGTAAATCGGGTAATTAAGGGTAAATATAATTTTATAAAATTACCCTAACACTTATCTTAATATAATTTTATGATTATATTTCTTCATAAAAAGTAATTGGGTCTAAATGTAAACTATTTGAACCCACTTGGATGTGATTAATACCTTTAATTTATTTTATTTTAAGGAAAGTGAAATATGTCTCACTCAAACTTTAATAATTAATGTATTTTTAGTATAAGGTTTTATAGAATATAAATTAAATTATAAATAAAAATTTGAAAGATAAAATGTTTTTCTTTGTTATGGTAATTTATTTTTAATTTTTAAAAAATATTTAATTACCTTAACAGCTTATACATTAATGATGCAGAAATTATTTACTTAGTGAAAAATCAATAAGTTAGTTTTTATTAAAGTAATAATACCCATAAATATGCCCAAAAACTTGACCAAAGCTTATTGGTAGAGTCTATATATACCATAATCATCCAAGGGTCGATTTTGGGACCATTTGGAGTCATATAAATGAGATTAGGACATTTATATTATTTTATTTTAAATGATGTCAAAGTTGTCACCTTCATAATTTAATAAATATAACAATTTATATGTTGTTATTTTAAGATGATAAATTTGCGTAAAAGTATTATTATATAATATATTATATTTATTTTCATCATAGTATTTTATTTTTAATTTTTATGCAAAAATAAGTATATTAAATAATTATACAAAAATGTTGTAGTAATTATTTCGTTAAGAGAAATATCAAACAAATGGTTTTAAAAATATTAAAAAAATATTATATAAACTAATTAATGTTTTACACAAATTTTATCGATCTATATGACATGTTATGAATCTATTATTTTTTTTTCGAATATATTCTCTTTGTGGATTTTATTTAAATTCAAATAAATTAATAGTGTCAAAATTTAAACTATTGTTATTTTATAAAAATAACATTTTATAAAATTGTTTAAAAATCATAAAAATATTTAGAAATTATAAATTGAAATTTATATGGTCTAAAATGTCATAAAGTATCCAATTATGGACAATTCACCACACATAAGTAATTATTTATAACAAATTAAAATTTAGATCATTATTACCACAAATAAATTTAAATAGATTAAATATGGTTAAATCAAGTTGATAAGGTTTAAAATAAACTTAAAACATGTCTAAATTTTATTTTTTATGCTATTTAAACCCTATATCATCTCATATTTGAATTGAGTCATTTTTAGAGGTTTTTAAGTGGGGCTTTAATTTATTATAAATTAATATTTTTGAGGTTTCCAAAGGTGCCTCTCTCATCCCTTATAAAAGGGCACCTCCACCCTCTCCTCTTTACACAATTTTGATCCTTCAAGCTAATCCAAACCTAGAAAATTTCACTTATCAACCTATATAGTTATATCATATAGGTTCTGGTCTTCTCAAAAGACCAACTCTAGTTCCCTAAGAGGAAGTTTAAAAGAGGCAGGTCGAAGAAGAGGTAATCTCTTCTAGCGATTCATTCAGGTTTGTTTCTTCTTCTACTTCCTCTTATTTAGTTGTTTCATTATAAAGTAATAACATAAGTATTACTTATATACTGATATGTTATTATAAATATGAAACAACCCTATTTCAACTTCTATCCATCCTATGAAAAATGAAATCACCGCGCGTGCGTACGTAAGGAATACCATCTCCACGCCATGGTGTAATATGTTTTTCTACCACCACCTTACTTGGATAGGTATAATGGTGTAAATAATAACTATATATGATTATTATAACATGATACTAATTCTGAGATATTATATCATCCATTCCAATTCCATTCAATAATTATGAGAATGATATCATCGCTCGTGTGTACGTACGGATTACCGTCTCCACGAACGCAATGAGATTCATTTTCCATAATTAACCATTAATTTATGATTATAAAGTATATATAATAAATAATAATGAAAGATATTACATAATAATGATACTTTAGTTATGTACATATATGTTTCATTTACTTAATTCTATTCAATTCAATAAGGAAACGAAAACTGCGCTCATGCGTACGTACGACCTACCGTCTCCATGAACGGTGTATTTCTTTATATTTATTGATCTATTATATATATGTATATTCTAAATATATATTCTATATAAATAATGTTTTACATTTTGGAAGTAATTAATCATGATCTAAGTAATCATATGAATAATGAGAAGTCAAAATAGGGATGATAAATGAAACGATTTTACCCAAAACGCTGCTTTAACATGGAATTGACAAATGAACGGGTAATATAAAGTCTTAAGTGAATAATATATGATATCATAAATATTATTATGGTTTTTTACAGGTTAATAATTTTTTTAAACCCACTATATATGAGTCACAGACACATATGGAAGAAATTGGACATAAGGTAAGGGATAATTATTCCAATCTCGTTCTTATCTGAGATTGTTTATTCGTAAGTATTTACTGGGGTTATATTTTTCATCAATGTCCATAAAAATGTTTTCATAAAGTGTTTAATATTATTCCATGTATGTTTAAAGTCATTTTTACCCATTTTTTACTTTTACTTTATGTTATGGAAGGAATATTTCTTTTTTTACCATACGAGGTACTTTTTGACTTTTTTGGTAAAAGTACAAGGATAATGTTTTTTTAACTTATATGGTGTGAATAGATTTTTGTGGTTTCATAACACCTAATTCTCATGAAGCTTACTCTACAATATTTCGTGATTATTTTCAACAAAATCCTTTTATTTTAAAATTGAATGGCATTTTTTGAAAAGAAAATGATTTTGAAGAAGAAAGGATATTTTCCTTAAGAATTCATTTCAAGTGTTTTGTCAAAACTATTTTACATCTAAGATGAAATTATTTAGTATGATTATGTTTCAAGTATAATGTATCTATTATTTCAATGCTTTGATTATTCTTATGATGAAATGATATCTATTTGTTTAATATGGATTATGTTATTATGGGATGATGTTTATGAAACCCATTTTATTATTTGGGTTATGATGAATGATTTATGTTTATTTTGTGGCACAAGTAAGAATGATTTCATTATGAGATGGGTGGGACCTATTTCTCCCTCCAATGCATTGGGTAAAGGTTTATATCTCATGAGATAAACATTGATGGAACGACAAGTGAATTCGGTTCAGTAGTATAGGGCTGGAAAGACATGTAAACCCGGTTCAGTAAAGGACTTTGTACACTATGATGGTCTTGGAAACAATGCCTTGGCTACTATGGACATCATAACATGTGATTAATGGTTTCCAATATTACATGTTTTATTCCCATGATATTTTATCATGATTGATGTTCTATTATGATCTATTCCTTACATACTGCCTTGTTTTATGTCATTGCTCAAGATTTTGATGTTTAAACTTTATGTTCATGTTTTTAAGTTAAAATGTATATGGTTTGTTTTATTTTCTCCATTCATACCCTTACTGAGAATTTGAGATCACCCTTTATATGTTTTATTTTCCCCAGGATATGAAGAAAGGTTTTAATTAAGAAAAAAGGGGAAGATCTTTATGGGAGATGTTGAAGATCTTTTCACCATGATTAAAAGATTATGTTCCGAGTTTCCAAAGACACTAAACTATTACGGTCCTTGGGTGTCTATTTTTTTTATGTATTAACTATTCTGAAAAAGTAATTTAACGTCCATGTACATCAAGCTTGGTTCTCTACAATAATAATTCCTAAAAGTAAGTAGTATATGGAAATTATTTAAATCAACAAGATCAATTTAAATTCAATAATGAATTCCATGTGTCAAAGTTCAGTGGGTTTTTTATTTTGAATACTATGGTGAGTATTCAAGTGAGACGATACATTGATGGTATACATGTGGTACCAATAAGGCTCAATTATTTATACTAAGTCATTATTCCTAAATCTATTAGAATTTTACTTATCATAGTTCATTATATGATCAATTTATTGAGCATTGGATGTCAAGACTAACAATCGTGGATGGTTTCTATACAACACAACCAGAAAGGGATGGTGATATCATATAATTCTAATATGGTTAAAAATTATTGAAATCTAGTTCAGTATTAAAATTTTGAAACATGGCATTAGATTATTTAATTGGTATTAATTTTTTCCTTGTGTCTATCAGAGGTTAGTGGGAGTGGAATTGTTTTCATATTATAATATATTTGGTCACATATGGAAACCAAGTATTGGTCTTACAACTAGTTAAGACTAGGATGAAATTAAAACTCCAGTAACTAAATTAAATTATCAACCTATGTTCTATAGAGAATGATCTATTGAGGTATATCTAAGGGCTTATTAGACCAAGTCAATCATACATATACTATCAAGATATTGAAAAATACCAGTTGGAACAATTCAAGATTGAATTATTACCAATGTCACATGGATTAAATCTCTCCAAGTATACATATATGGGACATAGGGGAAGATTGATGTGTTGAGTTTAATTTAAAACACTTATAAATGGAAAAATCATTTATATCATGGTATGTACAAGATTTTACATTTCCAAGATAATTTTTTTTATAGGAAAATATTAATTATATCTCGAAGATCTACAAGGGAAGTAGTTAGAACTATCTAACTATAATTTATAAAGTACCAATGATATTCATCTGTTATGTGGAGAGGAAGGGATACTAGTTACAAGGTGACATAAACTAGTTTTTCTATAAGTAAAATATGATATAATATCATAGTTAGGATAAGGTAATGTGTAATACAGGATCATTAAATCTAGTGGTATACATGTCTACAAATAATGAGTATGTTGTAGCTTATGAGGTAGTTAAGAAGTAGTGTATTAAAGGCAATGATTTATTCCAGTTCTTGGATTCACACATAGTAAGTGAATTATTACTATAATTTAAATTTTTATACTCTTAAATTCCATAATTTAAAATATGGATAATGTAAAAAATGTATACACTCAAGGATAACATCAATTAATTATTTCTACTCAAGGAGATGAGGTTTCACATAGAATAACAGACACACATAAAAGAAATGGAAGTCCCAACAACTAAAGTTGAAACTAAAAAAAAGATCTTAATCATGTGAGAGATAACAAGGATGGTTAATAAGTTGGATATAGTGAAAGTGAGAGTGTTGTAATAGTTTCTTCCCTAGACCTAACAATAAAATACTTTTCGATTACCATTTCATATATAGAGTGAGATATGCATGATCTAAACTTACCATTATAGTGTAGAAATTTATGAATCCACTATTTAAATGGAACTTTTCATATATTGGTTATCATATTAAAAAGTTATAGTAGATTCCAGACTATAATGAAAACCTTGAGATACTATGACATAAATCTTAAAGATATGTCCTAGATTCCAGATATATCATACTAACTAGATAATGTTGATGTCTGATTACCAGGTACTGGGGGATAATAATAATTGAGACTTATTCTCATGAACTTCTCACTTGGTGATCTCTGGTTGGTGAGATCATGAGGATAGACCCGCCAATCGGAGCACCACATGTTTTTGGTGTCATTTGATATTCCTATCTATGGACATTTATATTGGTCTCCAGACTTGAGATCATTATCAATGTGTTCCATTTTATAGAATACATTAATGCAAGGGAAAAAACATGATAATGAAATCACGGTGAGGTATCTTGAGTTGGGTTCTTCATTGGTGGTATGGCATTGATTGAATGATCAAGATATATTTTTTATCTTCTGAGTTGAGGAAGTAATATCTTGTCCCAGGTTGATCATGATGGCAGTACCTTCATAAATCTATGATTATGGAAGTCTAAGGTAAATCTATCTAGATAGATAAACAAACAATAAAACAAGAAAGGATGATGATAAAAGTGTGCATCCTTCTTTATGAGATATCTAAATAAAAAGATATTATATTACAAAAAATTGTGTTTATAGGTTGGTTGTCATTGCTATGACTATTACTTATCTCTTTAGGGGTCGTGATGGGTTACTAGACTCTACTCTTAGTATGTGAATACTATTCACTACTA
This sequence comes from Viscum album, assembly GCA_963277665.1. Lineage (NCBI taxonomy): Eukaryota > Viridiplantae > Streptophyta > Magnoliopsida > Santalales > Viscaceae > Viscum > Viscum album. Next base: position 1,070,584,702 of record OY728141.1, read on the forward strand.
TCAAGATAAGGTTCTAGTGGGTCACACAAAATAGAATATTCAAGAATATGTCCTATTTTGGTGAATTGGTATATAGAACATAGTGGGCCCACCACAGGGTCAGAGAGTTGTCCATGTTTTATCGATCATTGATAAATAAATAAATTCATTATTATTTATGTTTAGAATAATTAAGTTGAATTTATTTATTAACAATACTTATTGGTGTTAAAGTAAATATGAGGAATAATATTATAAAAATGAATATTATTTTAATATTCATGGTTCATTTAATATTAGAGGGAATTACGAGTCAATTTAAATGACTTGGGTTTATCAAATAATATATTTAAATATTTATTATTAGTATGTGATTAAATATAAATAATATTTATGATAAATTTTAGTTTATCATAATTATTATATATTACTTATTTAGTGGACGTTAAATATACAGGGATTGGGGAATCCTTTTCAGGTTTTGAGAATCCACTATATATAAAAGGAGAGAAAATCTCATATGGTGACTATTCATTTTGAGTTATTCAGTGCCCCTATATCCTCTCTCCCTTTCTTGAGAGAGAATCCCTCAAACCATGTGATCAGATCAAGCGCATCTCCTTGCATCGAAGGAAAGTCAATGTGGTGATCATCGGTATGTCAAAGGCATTGTTAAATCACCACACTGGCACCCAAAATTTGATAATTGATGCTCCTATAGATTTCTGAAGCATGTGTGGATGATTTAGTGGGATTATTCTTAGTATCATTTGAGTAACAGTCACTGATGATGAGCGATGTACAAGAACTCTTCAATTTGAATGAGGTACATGTACTGTTTTAATTTTTGTGATCTTTTTAACCCATGTGAAATTCTCGGACCATATTGAGGCTCAAATCACTAGAGATGAAATGTTTTGCTTCTCTGGTGAAAAAAAATCCTCATACCACCAACTTCTGATACACACCTTAATACTAACAATTCCAAAACATACATAGGTCGTGATCAATCTCATGATCAATCATACACATGAAATAGTTTCACAAACTGACTAACAATCCTTTTTAAATGTTCTTTATCATTAAGATAAATTTAATTTAATTAATTAATTAATTTACTTTTATCTTAGTGAGCATCTAAATTATCTTGGAGATACCCATCATAAAATAATTAATGATAAATAAATGGTATAATTAAAAATTACGGATAATTGAAATAAATCAATTGATCATTTAATAAGTCTTAGAATTCTTATTAAATTTTTAAACATAGTTTGTGATAATCAATATAATAATAATTTAATGATTCAATTAGTAATTTAATGTAATTTAATTGTTACATTTATTGGAATACTACACGACATGTACTTATGAGATACACACTGTGTACCCATGATAAATGCTCAGGGCTTTGATGTATACCTAGATTATACTACAAGATGTATACTACCTAGATCCACATCATGTATTACTCTTGTAGTGTGTCAACACAATCAACCAAAGGACTCGAAATGTTCTTTGGGAATGGGACCACAAGACGTGTACTCCAGCAACACATTGTGTGTTTTTCTAGCCGTGTGTCCATATACCTTTTTGAATTACTTGGTGTGTACATCAGATATAGGAAAAAATGATTTATACACTATGTACACCAACTACTTGTCATGAATTTCATTAATTCTAAAACCTATTAGTCTTATGTATTTTTTACCATGTATTTGACCATATGGTTGGCATGAATTTCTCTACTAAACCATGTAAACGACATGAAATGTATTCTAGCAACACACTTGTAATTCGACAAGTAGTGTGATAGGTTGGCCTGGTCTACATATGGTGTGAAATAAATGCACTGATTATAGTTACCGCTCAATGCATCATGTATCCTGAAACAAAACCATGTGTAATGCACTTTGGTACATGAAATGTACTCTAGACACACACTATGAAATCTCATTATATCCATCCATAACCCTTGGAAATTCCTAAGGGAATCTCCATTCATTATTTATATTTTCTTATCCCTTTAAGAAAATGAAACACTAAAAAATTATGAATAATATGTCTAAAAAATGTTAATTAAAGTAAAATTAAATAACGAATATTCTTGAAATGAAATATCTAACCACTATTGAACATAAAGATCAATAATTAAATAAATAATTATTAATTTAAAACATGGCCCCTTTGATACCACTTGAAGGTTCCAGGTGTGGCAGAAGCACCTTAATGGTCATAATAACCATAAAGGTTTTTTCGATTTGATGGATTATTCAAAAAATTGTAGAAGATGTAAAAATCATGAACAATGAAAATTTTCCATTGAATATTGACATAAGAGAACCTAAAACACAAAGAGTATATTTTTATGTTAAATTTATAATTAAATTATATAAAATCTAAAGAAATGTTACCTCATATTAGATACTTTCTCTGATTAATATGTTAATTGTATAAAAAACCCTTTTCAAGATTACCTTTGTTACTTTTTAAGGACCCAAGTGTTTAATCCATTTAACAGTGATCCATATGTTCTCCTTTAATCTCTAAGAAACACTGAAATAATGTTAGGTGCTAGCGTGGTAGATCTATCATCTTTTTTTGATCGGGTTCACTACTTTTAATTCCTTTGAGCATGAAGAAATATCTCTACTGCTTCTTGTTCTTGAGAGGAAGATAAGAGGAGGAATGAAGAGAGAATTTTATTGTGTGCAATGATTTTCACACCTCGATTAACCCGACACAATATAAATAAAAATCTATTTATAGCGTTAGGGTTCTGATTAAAATATTATTTAATTATATAGATACCCTTAAATAATATAATTATCCCTAAAAACCCCCATGCCACATAAAAATGATATTATTATTATTATTTTATGGTGTATAGTAACTTATAAAATGATAAATATTATTTTACCAGCTTGAAAATTAATATTTATCACCGATCATGGTCTTGGTCTACTCTAATTCCTTGAAATTTAGTGAATAACTGAATAAATATTTTATTAATAAATAAATAATTTATTCACAATTAAACAATAAAATATTCATTAAATATTTAAATAAATATTTGTGGTCAATGAGATAAGAATAAAATTATTTATCAATATTGAGAGTAATATTTATTCCATTAATTAAATTTAAATAGAAATTAATCGAGATCAATAGAAATACTTAGTGTGTGACCCTCTAGGATTATTTCTTGTTGACAATAGGTGAGATTGCCTAAAGTCTATGATTAATATATAACAATGGGTCAAGGCACCCAAGAGAAGGAACATAATGTAACAACATCAAATACCACATACAAAAACTCACTATATAATATAATCAATTTGTCTCAATATCTTTTCAATCAAGCTAAATATCTGTGTCATCAACCTAGATTCTTGATTCTTCTTTCTTTGACTATATAAATTTAACATGTCATTACAATAAGAACATGGAATTTAATTTGACTATTCTATTCCAATCAAAGGGATGATAAATTAACTTTTATAATGATAGAAGAGACAAATCATTCATTGACTTATCCATTAATAGCATTTCATTCATGACACACCCAATGCACCCTACTTCCAGAGATCATATGGTGGAACAAATTGGTCAGTAAATTTAAGTGTGCAAGTAATGACATGCAATAATGATAATATTAAATTCAAATGACCATTACACAAACTCATAGATAGGATTATTCAATGACACAAAAACATGAGGAATTCCTACTAGCGGGTTTATTCTTTTAATCCCTCATATTAGAGATTATCGAGTGTGAACTTTATGAGAAGAAGTATCATCTACTTATGAGTACTCTCACATGACAGAATATATAATATGTTCCATGTCATTGTACATCATCCAACCATAGAACTATATTTAAGAATATCATCATGATATCTCAAGTTTCTCTTTATATAGGGGAACTTCTATGACCTTATCAACGAGACAAATACTCTATGCCATTATTACATCAAAGTCATGAATAAAAATGAACAATATATAATAATCTGTTTTATTAACATTAAAACATTTGAATATAATTTCAATCAAATTATAAAAAGTTGCTTCTAGAATACAAACTCCAATAGGGTGGATAAGCCTCTATAGCACAGCTGAATGAACTGCAATGTAGGTTTCTCAAATACAATATATTATACGACATGGAGCATGACATGTGGTGTGGATATATCTTCCAAATATAACTCTTCTTCAAAACCTCTCATGAAATCAAATTTTCAAAAAACACAACCCTTATAAACCTCTAAAAAAGGGTTGGACAACAATATCCCCCTTTGGATTTATTGACAATATTCCAAACCCTCCAAAAGACAAAAAATACCACTTTGAAAATAAAAAATTCAATATGTGTACCAATTAGACCCTAATCACAAATTTAAAAGGACACGTGATCCATGATAGGTGTAAGAAACAAGAAATTGATGAATAGTTTTTCATGGACACCTTTTAATCCTTCTGATAACAACATATCTCCCCCTTATTTTTCACAACCACATTTGAATCTTTTTAATAACGACATACCTCCCCCTGATATGTCAGTGACATAATCATCCCCTTTAGCTCGTATTTATCTCCCTTTCAAACAAACATAGATATTTCTATCCATTTGGAAACAAACCTAAAGAGGACACTTCTATGAAAATTTTAGAAGATCGGGATTGAAATCCAACAAAGAGAGACAGGAAAACATATTGTACTCAGTAGAGAAACAATGAGAGTGGGGATTTTTTCATGGAGTCAATCAAGTGTACAGATATGGTTTGAATCCATGTTCCAACCAATGATTCTTAAACACAACATCAAGTAGTTTATTTGTTAAGATATCAAATACTTGATCTTGAGTTGGCTTGTACTCCAAAATCACTATTTTTATTCCACCTCCATTATAAAATGATATTTGATCTCGATGTGTTTTTTCCTTGAATTATAAATAGATTTTTTTTTTCTAATATTGACCACACATGAGTTATCACACATGATTAGAATTGGAGAAATCACTTTAACACCCACATAATCAAGTTGTTGTTTCATCCATAACAATTGGGTTCATGCTTGAGTAAGAAAATGTACTTGACATCTATGGTGCTCAAAGATATGCAATCCTTCTTCTTACTTTGACATGATATAAATGATATCCCAATATAAATGGCACCACTTGAAGTTGATTTTTAGTAATATATTATACTACCTCAATCCAGATTAATAAAACCCAAAAAATTATGATGTGCATTATTGTGATAGATAAACCAATAATCCATTTTATGAAGGATATTTTGAAGTATTATTTTTACAAACTTCATATGTATTTACCAGGGATCAATCTAAAAATGAGTGTCTTGAAAAGAAAAAAAATAAAATATCTAGTCGACTGGCTATCAAATAGATTAAACTTGTAATGATTTTTTTATAAGAAGTCACATAGACCTTGTTTCCCTTCTCATCTTTTGGTAATTCTAGTCTTATATCTACTAGAGTTTCACTACAGGAAAATTATCCATTAGCGGGGGTTTCCAAAAACCGCCGCTAAATTGTGTGTCAGGACCCTATTGCTAACGATTATAGATAGTTCGTGGAGGTTTTTAGAAAATGTCATATATAGTGTATTTCACGGTGGTTATAAAGATTTTAGCGGTGGTTTTCCTTGCCGTGGGCTTACATTTTTTAGCAGCAGTTAAAACCACCCCTAAAAAGATATAATCCCATGGCTGGGCAAACCACTACTAAAAGATTCATAACTACTGCGAACTTTGCGCGGATGATGGGCCACTGTAGCGGTGGTTGAAACCACCGAAAAAATTAACACCGTAGCGGCGGTTATAACCGCTGTGAATAGAAAAATGCTAACATTTAGCGGCAGTTATAACTGCTGCTAATTGAAAAATGATGACATATTGCGGCAGCTTAAACTTCTTCTAAAACCAATTTTACAGAAAAAATAGCAGCTTTTGTAGCTTTTGTACCAGTGCCCTGAAAAAAAAAACAATTACAAGAATACCAATGAATCATGTTTGGTCTTAAATCATTGTAAACTGATATTTATGTAACTCCACTGACACACATTGGTGCGAGGTGTAATAATTATGCTTTAGCTAAAGAATTATACTACTCCAAGTTCAACACTCATATACGAGACAAGGTGTCATGAACCTTAACACCTTCATCTAGTACCCAATCATATCCTAAGAGTGATCATCTGTAATTTTCATCAACACTCCACAACATATCTCCATGAAATAAGGAAGGCTAATGTGTCATGGACCCATCACAATGTGCAGGTACCTCATAACATCTTATACCACATATAGTTATCAAGGGACTAAATATGAACCACTTTTAGAAATCAAAATAAACTATGAATGAATTGAAAGATATCTATATTCATTAACAAGGTCACAATAACATAACACTAGGAGTCACAGTACCTACATACAGTTCTCAAGGGACTAAATTGACCCTACCCTCTCCCCTGAACTAAATACCAAAACCACTCAGAGTTTTTCTCATCCCATGAACACTGAATTACCATGAAATTCCTCATCCCTTTCATGGTTACCTGCATAACCACACTTTTTTGTTATGTATAATAACATAATTAAGATATAAGAGAAAACACTATATAATATGCATACCATGACATTCCTCAACCCTTTCATTCCTAATTTTTTCCCTATTATTCACTATGGTAAAGTTGTTGGAAAAAGAATGGTTGGTTCTATTAATGCTTTGGTAGATGACTAATGTAGGCTATTGTGTCCTAAATATTCACACCACACTCAAGAAATCAAGACATAAAAGGAAACATAAGAAATCAATAAAATACATAAAAGAAAACATGAAAAATCAAGAAAATGTTAGGTCATGAAAATGTTTGGTGGCAACTATGTGCCACACATGATACATATAAAAACTGATGATGAACACATATCATCACACTCTACACCTCCAACATATCAATAATACAACTACTCACTATCCGATGATGAACACATATCATCACCCTCTCCACCTCGATCTCCACTTCTGGCTACCACCTGTAAGAACATTATATTGGAAATTAAATAGTGTTTCATATTTATATTTATACTTGAAACCAATAAAAGATTTAAAACTAAACGATTTTGAATTTATGTGATTTACCTGCTCACCACCAGTCAATACAGTACCACTAGGGGCATATCTTCTAATCTGCTAATGTATATCAGTCAACTCTTTCTGTAAAGCGGATATTTGATCCCCATGCTCCTAAACTGTGTTTAATAGAGAAACAATATCTTTCCTAGCATCTTCGGGTATAGGCTAACTACAAACAGGAGTAGATGAAGTTGCAATCCATGGTGGCCTTACAAAAACCTCAAATGGTATGGGTCCCAAACCCAGCCCGTGCACTCTACTAGGATGCTCCTTCCTAAGGACTTTAGCAACAGGGTCATCCTGGGAGACTGAGTAGGACTGCTCAGGATTGACATCCCATAGTTATTTAATTTTTACCTATAAATCAAATATCAATATATATTAAGATAGTAAAAACTGATAATAAATTATTATAATGAAGAAATGAGTTCATACCCCAACTTATTTGGCAGGCTCATTAAAAAAACTTCCATCATATTTTTTATGAATATCCAACCATACTTCAGTTCGGGATGCTTCATGCCATAAAATCTGTGACTTCATTAAACAAAGATAAATCAACCATTTAATATATTAAACAGATAATATTGTCTTATAAATATTTAAACTAATGAAAAGATTACCATAGACAATCGACATCTAGAAAATATTTTTGACCCCGTAGTGTGAGGGATGACTTGCTTTGCCCGACTTGATGAATTCTTTCTTGAGAGATATTGAAATAAATAAAATGAAATTTAATAGTAATTTATTCAATGTCATCTCCTCTTGATATACATGTATAAATGTAAAATTAGGTTAATATAATAATATATATTTAAATACCATCTACTTCACGTCATGATGTCTGTCAACAAAAACTTTCCACTGTTCTTTGGGTACCCCATTGGGTAGCTTCTCATACATTTGTTGGACGGTCAATGAAGTATCATTAACATCACCCCAAAATCTCCATTTAAAGTATTTCCATTTCTTTAAAAGATTTTTCAACATCCACTTTCGTGCTATTACATCTGCAACTGTAAAGTGGAAAAACATCTGTATACCGAAATTCATTTTGAACATATTAATAACATGACATTCAATTACACCATAATGTATTAAAATTACCTTTATTTGGGAATCAAAAACTTCATTTTTCTAACTTGGAGGCATAGGTATCCAATCATCATAAGAAATAGGAAGGGAAATGGAATCCGCTGCTAGCTGGCCTAGAATGTGGCCAAGTAATCCTGTAGCATCATCTGTAGGGACCCTATATGAATTGAATGGGACAACTATCTTATCTCCATTCATATTAAAAACATCTGAAATTTTTATATTTTTATCCAAAGTTGCATTTTTTTCGTCTTTAATGAACACAAAATTAGTATAAAAAAAGTGAAATAAATTTATTTATAGTAAAATTTGTAACTATAACAGTGACCCTCCAGTATGTCCGTGATAAACTAGAAGTGGCGCGCCGCCGTCCGACTGATGAGGCTGCTGAAGGGGGAGTCGATGACTCAACTTCTAAAGGGATGCCCACAGAGGGTGTGAGAGATGTTTCTAGGGGAGATGGTGTAGGGAGGTAGGCAGCTGGTGGCTCAGATGCCATAGGGAGGGAGACAGATTGATCGTCATCTGTCGCAGTAGTGGTTGAAACAGTGTATCACTTCCTCCTTGGAATTCCGGTCATTTAATAAAATAAAAATAATTTCAAAACATATATTTCAAAAAAAATTATGCTGAAAAAAATTAAAAGTGATAATAGATTCCCAGTACTAACAAACAAAATATACATAATGATGATAATGAATGACTGCATAAATGAAATAAGTGGTTACTGAATGAATAAACAACTATAAATACAATCGTTTTCCCCTTCAATCATATTTGTTTCCTGATCCATTACTTCATCTACTTCATTCATCCTTGTTATACTAATATTTTCAATATCATGATAGAAAAATAATTCTGCTTCTTGTTGTTGATGAGATTCAATTTCAATGGTCAAATCTTCCACTTCATCACCCATATCATACAAATATCTTTGTATTACGTGTGCAACTACACTCCACCCTTAATCCATAATATCATTAACATAATATACCATTTTTTCTTACGATGATAAGATATATGGATCATGTAGTTCACAATCACCAACATCCATCAAGTGAAAGATGTTCACAGAAGTAAATTGCAAGTAATCTCTTTTAACACCTCTAATAATATCGACCCAATTGCATTTGAATAAAACAACTGAAAAATGCCCATGGTAGTTTAATTCAATAATATCAGTCATATTTCTATAGTATTCCACTTCATAAAATGTAAATATACCACTATTCTGTGTTTTTAAACCCTCTTCTCGATTGACTGTATGAAATCTAAATCCATTCACGTCGTAAGCGTCGAACTTTTTAACTTGTTTTAGAGGACCTCGAGCAAGAAACTTCAAATATTCTGACACATCTGCTCAAGTATCAGTATTCATGATCTAAAAAAAGAAATATACTTTATTATATTTAAAAAATATATGTGTCAAAATAATATTCATATTTATTGCAATATTTATGAACTTACACGTCGTGCAAACCATTATACAAGCTCTTTATTAACAGATTGCATTATATCTTTCTCATTTCATGTTCGGCCTCTCATTAATCTCTTTTTTTGTATCCCAAACACTTAAATAAATGGATCTGAAATTTCACTATTCAATAGAACCTATCTTTGTGCTTGTAATAATTCCAATTCTGTCAGTGTCACATTTGAGGTCCTGCCAACTGATCGGCCAATAGCAGGAAATATTTTGGATTTCTGATGTATTTTAGATTGAGTTAATGTGTCATAAACACATCCAAACCGATTAAATCTTGTCTCAATATCATACAAGTATCTAGAACAAAAGGTAAGACACTCCTCAGCCAAATAGCCTTCAGTAATAGAGCCTTTTGGTTGAGCTTTATTTCTCACGTATGATTTCAAATGCCCAAGATATCTGTGAAATAAAATAAACATAATTATGCATTTAATTAAGTGAAAAAAATTATTTACTTAACTAAAAAACATATAAATAAAGTACCAATCAATTGGATACATCCATCGATAATGAATGGGGCCTCCTAATTTAGCTTCCTCAACCAAATGCACAGTTAAATGCATCATTACAGTAAAAAATAATGGAGGAAAGATCATCTCCATTGCACAAAGGGTCAATAAAAACCTATCCTGTAGGTTGTCAATCTAAAATGGATGTAGATATTTCTCACATAGTTTTATGAAAAATGAGCATAATTGGAGTACAACAACATTAATTTTTCAGGTAATAATGTATGCAATTCCAATGGTAGTAACTGTTGTAACAAAATATGGGAATCACGACTTTTTGATCCATGAAACTTACAATTCTTCAAGTCAACACACCTTGAGATGTTACTTGAATACCCATCAAATAACTTAACATTCTTTAAAATTTGAAGGAATGTATCTTTATCCCTATTTTTCATTGCAAAAATTGACGAAGGATACTTTTCATTATCATCTAGAAAGAGATCACGTTTTATGTTCATTTCTTGTAAGTATTTGTGAGCATTGAGGTGATCGTTTGACTTTACATGCTCATTAAGCAATGTGAAGATCAAATTTCCACAGACATTCTTCTCAATATGCATCACATCAAGATTATGCCTCAACAAATTAAATTCCCTATATAGATGTTTAAAGAATATACATTTCTTCTAATGTTGCATTCCGATTTCGCTTGATGATGCACTTAGAACTTGTTTCCCGCTATAATTCAAATGACCTAACTTACCAAATTCTGTTTCAGAATTTCCAAGTTGTGTTAATATTTCAGATGCAGTTAACAACTTTGGAGGTGGTCTACGTTCAATGAAACCGTTAAATTTTGATCTGTTCAGCCGAAATCTATGAGAAGCATTGAGAAATATTTGATGGCACAAGAAGAACCATTTTATCTGTGAGGTAGCTGTTTGGGATCAAAATAAAAGTTACAAATAGGAAAAGACAAACCCGTGTAAGTGTTCCAACCAGATAAATTCCCAAGCCTAGGGAAGTCACTAATTTTCCACATTAAAGTAGCATTCATTTTGAACATTGTCTTAGAAGAGGCATCAAATGTTTCAACAACTTTTCTCCAAAAATCCTATAATTCTTAAATTAAATGCTGCAAGTATACATCAATATCATTTCTAGGCATTTGTTTTCCAGGAATAATCATCGAAATGATAAAAGACATTTGTTTCATTCACATCCATAGAGGCAAATTGTAAGGGATCAAAACAACTGGACAAATTCTATAACTGGTACTCAAAGTCCCAAATGGGTTGAATCCATCGGTAGCCAATCCCAATCGAACATTCTTTGGATTAGCTGAGAAATCTGGATGTAATGAATCAAATTTCTTCCACGATTTTGAATCTCATGGATGTCTCATTAACCCATCATTGTTATTATCTACAAAATGCCACTTCATGTGTTCAGAGGTTTTCGATGACATGAATAATCTTTGTAATCGAGGCTTTAAAGGAAAGTAACACAAAACCTTTGCAGGTGTGTTCCTTTTCTTCTTCTTTATGAAAGTATGTTGATTCAAACTTCCAACATCACCAATTGACTACCATAGAGAAGAAGAACATTTTTTACGATCCTGTCCATCTGAATCCTCTCAGTAATAAATCATACAATCATTGGGACACACATGTATTTTTTTATAATTCAAACCAAGCCTGTTGACAACTTTTTTCATATCATAAAAAGACTCAGGGATGTTTTCTTCAGGAAATGCATCACGCAACAATTACAATATCATGGACATTGCCTTATTTGTAATTCCACATAGACATTTGATATGGTACAACTTCAGCATAAAAGAAAGTTTTGAATATTTCAAACATCCACTATAAAACTCTTGATTTCCATCGTCAACTTAATCATGTAACACATTTTCCTCATTGAAGTTTTCTCTTACATTAGACTTCATTGAATCAAGAGGACAATCCACTGATATGTTACAATCTTGATATGGTTGTCCTACAATCTCAAAAACATCACTTGTCTTGTTACTATTTGTAGCACCCTCATCTGGTTGTTCTGATATGTTTTGATATTGATGGAGGTATCTTGTAGTGCCGAATGCATCATTTATAAGATTTCTCATTTCATTTTCCATTGTCGACGAAGTTGGGAGGTCATTCTGTGGATTGACATCAGTGCTCAACATTTCTGTAACATTCGATTCTCCGTACCAAATCCAACACAAATATTGATCAGGGAATTGATTCAATATTAAATGTTCATAAACTTCATCTCTCTTCAACCACCTTCTAAATTTACATTTTGGACATGGATATCTTATTCACCCTTCAATGGATCAATTGGAAATTTTAAAATCTAAAAACTGATTCAAACCCTTAATATACTGAGGTGCGTTCCTCAGTAAAGTGATCCAGCTTTTATCCATGTATATCACAATGTTCCTACACAATATTAAAAAAAATTAAAACACATAACTATTACTAAATAGGGAAAGAGATTCATATATACTAGTCGAAAAAATATATAAATATGTTACATAAGGTTTTCCTCTGTCAATACATATGGTAAATCACCCACTAGTGGTGTCATATAAATTAGTACCACCACAAAGGATTAGAATTAAATTGGGAGATTAGGGTGAGTGAACAAAGTCCAACCACATTAATCAACTTAAGAAAGTTGTAGGTTCCCCTCTCCCATTAAATTAAATAATTCTAACCATTGTTTTAAGTGGCCCAATATTTAGGGGGAGATATGATCCATGGGGTGGATGTGCTAATAATGTACATGTTATTCAGCTAAAGGAAGATCTGATTAAATCAAAAAATGCATGAAATAAGTGATGTAATAATTATTTCAAGTCTTACTTGATATAAAATATGATCAAAAAGTGTCATAGTTGATCATGACTCAGTAAGTGGTGTTAAGAAACCACTTTTTTTCTTCAAAACATGATCTAGAATTTTCATGATGAAGTAAAGTCACTTGTTGAATCTAGAATAACATAAAAAAGGGATTATTATAGAATAAAAAAAGGTTTCCAAGCCTTAACTAATAGAATCAATGATGTCATATTGTATCTGGTTTATAACAAGGGATATCAAGAACTGAATTTAGTAGAATTAGACCACTAATAAGAAGAAAATTTTTGAGGAGGAAGTAGTTATTACCTTACTATCATTAGTGTGGTTTTAGTGTGATTGGTAAGTTGTTATTGACATAATGAATCTAATTTTGAAGTTATATTGATATTGTGCAAATTGATTAATGCAGATGATAAAGACACTGCTTACGGTTCCATTCCCTAGGTATCTCACCCCTACCTAAGGGATAAATGTCTGTCAAGGGCCACATTCCCAACTCATAAGGTTTGGAGAACCTATCATTATCCATATGGTCCATATTGATTGCTCATCGAGCAAAGGAACATAACTTGGTTCCATACTGGGTCATTCATATGTTCTCATAGATTATCATACCATAGACAACCATTACCACACCATCCCATAGCCTCACCCCTAGACATTTCTTTAGGGGAGAATCAATTACCTAAAACAATATCTTTATAGATAACTTGACCCATAAATACATGATGGACACCCTATTGGGGTTTTAATTTCCCTATAGTTAAGCCTCTCACATATATAACATAGCCATCAATGGTTTTATAATCAATGCATTATACCAAAGGGAATTCTATGAACCCAAAATTAATATCTATCCTCATGTCTCGTAATGTAAATAATTCATGGATCCCATTCATGTCACATACCCACCTACATGAAATTTCAATCCACACAATAAATGTGTAACCATATCCTATGGTAATATTAGTCATATACTACCTTGACCATAGGGTTATACCCTTAAGAAATATCATTCCATTCTCATAAAAGCCATCTCTAGGAACCAACACCATCTCAATCCCTTAACACATAAAATTACAACATATATTATAAAGAAATAATAATTAATTAATAGAATTAATCCATATTAATCCAATTAGTCATACTTTAGGAACAATTATGTATCCTCCCTATAACTTCAAGAAATAGGGTATAGATCACTCTTGGAACACCTATGAGTTCATTTAAAAAAAAACCCAAATATATGAAGTCAATCCATTAAATGAATACATAAAAATTTGATGATAAACCAAAATAAATAATGGCAATGACTCAACGACAATTAAACTACATAAAACCTTATGCATTTTCCTCCAAAAGATTCCTCTAACAATTACACACAAAAACATACCTAAATACGAGCAAACCACCGGCGATAGGGGTGGGGAGCCAACCTAGGGTAGGAACTCAAAGGGGTCGAGGGAGAAGATGGTGTCATGGGTGTCGGGGGGAGAAGGGGGGTCAGCAGCGACTGACGACGAGGTCACTGGCGGAACGAGAGGCGGAGTTAGGGTTCGGGATCATTGGGGGGACATACGTCACGGGGTCAGGGGGAGAAGATCCGGCTCAGGTGCAGGTGGGGGGAAGTGTCGCCACTGTAAAAACATAAATGGGTTTCGTGGTGATTTTTAATAAATCTCCGCTAAAAGACCGCCACTAAAGGCGATTTATGTTCTAGTGTTTCCATGAGCCCTAAATAATCCATATTTAATATTTTTAAAATCTTCTTGGATTATTTATTTTATGAGATAAATATTCCATTCAATCTTAGAATAACCTAAAAACTAAGGAAAATTACATTTCACCAATTAGTGACATCTGAAATTCACACCTCATTAGTTCGGAAAACTACTTGCATTGGTTGTCATCCAAGACTCTAAAAATCATGTATTCAACATAGATCAACATAATCAATCAATAATCATTATCTTTATTGATAAAGAGGTTTTAATAAACTCCTCTATAAAAATCTAGCTTTTTTATACATTGATCAAATCTAGAATACCATGCTCTTGGTGTTTTGTTTGAGGCCATACAAATTCTTCTTTAGTTGTCACACTTTTCTTTAATCTTCATCAATGAGAAACCCATATGATTTATAAATATATACCTCTTATTCAAGGAAACCATTCAAGAAATAGGATTTTATTTCCATTTTAAATACTTTGAAACCCTTTTGAATTTTCATGGTTAGGAATAACCAGATAGTTTTATGTCTTGCTACAGGTGTGTATATCTCATCAATGTTAATTCCTTCAATTTGGTAATACCACTTACACACAAGTCATGATTTTTTCTGAATCACCTTACCTTATTCATTAAGTTTATTTTAGAAAATCCACTTGGTTTCAATGAAATTAGTATCATTTGACTTTGGAAAAACATCCCATGCTTAATTTTTCTCTATTTGTTCAAGATCTTAATTTATAGCCTTTACCCAACTCTCATTATTTGAGGTTTCTTTAAAATATTTTGGCTTAAAAAATGATAATAAATATACCTACTGCTGAGCCTTCATTCTTCTGGTTTGAACTAGGGTTATTTGATCTCCAACAATGTTTCTTTAGGTGATTTCATCCATGCTCGGATTTCTTCATAGAATTATTGGAATTTTTATACTTTATTTACAATACGAGTCTTGATCAATGTTATCTTCATTATTTGTTACTCACCCTGACCCTTATGCTTCTTCATTATTTTCATATTCAAAAATTGGTTGGTTTTCATTTGAAATCTACCCATGTGATACTATCATTTACCCACTTTCAACCACCACAACGTTATTATTGGTACTGGGATGTGCATCTGAAGCCGGGGAGTAGGGGATTTAAAAAAATTCATCACTAGTGTGATGAAAATTTATTTTCTCTAACGATATGAGCCCCAGTAGAGGTCTGATTATTTCGTGTGAATATTTCAAAGCATAAAAATAAATAAAAGAGTACCTCATTTGATCTGGAAACACATTCAACTATAGCTAGTCATCTATGTTTGTTGCTCAAAGGAACTGAAACTGAACCACTCTAGATCATTCAAACATGCTCCAAGAATCCATACAAACACTGATCAACAAATTCCACGTGCTATTAGGGAACTCCAATGATTCCTTCAACATCATGACGATCACCTTGATCCCATCCCTTCAATCCATCGAAGACATTCTTGGATCAGTCACTTAGAGAGAGGATTTCTATCTATAGGATGTAATAGGAGGGATATGATCTCATTTCGTTGGAATTAATAGTAACTGAACGAATGTATCTCTTTTTCTTATATAGTGGGAGGATCAAATACCAAAAAAGGGTTCCCCAACCCCTAGAAATAAAATCCCTACTAAATATATATTAAATTACATAGTATGATGAACTAACTATGTAATTAAAATCATTTATATTTTATCATCCCTTATAATATAATAAATATATCATGTGATAAAACTTGATTCATTAACTTGACACAAAATTCTCGCTAATATTAAAGAAACCATGAATAATAAAATAATATTCCTTTGTGTAATATTTTTTTTCCTGTATTCACTAAATACCTCATGAATACTCTTAATAAATAAATTCCACCCAATTATTATATACTCTAATAATAATGAATTTTTTTATTTCTCAGTGATCATTGAAACTTGGACAACTCTCAGACCCTATGGTGGGGCCCACTATGTAATGTGTACCTTCACTTGAATAGGGAAAATTATTGAATATGATATTCTGTGTGACCCTCTAGGCTCTAATATCAATAGTAGTGAATAATATCCACATACCAAGAGTGGATTCTGGAAACCCTTCAAGGCCCTTAAAGAGATAAGGAAAATTAATAGTAATGGAAACCATCCTATAAACACACATTGTGTAATATATATATTTTGTCTCGTGATATTTCATAAATAAGGATTCAAAACTTGTGTCATCATCCTTTCTTGATTTTTTTGATCTAACTGGATAAAATTACCTCTGACTACCTCATACAAGAATTTATGGAGGCACTACCATCCTAATAATCTTGGCCCGAGATATCACTTCCTCAACTCAGAAGCGACAAATTATATCTTAACCATACCACCAATGAAGCACTCAAAACAAGCAACCTCACAATGACTTCAATGTCATGGTTTTTTCCTTGCATCAAAGTGCATGATCAAATTGTATATATTGATAATTATCTCAAGTCAGGAGACTAATACAAATGTTCATAGATAGGACCATCCAATGACACCCAAAACATGTGGTGTTCCTATTGGAGGGTCTCTCCTCATGATCTCACCTACTAGAGATCACCAAGTGTGAAATTCCTGAGAATAAGTCTAAATGCTTATGATCCCCAAATACATGATAGTCAAACATCAACAATGTCCAGTCAATATGATGTATGTAGACCACATAACATATATTTAAGATCAATTTTATAGTATCTTGAAGTTCTCATTATAGCCTGAGAAACACTATAACCTTTTGATATAAAAAATAATCTATGGAAATTACCATTTAAATAATGGAATTGGGAATATCAACAATATAATAGTAAGTGTACATAATGTATAACTCAGTGTATACATGGTATGATAATAAAAAAGAACTATTTAAGTTGAGTCTAGGGAACCCATTATTACAACACTCTCACTTTCAATAGATCCAACTTGCTAAATAACCTTGTTAGCTCAAACATGATAATATCATGTTTCTTCTAAGGGATTAATTTAGTCATGGGCTTGCCATGTATCCTCTACGTGGTTATAAATACTATATAAAACCTCACCTCTTTGAGTAAGACTTCTCAATAGATATAAACCCCAAGTATATATCCTTTTGTTTACTCTCAAAACATGAAATTTTGGATATGACTAGTTGTTGAATTATCATAATTTGTATTATTATAAAACTTTAATTACTAGGTGAAATTCCAATCACTAGAACAAAAATGTTTCATTTTTTATACAAATATTCTTAGCTTCCTTAGAAGCTATAATGTACTTGGTATTTGTAGATATGGATACCACTGGCTTATATGAGCTTATCTGTCTCATTGCCTTATCCTAACTATAATATTAGATCGTATTGGTCAATAGGAAGACCGGTTTGTGTCCCCTTGTAACTAGTATCGCTTCTTATCTACATAACAGAGACATACCTTTTTTTATTTAACTATAATTGGATATTTTTGATTACTTACCTTGCAGTTATCCTAGATATAATATATATTTACCATTAAAAAAAATATGTTTTCAATATAATTTCTTGTACATATCATAGAACATATGGTTGATCCATTAATAAAGAGTATGAAATTCAACTCACCACATTTATCTCTTCCTATTACTATACATGTCTTCTTAGAGATATTTATTCCATGTGAATCTAGAAACAATTGTCTCTTAAATTATTCCAGCTTGTATATTATAAATACCTTGTCAGTATATGTTTTATTGTCTAGGTCTAAGAAACTGTTAGATCTACGTTAGTGGATATAATTTCCTTGAATGTAGGTTGATACTTTAATTCAATATACTGAGAGATACATTCATCCTAGTATTATCTAACTGTATGAATGATATATAATTTCCATTTTTTATCAAACATATTTTACTTGGAAAGTAACAGTGCTCCCACTAACCTCTTGAAGAAACAGGAAAAAATTCATTCCAAATGATTAATCTATGATATTGTTTCCTAATTTAACCCAAAACTAGATTTTAGTAACTTTTACTCCATATTGGAATTATATGATATCACCATACCTTTATAGCTACATTGTATAAACAACTTACATGATTAGTGGTCTTGACATCCAATACTCAATAAAATGATCATAGAAAGTAGCTATAAAAAGTAAAATTCTAATAGATTTAGGAATAATGGCTTGGTATAACCAATTGAGCCTTATCAGTACCATTATTTTACCATCCATGTATAGTTTCACTTGAATAACCACCATAGTATTCAATGATAATAATTACCTACACTTTAATACATGGAATCCATTATTAAATTTTAATTGATCTTATATATCTTAGCTTGTTTCCATATAATACTTAATTTTAGGATTTATTATTCTCACTAAATAATTTATCATCGACCGTGGGGAATATAAAACCATTATCATGGTTTCATCCCTCCAATGCAGTATGTGTCTTTGGAATATTGTTTTCCACATGCTCTTGTGGAATATGTTCCTATTCAAACTACTTGTGCATCACCTGTATTGACTAAATCCAAATTAATCTTACTCCCTATATCTCAAATAGAGATTTGGAACCTTATATATAAATATATTATATTACTTTTAATAACACTTTTATATCTTATGGATTGGTAATACCATTAGAAAACTTTAAGATAACTACTTTAGATGCACATTGTGTTATGTTTGATGAATGTTTTGTTTATATTCTTAACAAAAACTTTGCATATAAACACATGTTCTTATGAAAATGGATTTATATCATAATAAAACTCATATGATATCCATTTTTTATTATATTTGGCATATGGTTATGCGATAAAATCACTATTTCAAAAGCATGTCTTGAAAAATGGAAGTATCTGCAATGCATGAGTTTTGAAATTGATGCTCCTTTTACTTACATCGTGACTCTGATGTGTATAAGGAAATGTGAATTTTGGAATTACTCCATGCTAAATTTTATTAATAAATATAAACATGTAACACTCGTCATCAATCATCCATATTAGAACCATGGATTTTGTGTGGGTAAGGTAATATGCATTTAAAAATTACTTAATGATACATTATAATGATCGATGAATGATTTTGTCCATATATTCTTAGACAAACCATCCCAAAGAAACTCATATATTCTAACCATGTAAATACTATAATTCACTTTCACATACCTTAATAAAACATCAAAGAATCTAATGAATTATATTTAGCTCTAGCTTAACCATATAAGAGTTCACTCTCTATAGTTGAACTAATTCAGAAAGCATTGTGATTTTACTTAAATTATAAAGGATTGTTTGTCCAAAATTAAGTACATAAGTGCGTTGATAATACCTAATTTATTTAACTCAAAATATACTAAAACCATACTGGGTATATCCCTGAAGACAATTTTGTTTTTTTGACAAAGTTTTATCTTTCCACAACTGGGTATATAAGTATTACATTTTATATTCATTCGGAACTGCCAATGATTCAAGCATTATTGAAATATTAGTTGAGTATTAGACACCAATAAAACATTCATTCTAATAATGAAATAATGTATACCTATGTAAAATGGACATGTGTGATAAATGTTTTGGTGATACATAATAAAAGTTTAACTGGAACCTATAAACTTGGAAATATAGAAGTTGTGAACTTCTTACTGCCGACTTAAGAACCACCATTTCTCAGCCTCTTAGAGAACACACCTTAATTATTGTAACATTTAATTTATTAATTTGTTACTATATTCAAATAAAAATATGTTAATGGAAAATTTTATTTAATATCCAAGAATTATGGTAGAAACATTACTTTTAATTGACGAATATACATGAAGAATAAGGGAATTCTTGTTTCTTCAATTCAGTTCATTGCATTTAAACCTCCATTGATTTATTTTACGATATTAGAATAAAATAACATCCTATTTAATACCTATTTTATTTTAATTATGTTTCAAATATTTCATTGAAATCAAACTTTTCATTGGAATTTTTCCATTATCTTTCAACTTGTTCTCCATAAGAACTAAATATTAATCTTTCTTTAATGTTATTATGGATTAGCGAACATTACCCAAAAGGGAATGAATAATTTTCTCCATATAGTTTGTTTTGTAATCTTAAAACTAGAGTAAACAGGTGGTAAAAAATATTAGCAAGGGGTTTATTGAAAGACCATGATTCTTTTTTCAATTTACACATATCTAGTACAATCATCATCCATTCATATCTCACTTCACTTTCTCCTTGTAAGATTCTCAGAGATGAGACTACATGTGAAATCATCCATGTACTAATATTGTATCCATATCTCACATAGAATGGTAATGATAACATTATGACATAACCATGATATGAATCATACATGAGTATCCTGTAAGCATTTTCTCACCCTTGTTTCCTAAGGAGGCTCTATAGGTATTGGGGACACCATCACCTTGAATTTTTTATATTGTAGTACTTTGCAGAAGTGCCGATAATACTATTGGAAACTCATGCCAGTTTGTACATGTTCTTTGTCCAATAATTATCATAGTGTACTTGTGACATTTCTTTCCATTTACTAAAAAACAAAACTAGTAGATTAATACTTTAATCCTGATTACTGATTAGAAATTACCAATTAAATGTCTCACACTATTTTATCAAACTCTAGAAACCTTATATAGTAGAATAAGAATACTATGTAACTTTAGTATTCTAGTTGAAAGGATCCTTGAAACCTCTAATAATAGTATACAATTATTGACTACAATGCTACTTGGTTAGTTTTTAGGTAGGAACTAGACTGACCAACCGAATTAATTCACTAATCCTAGACTAGTTGGGTGAAGTATCAACTTCTAAAATCAAAAACATGATTTACTCAATGCTTTACTCGAAAGATGCAACAAGTTTGATTTGAAAAATTTTATGCTTCCAAATTCAGTTAAGTAAACCCATCACTCTCATAAGAACTCTCTGATAGTAGGATTAAGCCTCATCTATTGATGACGAGCACCCCGTACACTCTATTTTGTTCAAATTCAAATGATGGAAGATGTACGCAACTTAATATTTTTGTGAGGGGTTTTAATATTCTTTTATCGAACGATATCCATTTATATTAATATTTTCATACAATATTTTTTTTCACTCACAACTGAATATTAATAGAAAAACATTCATTATGACTTTATGTAGTTTTTCTGTTTATTATTTTATTTGTTTCCCATAGACAAGAAAATTCATAAAATAATAAAAAATGCATAAAAGAAATAAAATTACCCAAATGGTCTTGAGAAGACACTACTAGAAAAATACCCTATACCAACGGTTTGAAACTGTTGGTATAGGCCTCCAAACCGTTGGTATATCCTATACCAACGGTTTGGAGAACTGTTGGCTAGTAAGCTATGGGGATAGGTCTATACCAATGGTTTTGGAAAAACCATTAGTATAAGAAATATGAAAAATTTATAACAACGGTTCCATAAAACCGTTGGTATATGTATTTAAAAAAAGAAGCATTATGTTGGTTTTGATCCTAGTACCTACGATTTATGATTGAATGACCTAACCACTAACCTAACTTGACTTTTGTGAACATAATTTCATATATATATATATGTATTATCATAAATATTTTAAATCTTGATTTATTTAATGTTCTATATAAGAAGATTCCATAAAAAATAAACGTAACTATACCAATGGTTCTCAAAACCATTGGTATAGATTCATTGATTTTGGGACCTATACCAATGGTTTTGGGAAAACTGTTGGTATATGTCCAAATTAGTGACCTATACTAGTGGTTTTGGATAAACTATTGGTATAAGTCCATATAAGTGAACTATACCAATGGTTTGCCCAAAACCGTTGGTATAGATCTTATTTCCAGTAGTGATATAATATTTTTTGATCTATTTAAATGTAATGAATCAACTATTACTTTAGGGTATCATACCTCAGTTGTGTCTTGACTCATGATGCAACTTGTCCTTGGTCCAGTGTATCCATATCTCATCTGGGTTGTTTCCTCAACTTTTCATGGTTTGTGACTTACAACATCATCATCAATAATACATCAATAATAACATGTAGGTGAGGGTGTCATAGGAAGTGAAATATATGCACAAATGACAATGGATTATTAGAAACATATACATATTGAATAAAAAATGAGGATGTGTAGACTGTTAATAAAACTAATTAATTATTATGTAACAAATAATTAAATAAAATAAACCAGACAAATACAAGGGTCGGTCACTCCTCAAGATCGGTCACTGCTCAAGATCGGTCAATGGGTAAAAGTAAAGTGTAACAAAAATTAAAATGAAATAAATTTAAGTATGATGACATTTAAATAAATTAAATTAATTATTTAAATTAAAATAATTTAATTTCTATTTAGTCCCTTTATTAAATCTTTTTTTAATTACAAAACTAAATCAATTAAATAATTTAATTTTAATCCAAAATTAAAATAATTATTCAGAATATTAAAATTATTATTATTTTTAATTCCAAATATTACTAAATTAATATTGGATATTAATTTTTTTGGTGAAACAGAACCCTGTGCAGGGCCGTTACAATTCGGGCTTACCTACCCCATGTAGGTCTATTCTAGACTGATCAGACCCCGTGTAGGGCTATTCTGTGCAAGAAAAACCTGCCCTGACCCATTTAGGGTTGGGAAGACCTGGCTAATGAATATTTCTGTTCGACATACTCAAATAGGGATGAACTAGGTATGTGGAGTGCCCAACCATAATTGTACGGTGCATTAGACTGTCATAGGAGAACTCAATTCAGTAGTGGGAAGTGTTAGAGGTATGTGGAGATGGAAAGTTCAATATCCAAGGTGAAGACTGATGGATAGCGCGAAAACTGGTGTGGATGTTCAGCCGAAAGCACACACTATAGTAGGCAAATACAGAACGACAACAGGCCATGTGGGTTGATCGAAGTTGGACAGGCCGCGACATGCTCAGGATGGAAGAGCACGAGAAGGCCCTGACATTTTTTTTGTATTTCACTTACCCTACCCCGAAAAGGCTCACCACCCACCCCTTTTTCAGATTTTGTATTTTCCATATTTTTTTCTTTTTTATGTAGAAATTTAGAAGCCTATCAGTATAGGCTATTAATTATTTTTTAATTGTATATGAATTCCAAAGACGTTTGGAATGAAACCACACACCATTTATACTATTTGGGAAAATGGTATCTGGCCAGAACTTGGTCAGAGAATGGAAGAGTCCCCAAAAAAATCATTATTCATGGGAAAACGATAATGAAATATATATGTTAAAACATAGGATTCAATTTTAATACCCAAAATCAAACCACAAATGATCCATATTAAAAATTTAGGATGACCATAATGTGCCCATATAAAATTGGATCAATGAATGGTCTATTTCGTTGGGACCAAATTAGAACCCTATATTTAATTTAAAGAAAATAAAAATTTTCTTGGCATAGAGGAGTCATGAGATCCCATTGATACCAATTACTGGTACTGGGGAGCGCAATAAAAGCTGGTGGGTTAGGGATTTAAAAAATTTCATCACCAAAGTGAAAAAACTTCATTATCTCCAGCAATCCGAGCCTTGATAGAGGTCTAAGGATCTTGTGTAAATATTTCAAAGAAACAAAATAAACAAATGAGTACCTCATTTGATTTGATGTCTCATTAGACTGCAGTTAGTCACTGACGATCATTGCTTAAGGGATCTGAAACTGAACCCCTCTAGATCGTCCAAACATGATCCATGAATCCATGGGGATGTTGATCATAAAATTGTAGGTGCTAGCACAGATCTTTGACGATTCCTTCATCGTGGCGATGATCAACTCGATCTAACCCCTTAGATCTATTGAATTTGTTCTTAGATCAGTCACTCGGAGATAGAATTTCTCTTTCTAGAATGTTTGAGGAGAGATAATCTGTCATTCTATTAGCATTAATTGTAAATAAATGAATGTCTCGCTCCTGCTTATATAGTGGGAGGCTCAATTACACAGAAATAGTTCTCTGACCCTTGAAAATAAAATTCCCACTAAATAAGCAGTTAAAAACATGTCATGATCAACTAACCACATCATTAAAATCATTAATATTTTAACATATCCTTATAATATAATAAATATATTATGTGATAAATACCATTTCATTAACTCGACTTGAAATTCCCACTAATATCGAACAAAACTTGAATATTAAAATAATATTTGTTTGTATAATATTTTTTTCTGTATTTATTAAATACCTCATGAATAATTTCAAAAAATAAATTTAACCTTATTATTTTATACTCGAATAAAAATGAATTTATTTATATTTTGGGGATCATTAATACATGGAGAACTCTTAGACCCCATGGGGGGAACCATGTCTTATATACCTATTCACCCGAATAGGGAAGATTCTTGAAAACACTATTGTGTGTGACCCTCTAGGCCCTTATCTAAATAGAAGTGAATATTATTCATAGACCAAGAGAAGAGTCTAGTAACCATTCAAGGCACCTAAAGAGATAAGGAAAAGTCATAACAATGACACACATACTAAAAACACACACTACGTAATATAATCTTTTGGTGCCATGATATATCATAAGGCAAGATGCACAACTTGTGTCATCATCCATTAGTGTTTTATTATTTTTTGATCTTACTAGAAATAATTACCTTTCAATACCTTGGATAAAGATTTATGAAGACACTACCATCCTGATAAACTACGCCCAAGATATCACTTCCTCAACTCAGAATAGAAAAATTCTATCTTGACCATTCAACCAATTCCATTAAACCAATGACGCACCCAACACAAGCTATCTCACCACAAATTCAATGTCATGTTTTTTTCTTTCATTAAATACCCGATCAAATGGTACATATTGATAATTATCTCAATTTAGGACATCAATATACATGTTCTAGATAAGATTATCTAATAACACCCAAAACATGTAGTGTTCCTATTATAGGTTCGTCATCATGATCACACCTACTAGAGATCACCAAATGTGAACATTATGAGAATAAGTCTCACTGATTATGAGATCCTAGAACCTTCTAGTCACACATAAACTATATCCAGTCAGTATAATGTATCTATACCAAATAACATATGTTAAATATTAGTATCATAGTGTATTTGGGTTCTAATTATATATTGTGAACTGCTATAACCTTTTGATATGTTAATTAATATATAAAAATTACAATTTAAATAGTGGATGTAGGAATATCCACACTATAATGGTGAGTGTACATGATGTATAACTCACCATATACATGGTATGGTAATCAAAACACACTATTCAAGTTGGGTTTGTAGGTTCTGTGCGTAGTAGAAGCATGCGATGGGTGGTACCCAACTTTTCTTTTTGTCATGATTGATGACCAATCCAAAATCTACATGATGATAAATATCAAGATATAAAGAATTGGATCAACAAAATCAGACAAGGGTAATCATTCTAGAACCAAATAGTGGATAATCACATATTTTTTATAATCAATTAAATTAAAATAATAATTACTTTGATGAAATTATTTCTTTATTCATGGATCTGGTGATAGATCTATGGAGCAACATCATTTCATTGTAGGAATCAAGTGCATATTCCCTCTAGTGGTGATCTTCATGTGTTCTATGAACCTATATATGTCCCTATATGAATCTCTATGCGCTAGCACAATAGATCCTTATGCTTGTATCATACACCTTTGATCGCTTTGAGAACTTCTTCCAAAGCATTATACTTAATCTGTTGGAGGAAGATTTCTCTCTATTTCTAGGAGCTTTCTCGGAGGAGGGAGCTATCTAGGGATTAAGATAATTCTCTAATTCGATTGTGCACAACCCAAACAAATTAATTTATCTATTGATATAATAATAAAATTGGATTTATATATTTATTGAGTCAAAATAAAATAATTTCATAAGTGCACTTAATTATTTATTTAATCCTAGAAAACCCCCATGTTAAATAATAATAATAATATCATTATTTATTTACATACACTTAACTTGAAAATTATAATTAAATATCATTCAATCAACAAATATTCAATATTTATTATTTCACACCAGACCTAAAATATCGGTCCTCTATTCCTCCATAATATTTATCAGAACTTGAATAATGACTATTTATTTGTTAAATAAGTATAACCGTATTATTCTCCAATAAATTAATCAATATTATTTAAAATTAAATAGAAAATAAATATTTATTAAATATTCTTCTCACATCATATTATCTTGAATAATTAGTAATGATATATATGTGATCAAGAATACAAGAATAATTATTAAACCACATGTAGGAATAATATTTATTCAACTTCTTAAATAATAAATAATAATATATTATTTAACTGAGATTATGGATACACTTAGTGTGTGGCCCTCTAGGCCTCTTTCTTAGTGGCATTAGGTGAATCAACCTAAATTCCAAGATTAGTGTCTAAGAATATACCCAGGCACCTATAGAGAAAGAATTTAATGTTGCAATGAAATGCCATCTTATAAAGATGTTAACTATGTAATATACTCTATTTATCATGATATCTCAAATCAAGCAGGTTTCATGTTAGTGTCATCAACCCATGTGCTTCAGGTATCTTTTTTTGACTTCATGAAAATTTAACTTGCCTATAGAAAACCATGGATATGAGTTTATTTAGGATATATCAGTTCCATAAAAGGGCCTGAGATATCTACTTCTATTAAAGAGTTGAAGGGAAAATATTTCCTCACATTATTAATTAATGCAACATTACTCATGAAACACCCAAAGTGTCCTACCTCGCTGCAAACATCTATCTTCACGGTTTTCATCAATACGTTTAAGTATAAAAATAACATTAGTCACTAATAATAAGCTTAAATTATAAGGATTAACACACTCATATGCAGATTGGAATATGCAATGATGCATAGAGATATTGATTTTCTACTGGCGGGTCTCATTCTTATAATATCCTACTAGATATTACCAAGGGAATACACCATGAGAAGGTGACTCAAAGTCCTATGAGTCTCTAACCCTAGCATCCAATATCATTTGGGTCCCTCAAATTATATCATTAAACTATAGAACATATATTTAATAATAGTTTCATAACACTTCTTGGTTATCATCATAGCAGGGAACTACTATGACCTTTTAGTGCGACAACTACTCTTTGGACAGTATCACATACTATATCATGCATAAGAACAATCATGACGTGATAAGATGTTTATTAATATTAAAAACTATGAATACTATCTATCATAAATTACACAGAAGTTAGTTATAGGACACCAGCTCCAATAGACTCCCACTTGCACTAGATCCAACTGCTAACAATCTTCAGTTCGCTAGCTCTCACATGATATTCATGCTTCGACGGAGATAGTCATTTAGTCAAGGGGACCTCCATATTCCCTTATATGGGTACTATAATTACTGTAACTTCACCACTATGATAGAAATATCTCAAGAGGTGATACTTCTAGAGTATATGCTTTGTCTGTTGGTGTAACCTTGGCTCTTTTTCAAGAGCCACTACTGCAGTATTATCACAATACAATGTGATAGGGTATTTACTTCTAGGAACCAAATCAAGCTCCAAGACAATGTTCCGAATCCAAAATGATTTCTTGGATGCATCATAATCCACTATATACCTGGAATCCACTATAAAATCAACGAAAACTATTTATTTTGAACTCTTATAGCTCACAACTCCTCTATTGAGAGAAAAAATATATATCATAATTGTAAATTTAATCATTTTGATCTGTCTGAAAACTAGAATCAATATAACCCCCGATGGCCAACTTCTTATCTCCTGTATACACTAGGAAAATATCCTTGGATAGCCTTAACAATAGACCAATACTGTTCTCCTAGATCTACTTGATATCTTCCTACCATGATTAATTCATTGGAAACATCAATTATAGTACATAAAATAGAAAACATTATTGATACTATCACTAAAGTTTATGGGATATTACTCATTTTATATTTCTCATGTTGTGTCTATGGACACATTTTCTTAGAAATATGTAAACCATGTGACATTGGAACCAATCCCCTCTTGGATTATTCCATACTAAATATCATTAGTATCTAGTCAATATATGTACTTTGTCTTAGTCCAAGAAGTCTCTTTGATCTATCATGAATGATCTTGATCCCTAGAATATAGGCTGCTTCACCTAAGTCCTTCATAGAGAAACCCTTGTTTAACCGGTCCTTAATAGACTATAAGAATGGTATATAGTTTCCAATAAGTAATATTTCATCAACATATAATACTAAGATGTTGACCGCATTCCCACTAAACCTCTTGTAAACAAACATCTCACATTCCTTCTTTATGAAACCAAATTATTTGATGGTTTTTTAATCAAATGTCCTATGACCTAGATTCTTTCTTCAATCCAGAAATGGATCTCTACAACTTGAAAATCCTTTTAGCATCTCCTGGATTCACACAACATTTTTTGTCATGTCATATAGAAATCTTCTTAAAGGTTCCCATAATGGAATGTAGTTTTGAAATCAATTTCCCAAATATCATAGTCATGGTAAGATGTTATAGCAAGTAGAATAATGATGGATTTAAACACAGAAAATGGTGAAAAGGTTTCATTGTAGTTATTTTCTTGACCTTTTTAAAAAACTTTATCCACTATAATTTCTTTAAAGGTATTTACTTTACCTTTCATGTCCAATTTTCTCTTGAATACCCATTTACAACCTATAGGATTTACATCAATTGGTGCATTGACCAGAACTCAAAATTGGTTATGATACATGGAATCCATTTTAGAATTCCTAGATTCTTACCATCTTGCTTCTTATGATCCCTATACTTCCTCTTTATAGGATAGAGGTTCATCACTGTGACCCAATAATGATTCACCATTTTTGATGACTAGAAAACCATATCTCTCTGGTTCTTTTACCTATCTTGTTCTTCTACACAATACTTGTGTTTTAGGAACTACTTCTTCTATTAGGACCTATAGAATATATTCTTATACCAAATCTTGTGTATCTTGAGCATAAACTTCATCTAAGTCAATCTTACTCCAAATATCCTTTTTTTATGTTCTCCCTCTCAAGAAAGAAATTTTTTCTAGCATCGGTCACTTTATTATATGAGGGGTTATATAGGTATTAATATGTTTTTTTCTTGGGATAACCAATAAAGATACACTTTGTGCCCCTGGTGAATTTTTTTTCCTGATAAGTCCTTAAAAAATTCCTCACAACCCCATACACGTGCAAAAAAATAGGTTTCTTTCCACTCCATTACCTGAAGGGAATTATATTTTCCTCTTTAGTTGGTACTTAGTTTAATGTATATTATGAAGTTTGTAATGAATATCCCCAAAAGAATTATGGAAGATCTACATGAATCATTATCAACCTTACTATGTAGAATAAGGAATATTTCCTCTTTTCACTAACACCTTTCCACTGTGGTGTGTAAGGTGGTGTGAGTTAATAAAAAATCTTAAACATCCTTAGAAATTCTATGAACCCTTGGTAAATATATTAGCCACCTCGATCAGATCAAAGCTTATTTATCTTCTTACCTAGTTGATTCTATACTTCATTCTTTAATTCTTTGAATTTCTCAAAAGACATGGAATTATAACTCATTAAGTAGAAATATCCATATCTAATCAAGTCATCAGTAAAAGTTATGAAGTAAAAATTTCTACCTCTAGATTCTACTATAAATGTTCCACACACATTAGTTTGTACCATTCATATAAGCTCTATGACCCTTTCACCTTGCCCACCAAATGGTGGTTTGATCATTTTTCATTATAAACAAGCATGACATATTTCAGTTGGTTTTAACTCATAGGATTTTAAATAAACATCTTGATGGATCTTTTTCAAATGCTTCTCATTTAGATGACAAAGATGGTGATTCCAATGTAGGGTGTTATATGAGTCGGGTGAACATGATTCCTTATCAATTTCCAAAACATAGTTTTTTATTTAATATATAAATATCGTTATTTAAATGTTCCATTCCATAACATATGTTGTCCTTATAAATGAAACAAATTTTATTTACAAACTTAAAAATAAACCCATCTACATATATGCATGATATAGAAATTATGTTCTTGGTAACTGTTGGTACATAATAACAATATTTTAAAACCAAAATCATTCCCATTGAAAATGAAATGTGGTAGTCACTAATGGCCATAGTATCCAGCCTTTCACCATTAACAACTCTCAAATCCACCGCTCCTCTAGCAATCTTTCATAATATACTTTGTTCATGAATTTGGATATAGATGTGATCCCCAAAAACTGTATATAATACCCAATGTGTAGATATGGAAATATTACACTCAATTATGAATGCACCTTTATCTTCCCATAGATTCTGTATGAAGTTCCTATTCCATTTTCCTAACAAGACATATGAAAAAAATATTTCATCCTTTTCCTTTCCTTTCCTTTGGAACTTCCTCTTCATGGTAGGACATTTCTTGGGAGCATTAGATTGTTTATTGGTCTTGGTCCCCTTTTCGTTGTTCTTCCTTTTCTTATTCACCATAACTAATGTAGGTTTATCATTACCTTAGTTCTTATCCACTTGGTGACTTAAAGTAATAAGTTTTGAAATAATCTTTTCATTATTATTCATATTGTAATTAATAATAAAACTGGAGATGGTCTTGGGAAGTGATGAAAGTATGAGATCTATATGCAAATCATTTGAGAATATAATACCTAAGATGTCCATGTATTCAATGTAGTAAATAATCCTGACTACATGAGGCCCATACCGTACATACTCTCCAAGATTAGTTGTGAACAAAGCATTGGATATCTCATAACTATCTTTTCTTGTATTCTTTTAATAGAGATCCTGAAGGTGATACATTATACTATACACATCCATGTACTCATGTTGCTTCAAAAGCTCATTGGACATGGATGATAGCATGAAAAATTTTACATTTTTGGAATTATTCAAATGTTTCTCAAATATTTTTTACTCTTCATCACTAGACTTATTTCCAAGTTCTTTAGAAAAAGGTTCTTCCAACACATATAATATCCTTTCACTATGAAGGATGAAATGTAGGTGCCTTTTCATTCTTGGAAATTTGTGCCGGTGAGAAGGTTTTCCTTCTAAATTATGGATCACAATAATATGTTTCTTGTCATTTTAATGTTTTTTACAAAATAAAATAAGAATAATTTTCATACATTATTTGATAAAATTTAGAAAAATAATTAAATATTATATTTATAAATCTCCCACTATTTTATTGAAACCCAATATCCCTCATCATTGGATTTAGAATATCCTATTTCTTGGGCATACAAGTAGAAAGGATCCATATTACCATTTTCATTAACCCAAATTTGGTTTGTCAAGAAACATGAATGGTTGTAGGTAGGCATTCCAAATTCAACCTCCATTAACTTGCAATTACTTGATCTACTGAGTGGACTCCTAGATTTTGAAATCGTAAATTGGATTTTTTTTCATCCTTTTCTTCTCAGTTACACTACGTCTTTCTTTGGAAGTTAACCCTTGATGTGAACTAATTTATGTCAACCCAAAACGTCAAGTTATAATTCTATGATAATTGAAATCACCCTAACTTCGGCTAGTCAAACACTTTGAACTATGGTATGATTTTAACTGAAGTAATGGAAGGCTATAACGACTTAATATTTTATTAAGGGATTTTATACTTATTTTCATAAATTGAATATTATTATCTTTATAACATGATTGTTAATATTAAGTGAGTTTATTTAAGTGATTAACCAAGTATTATATAATACTTACACATAATCCAATTTATTTTAGTTCTATCTTGCATGCTCATTAATTTCATTAAATTATACGATCGTGATAAAACATACATAACGAAATAACCATGAAACTTGAAAGAAATAAAATAATAAAGTGGTATTATCATGAGATTTACTAATGGTAAGTTTATCTAGTGGTTGATAAACTAACTGTTGATCTAAGGGAAAAACACCTTGAACCAATTAAGGTTTGTGTTATAGCTTTCCACCTATCCACCTATGTATCTCCTTGGATTGATTTTCCTTGGATAAAAAATTGAACTGCCTCCACTAGCTTATGAGATCCATCCAATACATATTCTTTTTAACTCACACGTATGTGAGAGAAACAAGGGGATTACATAAAATAAACCATGGGAATGAAGGACCTACATAATAAGAGGGAAGGAATGTAGGCCAAAAATTTATTTTAATAATAAATTAAATGAAACCAATCACATACATAAGGCTTGTTCTATTCTCATGATCATCCACATAAATGAAACAAATTACACATTTAATAAAACTAGCAATCAATTCGTAATCATTTTTATTGAAGATAAATCGTGCTCAAATAAATTAATTATTATCTTTAATTAATCAATTATTTCTTTCTTACTTCTCATCTGAATTTCCCTAATATTCTCATCCATAATGATTTTAAACAAATTAATTAAATTTATTTAAAATTAACTATGTACATAAATGTACATTGGAGGAAACACGGTGAATACCTGTCCGATTCTACCCAATATGTATTATACTCATATACAATTTTACTCTTGTGAGATATGGAATACATGAATTATCACATACTTTCACAATATTTACTTCACATATGATTACACAAATTACATTATTTTTCAGTCACGTGTTATGATTCAATGCATGTAGAGTAAAAACCTGTAATACGACTCATACATGATATGCATATATGAACAGTACAAAGATATTAATTAAAATTTAATATATATATATATATATATATTAAAACTTATCACATGGAGTTTCCAATATTTATGACCACACACAAGTACATTTCTCATGGTTTACATTATATAATAAATAAATTTTAAATCTACATAATTTTGTATAAGTACACGATGTGTACTAGCGAGCTACACGACATGTACATCTCTCACCGTCTATTCGAGGTAGACATCTAGTGACTCATCCTATAAATCATACCTCAGAAAAATGGAGTAAATGACATGTACAATGGGCTATAAGGAATGCAGTCTCCAAATTACATGGTCACCAGTCAAGTAGGCCATGTATAGTAATACACGACCCATCTATGTCTCAAAGGGACCTCCGTATGTGTATATAGGCTACACAACATGTACTCCAGCTGACTATGCACCACCCTATCCCATTCAACTTGTGGTGTAAGTAATAAATGCACTGTTTTTCATCAATTCACACGGTTTAAATTAATTTTCTAATTAATTCCATCTTTATTGAACACAAGTATACAATGTGTAACTCCGGTTACTCAGTGTGTACTCCTGTGTCATCTAGCCGGAATCTTTCGCACCTCCAGATGAGATCTTTGATTTTAGTTCATTCATAAAATTAATCGTATTCATTAGATCTATGAGAAACAAAGGAGAAAGAAGTATATCTCGAGATTTGAATAAAAATAATGATTAAACATGAATTGAAAAAGTAAATTAAAATGAGGAAAACACCAATTATATTTAATAATTATAAATAATTATGTGACTACTCTGATACCAATTTTAGGTTCTAGGTATAGTAGAAGCATGTGATGGGTGGTGCCCAGTTTTTCTTTTTGTCATGATCAATAACCAAACCAAGATCTACAAGATGATAAATTCCATGATCTACATAATTGAATCGACAAAATTAGAAAATGGAAATCATTCTAGAACTATAGGGAGGATCATCACATATTATTTATAATCAATTTAATTAAAATAATAATTACCTTGATGGAATTATTTCTTTGCCGATGGATTTGGTGACAAATCTATGGTGCACTGTAATTGCATTGTAGGAATCAAGTGCAGATTATTTCTAGTGGTGATCCACACGTGTTTCATGAACCTTTAGACATCACTAAAGGAATCTATGGATTCTAGCATGGAAGATCCTTTCACTTTCATCATCCTCCTTTGAACACTTTTAAAACCACTTCCAAAGTGTTATCCTTGATCTGGTGGAGGAAGACTGCCTTCCATTCGTGGGAGAATTCTTGGAGAAGGGAGCTCTTTAGGGCTTGAGAGAATTCTCCAATTCTGTTGTTCATAACCTAAAAAAATTAATTCCTCTATCGAGAGAATAACATAATTGGGTTTTTATGTTGCTAGGGTTAAAATAAAAGAATTTCACAAGTTTCCTTAATTATTAATTTAATCCTAGAGAAACCCCATGTTAAATAATAATAATAATATCATTATTTCCCAACAAGAACTTAACTTGAAATTTATAATTAAATATTATTTAATCAAATAATTGTAAATATTTATTATTTCTCACTGAACCTAAAATCTCAGCCCTCCATTCCCCTATAATATTTATCAGACCATGAATAATGACTATTTATTTATTAAATAAACATGACTACATTATTCCCTAATAAATCAAAAAAAATTATATTCACTTAAACAGAAAATAAATATTTATTAAATATTCCTCTCATATTATATTATCTATAATAAATGGAGACAAGATATATGATATCAAGTATACATGAATAATTATTTACCACATATAAGAATAATATTTATTCAACTTGTTAAATAATAAATAATAATACATTATTTTACTGAAATTATGGATACACTTAGTGTGTGGCCCTCTAGGCCTATTTCTTAGTGGAATTAGGTGAAGCAGCCTAAATACCAAGGTTAACATCTAGCAACATGCCAAGGTACCCATAGAGAAAGAATTTAATGCCACAATGACATTTCACATCATACAGATGCTTAATTTATAATATAATCCCTTTATCATGATATATCAAATCAAGCATGTTTCAGGATAGTGTCATCAACCCATGTGATCAATGTCTCTTTCTTTAACTTTCTAGAAATTGAACTTGCCAATAGAACACTATCTCTATAGATTTATTTAGGCTATATCATTTTTATAAAAGTACCTAAGATATCTACTTCTATTAAATAACATAAGGGACAACTACGTTCTCTCATTATTCATTAATCCTTTATCACGTTATTCATCTATCGTCCATGGATGGAAATATCCAAAGACACGTAGAAATGTGTATTTACTACTGGTTGGTCTCATTATCATAATATCATACTGGATATTACCAAGGGTTTACACCATGAGAGGGTTCTTAAAAGTCCTATGAGTCTCCACCTATGATATCCTATATCATTTGTGTCCCTAAAATGATACCATCTAGATATAGAACATGCATTTAAGAATAGTTTCATAGCACTTATGGGATATCATCATAGTAGGGAACTTCTATGACCTTTTAGTGTGATAAATACTCTTGGTACATTATCAAATACTATGTTACATAGAATAATGATCATGATGTGATAAGAAGTTTATTAATATTAAAAATCTATGAATACAGTTTGTCATAAAGTACACAGAAGTGGGTTCTAAGGAACCAACTCCAACATGGTCTAGAAAACTCACTATTACAACAATCATTTCTCTCAATCATATTTTATAGTATTTTGTTGCAATAATTTAAATCTTTACTCTTTGATGAGTATCCTTGAAATATGCCTTCATCACCCTGATCTTCAAATTTTTTCCTCGTCTCCTTATTGAGAGTAAAACATTTACTAAAAAATTATTTAAAGTACATGAGTGTAGGTTTATTTCAATTCCTAATTTAATATGTATTTATCCCTTAATTTTCGCATAGAAAATATCTGTTAGATATTTACATTGTTTCAAGAACAACTTCTTTCCAATACTTCCTAGAAATTACTTCTCAATCAACATTTTCCTATCCATGTTGTTGATTTTTAAATTTATTCTTTCCACTAACCCATTTTGTTGTAGGATTTTCTAATGGAAAAACCTAATGTTAAATTCCATGCTTAACTAAATATTCTTCAACTTTATGATTTGTAATATTATTCTCATTTTCGGTTGAAAATTTATGAATCTCTACACAAAGCATCTTTTCAGCTCTCATCTGATATAGAGTGATACATATGTACAACTTAGTCTTTTATGTGATAGTTATAATCCATGACATATTTCTGAAATAATCAACAAAAAACACATAATACCTATTTCAATCTAATATATTAGGTGAGATTGGTCCATAAACATGTACACGCACAAGCTCAATAAACCTTGATTACTTCATCTACTTTGTCCTGTAAGTATTTTGGATAATAATTTACTTTTTACATGAATCAAATATGTGTATTTAATCATTTGTGAGATGTATAATATCATGTGTTCCATTAATATTTGCTCAAATTTATAGATATTTGACTTAAATTTCTATGAAGCCTATACCATAGATCATTCTACTCTTATTGGGATAACATATATAATTTTTCCACTCCAACTATGTATAAATTTCCCTTAGTTCTTCTTCCTTGTAGAGTAAGTGAGTCATCTTTAGCTTTGAAAATACATACCTTTTCATTTATCTCTACCACATGTCCATAGTCACATAATTGGATAACACTGAGAAGATTATAACTTATCCCATTAATCAAAATAAAATCAATTCACCTGAGATCTTTTCATCCAAACTTTTAATTTTCAAAACCAACAATATTAAGACCCTCATTGTTCTTAAGATTAATGTCACCATCTTTGTGGTGCTTGAAATTCAAAAAGTGGTCTTTATTTATAGTCTTATGTTATGTGAATCCACTATCTAAATCCATGAGCTTGACTTTTCCATTTTACTCAAGGAAATCTCACCAACACTATCCTTTTCTAAACTATCTTTCATCATCCATATTGGTTATGAATGCACCTTATTAGTATTTGGATCCATGGAATCTTCTTCTTCTTGAAAAACTAAAAACCTATTTTGAGTTTCTATGATTTTCGACAAAGGTTCCAACTTTTTATTTCTTCCACTTTGAGGAAATCTTGATGAAATTTGTTGCCTCCTTGATACGCAATTAATTTCTTTATGATTGAAGCCTTCACAAAAAAATAATATCCATTAAAAGGGAAGGATTGATTAGAAATTATTATTTCTTGTTTGGATTAGCATTTATTCTGGAAGGACCTCCTGATAATAGATCACACTTAGTAAGTGTTTCCCAATTTTTTGTAGTAAAAACATCTAACTCTTAATGAATTCAAATCTTCCCTAGCAACATTATTTGTTGACTTTCCAATTTCACAAAAATCTATATTATTTTGGGATTCAGTGCTTGTGGTTTTTGAAATAACCACATATATCTCCTTCTCTTCAACATGACTCACCAAAAACATTTCTTTATCATTGAATCACTAAAATTGAGGAATAGTTATATGTTATTCCTTAGAAATTATTTTTTCTTGACTTAATGATGATTCCTTTAAATTCAGTGTCATCATACGATGTTTGAATAATTTTTCTTGATATTCATACATCTAATGACAATTCATAACCTTTTATTACAACTCCTTAACCCTATTACCATTTTCATTGATAGTTTTTTCCAAACCACTATTTATTTAGGATTGTTTTTAAAATATGAGTTTTATTGCACATTCCTTTACCAGATTTCCTAATATTTTATATTTGATATTTTCAATATCAGACTTCAGTTTTGACTTTTCTTCTTATTGTTTCATGTAGATCTTGGAATCATGCACCACTACATTATATTTCTTAGTCTTTACTCTCCAAACATCAAGTTATTCAAGGTATAACAACCCATACTTTACATAAATTTTTATTAATTCAGAATTGAAGAATGCTTATTACAACATATAACAAAACCATGATAGGACCGTATAGGTATAGTGTCTTTAGAAACTGGGAAACATAAACTACTAGTTCAAAAATCATCTACATTGTCTCCCGATTATTTCATCATATCAGGAGTCCCTTTAGACATATCCTACTTAATGCCCTTCTTCTTGAACTGGTGGAAAGAAAACATACAAAAGGGTGAGATCAAATGCTCAGTAAGGGTTAACAAAGAAAATATCAATCATATCATATTCATAAGAACATAACATTTTAAAAATCTTAACCTTTAAAAGAGATCGTAATATCATGACATGGGCTAAATCATAGTAGTGAAATTTAATCCAAATAATCATAACATAAAACATGAAACTTTGTGGAATACACACATAATCATAGAAAATCATTTCATATTAGTCAAGAATCATTTCCAAGACCATCATAGTGGACAAAGTCCATTACTAAACCAAGTTTACTCCTTGTTCCAGTCCTGTATCACTGAACCAAGTTAACTTGCTGTTCCAGCCATGACTATCTCATGAGATATAAATATTTACCCAAATAATTGGAGGGAGATATATGTCCCACCCATCTCATAATGATACCATTATTATGTGTGCCACAAAATCATAAATCACACATCATATCATAACCCATGTAATAAAAATGGGATTCTAAAACATCATGCCATCATAACATAACCCATATAAGATAAAAGGACTTCATAAAAATAATTCCATCATAACATAATCAAATAAATGTAATAATATATATAGAAATAGAACCCTATATTATCTTAGATGGAAAATAATTTTGATAAAACACTTGAAATACATTCTTGAGGAAAATATCCTTTCTACTTCAAAACATTTTTCCTTTCTCAACATGTCATACAATTTTAAAATAAATAAAGTTAATTGAAAATAATCTTGAAAACATGTAAAGTAAGATTCATGGAAATAATGTTATATGAAATCATAAAAATCCATTCATGCTATATAAGTTAAAAAAACATTTTTCTCCTACTTTGGCTGGAAAAGTCAGGAAGTATCTCATACTGAAAACGACAAAAGATTAATTTCATATATTTTAGTAAAAATTCACCAATAGGTAAAATTGGATTTAAAAATTTGTACTAGGATATAAATAATATTACATATTGAGGAAAAATGGATGTGGATGATAAATATTCCCTAGTAAATTCTGAATTATAAACAATCTCGGATAAAAATGAGATTGCGAGATTTTCCCTTACCTTAGGTCCGATATGATTTGTACATATATGAACATCCTGTATAATTATTTAAATAATGTAATTGAATTATTAAAGAATCATATTCATTGTTATGATATCATATAGGGTCATATTCTTATTTTCTTATTAGTAATATTTCATTGCTACTTGTTATTCGGGTGTTCCTTGCTTTATGTTCTTATGCGTGTTTTGTCGAATAAATTCTTATTAGTCTTTTTAGGTTATAGATTCCTAATTTACATAATGGTATTAGTGTAACATATATTATATTTATTCATTAAATTCATTTATATAATCATTATTCAATGAAGATCATGTAGAATGGGTCACATCACATCGTGGAGACGGTAGGCCGTACGTACGCACGAGTGATGATATCATTATTTTGATATTAAAATCATATATAATTGGATGGTATATCATATATAAAGAATAATAATAATGTTATTTTTATTATTTATATCATTTATACTCATTATTTTACCCATCCAAATGATCAAATGTTTGAATAACAAACTACACCACGATGTGGAGACGATAAGCCGTATGTACGCACGTGTGGTGACTTTTTCATTCATAGGATGGATAAAATAACTAATATGGTTGTACCATTTTTATAATAACTTTAAATTATATATACTATACTGGATTTATTATTTTAGAATGGAAACAACAAAGAAGGACTAAGTGGAAGAAGAAGGGAACATGAAATAGGTGGTGAGATATTTACCTCTTCTTCGGGATATTCCGTTTGATTTGATCAAAAGGGATCCTTAGATTGACTTTATGACTAAAAGAAGGCCTCTAGGATTAAGGGAGGATATTTGAGAGGGTATTTGGGCAGGTTTTGGCCGATCCAAATGGATTTGGAGGTGTGAATTAGAGAGAAGGGGGAGTGCCCTTTTATAAGAGGGGTGAGGGGCACCTTAGAAAAAACTTAAAATATTATTTTATAATAAATTCATATTCAGTTTATAATGGATCCAAAGTGACTTATTTCGAGGATAGGGTAAGATTGGGTCGAAATTCTCTCAACCAATAGGTTTTAGAAAAGTTTAGGTTACCATTTTAACCTTATCATTTAGATATAACTCTATGATAAATAATTTAACTTTTACTGTGTCTTCTTGTATTCTTATACAATATGGTTAATAAACTTACTATAAATTTCCAATAGTACCAAAATTTTATCATTAATGTCATATATATTATTATATAAGTCATTTGGAAGAACCTTATATTTCTAGGACCATTATATCAATTAATAATATAATATTTGTTTTAAAAACTCTTTTATGTAAATTTTGACACTATTTGGTATTTTGTTTTTTTCTAAATTCATAACAGCATTATTACTTCAAAAAAAAATTCATGTAACCAACCTTAATATGTTATATTAACCTATAAAATTAGTGTAATTCATAAAAAGTCTCAAATTACATTTATTTGGTTATTTATAATATCAATTATGTTAATATTTCAATAATAAAGTAAATACTACATCATCATTGTGTCATAAATAAATTAAATTATTTAATGTATAAAAAATATAAATAAAATACCATTATGTAGGAAATATCATTATATTTATAATGAATATTTATAGTCAGATTTATCTTATGTATAACCATATATTAAAAATATTTTAGTTATTAAACATTGATTTTAACTATTTTAACTATTCTTTAAATAAAATAATAATAAATGTCCTAATCTAATCCAAGTGGACCAAAATGATAATATTTTATTCCTAAGGTTCTTTTTGGTCGAATTATACTTATCCAATAGAATTAGGACATGTTTTAGGGTAATAATAATATCATTTTTACCCTTAATTACCATGTTTACTTTTAACCGTGGTAAATAAAAGTTAAAAGTTACTATTCACCAAAAATTATTTTCATCTCATTGAACCACATTTTACTTACTGATATCAACTGTGTCTCTCGGATTTTTGAAATTCAACTCACAGAATCGGTAAAATTATGTTTTATGTAAATTTTCAAATACTCCTAGGAGGTGGGTAAAAGACGGTAAAAAGTTCAATAAAATTTTTATATATCTAAAATTATTATAAAATGTCTCCAATGAATTACATTGAAATTATATAGGTATTATGTATTTATTTTGACCTAAAATAAATTTAAATAAAATAAATGATTATTTAAATAAAAAGTCGGTTTTAACCAATAACTGAGTGTTTTCACTATTCATCAAAAATTGAAAGTTTTTTAAAAAATACCAAAAATTTACCCTAGGATAATTTTGATATTCCGAATCCAAAAATGAAGTCCATTTTGAAAGATAAAATTTATGAAATTTAAAAAAGTGGGTATTACTATTCATAACGGCTAGTTTATATAATATTTTAATAACATATCGTTGTTTAGTGAATCTCGGTATTGCGTACAACGCAAGCTATCGAGGAAGATTGCTCTTACGTGTAACAGAAACCAAGAAAATGTTTTTTTAGTGAAAGATTTCTTTGCTGTTGCATATAACATAATACATAAAAACAAAATATTTCTCATAAAATATCAGGTTGTTACATTCTACCCCCCTTAAAAAGAATTTCGCCCTCAAAATTTTTCACTTCGTAACAAAAAGATGTGGATAAATATCCCTAATCATATCCTCAAGTTCCCATGTAGATTCTTATAATTAGTGGTTCTTCCATAAAACCTTAACCAAGAAAGTGGTCTTGTTACATATAACTTTTTCGCTACGATCCAGAATCTCTATTGGCTGTTTTCATAAGAAAGATCTTTCTCCAGCGGTACAACTATTGACCTTAGTACACGTGAAAGATCGGGTATGTACTTTCTCAGGAGAGATACATGGAACACATCATGAACATGAGAGAGATTCGGTGTAAGCATCAATCAATAAGCTACCCTCCCAACACGATGCGGTATTTCAAAAGGACCAATATACCTAGGGCTCAGCTTGCCATTCTTTCCAAATCTCATTACTCTCTTCCATGGAGATATTCATAAGAACACTTTATCACCCGCTTCAAAATCTAGGTCTTTTCTTTGGTTTTTGGCACAACCATTTTTTCGACTCTAAGCTTCTCTTATGTGCTATTGAAAATATCTTACCTTTTTTTTCCATCTCATCAACAAGATCATGTCCTAATAGCTTTATTTCCCAAAATTCATCCCAAAAAGTTGGAGTTCTGCATTTCTTTCCATAGAGAGCTTCATAAAGAGACATTTGAATACTGTAGTGAAAGATATTATTATAAGAAAATTCCACCAAAGGTAGGTTTTGATCCTAACCTCCTTTTAAATCCATATAGAAAGCTCTCAACATGTCTTCTAGAGTTTGAATTTTCCTCTCAGACTGACCGTCTGTCTAAGGATGATAAGCAGTGCTAAAACTCAACTATGTATCTAGAGTATGCTGAAGACTTTGCCAAAACTTCTAGGTAAACCTTGGATCCCGATCAGATATAATGTAAAGTGGTACTCCATGCAATCTTACCACTTCCTTCTAATATATCATGGAAAGCTGATCAAGAGATAAATCTTCTCTAATAGCAATGAATTGTGCCAACTTTGTAAGACGATCAACTATAACCCAGATAGCATTATTGCCTTGGGGTGTTTTAGAAAGTCCAGTTACAAAGTCCATAATGATGTTTTCCCATTTCCATTCTGGTATGGTTAATGGTTGTAACATCCACTTAGACTTCTGTCTCTCAGCTTTAACATGCTGACAAACCAAGCATCGAGAGACATATTCAGCAACATCTCTTTTCATGCCATCCCACTAGAAGTAATCCTTTAGGTACCTATACATCTTCATGCTTCCAGGGTGAATAGAGAATGAAGAACTATGAGCTTCATCCAATATTTCCTTCTTGAATTATAGGATGGGAGGAACACAAACCCGATTCCTGAACCTTATTATTTCATTACAATCAATGTGGAATTCAGGAGCATTTCTCACTTTCTTTTGTAACTCTACATCTTCTTTCTGTGCCTCTTTAATCTTCACATGTATAGATGGTTGAAAATTCATTTGAGAAAGATAAGATTTTCCCCTTCCATTATAATTCCAAGATCCATATTTTTTAAATCCATAAATATTGGATCTTTTGAGATCCTCATCATGGATAAGCTAGCACGGTCTTGTCGACTTAATGCGTCTTCCACCTTGTTTTCTTTCCTAGGGTGGTAAGGAATTGAGCAGTCGTAATCCTTAATCATCTCCAACCATATTATTTGGTGCATATTCATCTCCTTTTGTTTGAAAATATACTTTAAAATTTTATGATCAGTAAAAATATCACACGTTTCACCATAAAGATAATGCCTCCAAATCTTTAATGCAAATATTACCGCAGCTAATTCCAAATCATGAGTTGGGGTAATTTTTCTCATGGATTTTCAACTATCATGAAGAATAAGCTATCACCATATCTTTTTGCATGAGAACACACCCCAATACCTTCT
The DNA here is from genome assembly GCA_963277665.1 of Viscum album. Classification (NCBI taxonomy): domain Eukaryota; kingdom Viridiplantae; phylum Streptophyta; class Magnoliopsida; order Santalales; family Viscaceae; genus Viscum; species Viscum album. The sequence continues at coordinate 1,070,628,917 of OY728141.1, forward strand.
TGGATGCATCACTGTAGATCACAAACCTTTCTCCACTACAAGGCAGTGTGAGCACAAGTGCATTGGATAACCTTCTTTTTAACTCCTTGAAATTCTCTTCACACTCCTCTGTCCAAATGAACTTAACTCCTTTTCAAGTCAGCCTGGTGAGTGTATTAGATAATCCTGAAAAATCTTTCACAAAACATCGATAATATCTAGCCAAACCAAGAAAAATTCAGATCTTAGTTACTGTTGTTGGTCTCGACCATCTTTTGATAACCTCTGTTTTTGCTGGATCCACAGATATCCCCTCTTTTGAGATTATGTAACCCTAAAATGAAACTTTTTGAATCCAAAATTCACACATGGTAAATTTGGCATAAAGATTCTCCATTATTAGGGTCTTTAATACAATTCTCAAGTGATCTTCATGTTCTTCCTTGCTCTTTGAATAGACAAGAATATCTTCTATAAAGACTACCCCAAACTGATCAAGATAGTCTCTAAAGACTCTATTCATTAGATCTATGAAGATATCTGGGGCATTAGTAAGACCAAATTGAATCACTATAAATTCATAGTGTCCTTACCTTGTACGGAAAGCCGTCTTTGGTATATCCTCCCTTTTGACCCTTAATTGATGATACCCTGAACGAAGATCAATATTGGAAAAGTATTGAGCTCCGTGTAGTTGGTCAAATAAATCTTCAAAGCTTGGGAGAAGATATTTGTTCTTGATAGTGGTCTTGTTATGTTCTAGATAATCAATGCAGATTCTCATTGATCCATCTTTCTTCTTAACAAACATAACAGATGATCTCCAAGGTGATTCACTAGGGAGTTTGAATCCCTTATCAAGATTCTCTTGGAGTTTCTTCATCAATTCCTACAACTCAATTGGGGCCATTCTTTAAGGTGTCTTTGAAATGGGCATAGCACCCGGTATGAGTTTTATTGAAAACTGAACCTCACGATATGGTGGAAGTCCTAGAAATTCCTCTAGAAAGACATCATCAAACTCTCATATAATGGGAATATTCTTAATTGTGAGTTTATATCTAACCATTTTAGATAATTAACCTCCATTTATTAGAATCAAGAACCATAAGATGGAATAAATTTACACTAGAAGGTTATATTCATCCTTGCATCGATAGATGATCATATATTGACCAGGAATATAAAATGTGACTTCCCTTATTTTTCAATCGATATGAGATTCATATAAGGAAATCCAATCCGTGCCAAGAATCACATCAAATTCCACTATAGGAAGGATCACAAGATTTTCAGGAATCACGTTCCCACAAACATCAATTGGAGAAGAATTATAAACTTTTGATGGAACCGTTGTGCCATTAGGAGTTGTCACAGCTAACTCAACAACTAATTGTTTAGGTAATACGATGATACCCTTATAAAATTACTTAGAAATAAAAGAGTGGGTGGATCCAGAATCAAATAAAACATTTACTACTTTAGAGTGGATGGTAAGTGTACCTTTAACCACTTCGTTATCGTACTCCACATCACCGATAGAAATTGCATGTGACTTTCCTTTGTCTTTGGCCTTAAGAGTTTGTTGATGCCGATCATCATCAACAACCCTTGGATTAGGGAATTGATTGGCATAATTACCCATTTCCTTGCACTTGTAACATTGAAGTGTAGGAGGTGCATTCTGTGTAGCCTTTTCTCTGTTCTCATCACTAGACATCTTTTTCCCATCACTGCGACATTCAATTGCCCGATGACCTTATTTTCCACACTTATAACATTTAATTGTCCCTTTAAGAAAATTCCATCCATATTTCTTTCCACACTTTGAGCATAAGGGAAAAATCATCTTTTTTTTTCAGTGTGGTCTTTATATTTTCCTTTGAATTCCCTCTTCCTCTTCTTATCAAACCCATATGACTGATGGGTTACTCCAATCTCCATCTCAACCTTGAGATCACATTGAACAATTTCCTCGTAGCTGTTGAAGTCCCTTATGGCTAACAAACTTTGAGGACATGGTTTTAAGCCACTAAAGAATTGATCGATCTTACCTTCATGTTGGATAATAATTCTGGAAGCATACCTTGCAAGTCTTGTAAAATTTGATTTATAGGTACCAACAGATTCATCATCCTTTTTCTTTAGTTCAAGAAAATCTTTCTCCATCTTTGTTCTAAGAATACGAGAGATGTACTTATTGAAAAATATGTTCTTGAACTCGTCCCACTCCATGGACTCAATTTCGCCTCTTTGCCTTGTATTATTGATAAGATTCCACCATTGATCAGCTTCGCCTTCCAAACAATATACTTCTAAGATGACTTTATTATGTTCAGAACATTTTAGAACTAAAAATATCTTTTTAGTGGAACTGATCCATCATTCAGACACTAATGGATCAGTAGACCCGCTGAATGAGGGTGGAAGCGGCCTCATGAAGGATTCAACATAATGTTGCTCCCTCATTTTCTTGTTTGGATGTCCTGCATGATTTATAGATTGATAAAGTTGTGTGAGAATGGCTATAAGAGTTTTCATTACAGCTCCCATAACGTTTGGTTGCTCAGGGGGACAATCATTGCATTGCCCGTCACATTCAGCATTAACACGATTCCTTCGGGTTCCATCCATTGACTAAAAACAATAAGAATTGTTTGATAAAAACTAATCATAATAGGAAAACCACATAATCAAGAATAAAATTTCACACTTTAGGTATTATCATAGGTTATTCTTGGCCATTTATAAAACACTAATATTTTGTTCTATGCTTAGACATATCCTTAGGGTTATTACTAAGGATTTTACATCCTAGTTTCCAAAGGTTGACTATACCCTTCCTCTGAAACCAACTATAACGACCCATAATTTACATACATTGTTATTACTTTAGAATTGAATCATACATATTACAACATATAACAAAACCATGATAGGACCGTATAGGTATAGTGTCTTTTGAAACTGGGAGACATAAGAAACTGGTTCATAAATCATCTATGTTGTCTTCTGCTTATTTCATCACATCTTGAGTCCCTTTTGGAATATCATACTTAATACCCTTCTTCCTGACCTGGGGAAAATAAAACATAAAAAAGTGTGAACTCAAATTCTCAGTAAGGTTAAAAAAAATAAATATCAATCATATCATATTCATAAGAACATAACATTTTGAAAATATTAACCTGCACAAGAGATCGTAATATCATGACATGGGATAAATCATAGTAGTGAAATGTAATCCCAATAATCATAACATAAAACATGAAACTTTGTGGCAGCCACACATAATAATAGAAAATCATTTCATATTAGTCAGGACTCATTTCCAAGACCATCATAGTGGACACAGTCCATTACTGAACCGAGTTCACTCCTCGTTCCAGTCCGGTATCACTGAACCAGATTAAATTTCCATTCCTTCCATGTATATCTCATAAGATATAAATCTTCACCCAATGAATTGAAGGGAGATATAGGTCCCACCCATATCATTATGATACCATTATTATGTGGGCCACAAAATCATAGATCATACATCATAGTATAACCCATGTAATAAAAATGGGATTCTTAAACATCATGCCATCATAACATAACCCATATAAGATAAAAGGACTTCATAAAAATAATTCCATCATAATATAATCAAATAAATGTAATAATAGGGATATAAATAGAACCCTATATTATCTTATATGGAAAATAATTTTGATAAAACTCTTGAACTCCATTCTTGTGGAAAATATCCTTTCTACTTCAAAACATTTTTCCTTTCTCAACATGTCATACAATTTTAAACTAAAAGAATTTAATTAAAAGTAAACATGAAAACATTTAAAGGAATATTCATTTAAATAATGTTATATAAAATCATAAAAATCCATTCAAGTCGTATAAGTTAAAAAAACATTCTTCTCATACTTTGGCCGGAAAAATCAAAAAGTATCTCTTACTGAAAACGACAAAAGATTTCTTTTATATCTTTTAATAAAAATTCACCAATAGGTAAAATTGGATTTAATCATTTTTATGAGGATATAAATAATATTACATATTGAGGAAACATGGATGTGGATGATAAATATTCCCTAGTAAATTCTGAAGTATAAACAATCTCTGATAAAAATGAGATTGTGAGATTTTCCCTTACCTTAGGTCTGATATGCTTCGTACGTATCCTAAAATACTATATAATGATTTAAATAATTTCATTGACTTACTACAGAATCATATTCATTGTTATGATATCATATAAGGTTATATTTTTATCCTCTTATTAGTAATATTTCATTGCTACTTGTTATTCGGGTGTTCATTGCTTTATGTTCTTATGCATTTTTTGTTGAATAAATTATTATTCCTCTTTTTAGGTTATAGATACCTCATTTAAATAATGGTATTAGTGTAATATATACCATATGTTTTCATTAAATTCATTTATATAATCATTATTCAATTAAGATCATGTAGAACGAGTCGCATCACATCGTGGAGACGGTAGGCTGTGCGTACGCAGGAGCGATGATATCATTTTTTTGAAATTAAAATTGTATATAATTGTATGGTATATCATATATACTGAATCATAATAATGTTATATTTATTATTTATATCATTTATACTCATTATTATACCCATCCAAATGATGAAATGTTTGAATAACAAACTAAACCACGACGTGGAGACGGTAAGTCGTATGTACGCACGTGTAGTGACTTTTTCATTCATAGGATGGATAAAATAAATAATATGGTTGTACAATTTTTATAATAACATCATAGTATATATAAGACATAGGATTTATTATTTTAGAATGTAAACAAAAAACATGGAGGAATTGGAAGAAGATAGGAACTTGTAATAGGTGGTGAGATATTTACCTCTTCTTCGGGTTCTTCCTTTTGATTTGATCAAAAGGGATCCTTATGTTGGATTTATGACTAAAGTAAGGCCTCTAGGATGAAGGGAGGAAAGTTTAGAGGGTATTTGGGCAGGGTTTGGGCAATAAAAATGGCTTTATAGGTGTTAATTAGAGATAAGGGAGAGTTCCCTTTTATAAGAGGGGTGAGGGGAACCTTAGAAAAAACTAAAAATATTATTTTATAATAAATTCATATTCAGTTTATAATGGCTCCAAAGTGACTTATTTCGAGGATAGGGTGGGGATGGGTATAAATCCTCTCAACCAATAGGTTTTAGACAATTTTAGGTTACCATATTAACCTAATAATTTATATTTAATTCTAAGTGAAATAATTTGTCTTGTACCGTGTCTTCTTGTATTCTTATACTATATGGTTAATAAACTTACTATAAACTGAAAATAGAAACCCAATTGGTTCTTTAATGTGATATATATTATTATATAAGTCTTTTTGAGGAACCTTAGATTTTTAATACCATTATATTAATTAATAATATAATATTTTTTTTAAAACTCTTTTATGTCAATTTTGACACTATTTGGTATTTTGTTTTTTTTTCTAAATTCATAACAGCATTATTACTTCTAAAAAAATTCATCTAACCAACCCTAATATGTTATATTTACCTATAAAATTAGTTTAATTCATAAAAAGTCTCAAATTACATTTATTTGGGTATTTATAATATCAATTATGTTAATATTTCATTAATAAGGTAATTACTGCATCATTATTGTGTCAAAAATAAAATAAAATATATCATGTCTAAAAAATATAAAAAAATACCATTATGTATAGAATAATTTTATCTTTCTAATTAGTATTTATAGTTGAATTTATCTTATGTATAACCCCATATTAAAAATGTTTTAGTTATTAAACATTGATTTTAACTATTTTAATTCTTCTTTAAATAAAATAATAATAAATGTCCTAATCTAATCCAAGTGGACCTAAAGGGTAATATTTTATTCCTAAGGTTGTTTTTGGTTTAATTACACTTATACAATAGAATTAGGACATGAGTTAGGGTAATAATAATAATATCATTTTTACCCTTAATTACCCTGTTTACTTTTAACCATGGTAAATAAAAGTTAAAAGTTACTATTCACCAAAAATTATTTTCATCTCATTGAACCACATTTTACTTACTTATATCAACCGTGTCTCTCAGATGTTTTAAATTCAAATCACAAAAGCGGTAAAATTAAGTTTTATGTAAATTTGCAATGCTCCTAGGAGGTCGGTAAA